>OY856413.1:999432196-1000632196 GCA_963693085.1 Alisma plantago-aquatica
CTTAAAATAGGGGCCATGGGAGAAGCCATGGGTATCATCCCACCTGTTGGTGTGATTCCACCAGTTGTCAGTTGTTGGTACCTTCTGTGATAGAAGAATAAGAAAATAAGAATAATTGGTGGAGCTCTCTTAGTTGATAAGAGAGGGTCAGTAATTTTTCCTTGAGCAAAGTAGCGACTAATAGTTGGTGGCACATTGTGTGCACTGACAAAGTATCTCTCTTTGTTGATAAGAGAGTGCTAGCGACTTTGTCTTCAAGCAAAGTAGGAGTTGTCAGTTATAGACACATTGTTGTCATAGAGACAATAGTCTGACCCAGTCAGCGGATGCGTAATGACATCGAGCGGTCAACAACAACAATAGTGATATTCTGAAGAGATAAAGTTAAGAGGGAGGTTTTGACAACATTGGGTGTGATTCTCTTCTTCCTCATATATGTTCTCATGTGGGAGTGAGGCTATCCTCATTTAGCGACAATTAAATCGAGGTGGTATGAGTTGTAACCTTGATTGCATGGTACTTGTTGACCAGTATTACCCCATGATTTTTCTCTTCTCATCTGAAGGAGAGTTTTCCATGTTAAATTTGATGTTCTTTGGGTTTGCACACTTGTTGGTAATACTTACACATAAGTTCTCTTCACATCCAAGATTGTATCGCTACAACATTCCCAACAAGTGTATCAGAGCATAGGCTGCAGATACAGATCCATATAGGGAAGGATGAACAAGCGACGATGATAAAGTTAACGAGTACAAAATTAATAATTTTAAAAACCCAACATGGAGGATACTTTCTATTATATAGATCTGTACAATCTAATAGAGGGACACAATCCAGGGAACACATCTGATGCATACTAGAAGAAACTAAATAAGAAGATCGTCGGAACAGTGTGAAAGTGGCTCTACATTTTCATGTTCCATCACATCTCGGAGGAGACCAATGCTAAATATTGTGGAAAAAGCTCAAAAAAATATATGAGTGGTAGACTGCCACCAATAAAACTTTCTTGATCAAGGAGTTGGTGAACCTAAAGTATCAAGATGATAAAAATATTATTGAGCGCATGAATGGATTTCATAGCCTTGTAAATCAACCGGGGTCTATAGAGATGGTTCTTGATGATGAACTCTGGACACTACTTTTTTGATGATCATTACCCTATAGTTGGGAGATGCTCGTCATGGCAATCAATAATTTTGTACAGGAAGGTAAGTTGACACTTGATCAGGTGAAGAGCAGTCTACAAAATAAATAGACTCGACAATAAGCCTCAGGTGATAGCATATCAGAGTTGCACTTTATAGAGAGAAGGGGCACTGATAGGGCGAGAGACCATGGTAGATATCAGTGTTGTAGTGAGCCCTAAGATCATGTGAAGTCCCGTAGTAGATCCAAGTCGAAGACTAGAGGGTGCTTCCACTATGGCAAGCCAGGTCATTTTAAAAAAGATTGCAAGGTTTGGAAAAAGAAACATGGGTGTGAAGCCAAAGAAAAGAAGGCTGAAGACAAGAATATTATGTTGACTCAAGGTCTAAACCGACTAGTCCCTTGTTTTGATGATGACTAAGCCATTCTACTTATTTGTGTCTAATGATTCTACTTGAGTGATATCTATATAGACACCTCCAAATATATAAACTTGTGCATCCTATTTTGGAGAAAAATAAGTCAAAATCAATGCAAGTGCACTTTTGTGTAATAGGATATATCTCTATTTGAATCATATTGTAAATCACTTGTATTGAATGTACAAATTGTAATTAAGTTGAAGAAAAATATAAGAAGTGCTTAACTCAAACTTTTAGGCACTTTGATGGTACTTAACAAAATCCATCATAGACACTTCTGTCGGCCGAGATTGCTCCTCAAGAAACTCTATCGACAACCTATGTGGGTCTTGAGAACTATTAGGGTCGGTCGAGTTTCTCCTGGAGTAAACTCAAACAACACCCTGCACTAACAAGACATTCTTAGTCATCGGTCAAGTTTCATCAAGGATAAACTCAAATGCAAACTCAAAAATGTTTTGTCATATAGTGTCAACAGACAAATTATCTTTATAGAAACTTGACCCACAACACTATACAAAAAAGTTAGAAAATATTTCTAACTATTGGAGTGTTACAAAATTCAAAAAATATATCTGTTGCAACACCCCAAATGGCTAGAAGTCAATCCTAAGTGTTTGTACTAAGTAGAAGGCTTCCTCAAATATAAATAGGACCCCTTGGGCTTCATCCCATGGTTATCCAAGTACTATGAAGTTCTATATTCTATAATTGAGAAATATTTGCCTCCAAAGAGCCTCCACCACTCTCATGAGCTTAATCACTTACTACATCCATTAAAGTGAGTAAGAGATTTGTAAGAGATCTAGTCCTACATGTATATATTGTGAGGCTCTCACTTCCTCTACCTCCTAGTCTCTCATTCAACCATGAAGATGAAGATTCTCTATTTCTCTCTCTCTCTTAGATAAGACAAATGAAGAAGAAGAAGGAAAGGAGTCCCTTGGTGAAAATCTTCTCCTTGGTGAAGGTGAAGTCAAAGGCGGAAGATCCAAGTCAAGAATGGATAAGTCCTTGAAGGAAGAAGACTTGTTGCAAGAGTGGGTAAGTCCTTGGAGAAGGCTGAAGACTTGTTGCAAGAGTAGGTAAGTACTTATAAGGCGAAAGACTTTGTCATGGATAGGTAAGTCTTTTGGAAGGTTGTTAGCTCTCTTTGTCCTTAAAGGGAAGGCTAGGTACCCTTGACCTAAAACATGGAATTTTTTGTTGTAAATCTTCAAATGAAATTAAACTTTGACGAATAACTAACTGGTTTGTGTTCTTTTAGTCATTCTTTTCCCTATTGATTAATAACAAAACATATTATTCCAATATATAAAATATAAATTCCGATGACTTTTGCTTCTATGACCTTCCCAACCGTGATTTTTTATTTCAGATATGTCATTATTTCACTTGGAAATAAGAAAAATTATATCGATACTAAACTAAATATGAAAACGAATTTAAAGGGTTCCATCATTTCTATGGTTACTTCTTAAATAGCGAGGTCCTCTCTATACACCAGTGCCCCATCTCTCATTTCATTAATGTTATTGCTAACTTGTACAGTTCACACTCTTTGACTCTACCCATGAATTATATAATAATATCTCCTTTCACAATCAGAGCTATCGATATAGTGACAGTATTTAATTATGAAAGTTGGCTAGGTAGCTGACCTTATTAGTACGTTATTTCAAGAAATAGGAATATAATCTTTTTTATTTTTAAATATTATTCAATTTCCCCACTTAGTGTATAACCATTTGATTTGCTACCATGGGGAATTCCTTCTCATCCCAAATCGAGACAATTGGGTTTGCACCAATAAAAACCATAAAGTCCAAAAAGTATGCAAGAAATCATCATTTTTCATTTCGATAATACATAAAATAAATATTGTTTTTGTATTCTATCCATTTTATTGATTATTATTTGAAAAATTATCTCATTTGTTCGAGTTTATGATCTAAACGAAACACACATACACCCTAGTACATGTTCCTCAACGGTGAGGGAATCCTCGAAGAGCGAGAGATTTCATAACATTTCTAATTGGTTGTCTTATCTTTCTAAGAAGTTGTTTAATAGTTGGCATGTTGAATTGTATACATTATAGAATGGACTAGTTTAGATCAATCTTAACCTAGTGATTATAAATTATTTCCATTCAATTGAATGATAATATTTTATGGATATAAAATATTAAATATCAAATTCGCAAAAATTGTACTTATGTTTTGAAATTGATGTGTTTATACTGGATCCCCGGTATTTTTGACTACTACAAGATCAACAATACCATAAGCTTGGGATTCTGTTGCTGACATAAAAACATCCCTTTCCATGTCTTTAGATATAACCCATAAGGGGTTTCTAATTCTTTGTACATAAACCTCCATGAGGGTTTCACGAAGTTTCAGTAGCTCTTCCACTTCCAGGATAAATTCCCCTGCTTGTGCCTCATAAAAAGAACTAGCAGGTTGATGAATCATAACCTTGATAATATAACATCATGAAAGGTTCTACTATCTCGTAACGTAAGAAGAAAAAGAAAAAGAAAAGTTAGAATTGAACAACTGTACAGGTATTTTTTATGCATACGGCTTTACAATGGAATTTCCTTTTCCCTTCTTTACATTGAATAAAAAATAAACAGAAAAGAAACAAAAAAAGAATCTATTCGATTCAGATTGTTGAATAATCCATTTACCACCCTTCTTTTCGTATTCCTTTCTTAGGAATTAAAAAAATACTACGATGGTTCTATTGCTTTATATATTTATTTTATTTTTGATTTAGTTTTAGCAATCCCAAGGTTTTTCTAATCCGATCAAAATGAAGGAAATTTTTTTTTTTCATTTTCTTACTCTTTCTTTTATAAATAGATATCAGTATCAGAAAGAAACTTTTAGTGTGTAAGAAAAATGGCTTGTCACGCTGAAATGGGTCTCTGATACATAATATAAAAATAAAAAGACCAAATTGGAAATCATCTTTGTTTCATATTACTATTTCGATATGTAATCTTGTGTTATGAAAAAACAAAAAAAAAATCTTCATATCGAACTTAAAGTGCCATGCTATTATTACTTATTATTCATATTCAATATGGCGAAGGCATAGTCTTCTTTCTTTCTTTTTTCAAATAAAAAAATCATTGGTGCCAAGCGTGAGGGAATGCTATATGTTTGGTAATTCCCCCCCCACCAGAATGAAGGATCCCATTGAAGCGGCTAACCCCATGCAGATTAAATGTACATCTGGTGGTACAAATTGCATAGTGGCATAGATAGCTATTCCTGGTATTACCCAACCTCTGGGGGAGTTTATAAACAAATAAAGATCCCGAGTATCATCTTCTATACTAAGATATACCATAAGACCAACAAGTTGATTTGAGATCTCACTATCAACTTCTTGTCCTAAGAAAAGTAATCTTTCTCGATAAAGTCAGTTGATTAGGATAAAATTATATCCCTTAGAAACCATACATGCACCTTTGGATGCATACGGATCAAAACAATTTTGAACAAAAAATAAGCAATGTGTTGATTCCATCCCTATTTCTTTTTGTAATAGTGTTTTTGTTTTTCTAACAAAAGGGCTTGTTCTTCTATTTTTCTTTTCAAAAAGTATAAGGTTTTGCCACTTTATCTCTAAAAAAAGGAAATTTACTGAACTTTTTGAATTAATCTTTCATTGATGTATTATCTTATCAAGGTTCTAATTTTGATGTTATTTTCTTGATCCCAAATGGGCCCTTTCAATTTTTTAGGTTCACGTTCTACTCTAGGTAAAGATCTTCCCGATTCCTATTTGCACATATAGGACAAATGATATCACTACCACTCACTTTTTTTTTCTATGACTTCATTTTTTTTCAACCCATTTCATATCTTCCGCCAAATTATTCTATATATTATTTAGTAGTACTTCATCTATATATTATTTAGTACTACTTCATGGATTGGCAGTTTGAGATAACTTAATTTTTACGGTAGAAAAATCATTTATGATACAAGTGGGAATTGTATACATATTACCAATTTGGTATTTTCTGAGCGAAGCCTGGATACTTTATTTTATTGTGGCAAGTCATCCATAAATTCTTCTAATGTCAATTATTATCCAAAAATAAATTTATCTGACTGTACTTCATGCTCTGAATTATTGATGGTTCAATCAATCTTTCTTGGGTGAAACATAATATATCTCGATCGGGGGGGATGTAGGAATAGCATATGACCCAATATGTTTGACAAGTCGCACTATACGTCAGCGCAAATAACATCTTCCTCTATGGGACTCTGAAAAGGTACTTTTAACCCACCAATGGGCATTAAATTAAAGAAAAAATTAAGTACTATATTTTACTTTGATTTGGAAACGTAATGTAATAATGAATTAATTAGTTTCATAAATTGGATTATCCTTCTATTTATCCTATTTTATATAGGATATAGATTTTATGCATAGATTGTCAGATAAAGTTAGATAGAATGTATAAAACAATTCTTACGAATGGATGTTTGAATGATGAACAAGTATTTATACACTCGTTCAAAAAAATCAGACCAATCCCCCATTGCGTATTGCTACTTATCGGGTATAGAATAGATCTGCTTCTATTTGTTCCTACAAATATAATTCTTATATTATTTTAAATGGAACGGAATAACTATTAACCCTTGCTCATAGATATTCTACTAAAAAGGGTTAGGTACTATCATATATACATATATATGTTTTGTTTTTTCCAATACGATAAAGTTACATAGTGTCCATTTATCTTTGATAAAGAGGTATTTCCATGGGTTTGCCTTGGTATCATGTTCATACCGTCGTTTTGAATGAACTCAGTCGCTTACTTGTTGTCCATATAATGCATACAACTTTAGTTGTCGGTTGGGACGGTTTGATGGCTCTATATGAATTAGCAGTTTTTTATGCTTCTGACCCTATTCTTGATCTGATGTGGAGACAGGGTATGTTTGTTATACCCTTCATGACTCATTTAGGAATAACCAATTCATGGGGTGGTTGAAGTATTACAGGAGGGACTATAACGAATCTAGGTATTTGGAGTTATGAAGGTGTGGTAGGGGGACATATTGTGGGCTTGTGCTTTTTGGAAGCTATCTGGCATTAGGTATATTGGGACCTAGAAATATTTTTTGATGAACGCACAAGAAAACCCTCTTTGTATTTGCCAAAAATCTTTAGAATTCATTTATTTCTCTTGGGGTTAGCTTGCTTTGGTTTTGGTGCATTTCATGTAATAGACTTGTATGGTCTTGGAATATGGGTATCAGATCCTTATGAGCTAACTAGAAAAGTGCAACTTGTAACCCCCGTGTGGGGCACAAAAGGGTTTGATCCTTTTGTCCCGAGAGGGATAGCTTCTCATCATATTGCAGTGGGTACATTGGGTGTATTAGCGGGCCTATTCCATCTTAGTGTCTATCTGCCTCAATGTTTATACAAAGGATTACATATGGGAAATATTGAAACTGTACTTTCCAGTAGTATCGCTGCTTTTTTTGTAGCTTTTGTTGTTGCTGGAACTATATGGTATGGTTCAGCAACAACATCGATCAAATTATTTGGTCCCACTCACTATTAGTGGGATCAGAGATATTTCCAGCATGAAATATATCAAAGGGTTGGTGCTGGACTAGCTAAAATTCTGAGTTTATCAGAAGCCTGATCTAAAAAACCTGAAAAATTAGCTTTTTATGATTACATTGGTAATAATCTGGAAAAAGTGGGATTATTAAAAGTGGGCTCAATGGACAACGGAGATGGAATTGCTGTTGGATGGCTAGGACACCCCACCTTTAGAGATAAAGAAGTCCACGAGCTTTTTGTACGCCGTATACCTACTTTTTGCAAAACATTTCCAGTAGTTTTAGTTGATGGTGATGGATTTGTGAGAGAGGATATTCCCTTTAGAAGTGTGTAATCCAAGTATAGTGTCGAACAAGTAGGTGTAACTATTGAATTCTATGGTGGTGAACTCAATGGAGTCAATTATAGTGATCCTGCTACTATGAATAAATACGCTAGACGTGCTCAATTAGGTGAAAATTTTGAATTAGACTGGGCTACTTTGAAATCTGATGGTGTTTTTTGTAGTAGTCCAAGGGGTTGGTTTACTTTTGTACATGCTTTGTTTGCTTTGCTTTTCTTTTTTGGACACATTTGGCATGGTGCTAGAATCCTCTTCTGGGATGTTTTTGCTGGTATTAACCCATATTTAGATATTCAAGTAGAATTTGGAGCATTCCAAAAAGTTGGGGATTCAACTACAAAGAGACAGGCAGCTTGATACAATATTACTCTTACCTATATTTTCTACTTTAGGTGCCTCGTAAATTTGGAATCAACATTTTTATTTGATTCTTTCTTCTTTTTTTTATCTGGTAAATGATCCTATACCAAATGAATAGGTGTGGAAGCTATAATTGTAAACCACGATTGAATCTATGGGAGCATTAATTTATACATTTTTGTTAGTCTCTACTTTAGGGATAATTTTTTACTATCTTTTTTTGAGAACCGCCTATGGTTCCGACTAAAAAATGAAATGATTTTTCATTATATCAATTAAAGTAACGAGCCTCCTAATAGAATATGGGAGGCTCGTTACTTCAATCAACTAGTCCCCGTGTTCCTCGAATGGATCTCTTAGTTGTTCAGAGGGTTGCCCAAAAGTAGTATATAAGGCGTACCCTATAAAGATTACAAGTAAACCAGATATGGAGATGGTGACTAGGGTTGTTGTTTCCATTATTAAAAATTTTCAAGATCATGATGGATCTACAACTACAATAAGATCATTTATTTACAACTACAACAAAATAGTATACAAAGTCAACATATCTCAACCAATGAATAAAATAGGATTTGTGGCTACACAAACTATTGAGGGTGGTTCTGGGTATGGGCCAAGATGAACTAACATAGGAAGTTTATTGAAACCATTGAATTTGGAATATGGTAAAGTAGCTCCCGGGTGGGGGGCTAGCCCTTTTATAGGGGTCACAATGGCTCTATTTGCAGTATTTCTATCTATTATTTTGGAGATTTATAATTCTTCCGTTTTATTGGATGGAATTTTTGTGAATTAGGTTTTCTTTATAAGAATTATGAAGTCCTATTTTTCGATAAAAAAACATAGAACTCAGATTTCTAGGACGTTCTGCTCTGGTAGTTCGACTGCGAAATTCCATTGTTTTGGTATTTCCAGAATATGAGTGTGTGACTTGTTATAGTTGATCTCATTACTAGTACAGAGTATAAGTATGTCATCTTGATAGAGATGATTCTACCCCGTCAGATATTTATCTTAGTATCTGGAGCACGGAAGAGATATATAAAATAGATCAAGAAAAGAAATATTTGAACTATGATTCATACCTACTATATTCAATATTGAATTCAGACCTCGTAACCAGACTAAAAAATGAAAAAAAAGGAAAGATGGAATTTCCACTTTTTCTTACTTAAAAAGCATTTTTTGGAAACTATTTTCTATGGATTTAGTTACACTATTATTATTCCGTTTATACTAGTCATTGAATAGATGATGATCAAATGGTTCTTACTCAGAGAATCCTTTAGAATAATTAATGGTGTTATTATATTAAATCATCGTGGTTATAGTATGAGTCTAAAGTTTTAATTGATTCATAGGGTCTCAAAAAGATAATTTCTATCAATAGTGAAACGATAAATAGTCAATTTATTTGAGTTATGCAAAAAAAACAAATAAATATAAAAAATAGATTGGATAAAAGAGGATTCAAGAGGCCTATTATAACAATATAAATAAAGATAGATGAGCCGACTTGATATTGGCATTTTCATCACAAAGAAAAGATTTTGGATTTTTCTTTTTCATATCTTTCTGACATATTGAATTAAGTGTCTAATAAGTTTCCAGTTTTCTATTACATATCTGTAAACCAGTATTTGCGTGTTTCTACTTGAGCCATACGAGATGAAAGTTTCATATATGGTTCTAAGAGGGGGAGTTCTCTTGTTTCACCTATCTCAATAAAGTATATGATTGGTTTGAGGAACGTCTAGAGATTCCTGCTATTGCAGATGATATAACTAGTAAACATGTTCCCCCTCATGTCAACATATTTTATTGCCTAGGGGGGATCACACTTGTTTTTTAGTACAAGTAGCTACGGGTTTTGCCATGACTTTTTACTATCGTCCAACCGTTACAAAGGCTTTTTCCTCTGTTCAATATATAATGACTAAGGTCAACTTTGGTTGGTTAATTCGATCAGTTCGTCGATGGTCGCCAAGTATGATGGTTGATGATCTTGCACGTATTTTGTGTGTATCTAATGGGTGGATTTAAAAAACCCGACAAATTAACTTGGGTTAGAGGTGTAGTTTTGGGTGTATTTACTGCATCTTTTGGTATAACTGGTTATTCCTTACCTTGGGACCAAATTGGTTATTGGGCAGTAAAAATTACGACAGGCATACCTGACGCTATTCCTGTAATAGGATCACCCTTGGTAAAATTATTATGTGGAAGTGCTAGTGTAGGTCAATCCACTTTGACTCATTTTTACAGTTTACATACTTTTATACTACCTCTTCTTACATTCGGATTTATGTTAATGCACCTCCCAATGATACATAAGCAAGGTATTTCAGGTGCTTTATAAAGATTTTTTATAAATTTGATAAATAAGAAAAATCATAGATATTTGTAATGGATCATCTATTTTTTTTAGAGGAACTATAGTATCTCATTGCTAAAAATGTGGATATTGAAATGAATACGACATGTTATTTGGAAATTTGTCTTCAACCCTGTAGTATTGTATTTTTATTCGATACTTTGATACAAATAGTTGAAGTGTATTCTTCGAAGAGAAAATAGATTATGGGAGTGTGTGACTTGAACTATTGATGGGGTCGTGCGAATATATGATTTTACCCACCACATTGAAAATCACAAGTAAATGTGTCTCTACATCCAATCAAAACGTAAGTATCCCTACGTATATGTAGCAAAGGGTAGGATGGTTCAATTAAGGAGAATTTTTTCCAAGATTATACATGAATCTGTGTCACTGATGAGTAGGCTCTGTAAGATCTCGTAGAATAATTATTTCAACATAATCCAAATTATGTTATATCTATTACACTTATTTATATTATATTTATATTATATATATAATACTATAGATATATTATAGTAATTATAGTATAGAAATGCATTCATTTCCTTTGCATTAATCTAGATCTATAATACTATCGGAGTTATATAGGGAATCTAAGGAAGAAAAGAGGCTAGACTGTATTAGTAACAAGAAAATATTTTGTATTAAGAAGATTTGAGAAATTGTGTAGATAGACAACAATTACAAGCCTTGAGACAATCCAAAAAGCGTTTGATAATGATCCAATTTGTAAGCCCACTTGGATATTGAGCAATTATTTGTAAAAATAGAATTTAAAATGAATAATTAATAATTGGAACTCTAGAAAACCAAATCCGAGAAATATTTTCTTACACTGAGTCATTCCATCCTTATGGATATGTAGAAACTATTTTTTTATATAGATACATTTATGGCATTCTTTTGATTCTTGCTCGAGCCGGATGATGAAAAATTATCATGTCTGGTTCCTTCGGGGGATCGATCCATAAGAATTCACCTATCCCAATAACAAAAAAAACATGATCTGCATGATCCTGTATTAAGAGATAAATTGGTTGAAAGAATGGGACATAATTATTATGGGGAACATGCATGGCCCAATGATCTTTTATATATTTTTCCCGTAGTAATTCTAGGTACTATAGCATGTAACGTAGGCTTAGCTGTTTTAGAACCGTCAATGATTGGTGAACTAGTGGATCCATTTGTAACTACTTTGGAAATATTACCTGAATGATACTTCTTTCGTGTATTTCAAATACTCCGCATAGTACCGAATAAGTTACTAGGTGTTCTTTTAATGGCTTCAGTACCACTAGGATTATTGACAGTACCCTTTTTAGAGAATGACAATAAATTCCAAAACTCGTTCTGTCGCTCAGTAGCTACAATAGTCTTTTTGATTGGTACTGCAGTTGCACTTTGGTTAGGTATTGGTACAACATTACCTATTAATAAATCTCTAACTTTAGGTCTTTTTAAATTGATTCAACTGTAAAGCGGCATAATGGGTATCTAGGGAATGGTTCTTTCAAAGTGAATTTTCCCTAGATACCTAAAATTTTAGACTTTGTTATGAACGAATTCCATGAATATATTATCGAATATATTATATGGATTCACTAAAAAACACAAAAATGATTTTTTATCTTTCTATTATATTATATTATAATTAGAAAATTGTTCTAAAATTCCAAAAGAAAAAAAAAAGATGAAGTAATTGCAAAGGATTTAAAATGAAAACTTAATTTTAGGTAAATCCATTGCAAAATGTTTTTGTAGAATGCTCAATATCTGTTTTAAATCTTCTACTCTAAAATATTCGATTTTCATGAGATCTTCTTGACTATTACTCAAAAGGTCCAATAATGTATGTATTTTGGACCTTTTGATACAATTATAGGTCATGGAAGGCAATTCTAATTGGTCAATAAAAATAGATTTTAATGCAATTTGTTTTTTATTTTTCTTTATATTAGACGATCCATCATGAAACAAGCCTCATAAAGAGCTTCTTTTGGAGTTAAACTTACCATTTGTCCATATTTCTAGAAAAAGGATCTCTTTTTTTTCATTCCCATTCCCATAGGAATAAATACTATGATTCACATTTCGAATAGGCATGGATACAACATCTATAGGATAACTTCCATCTTGAGAGTGATTTGTGGATTTTATACGATACCCACGATCACTCTTGATTTGTAATTCAATACACAAATTAAGAGGCTCCATCAGGTTAGCTATATGTTGTGTAGTGTCAACTATTTTTATAGAAGGTGGTGAGATGATATCTTAAGCAGTCACACATTTTGGGCCTTTTACGCAAATGAATGTGTTTTGAACTCCATATAGATTACTTCTCAATATAATTTCTTTCAAATTCATTAAGATTTCATGTACAGATTCTTCATTACCTACTACTATCGAGTACTCATGTGGTACCCCCTCAAATTTTGCGTGTGTGATACATGTTCCTTCTATTTCTCCAAGTAAAACACTTCACATCACAATACCTATGTAATCAGCTTGATCTTTCATAAGCGGGGACAGAATGAAACATCCACAATACAGACGCTTACTGTCTACTCTTGATTCAACACACTTCCACTGTAGTGTTCGAGTGGATTCTGCTACTTCCTCTCAAACCATACTAATATATTATGATATGATTGATAAATTATTTATTTCTCTTGAAATCCATTTAATTCTTATTTTTATACATGCCTTTTTTAGGGGGTCTACATACATTATGTGGCATAGGGGTTGCATCATGTACATAACTTAAAACTAGACCACTTCTATGAATGGCTTGTAGTGTTGCATCTCTTCCGGGACCAAGGCCGCTTATTATGACTTCTGCTCGTTGCATACCCTGATCCACCACCGTCCGAATGGCATTTTGTGCTGCGTCTTGAGAAGAAAAAGGTGTCCCTCTTCTTGCATCCTTGAATCCAAAAGTACCAGCAAAGGACCATGAAACCACCCAACCTCGTACATCTGTAACAGTTACAATGGTATTTTTGAAACTCACTTGAACATGAATAGCTCCTTTTGATATTCTACGTCAAGTTTTACGTGAACCAGTATGTCCATTCCCGCACAAACCAATTCTTGATATAGGTTTTTCCATCTTTTTTCATCTCATAAATATGAATAAGAAATATATAGAGATATCCATTTCATATTTAAAAATTTTGATCTTTTTTTTTACTTACAAGAGTCCTTCCTAAAGTTAGTTTCTTTTAGGAAAGACTGTCCTTATCCTTGCCTTTGTTTATGCTTTGGGTTGGAACAAATCACTATAATTCGTCCGTGCCTACAAATTAGTCAGCACTTTTAACAAATTTTACGAACAGAAGCTCTTTTTTTCATATTTAGAATTCCTTACTTTTAATTTTTTAATCCACACTTTGTTTGAAAGAAAAAAATATCTTTCATTTTATAATCCCGAATTATAGTCCCACGAGGAGAATGCAAAAGAAATAGCTAACCATTCAAATCTTTGTTGCAAAGTCTATAGATTATACGTCCTCTGGTTGAATCATAATGACTTACTTCAATTTTGACCATATCCCCTGGTAGTATACGTATAAAACTGCATTGAATCCTCCCCGAAACATAACCTAGAATTAAATCCTCATTATCTAAATGGACCCGGAACATACCGTTGGGAAGTGATTCAGTAATTAAACCTTCATGAATCAATTTTTTTTCTTTCATTCCGGGTGACCTCCCTTGAAGTATCAACTAATAGAGGTGTAGTCATATAACCGACCCCTCCTCTCTTTTTTACAGATAGTAAGTTACAGATCCAATTAGGATGTCAAAAGAGAAGGATCCACATATATAACACAAAAGTTCTCCCCCAAATTTTTTTAGTCGGCCTTCTCGATCTGTCATTATACCTTGAGAAGTGGAAAGAATTGCAATCCCCATTCCACCTAAAATCTTAGGAATTTGTTGATAGTTAGAATAGAGTCGTAGACTGGGTCGACTGATATGTTTTAAAATAGTTTTATGTATACCTTCCCCAGTCTTTCTTTTATGTCGCAGGGTTAAAACCAAGAAATAATTGTTATTTTCCTGATGTTTTCTAACATTTTCAATAAAACCTTCCCATAGAAGTATTTTAACAATGTTTTTAGTCATATTATTAGATATTATTCGAACTGTTTCTTTATTGTTCATGTCAGCATTTCTTATCAAAGTTATTATATCGCCAATAGTGTCTCTACCCATACTATAATTATTTTTTCCTCCAATTTTGTTTTGATATAATAAACATGCTTTTTTTTTAATTATTAAATATATACTTGAGACAATCCATTAATTTATTGATCTATTTCAAATACCTTACTATATCAGAATTCATCTTTTACTATTTATAATACCTCAGGAGCTAATGAGACTATTTTAGTAAAATTTAACTGTCTCAATTCTTGAGTAATTGCACCAAATCTGAGTTCCTTTTGGATTTCCTTCTTTATCAATGACAACCCATGCATTGTCATCATATCATATTACCATACCGTTGTCACGTTCGAGTTCTTTACATGTATGAAAAATTACAACTCTAATTACGTCTAATTTTTCTAGTGGCATATTAGGCACTGCTTCCTTGATTACTGCAATGATAACATCACCAATACGAGCATATTGACGATTACTAGCCCCTAAGATTCGAATACACATTAATTCTCGAGGACCGCTATTATCTGCTACATTCAAAAGGGTCTGAGGTTGAATCATATTTTATATGTTCTTTCAATGCAAAGAGTGAAGGAAAAAAGAAATATTAGGAAAAAAGAAATATTATGTGTCCAGAAATCCAAAAAACCTCTATATTGTATTTTTCATACCTAACATTTATTTTCTTTGGTTCTACATTCTTATTTAGCAATAACAAATTGAGTTAGTATAGGCATTTTGGACGCAGCTATCTCAATAGCCGCTCTTGCTATAGTTTCTGATACCCCAGTCATTTCATAAAGTATTCGACCTGGCTTAACAACGGATACCCAATATTTGGGGGAACCTTTCCCTAAACCCATACATGTTTTCGCGGGTCTTAGTGTAACAGGTTTGTCAGGGAATATACGTACCTATATTTTCCCACCATGGCGTGCATATCACGTCATTGCTCTTCGACCGGCTTCTATTTGTCCAGCTGTGATCCAAGCGGGTTCAAGTGCCCGAAGAGCATAGAATGCCTCGATAAGATACTCCTTTCATTCTTCCTCTATGTTGTTTATGGAATCTGGTTCTTTTGGGGTTATAGTTGATGGTTCTTTTTTAATTCCATCTCTACTTCAGAACTCGACATGAGAATTTCTTCTCATCTAGCTCCTCGCGAATAAAATAATGAAATAATATTCATATTACATACATATTACTTTATTAAAATCTGAAATTAAATCATGGGATTTTTTTATTAATAAGAAGTTGTATTTTTATTATATATATATAATAAATAGTCAAGCTAGAATTAGATGCCTATTTCTAAATTGAGATTGTTATTGTAATGAATTCTTTTTTCATTTTCATTTTTTACCTTTTTTACATTTATTGAATCACAAAAGTTTTTTAATCCAATAAAAGTAAATAAAAAAAAGAGTTTAGCGGCGAATATTGACTCTTTTCTCCTTCATTCGTAGGGATCAAATCATGCTATGACCGCTCAGAATAAATGGGTTCCAAGTTCGTTCCGCCATCCTTCCCGATGAATTATTAGGATTTGTTTTCAATAGAATCTTATGCAGTCACGGGTTCCGTCGTTCCTATAGCTTCTACGCTAACAGTTAGGCTTGAACTTTGCAATGGAGCTACTAATTAAATTATTCTTTTTTGAGTCAATTTCCCTAGTTTCTATTAACTTGGGCTCTTTACTTTTTATTCTTATGAGTATTGATGCTTTATCACATTGCTTTTTATTCTGATTAGTTAATTCAGAGACCATACATATTGAAATCATATTATATCATTGATATTTTTCTTCTCTCTTTCTATCACCCTCCTTTTTATCTACATCCCTTTGTTAGAATTCTTAATTTAATCAAATTTCTCATAATCTGATTTTTTAGCGAATAAGATTTCAGTTGCTACAACTATATGATCCACAGATCATATAGTGACTGTTATGTGGGATCTTAAGAAAACGAAGCAATAAGCTAGATTTTAGTTTCTTTCTTTTTCTATTGTTACTAGCCCATAGTTCCATAGTGTAGGAATTAGTCTATTGTTTTAATCCCAACTCGAAAGAAAAAATCGATGACTCACAGACTAAGCATAGAAATTATACCAAATGAAACGATCATTTGAATTTTTATTTAACCCTACAGAAATAAAATGAGTTTTTTATTGAACAGAAAAAATGCATTTTTTTGATTTTGAGTTCTATTACTGGTACTGGATGTAATTGTAATATAATAGCAAGACAAAAAAGGTCTATTTATTATATTATTTACTTATTTATTACCTTGTACATCGATCTTGATTGATTATTATTCCTCATCTACAAATATCCAAATTTTTATGCCTAATACCCCATAGATAGTTCGAACTGTATAGGAACAATACTCAATTTTAGCACAGATAGTTTGTAGGGGAACTCTACCTTCTCTAATCCATTCGATACGGGAAATTTTCTTTCCATCTATATGTCCTGTAATTTGAACTTGAATTCCTATTGTATCTGTTTGTTCAGTTAATTCGATAGCTTTTTTTATTGCTTTTCAAAATTAACTCTATTTTTTAATTGTAAAGCTATATGTTCTTCAAGAATATTGGGTTGTCCATAAGGTTTTTCAACTCTTGTGATAGAAATGTTCAGTCTACGGTCCACAGAATTTACCTTTTTTTACATTTGTTTGTAATTCTTCATTTCCTCACGTTCTTCCCTCCATTAATAAATTTGGAAAACCCATATGGATTATGACCTGGATTAAATCTATTCTTTTTTTTATTTCTATACGTGCAATTCCTTTGAAAGCGAAGGATATTCTCATATTTTTGTGTACATAATTCTTGATACAATCTTGTATTTTTTCATCTTTTTGGAGGCCCGTGGAAAAACTTTTTGGTTGTGCGAACAAAAAGGAATGATGACTTTCAGTTGTACCAAGTCTAAAACTGAGTGGATTTATTTTTTTCCCATATTTTTATGTTATGTTCTCTTTCCATCCATATGTTATTTTTAAGTCTTAATCTAAATATGTGGTTTATAAAAAAATTATTTAAATTTTTCTTTCAATATAATTGTTATATGATAGGTGCATCTTATTGCATAACCACACCCTCTTTCCCGAGGTCTTAACTTTTTAACAATAACACCTCTATTGACTTCGGCTTTACTAATATATAAATCAGCTTCTTTTAAACCCATATTATGACTAGCATTTGTTGTTGCAGAATAAACAAACTTTAAAATAGGATAAGATGCTCGATAAGGCATGAGTTCCAGTATCATAAGTGTTTCTTCATAGGAACACCCGCGAATTTGATCAATTACTCTTTGGGCTTTGAAAATAGACATATATATATATATATATATGTTGAGCTAAAACTTTGACTTCTATGCCTAATGTATTTGTTTTCTTCTTTATCATAAGGTGAGTTACCCCACACCAATAGATGATTAGCAATTATTTGATTTATTTTATTCTACAGTTGTTCTACTTAATATCTATATACTATTATATATGTGCTATTGGATACAATTTTATATATTTAACCTAATTTCTTCATTTTAATTGATTTAACCTATATATATTTAGATATAAATTTCTAATTTCTAAATGTTTTCTTGAAATGTTTATTATTGAAATATTTTTGTTATCGATTTCTTTATTTTTTATATTTTTATATGTAAAATATCTTTAACTTATATATTTATAATATATATTTATATACATATCATTTTTGATAATTTTATAATGGAATTAAAATATTGAATTTATAAAATAAGTATTGAAAAATAAAGAAAAATTGCATAATGGAAATTCATAATCAATATTAAATAAATATATAAATTTGTAGATCAAAAGAAATGTAAAATTAACAAAGATTAACGACGAGATCGATTATCATTTCTTACATGTCTACCAAAAGTTTGAGTAGGTGCAAATTCTCCCAATTTATGGCCTACCATATGATCTGTTATATAAATGGGTAAATGCTCTTTTCCATTATGAATAGCAATTGTATGGCCAATCATTGTAGGTATAATGGTAGATTCTCTAGACCAAGTTACTATTATTTATTTTTCTTCTCTCATATTAAGTTTTTCAATTTTCTCAATAAATGATTAGCCACAAAAGGATTCTCTTTTAGTGAACGTGCCACAACTTATAACTTCTTTATTTCAAAGATTTTAAAGAATAACAAGATTATTTCAAATTATCCAAATATGATTTTCATTCAATATTCTTATTTACCGCGATGAAGAATAAAACTATCACTATATTTTTTTCCTTTTCCGACTTCTTTTTCCAAGTGTAGGATAGCCCCAAGGGGTCATAGATTTTTTTCTACCAATCGGGGCTCTCCCTTCACTGCCCCCATGGGGATGGTCTATAGGGTTCATAACAACTCCTCTTACTATGAGATGCTTACCTAGGTAATGCTTAGATCCGACTCTACCCAAAAAATTTTGGTTCACCCCAACATTACCTACTTGTCTGATTGTTGCTAAGTAGTTTTTGGATATCAAACGGACCTTCCCAGATGGTAATCTTAGTGTGGCTGATTTACCTTCTTTTGCAATCAGTTTCTCTATAGCACCTGCTTCCCTAGCTAATTGCCCACACTTTCCAAGTGTGATTTCTATATTATGTATGGTCATGCCCAAGGGCATACCAGTTGAAGTGGATTCTTCTTTTTTCTCAATAAAAACCCCTTCCCAAACTGTACAAGCTTCTTCCAAAGAATACGGCTTTCTAGATGTATATGATAATATCTAGACAGATGGATCTTATATGATCGTATGATGAAGTACCATATGAGTGGATATATAGGAATCCAAATCTAACAAATCACTCATGTTATGATCTCTTCTACATCCTAGGTTTCCCAGTTCCATCATTTGGCTTATGTTTTCCATGTAGAGTTCAGACTGAATGAATCTATGAAAATACGTCGATACTTCCACATATTACGGGTAAAATAGGAGACATATCTATTTTTCCCTGGGGGTTCTTTATAATTACAGCTTTCAATTCACCTCTGACCATCAAATTAAATGTGATTAATGCATCTTTGAAACAAGGTGTGCTTCTAGTTCTCTCTGTGCTTCAAATTTTTTTGTCTTCTCCATATTACCGTATCTCTAGAGTCAATATTTTTTTATGAAGAACTATTGAACTCAATCACTTGCTACCGTTACTCAGTAGTTTTCTATTGAGGTCTATCCTATAGAGGTACTCAAATTGGATCAGTGATCGATTTCTAGGTTTCATCGTAAACCTAATTGGTTACTTCCAATTATGTAAATCAATAGTTCAAACCGCACACAAAGGTAGGGCATTTCCCATTGATATAGGAACTTCTATACCAGAAATAATGGTATCTCAAATTATAGCCCCTCTGGGATATAAAATATATCTCTTCTCACCATCCTCAAAGTGTATGAGGCAAGTGTATGCATTTAGATTAGGGTCATATTCTAGGTTACAATTCTACCAGATATGTCTTTTTCATTCCGTCAAAAATTGATTTTACGGTATAGACGTTTATGACCTCCCCCTCTATGCCTTGCAGTAATGATTCCTCTAGCATTATGACCTTTACCACAATGATGATGTCCATAAATCAAATTATTTCATGGATTGGATTTCATGTCTACGGCTCCATTGTGTGTGCCCGGGGTAGAAGTTTTGTATAAATGTATGTCCATGTTACTCTTGTTATTAAGTATTTGACTTTAAGTTCTTTTCTCTATAAGAGGTGGAATAGAATAACCCAGTTGAAGTGTAATGATCATACGTCTATAATGCATTGTATGTCCCATAGTAGGTCCCACTCTTCTACCCTTTCCAGGGAGTCGATGACTATTCATGGCTATTACCTTGACACCAAAGAATAGTTTGACCCAATGCTTTATTTTTTTCCTAGTTGATCCTGATTCGACATTAGAAGTATATTTATTGTTCCCCAATAACTGAATACCTTTTTCTATAAATACTTCATATTTGATTCCATCCATAAATCCATTTTCTTCCCTATGAGTTCCAGTATTGATAAGAATTCTAGTTCTTATTGTTCATATGTTATGGTATGAATATACCATACCAATTCATTATGTATGGATGGTGAGACTCCATTGAGAGAGAGCCAATTCCAATAGGCTTATTGAACGTTCCCATTGGCGTGCATCCAACTAGAATTGTACCTAAAAATTTGCCAATTCTGAGTTGGGCACTTTAAGCCATTCAGCCATGGATGCTTAACAGGGATCATTGTACATTGTGAATAACCAAATTTTGATTGAAATGAAATCTTTAGGAGGAATCAATGAAAAAACATCCATTCAAATCCTGGATCTTGGAATTGAGAGAGATCAAGAATTCTCACTATTTCTTATATTCATGGATCAAAATCAATTCGGTGGGATCTTTCACTCCATTTTTTTCCACCAAGAACGTTTTATGAAACTCTTTGACCACCAAATTTTGAGTATCCTACTTTCACACGATTCATAGGGTTCAACAAGCAATCCATGTTTCATGATCAAAGGTGTAGTACTGCTTGTAGTAGCGGTCCTTCTATCTCATATTAACAATCGATGGATGGTCAAAAGAAAAAATCTCTATTGATGGGGCTTCTTCCTATACCTATGAATTCCATTGGACCCAGAAATGAGACATTGGAAGAATCTTTTTGTTCTTCCAATATCAATAGGTTGATTGTTTCACTCCTGCATCTTCCAAAGGGTAAAAAGACTTCTGAGAGTTGTTTAATGGATCTACAAGAGAGTACTTGGGTTCTCCCAATAAATAAAAAGTGTATCATGCCTGAATCCAACCAGGGTTCGTAGTGGTAGAGGAACCAGATTAGAAAAAAGAGGGATTCTAGTTATAAGATATCTAATAAAACCGTAGCTGGAATTGAGATCTCATTCAAACAGAAATATAGCAAATATATGGAGTTTCTTTTTTTATCCTATATGGATGATCTGATCCGCAAGGACCATGATTGGAAATTGTTTGATCGTCTTTCTCTGAAGAAGCAAAACATAATCAACTTGAATTCAGGATAGTTATTCAAAATCTTAGGGAAACACTTGATTTGTTATCTCATGTCTGCTTTTTGTGAAAAAAGACCAATTGAAGGGAGGGTTCCTCAAACAACAAGGAGTTGAGGCAACTGTTCAATGAAATGATATTGAGCATGTTTCCCATCTATTCTCGAGAAACAAGTGTGGTATTTCTTTGTAGAAATTTGCTCAATTTCATATGTGGCAATTTCTCCAAAATCTCTTCGTAAGCTGGGGAAATAATCAGCTCAAATCATATTTTTTAGGTAACGTATCGAGGTTGTTTGGTTAGACAATGTGGTTGGTAAACAAAGATCTGTTTTTTAGTAAGGTATGGAATGTATCGTCAAATATTCAATGTGATTCCACAAGATCCATTTTTGTTCAAGTAATGAATTCTAGCCAATTGAAAGGATCTTCTGATCAATCCAGAGATCATTTTGATTCCATTAGAAATGAGGATTCTTTATATCACAAATTGATTGATCAAATAGAGATTCAACAACTAAAAGAAAGATCGATTCTTTGGGATCCTTCCTTTCTTCAAACTGAACAAACAGAAATAGAATCAGATTGATTCCCGAAATGCCTTTTTGGATCTTCCTCAATATCTCAGCTATTCACAAAACATGAGAAGCAGATGAATAATCACCTGCTTCTGAGAGAAATCGAAGAATTTCTTGGGAATCTTACAAGATCAATTCGTTCTTTTTTCTCTAACAAATGGTCAAAACTTCATCTGGATTCAAATCCTACTGAGAGGTCTACTAGAGATCAAAAAATTTTTAAGAAAATAAATATGTTTCTTTTGTTCCTTTTAGGCAATCGGAAATCAAGAAATGGTTAATATATTCAAGATAATTACGTATTTACAAAATACCATCTCAATTCATCCTATTTCATCAGATCTGGGATGTTATATGGTTCTGAAGGATGAACCAGATATAGACAGTTCCAATAAGATTTCATTCTTGAACAAAAATCCATTTTTGGGTTTATTTCATCTATTCCATGACCAGATCAGAGGAGAATACATGTTACGTCATGATTTTGAATCAAAAGAGAGATTTCAAGAAATGGCAGATCTATTCACTCTATCAATAATCGAGTTGGATCCGGTGTATCATAGGGGATTCACCTTTTCTATTAATTCCTATGGATTGGATCAAAACAAATTCTTGAATGGGGTATTCAACTCCAGAGATGAATCGAAAAAGAAATCCCTATTGGTCCTACCCCCTCTTTTTTATGAAGAGAATGAATCTTTTTATCGAAGGATCAGAAAAAAAAAAATTGCTCCAGATCCACTTCGGGAATGATTTGGAAGATCTGAAATGGAAAAGAGTGATATTTTCTAGCAACAACATAATGGAGACAATAAATCTATATAGATTGATCTAAAATCTGATTCAAATCCAATATAGTACCTGTGGGTACATAAGAAATGTATCGAATCGATTCTTTTTAATGTTAATGAATAGATCCTTGGAATATGGAATTCCAAGGGATGAAATAGGAAATAATACTCTGAATCATATAACTATAATGAAATATAAGATCAACCAACATTATTGAATTTGAAAAAGAGTCAGAAGAAATGGTTAGATCCTCTTATTTCTCGAACTGAGAGATCCATGAATTGGAATCTTGATGCATATAGATACAAATGGTCTAATGGGAGCAAGAATTTCCAGGAACATTTGGAACATTTCATTACTGAATAGAAGAACCATTTTCAAGTAGTGTTCGATCAATTCTATATTAATCAATATTTGATTGATTGGTCTGAGGCTATTAAAAAATAAGATTTGCCTAAGTCACTTTGTTTCATTTTGTCTAAGTCACTTCTCTTTTTATCCAAGTCACTTCACGTTTTGTCCTGGTCACTTTCTTTTTTCTTTTTGAGTTTTGAGAATATCCCCATTCATAGGTCTGAGATTCACATCTATGAATTGAAAGAACCGAATGACCAACCCCGCAATCAGTTATTAGAATCAATAGGTGTTCAAATTGTTCATTTGAATAAATTGAAACCCTTATTATTGGATGATCTTAATACTTCCCAAAGTCTGAAATTCTAGATCAGAGGAACAATATTACCTTTTTTGTTCAATAAGATACCAAAGTGGATGATTGACCCATTCCATACTAGAAATAATCATAGGAAATCCTTTGATAACATAGATTCCTATTTCTTAATGATATCCCCCGATCGATACAAAGTGGTGACGAAACATATAACTAGTACAAATCTTTCCATTTTCCAATTGGATTCGAGTCATTCATTCGTAGAGCTATTTACTTGATTGTAGACATTTCTACAACACCTCTAATAGAGGAACAAATAGTCAATTTTGAAAGAACTTATTGTCAGCCTTTTTCAGATATGAATCTATTTTATTCAGAAGGGAAGAACTTACATTAGTATCTCAGTTTCAATTCAAACATGGGTTTGATTCACACTCTTTGTTCTGAGAAATAATTACCATCCACAACGAGGAAAAAATGGAGTCTTTGTCTAAAGAAATGCATTGAGAAATGGCAGATGTATAGAACCTTTCAGGGAGATAGTACTTTTTCAAATCTCTCAAAATGGAATCTGTTCCAAACATATATGCCATGGTTCCTTACTTTTATAGGGTGCAAATATATAAATTTCACCCTTTTAGATACTTTTTCAAACTCATTGCTGATACTAAGAAGTCCCAAAGTTGTATATATGTTTTATGATATTATGCATGGATCGGGTATATCATGGCCAATTCCTCAAAAAAAATTGTGGACGATTCCTCCACAATGGAATTTGATAAGTAACATTTTAAGTGTTTACAGAATCTTTTTCTGTCCGAAGAAATGATTCATCAAAACAATTAGTCACCCATTCCATTGATATGGACACGTCTGAGATCAAAAAAATGCTTGGGAGTTCCTCTATTCAATCCTTTTCTTTCTTCTTGTTGTTGGATATTTCGTTCATATACATCTTCTCTTTGTTTCCTGAGCCTCTAGTGAGTTACAGACAGAGTTAGAAAAGATCAAATCTTTGATGATTCCATCATATATGATTGAGCTGTAAGAACTTCTGGATAGGTATCCTATATCTAAACTTAATTCTTTCTGGTTAAAGAATCTCTTTCTAGTTGCTCTGGAACAATTAGGAGATTCTCTGGAAGAAATATGGGATTCTGCTTCTGGCGGCAACATGCTATTTGGCGGAGGTCCCTCTTATGGGGTCAAATCAATACATTCTAAGAAGAAATATTGGAATATCAATCTCATAAGTATCATATCAAATCCCATCAATCAAATCACTTTTTCAATAAATATGAGGCATTTAAGTCGTACAAGTAAAGAGATCTATTCATTGATAAGAAAAAGAAAAAACGTGAATGGTGATTTATTGATGAGAAAATAGAATCATGGGTCGTGAACAATGATTCGATTGATAATGAAGAAAGAGAATTCTTGGTTCAGTTCTCCACCCTAATAATAGAAAAAAGAATGGATCAAATTCTATTGAGTCTGACTCATAGTGATCATTTAGCAAAGAATGACTCTGATTATCAAATGATTGAACAACCAAGATCAATTTACTAACGATACTTAGTTGACATTCATAAAAAGGATCTAATGATTAATGAGTTCAATAGACCATGTTTAGCAAAAAGGCGGATATTCCTTGCTCATTATCAGACAATCACTTATTCACAAACCTCGTCTGGGCCTAATTGTTTTCATTTTCCATCTCATGGAAAACCCTTTTTGCTCCTCTTAGGCCTATCCCCTTCTAGGGGTATTTTAGCGATAGGTTCTATAGGAATTGGACGATCATATTTGGTCAAATACCTAGCGACAAACTCCTATGTTCCTTTCATTATGGTATTTCCCAACAAGTTCCTGGATGACAAGCCTAAAGGTTCTATTGATGATATCAATATTGATGATAGTGAGGATATCAATATTGATGATAGTAACAATATCCATATTGATGATGACCTTGATACGGAGCTGCTAACTATGACAAAAGTGCTAACTATGTATACAAAAATAGACCGATTTGATATCACCCCTCCATTCGAATTAGCAAAAGCAATGTCTCCTTATATAATATGGATTTCAGACATTCATGATTTGTATGTGAATGAGTCGAATTATATATCCCTCAGTCTATTAGTGAACTCTCTCTCTAGGGATTGTGAAAGATGTTCCCCTAGAAATATTCTTCTTATTGATTTGACTCATATTCCCCAAAAAGTGGATCCCACTTTAATAGCTCTGAATAAATTAAATACATGCATTAAGATATGAGGGCTTCTTATTCCACAACAATGAAAGCACTTTTTCATTGTTTCATATACTAGGGTGTTTCTCTTGGAAAAGAAAATGTTCCATAGTAATGCCATAACCGTGGGTTCCAATGCATGAGATCTTGCAGCACTTATCAATGATGCCCTATCAATTAGTATTACATAGAAGAAATCAATTATAGAAACCAATACAATTAGATCTGCTCTTCATAGACAAACTTGCGATTTGCGATCCCATGTAAGATCAGTTCAGGATCATGGGATACTTTTCTATCAGATAGGAAGGGTTGTTGCATAAAATGTACTTCTAATTAATTTCCCCCTAGATCCTATATCCATCTATATGAAGAATAAACCATGTAAGGAAAGGGATTCTTATTTGTACAAATGGTACTTTGAACTTGGAACGAGCATGAAGAAATTAACGATACTTCTTTATCTTTTGAGTTGTTCTGCCAGATCGGTCGCTCAAGATCTTTGGTCTCCACTCAGACCCAATGAAAAAAATTGGATCACTTCTTATGGATTCATTGAGAATGATTCTTATCTAGTTCATGCCCTATTATAAGTAGAAGGTGCTCTGGTGGGATCCTCACGGGAAGAAAAAGATTGCAGTCAATTTGATAATAATCCACTGACATTGCTTCTTCGGTCTGAACCAAGGAATCGGTTAGATATGATGCAAAAAGGATCTCGTTCTATCGTTGATCATAGATTTCTATATGAAAAATATGAATCATAGTTTGAATAAGGGTAAGGATCCATCGACCCGCAACAGATAGAGGAGGATTTATAAAATCACATAGTTTGGGCTCTGAGAATATGGCCACCTTATGGAAATCTATTTGATTGTATCGAAAGGCCCAATGAATTATGATTTCCCTATTTAGCCAGGGCATTTTGGGGCAACTGAATCTTTTATCATAAAGAGGATGAGCTTCAATAAAATGATTCAAAGTTCTTGCAGAGTGGAACCATGTAGTACCATACACAAAATAGATTTTCCAAAGAACAAGCCTTTTTTTTAATAAGCCAATTCATTTGGGACCCTACAGATCCATTCTTTTTCCTATTCAAAGATCGACCCTTTGTCTCTGTGTTTTCACGTCCAGAATTCTTTGTAGATGAAGAGATGGCAAAGGGGCTTATTACTTCCCAAATAAATCCCCCCACATCCATATATAAATGATGGTTCATCAAGAATAGGCAAGAAAAGCACTTCGAATTGTTGATTCATCGCCAAAGATGGCTTAGAACCAATAGTTCATTATATAATGATGGGTCTTTCTATTCTAATACTCTATCTAAGAGTTATCAATATTTATCAAATCTATTCCTATCTAACGGAAGGCTATTGGATCAAATGACAAAGACATTATTGAGAAAGAAATGACTTTTCCTGGATGAAATGAAACATTTGATTCATGTAACAGGAGAAAGATTTCCTATTCCTTAGATGTAAAGATATGTGGCCATGAAAAAGGGATTAAGTGGAATAGAATTGAATTGATCGGTTGGTAGAGTCGTGGAAACATGTGTTTATTCCATATTTTTGACCTTAGCTCCATGGAATAATATGCTACTGCTGAAACATGTAAGAATTCCAATCTTAGATCAAAACACTATGTATGGATGATATGAACTGTCTAGATGAGGATTATTGAACGGTGAACAACCAGAGCCTATTACTCACTACATCAAACAATTTACATTAATGAGACCATGTAAATCCATCGAAAAATCAAAAATACCCATGTCCGATGAAAATGTTGTTGCTATCTGCTCAAATAACAAATAATTGGTTTAACTAATTAATTAAAGAAAATAGATAGATCTTTCTCTTCATCTCAGGTCGGTGGATCTTATCAATTGAGGATCTCCCATATGGATAATACACATTCCAGTTGATCAAGCCTAATTGTTTTGTTTAGAAGCAAGGAAATCCATGGGGGACGATTCAGCCTATTCAGATATTCATGACCAAGTGGTACTGGATTCTCTTTCGGATAGACCCCAAAAGGAGAAGGAATGCCAAGTTTGTCTACTCTCTCTCTAATTCACCCGACCCAATAGTACCCATTTTGGGAACGTCTAGTGCCAAAGTAACTGAATGGGCAAGTCGCCAATCCCTAAAATGGACTATGTAATGTACGTTATCCACTGGGTTACATGTGGGCATTTTACTAGAGGTTTCTATCAATCTACCCTTGTATGATTCCTATTGAATCATATACTCAGGTGGGGTGCAGGGTGGACTATTTTGAAACAGACTCTGGATTCATTAGATAGAGAAGATTTCGTGATATGCTGTTGAACCTATTCCACGAGCTCAAACTCGGATCGTGGGGATCATTGGAATACTTTGTATCAACAGATTCTCGATATATCAACATCGATTAGATCTGAGATCTGTTATTTAATTGTTCATTCAATGAGCATTCTCCATATTAATGTTCTATTATGCCTTGAAGAGGACTCGAACCTCCATGCTCTTTAGCACGAGATTTTGAGTCTCGTGTGTCTACCATTTCACCATCAAGGCATCTTGAAAGTGAATCATATTCCATGAATATGATATCTATATAGTGTGATATATGGAATATATGACAAAGGTAGAGTGTTTTTTGGAGTATTTCTATCGATCAATCATATAATATAGGCCCGATTTAGACATCAAAATGCTTCGATTTGAATTATCTGGAGGATACCTGATATATATCAAAAATATATCAATCAAAAACATGTACAATCAAACCTATTTCTCGATTCAATAGAAGCCCAAAGAAGTTAATATGGTACCCAAAACAAAAATAATGATAGATATGTCAAAAGTAGGTCCAATTATGCCTATTCCTAATCCTAAATAAAATGTCACAACATAGGGATCCATATGTAAACATAGTATCTATTTACGAATGACCCCCTTCTCATAATGAGAATGTACATAACCCTATTCATTCCGGTCTGGTTTGGTATGGAATGAACTTATAATTTGATGATCGAGTCAATTCCATGATTATAAGTTCATAACCCCAGTCCATTCCTATCCTATTTTGAGCGGAATAGATCTACTAATTCTTTTATTCCAGTTAGTAAGAAACTAAGAAATAGACCTAAAAAGGGTATCTGAGCAATTGCAAGAATTGGGTTCATTGATATTCCTGGTATAGTAGATGCTATCACACATACAGTCATACTCAATTTGATCAAATTTTTTGATCTTAAAGTGGATCTTCTATAATTTCACACGTGAGGGGTTATTTCTTGGTTTCATCCAGTCATTAATAACTTTTTTTATTTTTAGATAATAGTATATAGAAACAACGCTCGTAAGGAGTCCTATTGAAACCAAGAAATATATGCATGCCTGCCATCTACACCAGAAGAGATAGAGTTTTCTAAAAAAAACTTCTAATGGAGGAAGACCTCCTAGGGATAAGAGACATAGGGCTAAAGAGAGAGACAAAAAAGGATCTTTCATGTATAATCCTGCATTATCTCAAATGTTATCAATTTTGGTATGTAGATCGAATAAGATAATGCAAGCAAAAGTTCCTAGATTCATGGAGATATAGAACATCATATAAGTTATCATGCTTGCATATTGATGCAAGGATTTTGAGTCGCATTTATAGGAAAAAAATTTTACTTGTTTTATGTGTGCATTCATCATCTTTGTGACCATAATGGCATGATTCATTTCCTTTAGCCTAAAATCATTGTATGCATCAAATTTATCTTATTTTATCCTATTTTGTATGAATTACTAAATCTCATATATTAACATGTGTTTTTCTCTCTTTTTCAAGTACCTACTGTTCCAGGAATTGTCGATACCATCGTCACTCCGTCGATACTACTGACATGGCAACAGCAAACAAGATGGAGAGATCGCACCCCGTCACTACCATCGACACATCTGTCGATGGTATCGAGAAGTCAACAGGGGAGCCCCATTTTGGAGCAAGTAGATGTCGCTACCTTCGACCATCCATCGATGGTATCGATGAGACACAAGAAGTGTGAGTGCCCTAAGGTGTCGATACCATCGACATAGCCGTCAATAGTATTGATGCCATCAGATCAAAGTTGGATTCAGAACCGCACAATCTAATGGCTGGGATAGATCGACTGCCATAAGTCATATCTATACCTAAAGAAAGACGACCCATATGGGGGTATCACGTTCTATTCGGCCACACGAGTACCAAAGTAGAGGAGAGCAAAGAACGGAGTTGAGAGCTATGCCCCAGAGGATTCCAGAGCCGCAGACAAATGATTCTACTGCCAGAAGGCTACAGAACGAGCATCACGCACCGAGGATCATCCAGATCTTCTTCGTTTCAGTGGTTACATCATATTCTCATTTATTTCCCCATGTTTTCCTCTTTCTTCTCCATGTGTATCGTTCAAATGAACATGTGAGGCTAATCCCCATTGTCCTTAGGATCGGGAGTAGCCTGGGGAATCACTATATGACAATTTTCCATTAATTATCATAATTCTTTTCATTTTTCATGGATATGTTATTATGTTTCTATCACAATTTTCTATGCTTGATCACCATAGTGATTTCTAATACTGTTAATTTCTCTTGACGGAGAATTAGTGGTTGAAAAGGTACGATTAACACATTAGCCTATAAATTCTTTAGACAAGGTAATGTACGGTTAATGGTGGATACCCAGAGTGTTAATTAATGCACTTATATCTAGGGTATAAGTTACTACTGGTAGGGAACTGGCCTAGAACTAGGTAGTGGATTGCATCGCAAAAGCGAGCAATTCTAACTACAGGCCTCTATCTAGGATAAGAGATGAGTTATGTTAGTTGTGTAGAATTACATGCAATGAGACCTCGCAGTGAAACCGTAATCCTAAGGATTCCCATTCCATTTGATTAAACCAAACATTTAGTCATTGCTCTCTTTTGTTTTATCTTTATTTTATTTTCTTTTACAAAAACCAACAATCAACTCTTTGAATCGGTCTAGCTGACGTGACCAGTTAGTAGTAGTCTACTGAAATTTACATTTCCCTAAGTTCGACTTCGGCCTCACAAGGCCTATATTACTTTGATATGTGCACTTGCATTTGATGCACGACTCAAGCGTGTCATGTTTTTAGCGCCGTTGCCGTGGAAATGACAAATTTCAGCACTACGAGTGCTACAAGCGGCCACTCTAGGCCACTTTTTACTGCAATTTTAATTTTTGAACTAATTGCCTATCTTTCAGACTTTCATTCATTCTAGCACTGTAATTACTTAATTCTTCATATTTCAGGTACTAGTGCATGGTGAGGATGCATAGTATAGACTACGCAGAATCATCTGATATTCCGCCATCGGTTGAAGAAGACGAGTTGATAAATATGCCTCCTGAGGACGTTGAACAAGAACTCGAGGCTTTCACAATGACCGAGGAACAAACCATTTGGGAGAAGATTAAAGTTTCTTCTTCCTCTGTGCAGAAGGGGCCAATCAAGAAACAAGCTATCAACATACCCAGTTACAAGATTGATCCCGGGCTTATTCAATTGGTCAAGTCGCATGCATTCCATGGACTCAAAAATGAAGAACCGGCAGCCCACATCAGCACCTTTGTAGAGAACTTTGATATGGTGAAGGTAGATAGGTTCCCACAGGAGGCCATTTATCTGAAATTATTTCCATCCTCTTTAGAAGGCAACATAAGGGAGTGACTTTATAATATGGATGATGAATATGTCGAATCAGAAGCAATCTTGGGGTGAAAGAGACGCACCAGAATAGGTCAAAGTTATAGGGGATGCCAAGGCCATTAAAGAATTAAAATGAGAAGATGGATTTGATAGCGAAGAGACTTCTAGCAAAAGATGATGATGGGTCTGATGATGAGGCACAAGCAAAGTTCATGCGCCAACAATAGGGATATAGGAACAATGACTATGCGTGGAGGAAAGATAGTAAATTCTCATGGAAGGATCCAAACAATTTTCTACAGGATCTGGATCAGAAGCCACAGCCTAGTGTAGAGGAAAAAGTAATGAGTTGCTCAACCAAGTCATAAAGAAAAACCAAGAGTTGATGAATACATTTGTAAAGCAAATTTAGTCATAGGGGGAATTTATGAACCAATTTGGTTAGACTCTATAGAGGAATGGGGCACAAATGAGGATGCTTGAGACGTCCATTGTGCATATGGCAGCTGAAATTGCAAGCTTGAAGAAGCCGACACAGTAGGGTTTTCCAGGGAATACTAATGTTCCAGAAGGGAGCCATCAAGCCAAGGCTATTTTTCTGAGGAGTGGAAAGAAAATTTTAAACTCTAAAGTCGATGAATCAAACACATCATACCTAGAAGCTACAAGTGAGGCTGTAGAGGAATCCGAAGTCACAAAAACTGTTGAGGACAACACAGAGATTGTTGCGGAGGAGCCCATTGCTGAGAAAGATGTAGAGAAGAGGACATCATATGTGCTGCCACATCAGAGAGAACAGATAGTCCAGGTTCCATATCCAAACAGACTTAAAGCAAAGAAGGTGGATCAACAATTCAATAAGTTCTTGGACAGTTTTAGGAAATTATCAGTCAATATTCCACTACTTGATGCAATTGAGCAGATACCTTCTTTTGGTAAATTTTTGAAGGACATTATCACTAAGAAGAGGAAGATTCTAGACACAAAAGTAGTGGTGCTCAAAGAATAGGTGAGTGCATTCATTCTAGGGACATTTCCACCAAAGAGATAGGATCCAGGGTGCTTCAACGTTTCTTGCTACATCAGGAAGGTAGAGTTTGGAGAGGCCCTTTGTGACTTAGGAGCGAGCATCAACTTGATGCCTCTCTCCACCTTCAAGAAGCTTGGTCTTAAAGAATCCTGAAGGAGCAACATGCTGATCCAGCTTGCAGATAATTCGGTTGTAAGGCCTTATGAGATTTGCAAGGATGTTCTTGTCAAGGTGGACAGATTTGTTTCTCTGGAAGATTGTATTGTGATGGAGATTCAAGATGAGAAAGGGAACGAGCTGCTACTAGGTAGACCCTTCCATGGTACAACTGACATGATTCTGGAAATGGGTAGAGGTTGGCTGACCATGGGCATAGCTGATGACCAATGTGAAATAGTAATGTTGAATAGCCCAAAATCGTCAAAGGAACAAGGGCAGTTATCATTCCATGGTTGGTAAGGGCCGGTATGTGGCTCACAGGCGGGAACCATTTTAAGATACCACTCATGTGATTATGTTCTTTAGTTGACCCTCTCAATCAGATTTTATAGTTTTGTTGCTCAAGGACAAACAAGATTCAAGCTTAGGGGAGTTTGATGCAGAGATTTTGAGTCACATTTATAGGCAAATTTTGTACTTGTTTTATGTGTTCATTCATCATCTTCGTGACCATAATGGCATGATTCATTTCCTTTAGCCTATAATCATTGTATGCATCAAATTTATCTTATTTTATCCTATTTTGAATGAATTACTAAATCCCATAGACTAACTTGTGTTTTTCTCTCTTTTTTAGGTACCTACTGTTCCAGGAAGTGTTGATACCATCGACACTCCATCGATACTATCGACATGGCAACATAAAACAAGCTGGAGAGATCACACCCCGTCGTTACCATTGACACATATGTCGATGGTATCAAGAAGTCAATAGGGGAGCCCCATTTTGGAGCAAGCAGATGTCGCTACCATTGACCATTTGTCAATGATATCGACCAGACATAGGAAGCGCAAGTGCCCTAAGGTGTCCATACCATCGACACAACCGTCAATAGTATCAACGCCGTCAGATCAAAGTTGGATTTAGAATCGCACAATCTAACGGCTGGGATAGATCAGATACCGTAAGTCATAACTATACCTAAAGAAAGACGGCCCAGACGGGGGTATCACATTCTATTCGGCTGCATGAGTCCCGAAGGAGAGGAGAGCAAAGAATGGAGCCAAGAGCTACACCCCGGAGGATTCTAGAGCCGTAGACGGATGATTCTACTACCAGAAGGCTACAGAACGGGCATCACACATCGAGGATCATCTAGATCTTCTCTATTTCAGGGGTTACATCATATTCTCATTTATTTCCCCATGTTTTCCTCTTTCTTCTCCATGTGTATCATTGAGATGAACATGTGAGGCTAATCCCCATTGTCCTTAGGACCGGGAGTAGCCCGGGGAATCACTGTATGACAATTTTCCATTGATTATCATAATTCTTCTCATTTTTCCTGGATATGTTATCATGTTTTTATCACAATTTTCTATGCTTGATCACCATAGTGATTTCTAATACTATTAATTTCTCTTGATAGAGAATTAGTGGTTGAAAAGGCATGATTAACATGTTAGCCTATAAATTCCTAAGACAAGGTAATGTACAGTTAATGGTGGATACCCAGAGTGTTAATTAATGCACTTAGATCTAGGGTATAATTTACTACTGGCGTGGAACTGACCTAGAACTAGGTAGTGGATTACATCGCAGAAGTGAGCAATTCTGACTACAGGCCTCTATCCAGGATAAGAGATGAGTTATGTTAGTTGTGTAGAATTGCATGTAGTGAGACCTCACGGTGAAACCATATCCTAAGGATTCCCATTCCATTTGATTAAACCAAACATTTAATCATCGCTCTCTTTTGTTTTCTCTTTATTTTATTTTATTTTACAAACACCAACAATCAACTCTTCCAATCGGTCTAGCTCATCGCGACCAGTTAGTAGTAGTCTACTGAAATTTATATTTTCCTAAGTTCGACTTGGGCCTCACAAGGCATATATTACTTTGATATGTGCACTTGCATTTGATGCATGGATCAAGCGTGTCACATATCCATTATTTGAGTCTCCAACAATTATTCCAATAATTACATATATCTGATTGACCGAAGGATGAATATGCAAGCATACATTTCATGCTTGTTGAGTAATAGCAATAAGATTCCCCAATATCATGCTAAGAATAGGTAGGATTTCTAGAAGAAGATGCCATTAGTTTGATGAACAATAAAAAGGAATATTGAAAATTCACGTGGCTAAAGCTGAAGCAGCTACTTTTGAAGTAAAAGAAAGAAAAGAAACGACTGGAGTGGGAGAGTCAGAGTCGAAAAGATGATTACTCACTTCTTTCTCTCATTCAAAACTGTGCATGAGACTTTCGTCTTGCAAAAACTACTAAGTGATAAAAGAAAGAAAAACCGATCTTCTTCTTTTTATTAACTTCCTCACGTGTTTATAAGACTGATTCCATTCAATTTTTAAAAAGAATTACTAATCCTTAACTTTTCGAGGAATCCTTCATTAGTGGTTGTGAATGACTGACTTTTTCAATCTTTTTTCGACCTTGGTTGCACAGGAGCAAGTCAAAAAGATGGAAAAATAGAATCATTTGATTTGATTCGTTCTCAATAGCCATGAGATGATCATCTTAGGGTGATCCTTTTTTTGATGGATGCTCCTATTACTGTAACGACCCCGCCTCCTGGTACCCCCCCATTAAGGGAGACCAAAAGGTAAGAGTTGTTATCCCAACTAATAGGATCAAAGGTTTGACAAATAATCAGTAATAATTATAAAATTCTACCAAACTATACTAAACGCTGCTATAAAATAAAAACTTTGCATACTTTTTTAAAAAACTTAGATATCTACTTCTATCCACAACTGGAGTCTATTCTAATTAATCCTCCTTGCACTTTAATTCTGATTATCACAATATGTTGCTTTATGTTTGTCCTTTCTAATGTTGCACCTAAAACATCGACAAACAAAATGTCGGTCATCATATCGAAATATGTCGGTATGTGGGGACAACCAAAATTTCACAAATATGGCTAACAATCTAAATATCACAATCAAGTTAATTAACAAGCCAATTTACACTTTAAATGTGACATTTTCCACCGCTTTTTCCCTAACCCTGGAATACCCTCCATAGGGTTTGTCTTTTTCCAATGACACAAGGCCACCTTCTCAATCCACAGCTTGGTGCATGGGGTCACCTCTCATGGTGCCCATTAGTCATGTAATAAAGACCACCTTCTCAATCTCGAGCTTGGTGTCTGGGGTCACCACTCATGGTGCCCATGGGTCTTCCCTCTTAGGATTGACCTTTTGGCATCATCCATCATGGTGGCATGTCGGTGCGAGAATACACACTTCTATTATAATTGTGATATTCATAGTGACTTTATAATTTGCAAGTATGAACATCCAAACTGATAGGTTGCATTCAATCTGATTAATCATCCAAAAACCTTCAAGAAACTAATGCAATTAACCATAATTGACCACATACTTGTCAGGCTAATTTGAGACAAAATTAATCCAATCGATGCAAGAAATCCAATAGGCAAGCAAGCACACAAAGAGATCCTAAAATATATATATAATTTCCTATCATTGATCATGCCATCAAGATCTATTAAACCTAGCTCGCTTCCTAGGGTTTCTAGTCCACTTTTTGGGTTTCTATTGCAATTAGGGTTCCTCTTCATTTTTACTCTTTTAAACCCTAATTTTATACAATTATGCACAAACCCTAATTATCTCATCTATTCTTCACGAAAGATATTAAGGTTACCTTTTAACAACATATAACCAAAATTTCGGATTAAAGGCACAATTAACCATCAATTAAGTCCATTATGCTCTTTTACATTAAAACTGCCATTTTTATCCTTTTAATTCATGACAAGATCATTAGGCCTAATTATCATCTTTGGTTCCTTCTGGATTAACAACTCATAGTTCATTATAATCTAATTCACATATGAACTCTATTTATCATTAATTCCACCTTTATCCATCAGAAAACCCTAATTACCATATTAAGGGTATTTATCCACAATTAGGAACTCTTATACTCAAAATAGCTTAGAACCATCATACCTCATGGATTTGAACAATTAAAGCCATTAAGAGTCACAATGACTAACATTAGGGTTTCAAGGTCCATTAAAGCTCGTTCATGTACATGGAACTCTAAATTAAACCAATTACATGCAAAGTTCATCCTTTTCGATCTTAATGTATCTTTTTATGATTAACAGGTTAATATCAACTTTAATCATCCATAAAAACCTTCTTAATACATTAATCATCTCAAAATAGGGTTTCTTAATCATTAATATATTAAAGTTGATAACTTTCACTTATTTTCGAATTGCAAGAGGAATTACTTCTAAATATATTTTTAATAGATTCCTCGCATTTTTCTAATCAAAATGCACTACTTATTTGAATTTTTCAGCCACATGATCTATTTTTAGTGATTTATACAAGATTCAATACTTTTCTTGAATATTGCCCAGAGAGGCCAGTTACCTTACTAAATTTGGTAAAATAGGAGATGTTGGATCCTCGGTCGTCTTTGACCGAGTGAGATCACACGACTTGCGACACTCACGCCCACTAGCAACTGGTTGAAGTCCTGGATGACTAGGGTCATTGATTTGCCCCCACGGTCCACGATTGACCATGATCGGACGGTGGCTGGAACACTTGCCCACCCGATCCAGCAACTTCCTTCCACAGCAGCGCCATCCCAAGAGCTCTCCGGAGCAAGTCGGCATCATCGACTCGGGGCACGAGGGAACAAGAGAAAGCGCCGGTTGTGTTTGATAGGGTTTGCCACGGACAAGGGTGGTCCTATTTATAGGATCTAGTGGCTATTTTTAGGATTACCAGCCTTTCCGCCAGCCTTATGCTCGGCCCAATTGGGTGTTCTTTCTAGAATGCACAAAACCACCCAAAACCTAGGCTGCTTGGGTGCAGAACAAACTCTTGATTCCAACCAACCTCTTTCCTTGCTTGCACATCGATTAAAATGTGAGAAAAATTGAAGGAAAGATCCCTCGATTGGCGGCCTGCTCCTCGTTCGGCTAGGACTAGGAGATGCACAACATGTGTTGGATCAGGATCCAACGATCCACACTGCTCACGCCAAAACAAGGGAAAACCATATTTCTATTTAAAAAAAAAACCCTCTTTATTTTAAGATAACTTTGGAAAATCATAACTCTCCAACCATGGCTCTGTTTAATCCCAAGTCTTGAGGGAATCTTATTAATGACTTAATCTATCATCATGCCAAGTTTGGGCTCATTATCTAAAAGAAAACATGCCTTTTATTTAGGTACAATATATCACTTAATTATATATATTTCTCACATATTTTCTCTTTCCCTTGCTATTAAATTATTATTCTGAGTTCCTTGAACCTCAAGGAACCTTAATGGCTCAAAATCCCATCTTGGGAATATACATTAGCCTTTTACTTATCTTTTATCCATTATTTCTCATTATCCTTTTTATTTCTTTATTAAAATATCTCTTTTTAAGGATTTCTCTTTATCTCTCTTTTTATTTTTCTTATTGGAATTCCTTTTAATATTAGAAACCTTATGGATACGAAAATCCATCAAGGATGACTCAATCTTACCATTTTCCACTTATTTCCCATATTTTATCATTGTCTCCAATTTCTTTTTTTAAAAGGAAATATTTGATTGATCTTTTCTTGTTGCATTATCTTTGCAACTTTGGAATCCTTGGAACCCAAGAGGCATGAAATCCAACTTTGGATAACATTCCTTTGCCTTCTAGAGGTTTCTACATCTTTCTTTTCTCCATTTTCCTTTTTACTCATTTAATAATGGAGTTTCCTTTATCTTTTCCTTATTATTGGGCCCAATAGCCAATAAAGCCCACAAAACAACCAACAAGGCTATTGTAAACAAAATCCTTTTATTCAAAATAAATTATATCATTATTTTTTAAAATATCTTTTATAGGGGAAATTACATTTATCACCAAAAGAACCCAAAAATTGGGGTTGTAACATCCTTCCCCTCTTATAGGAATTTTTCCACCAAAATTCCACCAAGCACACAAACAAACAAGATAAGCCTTTATTGTGTCCATCATGGCTCCCATGTGGCCTCACTCTTTCCATGGTGCTTCCCAAGAACCTTCATCATCTCATATTCTTTCATTTGAGTTCTCTCTCACCTTGGTATATCATACCCTCAGAGGTGACTCATGACATTTCAACCTCTCATAAAGCTAAATAGGTTCAGGGCTCAGCACATGGCTTGGGTACCTCACATAGTGCTCTAGATCAGACTCATGGAACACATCAATCATCACCTTATCCTGAGGGGTAAGTCTAAACCTAACCATATCCACCAATCCATCTCAAATGGACCCATATATCAGGGACTCAGTTTTTTCAACTATAGCTCAGAGGGGTCGGATTTTCACATCACATATTCTCCCAGGGTGAAATGCACATCAGTCTGCTTTACATCATCTCACAACTCATGTCACCCCTGGGCCTCCTCAGCCATCACATGATCAAAGAGACTTCATCTGCACACCCTATGGTCCTTTTCTGACCTTCGTAAGGTCCCTTCACCAACATCATCTTAATGAAGTGGTGACTGACGCAACCTCCCTTACAGAGCTTCTTTACATCTCGACACTGGCTATGGTGGTTATCATCACATCTTACAGAGGACAAGAACTATCTCCATGTATCACTATGAACAAGCACACATGCTCTCATCAGACCCTCTAGTCTGGATCATACTAACCATTAGTTAGGGATGATGAACTATACTAGCATCGAGTTTGTCTATTTCCACCTCGTGGAAGTAAATCTTTAGGTTATAAAGAACTTTTGAACTCGCATCATGGTGTAGTTGAACCATCTCTCTCTCAAATGTAGTTCAACTGGATTTGTCCCTTGACAGTATTCTTTCTTTCTCATGTCATCTAGGTAAAGCAATCTACCATAACCCATATTGCATATTGACCTTCCTTGGTCTAGGGGAGACTTACCACAACATCCATAGTGATGAACTCCCATTCCCTCTCGGGGACTCTTTATCCTCTACATCAACTCTTTGGGTTACTGGTGTTCATCTTTCACCTCCTGGCTTGCATGGCAACAAACCACATGCAACTTCATCTTAAGCATCCAATGTACTACTGCAACTTACTATCTTTGTAGTACCACGGTGTATGATGAATTTAAAATCATGATCTCATATATGTCATGATTCCTCAAGATTGATTCCTCAGAAACCCTAAACCACTCTAGTCGGGGTTTCATCACCTTCCTTTCCAGAGAAGTGCATCTGAGGTTCAACAACCATCCTCTTATTGCATCAAGGCCTAGGATGGCTAACCAAACAACTACTAACTTAATCAACAATCTCGTTACATCTGAGTGTTAGACAAACATATCTCCTTTTTCAAACTTAGGGTTAACCTAACAACCTCTTCTAGCCTCTAGCTAAACTAGGCATTTATATCTCAACCAGAGCATCCATTACTACCTCACATCCTTAGATGTTAGGTAATGTTGAAGACACACACCTCCATGTATTCCACTTATCATCTCATCTCGGACTCAACAAGAAAACTTAGAGCTCATCTTCTTAGTTATCAAACTCAACCTTGTATGACTCACAAATTCCACATAGTTCATGATACAAGCATCCTCATAAGATAACTACCTTAGTTCTCTTGATGTTTGTAAACCATCCACATATCGTTTACTCCACAAGGGTATGTTATCATCTCTGTCCTCATACCTCATAGCAACGTTCCAACTCCCATCATCTTTATCCTTGGTGTATGGCATGTGTACCGTCCTATCTCTCACTCCCATTACAAGAGGAAATAAGCATTTGGCGGCCGTCCAAATATAGAGTTCTTCCTATTCCAAGAGTAGAGATGGTACATCCCACCTTGCTAGTACACCTTCAAATCTAAGTTGAAACGTGCAACATATGTCTCTACATCACGATCATCTTGATATCAAGGTTACTTCCATGGAAAATTGGCCTCAAACCTACTTGGGTCACCACACAATCCTTGGTCATCTCCTCTAGGTCTGTAGGGTGCCGACACTTTTGGGGTCATCCCTCTTCCCTTATGCATCCAAAGATTGCCCTCCTCATCTGCCCTTTGGGTCCCATGAGTTCATGAAGATGATCAATCTCCTAACCCATGGCCCTCAGACAATGATAGTTGTTACCTCCCAACCCTGCAATCATGTGCAACTAGGGAATTAGGCAACTCCTACTTCCATCGGTCTTATCCCTACCTGACCCTAGGATAGACTTAGGATTCTAACATAGTACATGACCAACTTAGAACCTTATCCAAGTCTCCATCATCTCTCTCTGCATTCCTGGGCTGACTTTTACTCTTTTGTAGGGGTCATGGCGACCTACCTACCTTGGTCAGGACCCATACCGGTTACCTCCATGGTAACACAACCACGTGCACTTAAAGATGGTTATCTATGGGTCTACAAGTTCATTCTCATACTATGTACTCTCCACTTAGCTTCTCAAGATTCTATGAGACCTCTTAGGGTTTCCTCAATCCAACAAAAGCTGATTCATACTCTACAAAAAAGTCCTCTCCCAGGATGAGAGGAAACTATCTCTTGATAGCAGCTAAGGTCACAAACGTCCCTACATCTAGGGTTTACATCAACATGAGCATGCTTAACCCTGTCAAACTACTAAGGCACATAGCTAACAAGTGGACCACTTACTAAACCATGCTAGGTTTCCATGGTTGGTCCTACTTGTTCTCATTCCTCAACATTGGACCAACATCCTACATACATGGGTCACCAACCTACATATGAGGGGTTCATCAAACATTTACTTTAATCCAAGGGGTTTCCAATTCCTCTAAACATGAGGAGTGCCATGCTAAAAACTATGGAAACTCAAATCTCATCATGATCATCAGGTGCACCAGGTACTACTACTTCCCCTCTTAGGTCTAGGAACCCTAGGTTCACTTTTCTGATGTCCAACTGCATGCTCAACTTTTTAACCACAAACCAAACATGTATGAGGTATAACATGAACATCCTATTATCATTCCACTTGAACCACACCTCAGAGTTGAGTCCTCCTCAAAGAAAACCAACTAGGTATAAGGCCTCACAACTTGTTACTAAACCTTTTCATGGTCTAAGGAACTCTTCTTCCTAACCCTAGAAGGTAAACACCTATACCAATAGGCACATAGGTACCAGCAGCCTCATCCTCTCTCTAGTGTTTGGTTCCTCTAAATGCAACCAAGATACCATCAGCCTCTAGGGATCATGCATGAGGCAACCACAACCATCCCTTATGTCGCATCATCCTCAACTCCCCATTATTCCTCATATCTCAGAGTCTAAGCTTCAACCTTCTTGCTGGGGTCCTGCTCTCTCTCTCTAGAGATAACCCTACAAACAACCTTACTACTAGAGGTCCTTTCTCCATGAGGGTGGATCAAGCTCAAAAGCATACCCCTACATGGGTGAAGCCTATGCTCAACTCATGTTCGCTCAAGATTATCCATAGCTCTTTATGCTTATCTCATAAGCCATCCATCATGCCCTTCTGGCCTCGATTTTAACCTACTGTCAGCACTACTGACATACTCTGCGTGCATGTTATGCCCCACTCACATAAGCCCATAGGTTTTCTATAGGTTCTTCACTAACCTCATCATTGAAGGAGCTAACCTTCACTCTAACATGCACGACCCTTCTCAGGGTTGGGTTGCCAAAGGTACTAGGTCATCCAACCTCACATGGGTCATATCGTCATGGGTATCTAAACTAAAAGCATGTCCACTCAGCACATGATCTACCATGACATCTAGCTCATCGTGGAATCTCTCTCTCTAACCTTCACTTAGGGTTAGGGTTAGCATCATCCTCAGAGGATGTGCTAGGTCTCTACTTATAATGGAGGTCTCTACCTCCAAGAGACTAACTTTCTCTACTCATCCTCCCGATAAGGATGTCTAGCCTTAGGTCTCTCCTGAGGGCATGACAACATATGTCATATGACCTAAGCATGCATCTATTCTTTAGTTTACACTTAAACTATTAAGATTATGTCCATGACATCTTATTTACATGCTTTTCATTAATTTTTTGGAGGATTCCTTAAACCTTATCAACTTTACCCATACCTCAAGAGGGTGAGGAAAGAAAGAAAACACTAATCCTTAAAATACTTAATAGCATTTGAGTTGAGAAGGGATGAACAAGATGAGAGAGTCCTTAGGGTATCTTATTTCGATTCAAATCCTGAGACATTGGCCAGGCAGTCACACAAATCCAGGAGTCCTCGTATTCTGACTAGAGGTGCGGAGGAAAATATTGCCAGCCCCTGGACGTGATCATTTTCTAGACACCTCTATCTTTACAAAAATCATCTAATAACTCCCTCAGTTCTATGGAATTAGTAAAATTTAATAATTATTAAAGATTAAATGCGGAACCAATGCTCTGATACCAAATGTAATGACCCCGCCCTCCTGTACCCCCCAATTAAGGGAGACCAAAAGGTCAGAGTTGTTATCCCAAGTAACAGGAACAAAGGTTTGACAAATAATCAGTAATAATTATAAAATTCTACCAAACTATACTGAAGGCTGGTATAAAATAAAAACATTGGATACCTTTTTCAAAAACTTAGATATCTACTTCTATCCACAACTGGAGTCTATTCTAACAAATCCTCCTTGCACTTTAATTTTTATTATCACAATATGTCGCTTTATGTTTGTCCTTTTCAATGTTGCACCTAAAACGCCGACAAACAAAACATTGGTCAGCATATCGAAATATGTCGGTATGTGGGGACAAACAAAATATTACAAATATGGCTAACAATCTAAATATCACAATCAAGTTAATTAACAAGTCAATTTACACTTTCAATGTGACATTCTCCACCACTTTTTTCGTAACCCTGGAATACCCTCCTTAAGGTTTCTCATTTGCCAATGACTCAAGGCCACCTTCTCAATCCCGAGCTTGGTGCCTGGGGTCACCACTCATGGTGCCCATTAGTCATGTAATAAAGACCACCTTCTCAATCCTGAGCTTGGTGTCTGGGGTCACCACTCATGGTGCCCATGGGTCTTCCCTCTTGGGCTTGACCTTTTGGCATCATCCATCAGGGTGGCATGTTAGTGCGAGAATACATACTTCTATTATCATTGTGATATTCATAGTGACTTTATAATTTGCAAGTATGAACATCCAAACTGATAGGTTGCACTCAATGTGATTAATCATCTATAAAACCTTTGGGAAACTAATGTGATTAACCATAATTAACCACATACTTGTCAGGATGATTTGAGACAAATTTAATCCAATCAATGCAAGAAATCATTAAAACTAACATGTTTATCCTTTTAATTCATGACAAGATCATTAGGCCTAATTCTCATCTTTGGTTCCTTCTAGATTAACAACTCATAGTTCATTATGATCTAATTCTCATATGAACTATATTTATCATTAATTCCACCTTTATCCATTAGAAAACCCTAATTACCATATTAAGGGTATTTATCCACAATTAGGAACTCTTATACTCAAAATAGCTTAGAACCATCATACCTCATGGATTTGAACAATTAAAGCCATTAAGAGTCACACTGATTAACATTAGGGTTTCAAGGCCCATTAAAGCTCATTCATGTACATGGAACTCTAAATTAAACTAATTACATGCAAAGTTCATCCTTTTTTATCTTAATGTATCTTTTTATGATTAACAGGTTAATATCAACTTTAATCATCCATAAAACCCTTCTTAATACATTAACCATCTCAAAATAGGGTTTCTTAATCATTAATACATTAAAGTTGATAACTTTCACTATTTTTAGAATTTCAAGGGGAATTATCTTCTAAATCTATTTTTAATGGATTCCTCACATTTTTCTAATAAAAAAGCACTACTTATTTGTATTTTTCAGCCAAAGGATCTATTTTTAGTAAGTTATACAAGATTCAATACTTTTCTTGAATATTGCCCAGAGAGGCGAGTTACCTTGCTAAATTCGGTAAAATTGGAGCCGTTGGATCCTCGGTCGTCTTTGACCGAGCGAGATCGCACGGCTTACGACGCTCGTGCCCACTAGCAACTGGTTGAATTTGCGGATGACAAGGGCCGTTGATCCGCCCCCTTGGTCCACGGTTGACCACGATCAGACGGTGGCTAGAACACTTGCCCACCCAATCCAGCAGCTTCCTTCCATGGCAGCGCCATCCCAGGAGCTCTCCGGAGCAAGTCAGCATCATCGACTCAGGGCACGAGGGAACAAGAGAAAGCGTCAGTTGTGTTCGTGAGGGTCTTCCACATACGTGGGTGGTCCTATTTATAGGATCTAGTGGCTATTTTTAGGGTTACCAATCTTGCCGCCGCCCTTGTGCTCGGCCCAATTAGGTGTTCTTTCTAGAATGCACGAAACCACCCAAAACCTAGGCTGGTTGGGTGCGGAACAAACTCGTGATTCCAACCAACCTCTTTCCTTGCTTGCACATCGATTAAAACACGAGAAAAATCAAAGGAAAGATCCCTCGATTGGCGGCCTGCTCCTCGTTCGTCTAGGACTATGAGATGCACGGCATGTGTTGGATCAAGATCCAACGATCCACACTGCTTGCGCCAAAACAAGGGAAACCCATATTTCTATTTTAAAGAAAACCCTCTTTATTTTAAGATAACTTTGGAAAATCATAACTCCCCAACCATGGCTCTGTTTAATACCAAATCTTGAGGCAATCTTATTAATGACTTAATCTATCATCATGCCAAGTTTGGGCTCATTATCTAAAAGTAAACGTGCCTTTTATTTAGGTGCAAGATATCACTTTATTATATATATTTCTCACAAATTTTCACTTTCCCTTGCTATTAAATTATTATTCTGAGTTCCTTGAACCTCAAGGAACATTAATGGCTCTAAATCCCATCTTGGGAATTTACATTAGCGTTTTACTTATTTTTATCCATTATTTCTCATTATCCTTTTTATTTCTTTATTAAAATATCTCTTTTTGAGGATTTCTCTTTATCTCTCTTTTTATTTTCTTTATTGGAATTCCTTTTAATATTAGAAACCTTATGGATACGAAAATCCATCAAGGATGACTCAATCTTACCCCTTTCCACTTATTTTATGATTGTCTCCAATTTCTTTTTTAATAAGGAAATATTTGATTGATCTTTTCTTTTCTTGTTGCATTATCTTTGCAACTTTGGAATCCTTGGAACCCAAGGAACCCAAGAGGCACAAAATCCAACTTTATATAACATTCCTTTGCCTTGTAGAGGTTTCTACATCTTTCTTTTCTCCATTTTCTTATTTACTCATTTAATAATGGAGTTTCCTTTGTCTTTTCCTTGTTATTGGGCCCAATAGCCAATAAAGCCCACAAAACAACCAACAAGGCTATTGTAAATGAAATCCTTTTATTCAAAACAAATTATATCATTATTTGTTCAAATATCTTTAATAGGAGAAATTACATTTCTCACCAAAAGAACCCAAAAATTGGGGTTGTAACATCCTTCCCCTCTCATAGGAATTATGCCCCCAAAATTCCACCAGGCACACAAACAAACAAGATAAGCCTTTCTTATGTCCATCATGGCTCCCATGTGGCCTCACTCTTTCCACGGTGCTTCCCAAGAACCTTCATAATCTCATATTCTTTCATCTGAGTCCTCTCTCACCTTGGTTCCTCACATAGTGCTCTAGATCGGACTTGTGGAACACATCATTCATCATGATATCCTGAGGGGTAAGGATAAACCTAACCATCTCCACCAATCCATTTCAAATGAACCCATATATTAGGGACTAAGATTTTTTATCTATAGCTCAGAGGGGTCAGATTTTCACATCACATATTCTTCCACGGTGAAATGCACATTAGTCTTCTTAGCATTAGCTCACGACTCATGTCACCCCTGGGCCTCCTCAGCCATCACATGATCAATGTGACTTCATCTGCACACCCTGTGGTCCTTTTCTAAACTTCACGAGGTCCCTTCACCAACATCATCTTAATGAAGTGGTGACCGACACAACCTCCCTTACAAAGCTTCTGTACATCCCGACACTGGCTATGGTGGTTATCATCACATCTTACAGAGGACAAGAACTATCTCCATGTATCACTCTGAACAAGCACACATGCTCTCATTAGACCCGCGAGTCTGGATCGTACTAACCATTAGTTAGGGGTGATAAACTGTACTAGCATAGAGTTCATCTACTTCCACCTCAAGGAAGTGAATCTTGAGGTTATAAAGAACTTTTATACTCTTATCATGGTGTAGTTGAACCATCTCTCTCTCATATGTAGTTCAACTAGATCCGTCCCTTGACAGTATTCTTTCTTTCTCATGTCATCTAGGTAAGGTGATCTACCATAACCCATATTCCATCTTGACCTTCCTTGGTCTAGGGGATACTTACCACAACATCCATAGTGATGAACTCCCATTCCCTCTTGGGGACTCTTTATCCTCTACATCAACTCTTTGGGTTACTGGTGTTCATCCTTCACCTCCTCGCTTTCATGGTGACAAATCATGTGCAACTTCATCTTAAGCATCCAATGTACTACTGCAACTTACTATCTTAGTAGTACCACGGTGTATGATGAACTTAAAATCATGATCTCCTATATGTCATGATTCCTCAGAAACCCTAAACCACTCTAGTCGGGGTTTCATCACCTTCCTTTCCAGAGAAGTGCATCTGAGGTTCTATAACCATCCTCTTATTGCATCAAGGCCGAGGCTAGCTAACCAAACAACTACTAACTTAATCAACAATCTCATTACATCTGAATGTTATCCAAACATATCTCCTTTTTCAAAATTAGGGTTAACCTAACAACCTCTTCTAGCCTCTAGCTAAACTAGGAAGCTATATCTCAACCAGAGCATCCATTAGTACCTCACATCCTTAGGTGTTAGGTAATGTTGAAGACACACACCTCCATGTATTCCACTTATCATCTCATCTCAGACTCAACAAGAAAACTTAGAGCTCATCTTCTTGGTTATTAAACTCAACCTTGTATGACTCACAAATTCCACATAGCTCATGATACAAGCATCCTCATAAGATGACTACCTTAGTTCTCTTGATGTTTGTAAACCATCCACATATCATTTACTCCACAAAAATATGTTATCATATATGTCCTCATACCTCATAGCAACGTTCCAACTCCCACCATCTTTATCCTTGGTGTATTGCATGCGTACTGTACTATCTCTCACTCCCATAACAAGAGGAAATAAGCATTTGGCGGCCGTCCAAATACAGAGTTCTTCTTGTTCCAAGAGTAGAGATGGTACATCCCACCTTGCCAGTACACCTTCAAATCTAAGTTGAAACGTGCAACATATGTCTCTACATCACGATCATCTTGATATCAAGGTTACTTCCATGGAAAACTAGTCTTGAACCTACTTGGGTCACCACACAATCCTTGGTCATCTCCTCTTGGTCTGTAGGGTGCCGACACTTTTGGGGTCATCCCTCTTCCCTTATGCATCCAGTGAGTGCCCTCCTCATCTGCCCTTTGGGTCCCATGAGTTCATGAAGGTGATCAATCTCCTAACCCTTGGCCCTCAGACAATGATAGTTGTTACCTCCTGACCCTACGGTCATGTGCAACTAGGGAATTAGGTAACTCCTACTTCCATCAGTCTTATCCCTACATGACCCTAGGATAGACTTAGGATTCTAACATAGTACATGTCCAACTTAAAACATTATCCAAGTCTCCATCATCTCTCTCTGCATTCCTGGGCTGACTTTCACTCTTTTGTAGGGGTCATGGCGACCTACCTACCTTGGTCAGGACCCATACCGGTTACCTCCATGGTAACACAACCACGTGCACTTAAAGATGGTTATCTATGGATCTACAGGTTCATTCTCATACTATGTACTCTCCACTTAGCTTCTCAAGATTCTATGAGACCTCTTAGGGTTTCATCAATCCAACAAAAGCTGATTCATACTCTACAAAAGGATCCTCTCCCAGGATGGGAGGAAACTATCTCTTGATAGCAACCAAGGTCACAAAGGTCCCTACGTCTAGGGTTTACATCAACATGAGCATGCTTAACCCTGTCAAACTACTAAGGCACATATCTAGCAAGCGGTCCTACTTGTTCTCATTCCTCAACATTGGACCAACATCCTACATACATAGGTTAACAACCTACATATGAGGGGTTCATCAAACATTTACCTTAATCCAAGGGGTTTCCCATTCCTCTAAACATGAGGAGTGCCATTCTAAAAACTATGGAAACTCAAATCTCATCATGAGCATCAGGTGCGCGAGGTACTACTACTTCCCCTCTTTGGCCTAGGAACCCTAGGTTAACTTTTCTGATGTCCAACTGCATGCTCAACTTTTTAACCACGAACCAAACATGTATGAGGTATAACATGAACATCCTGTTATCATGCCACTTGAACCACACCTCAGAGTGGAGTCCTCCTCAAAGACAACCAACTAGGTCTAAGGCCTCACAACTTGTTACTAAACCTTTTCATGGTCTAAGGAACTCTTCTTCCTAACCCTAGAAGGTAAACACCTATACCATAGCCACATAGGTTCCAGTAGCCTCATCCTCTCTCTAGGGTTTGGTTCCTCTAAAGGTAACCAAGATACCATCAGTCTCCAGGGATCATGCATGAGGCAACCGCAACCATCCCTTAGGTCGCATCATCCTCAACTCCCCATTGTTCCTCATATCTCAGAGTCTTAGCTTCAACCTTCTTGATTGGGTCCTGCACTCTCTCTCTAGAGCTAACCCTACAAACATCCTTAGTACTAGATGTTCTTTCTCAATGATGGTGGATCTAGCTCACAAGCATACCCCTACAAGGGTGAAGCCTATGCTCAACTCATGTTCGCTCAAGATTATCCATAGCTCTTTATCCTAATCTCATAAGCCATCCATCATGCCCTTCTAGCCTTGATTTTAACCTACTTCCAGCACTACTGACGTACTATGGGTGCATGTTATGCCCCACTCTCATAAGCCCATAGGATTTCTATAGGTTCTTCACTAACCTCATCATTGAAGGAGCTAACCTTCACTCTAACATGCACAACCCTTCCCAGGGTTGGGTTGCCAAAGGTACTAGGTCATCCAACCTCACATGGCTCATATTGTCATGGGTATCTAAACTAAAAGAATGTCCACTCATACACATGATCTACCATGACATCTAGCTCATCATGTCATCTCTCTCTCTAACCTTCACTTAGGGTTAGGGTTAGCATCATCCTCAGAGGATGTGCCAGGTCTCTACTTATAATGGAGGTCTCTACCTCCAAGACTAACTTTATCTACTCATCCTCCCGACAAGGAGGTCTATCCTCAAGTCTCTCCTTAGGGCATGACAACATATGTCATACGACCTAAGCATGCATCTATTCTTTAGTTTACGCTTAAACTATTAAGCTTATGTCCATGACTTCTTATTTACATGTTTTTCATTAATTTGGTGGAGGATTCCTTAAACCTTATCAACTTTACCCATACCTGAAGAGGGTGAGGAAAGAAAGAAAGCCATAATCCTTAAAATCCTTAACAACATTTGAGTTGAGAAGGGATGAACAAGATGAGAGAGTCCTAAAGGTATCTTATTTCAAGTCAAATCCTAAGACATTGGCCAGGCAGTCACACAAATCCGGGAGTCCTCATATTCCGACTAGCGGTGCGGAGGAAAATATTTCCAGCCCCCAGATGTGATCCATTTCTAGACACCTCTATCTTTTGGAAAATCATCTAATAACTCTCTCAGTTATATGGAATTTGTAAAATTTAATAATTATTAAAGATTAAATGAGGAACCAATGCTCTGATATCAAATGTTATGACCCCATCTCCTAGTACCCCCCAATTAAGGGAGACTAAAAGGTCAGAGATGTTATCCCAACTAACAGGATCAAAGGTTCGACAAATAATCAGTAATAATTATTAAATTCTACCAAACTATACTAAAGGTTGGTATAAAATAAAAAAATTTCATACCTTTTTCAAAAACTTGGATATCTACTTCTATCCACAACTGGAGTCTATTCTAACTAATCCTCCTTGCACTTTAATTCTTATTGTCACAATATGTCTCTTTATGTTTGTCCTTTTCAATGTTGCACCTAAAACACCGACAAACAAAATGTCGGTCAACATATCGAAATATGCCGGTATGTGGGGACAACCAAAATTTCACAAATATGGCTAACAATCTAAATATCACAATCAAGTTAATTAAAAAGCCAATTTACGCTTTTAATGTGACATTCTCCACCACTTTTGCCCTAACCTTGGAATACTCTCCTTAGGGTTTCTCTTTTGCCTATGAATCAAGGCCACCTTCTCAATTCCGAGCTTGGTGCCTGGGGTCACCTCTCATGGTGCCCATTAGTCATGCAACAAATACCACCTTCTCAATCTCGAGTTTAGTGTCTGGGGTCACCACTCATGGTGCCCATGGGTCTTCCCTCTTGGGCTTGACCTTTGGGCATCATCCATCAGGGTGGCATGTCGGTGCGAGAATACACACTTCTATTATAATTGTGATATTCATAGTGACTTTATAATTTGCAAGTATGAACATCCAAACTGATAGGTTGCATTCAATGTGATTAATCATTTGGAAAACCTTCGAGAAAATAATGTGATTAACCATAATTAACCAGATACCTATCAGGCTGATTTGAGACAGAATTAATCCAATCAATGCAAGAAATCCAATACGCAAGAAAGCACACAAAGAGATCCCATAATTGATCATGCCATCAAGATCTATTAAACCTAGCTTGCTTCCTAGGGTTTCTAGTCCACTTTTAGGGTTTCTATTGCAATTAGGGTTCCTCTTCATTTTTACTCTTTTAAACCCTAATTTTATACAATTACTCACAAACCCTAATTATCTCATCTATTGTTCACGAAAGATATTAAGGGTTACCTTTTAACAACATATAACCTTAATTTCGGATTAAAGGCACAATTAACCATCAATTAAGTCCATTATGCTCTTTTACATTAAAACTACCATTTTTATCCTTTTAATTCATGACAAGATCATTAGGCCTAATTATCATCTTTGGTTCCTTCTGGATTAACAACTCATAGTTCATTATGATCTAATTCACATATGAACTCTATTTATAATTAATTCCACCTTTATCCATTAGAAAACCCTAATTACCATATTAAGGGTATTTATCCACAATTAGGAACTCTTATACTTGAAATAGCTTAGAACCATCATATCTAAGCGTATTCATGAATTTGAACAATTAAAGCCATTAGAGTCACAATGACTAACATTAGGGTTTCAAGGCCCATTAAAGCTCAATTATGTACATGGAACTTTAAATTAAACCAATTACATGAAAAGTTCATCCTTTTTTATCTTAATGTATCTTTGTATGATTAACAGGTTAATATCAACATTAATCATCCATAAAACCCTTCTTAATACATTAATCGTCTCAAAATAGGGTTTCTTAATCATTAATACATTAAAGTTGATAACTTTCACTATTTTTCGAATTGGAAGAGGAATTAGCTTCTAAATCTAATTTTAATGGATTCCTCGCATTTTTTTTATCAAAAAGTACTACTTATTTGTATTTTTCAGCCATAGGATCTATTTTTAGAGATTTATACAAGATTCAATACTTTTCTTGAATATTGCCCAAAGAGGTGAGTTACCTTGCTAAATTTGGTAAAACTGGAGCCATTGGATCCTCGTTCATCTTTGACTGAGCAAGATCGCACGGCTTGCGACGCTCATGCCCACTAGCAACTGGTTGAAGTCGCGGATGACCAGGGCCGTTGATCTTCCCCAATGGTCCACGGTTGACCATGATCGGACAGTGGCTGGAACACTTGCCCACCTGATCCAACATCTTCCTTCCGCGGTGGCGCCATCCCAGGAGCTCACTGGAGCAAGTCGGCATCATCGACTCGGGGCACAAGGGAACAAGATAAAGTGTCGGTTGTGTTCTTGAGGGTCAGCCACAGACGAGGGTGGTCCTATTTATAGGATCTAGTGGCTATTTTTAGGGTTACCAATCTTGTCGCTGCCCTTGTGCTCGGCCCAATTGGGCGTTCTTTCTAGAATTCATGAAACCACCCAAAACCTAGGCTGGTTGGCTACAGAACAAACTCCCCATTCCAACCAACCTCTTTCCTTGCTTGCACATCGATTAAAACGTGAGAAAATCGAAGGAAATATCCCTCGATTGGCGGCCTGCTCCTGGTTCAACTAGGACTAGGAGATGCACATCCTGCGTTGGATCAGGATCCAACGATCCACATTACTCACTCCAAAACAAGGGAAAACCATATTTCTATTTTAAAGAAAACCCTCTTTATTTTAAGATAATTTTTTTGGAAAATCATAACTCTCAAACCATGGCTCCGTTTAATCCCAAATCTTGAGGGAATCTTATTAATGACTTAATCTATTATCATGCCAAGTTTAGGCTCATTATCTAAAAGAAAATGTGCCTTTTATTTAGGTTCAAGATATCACTTAATTATATATATTTCTTACATATTTTCTGTTTCCCTTGCTATTAAATTATTATTATGAGTTACTTCAACCTCAAGGAACCTTAATAGCTTGAAATCCCATCTTGGGAATATACATTAGCCTTTTACGTATCTTTTATCCATTATTTCTCATTATCCTTTTTATTTCTTTATTAAATATCTCTTTTTGAGGATTTCTCTTTATCTCTCTTTTTATTTTCCTTATTGGAATTCCTTTTAATATTAGAAACCTTATGGATACGAAAATCCATCAAGGATGACTCAATCTTACCTCTTTCCACTTATTTCCCATATTTTATCATTGTCTCCAATTTCTTTTTTAATAAGGAAATATTTGATTGATCCTTTCTTTTCTTGTTGCATTATATTTGCAACTTTGGACTCCTTGGAACCTAAGGAACCCAAGAGGCACAAAATCCAACTTTGGATAACATTCATTTTCCTTCTAGAGGTTTCTACATCTTTCTTTTCTCCAATTTCTTATTTACTCATTTAATAATGGAGTTTCCTTTGTCTTTTCCTTGTTAATGGGCCCAATATCCAATAAAGCCCACAAAACAACCAACAAGGCTATTGTAAACGAAATCCTTTTATTAAAAACAAATTATATCATTATTTTTTCAAATATCTTTAATAGGAGAAATTACATTTCTCACCAAAAGAACCCAAAAATTGGGGTTGTAACAATTACACTCATAGTCTCTAAAGGATGAGAACCAACTATGTAGCATCTACATCGAAAATTCAAGTATTGTATACATCATTAGTCTGATCCTTTGTAAGAACTACCCGTAATAACGAACTTGCAAAATGGATCTATTTATCATAAAGAGATTCATTGTTCCTGACCCTGCTTTGCCTTAATTGTTATTTGAACAAAAAGATCACAATAAACTTTTGGTAAAAGTTATGTCTTGGTCTGAGTGGGGATAGCATTTTTCTTCTACATGTCTATGGAGTTTTGAAAAATCCAAAAATCTCAGAGATAGATATAGAGGTAGATGAATTTGTCGAATGAAATGCACTCCTTCGTATACGTCAGGAGTCCACTAATGAAAAGGGGCTAGGGAAAGCTTGAACCCAATTCCTCCAGAGATGGATATAAGTGCAATTGAAATTCCTGAGGAGTTATACATTTGTGTATTGATAAGATCATTCACTATTTCTTGAAGCTCGATCTCCCCCCCCCCCCAAATAAACCATATAGCCAACAGAAACTATAAACCAGAATAGAAGAGCTTGCCCTGCCCATGAGTAAATATTTCGTAGTAGCCTCATTAGACCGTACATCTCTCTTGGCATATCCAGATAATAGGTAGGAACATAAAATGAAACATTCTGGAGCTACAAAGATAGTTATTGAATCATTAGCACCACATAAAAACATTCCTCCTAGAGTAGTTGTTAATACGAATAACAGAAACTCTATTATAGCCATTTATGTACATTCAATGTATTCTACAAATAGAGGAATACATAGAGTTGAACACAGTATAATAAGAATTTGAAAGATTTTGTTAAAATTATTCATTTGGAAATTTCCCGAAAAGCTAATCATAGGTTCTTCTCTCCATCGGAACAATAGGGCCATTATGCTCGTTACTAAACTTGTTGAAGAGATGAATTAGAACCAAGGTCTGTCTTTTTTATTAGAGGTTGAATCGATCATTACAAGAAGAATTAGGACAAAAAATAGGATACATTATGGGAAAATGAAACTTCCATTGAAGAGAACAAATGAAACACTTTCATAAAAATTCTCATAGAATCAAGAATGAAGTTTTCATTCTAAACATGACAGATCATGCATTAGTAACTGCATTCAATCTCCGAAAAAGTCCCATTTTTCTATTTTTGGAATGGAATATTTACAGAATCCTCATGAATAGGAATGAATAGGATCAAACCTTATTCCATTATATTTCCATCATATTCCTCTTTTTTAAGAAAGCCCCCGAGAGGGCTTGGTTGATCCATGATTTATGTTTCATCTTTCTTTTCTATTTGTTTGTTTTAAGAAAGATGTCGATCAATTCCGATTCTTTTTATATTGATTCTTTTTCGATTGAGATGTATGGATCCATGGATCTATGTTTTTATAGAGATCATGTTCATGGATTAATGAAAATGTGCAAAATCTAGATTTGCCTCTGCCATTTTGATAGTCTCTTCCTTTTTGTGTATGGAATCGCCAATCCCTTTGGCTACATCTACTAATTTGGAACTTAATTTGAAAGCCATATTTTGACCCGGACATTTTTGGGATACTACTAATAACCAACGAATGGTAAGTTCTTGTAACGACCCTCAAAATTCAGTCCCAAAAAATTCTTGTTATTTAATAAAGGTGAAACCCTAAGTTGAAAGAATCCATTTTTTATATGTTGATTTAAGTCGAGACCACGCTTAATTTGTATTACAAATTGAGTTAAATATGCTAGGTGGACCTCGAATTGAATCATTGTCACATGAATGTAATGTATAATGCACAAAAACCTAACCCTAATTATGCATTGGTGACTAGTTGTGAATTGAATGATAGTTTTGGCCCACATACATGTAAAATGTATCCCATTATTTTATATGTGAGTAGGTAATTGAATTTTATAACTTCCATCAAATTTTGGAAATACAATTCCTTTTCAATAACTATTAATGTGTTAATTACCTTAAGTAGCTAATAATGCAAAACACATATTTTCCCTAACTCAAATACGAAATCTAATTAGATAATTGAATTCCTCAAGGTCGTTTTAGCCTACCTATAAAGTTTGGTTGGATTTGGATAATCCTTGATGCTCCAAATGATATTAGGAAGCAAGTGGGAGATAATGATGATTTATGATTAATCCTTTAATAACGTACAGATAATCATCCTAGTTTATCCCAAAGTTCAGGATATTTGGCCTTGTCCGGCCTGTTACACGATGCTTAAGAGGTCGGGCTCTTAGTGAGCCGTTGGATGACGATCAGAGGGTAGGGCATTCGTCCCCTACCTCGCGCAAAGTCCGCGTAGGGAAGGGAACAAAATCTCGACCCTGGTGGCCTGCGATAACCTAACCCTCCCTCAATGAGTTTCTATTATCTCGACGCCAATGAAATCAGGAGATCACTACGGTCCTATCGAGCCCTAACTCACTCCATATAAGCGCCTAACACAAAATTTCCCAACTCACTCTCCTTCTTCAGTCGACGCCGCCACCACCCCAAGCAACGAGGGCCCTTCAGACCAAGAGAACTCAATCCTAGAAGCAAGGTGGACCTCCACTAGACCCTCTTATCCCATCAATTTCTTTGGAGTCAATGTGAGCTAGTACCGCAAGGTCAACCTTCCTCACTGACGTCGATGAGCTCTAGCAGGAGGATCAATGCCTCCCAGTTTGATTCTTCTTTAGGTAACCATCTCCATGCCATGTTCTATGATTTCCTCATATCGTTAGGTCGCACGATCCACCACAATGGTGTACCCTTGAAATCGGATTTCTATTGTACAACCCTGTCTCCGGCCAGGCTTCTCGGCCATGCTTATGCCACGGGAACCCCTTCATTATCCACTATAGATCAATCTGAATCTTTTCATGCCCTCGGTTATTCTGTTCTGTTGTTGTTGACCAGAACTCATTATCCGAGTTGAGTCCCCTATTCTGGCCATGGCGGCCTACCATTCATTGGCCTCCGACCACCTCACCTGGTATGTCTGGGCTCCCTAAGCTCGGAAGAGCCTATAGAAGGCGTTACTATGTTTCCCAGTCGCAGTCTTTTCTCGATCTCCAAGTACGATCACAACTCCAGTGCTGTAGGAGAGCTTCTCGATACACCATGGCCAACAAAGAAGAAAACCCACAAATTGATTATTGTCTTGCCCCCAGGATTTCAATCGATCTATCGCAGGTCCAGGGGCATAATAGGTATTTTTAAATTTACATATATCAGTGTAGTTGCGAGTATGCTAATGATTATTTTACTCTTATGCCCTGTCACGCCTCCTGTCTCAATTTGATAATGTGAGGGCAAAGTCATCTTTCGAACCTTGATTTCCAGATTTCTCAGAAATGTCTTGAATGATTTTTCCTCGCCTCTGATTGTTCAGAATATCTCTAATCTTTACAAAATCACATAAAATAATAAAGAGCTCAGATGGGGACGATCCATATATGGTTTTTGATCAGTTTTTCGAGATCTATCACACGGTCCTTGTTTCAGACCTATAATCCCGATCTAATTTCCAAATTTAATTAGAGAATCATACACCTATGTTAAGAAAATGTAATTAATTCATAATTATGTTATTCACAGGATATTAGGATTGATCAGGACTTCATCTATAGTTAGTATACCTCCTCAAGATCAGGTGAGTGGATCATGGACACTGAGCATAATTCTAGGGTTGTGGGTTTCATTATTTGTTTAATGGTTATGATTACTCAATAAAGTGCAATTATGCTATTATTCAAGTTATGCTTATGAAAACCATGCAAATACTATGAATTTATGTTTTCTATTGGTTTGATGAATAGGCTTTCATTTGGAACACTACGAATCACTGCCATGTTAATTGATCAAGAAATCATGATAACTATGTTCAAGTATAATAATTCATGTTATGTTGATATAGTTCTCTCAATCATGTTATGTGAGCCTTAATTGGACTTATGTGAGCCTTAATTGGCCTTATGAGCTCTGTGGGAGCATTATGTGATCCTTGATTGGCCTTATGTGAGCCTTAAATGGCCTTATGAGCACTGTGGGTGCAAATCAGGAGAGAGACTACATCAACTCAAGTAAAAACCATCTTATTATTAAATCATGTTAAGTTAATCATGTTCTCATGCAATCATGTTAATTATGTTATGTATTTACGTTCAAAGTTATTCCTCATGTTATTTCAATTATAAGATACTTTCTTATATAACTGCTCAGTGCCACTCACATAGTTTTACATTGCCTTGCATGGGCTGGGGAGGAGATGTCCGCAGACGAGGAGGAGAAGACGTAGACTTCAGGGACGTCAGCTCTAGCTCAAGGATAGTTCATGAATCCTACTTGCTGGGGTGCCATTCTAGATAGATGTCTTTCCTTTTTGTTATGTTATGTTGGAGTTTCATCCTTTGAACTCTTTTATGTTGGACTTAGAGTCTTTTGTTTATGGTTTTTAATAAGGCACCCTGGTGGATTTTCCTTTTATTCTATGGATTTTGCTTGGTCAATGATATCATTTCACAATTTGTCATGATCTCCATTATGTGCAAATGCTTCCGCTATGGTTGTGTTATTATTAGAAGGGAGGTCGTGACAGTTCTTTGCCTTATGTAGATCATATTTCAATAGGAACTTGATGAGTTGATCCGTCTACATGTCTTGCTTTTACTACTATATTGGGAGTTACTCCACGTATTTCTTGACGTAAAACAGATAGTGGATTTGTTTCAGTCTTTTATTGAATCTTTTCACGGCTCGATATATAATTTTATAAGACAATGATTTTTTTTCGTGTTTCAGAATACAATTAACCAACATGTTAACTAATCGATTACGATAAATTGGATCAAATTTTGTAGTTCTTTCTTCTAGAGTACCTTGACGTGTCATGAGTGTGAAAGAGGTTCAAGAATCAGTTTTCTTTTTATAAGGACTAAAAATGAATCACTTATTTTGGCTTTTTGACCCCATATTGTAGGGTGGATCCCAAAAGATATGAAAGATCTTCCTCCAAGCCCTGCATACAACTTTCATCGAATATGGCTTTCCACATAATTCTATATGTATCTATGAGTTTGAGTATGGAATTTTGTTTACTCATTTTAAATTGAGTATATGTTTCCCTCCTTTTCCTGCTAGGATTGGAAATCTTGTTTTACATATCCATACAATCGAGTCATTGGGTTTCCGAAATAGTTTAATGTAAAAAAAGTGCTTTGAATCATTTCTATTTGACTCGGACCTGTTCTAAAAAAGTCAAGGTATTTTGAATTGTTTGTTGACACGGAAAAAGTAAGGGAAAACCTATGAAATGATTTCAATATTGGACATTGGACATAGAAAAATTCTGAATCGAATCTCTTTAGAAAGAAGATCCTTTGTCTCATAGTAGCCTACTCTAGTCTTCTCACGAAACTTTCGTTATTGTGTTAGCCATACACTTCACATGTTTCTAGCAATTTACATGGCATCATCAAATGATACAAGTTTGGGATAAGAATCTACAACGCGCTAGAATGCCCTTGTTGACGATCCTTTACTCCGACAACATCTAGGGTTCCTCGAACAATGTGATATATCACACTGAGTAAATCCTAAACGCTTCCTCCTGTTACTAATACTACAGAATGTTCTTGTAAATTATGGGTAATACTAGGTATATAAGCAGTGATTTCAAATCCAAAGGTTAATCGTACTCTGGCAACTTTACGTAAGGCATAGTTTGGTGTTTTACGGGTGATAATGGAAAAGTTGACAAATAAGTCACCCTTACTGTCACTCTATAGAATCGTACATGATATTTTCACCTCATACGACTCCTCGTTGAATTCTTTTGAAGTAATTGGATCCTTTTCCTTATTCGAGAATCTCCTCCCTTCTTCCACTCCGCCCCCAAAAGAGTAACTAAGATCAATTCAGTCACGTTTTCATGTTCCAATTGAACACTTTCCATTTTTTATTATGATCAAAGTAGAAGATTATTCTTTTACCAAACATATGTTGATCAAATCACGATCTTAGAACTTAGAATAAGAATAAGAGATCTTTCTCGATCAATCCCTCATTCTTCGAGAATAAGAAAGATCATTTTCGAGTTTGATTTCTATTTTGTTTTATTCTTTATCTCTTTCATTTCAATTTTCTTTCCCTCTCTTTTTATTCCCTTCCATGATTCCTAAAGTCCCATAGGTTTAATCCTGTAGAATCCGACCCATTTTCTCATTGAGCGGAGGGCACAAAAAAATTTCTTTTTAGATCAAAAGTAATATGTGAAATCTTTGATTTTTTCTTATTCCTCTATCCCTATCTCATAGGTATAGCATTTGAATTAATGGAGAACCTTTTATTCTTTCTATATGAATTGATATTATTATATTCAAATTCCTTCCTGATACCTCCCAGGAAAAATCCTGAATTAGATCCAAAATGAACGGGTTGGTGTGAGCTTATCCATGCAGTTATGCACTCTTTAAATGTGAATCCATTTTATGAAAGATATTGGATTTCATGCTTTGGTGATTCATCTGATATCCTTTCGATGAACTATGTTGGGTTGAAGGGACATCTATATGATCTGATCGATTGTGTAAGGCCCGCGTAGCAACGGAACTGAGGAAAGTATTCATAAAGCTCTTTTCTATTTTCTATTATATTAGTATTAGTTATATTATATTAGTAATATTTAGTGATCCCGGCTCGGTGAGTCCTTTCTTTCGTGATGAACTGTTGGCACTAGTCCCAAATTTTTTCTCTGTGGACCTAAGAGAAAGGGGGCTTAGTGAGAAGAGGGTTGTACCATGAGAGAAGCGATGAGGTCAACCTCTTTCAAATATACAACATGGATTCTGGCAATGCAATGTAGTTGGACCCCCATGTCGATCCGAATGAATCAGTCTTTCCACGGAGGTCAACCTTTGCCTACTAGGAAAGAGGATAGCAAGTTACAAATTCTGTCTCAATAGGACATCTATTTATGAATTTCATAGTGGGGTTACCATTATCCTTTTTGTAGTGACGAATCTTATATGTGTTCCAAAGGGCACTGAAACACATAGAACTCTTGAATGGAAATTCAAAAGACATGAAGAGGGGTGATCCATATCATCTTTCTTAGTTCTTCTTCCTCTCCCTTTTTTAACAATACTGAGTTGGGCTCTTCTCCTACCAGTATCAAATAGAACATGCTGAACAAAATCTTCTTCATGGAAAATTTGCTCGATTTAGATCAAAAAAATCTTACAGATTTTATTAATGTGTTATGGCTTGAATCGTAGTCAATCCTATCTTCGATAGGAGTAGTTGACAATTGAATCCCAATTTTTCCATTATTTTCTATTTTACTAGCCATAATAGTGCGAAAAGAAGGCCCAATTCTAAGTTGTTCATGAATAGTGGCGTTGAGTTTCTCGACCCCTTGCTTTAGGATTAGTCAGTTCTATTTTTGGATAGGGGAAGGGATATAACTCAGCAGTAGAGTGTCACCTTGACATGGTGGAAGTCATCAGTTCGAGCTTGAGTATCCCTAAACCCAATGCGAGTTTTTCTATTTTGTTTGTACCCCACCATGATCAAATGAAAGAGGCTCGTGGGATTGACGTGATAGGGTAGGGATGGATATATTGCTAGGAGAAAACTCCAGGCTAATATGAAGTGCATAGATACAAGTTATTCCTTGGAATGAAAGACAATTCTAAATCAGCTTTTTCTATAAATAAGGAAGCTATAAGTAATGCAACTATGAATCTCATAGAGAGTTCGATCCTGGCTCAGGATGAATGCTGGCGGCATGCTTAACACATGCAAGTCAGATGGGAAGTGATGTTTCCAATGGCGGATAGGTGAGTAACGCGTAAGAACCTTCCCTTAGGAGGGGAACAACAATTGGAAATGATTGCTAATACACTGTAGGCTGAGGAGCAAAAGGAGGAATTCGCCCGAGGAGGGGCTTGCATCTGAATAGCTAGTTGGTGAGGCAATGGCTTACCAAGGCGATGATTAGTAGCTAGTTTGAGAGTATTGGGACTGAGACACGGCCCAGACTCCTATGGGAGCCAGCAGTGGGGAACTTTTCACAATGGGCAAAAGCCTGACGGAGCAATGCCACGTGGAGGTAGAAGGCCCACGGGTCCTGAACTTCTTTTCTCATAGAAGAAGCAATGACGGTATTTGAGGAATAAGCATTGGCTAACTCTGTGTCATAAGCCACGGTAAGATAGAGGATGCAAGCATTATCTGGAATGATTTGGCTTAAAGCATCCATAGGTGGCTTTTCAAGTCCGTCGTCAAATCCCAGGGCTCAACCCTGAACAGGAAGTGGAAACTACTAAGTTGGAGTATGGTAGGGGTTGATGGAATTTCCGATGGAGCGGTGAAATGCATAAAGATCGGAAAGAACACCAACGGAGAAAGCACTCTATTGGGCCGACACTGAAACTAAGAGACGAAATCTAGGGGAGTGAATGGGATTAGATACCCCAGTAGTCCTAGTCGTAAACGATGGATACTAGACATTGTGTGTATCAATCCATGCAGTGATGTAGCTAACGTGTTAAGTATACCACATGGGGAGTATGTTCGTAGGAATAAAACTCAAAGGAATTGATGGGGGCCCACACAAGCAGTAGAGCATGTGGTTTAATTTGATGCAAACCGAAGAACCTTACCAGGGCTTGACATGTCGTGAATCCTCTTGAAAGAGAGGGGTGCCTTTGGGAACGCGGACACAGGTGGTGCATGGATGTCATCAACTCGTGTCGTAAGATGTTGGGTTAAGTCCTGCAACAAGTGCAACCCTCATGTTTAGCTGTCACCATTGAGTTTGGAACCCTGAACAAACTGTCGGTGATAAGCTAGAAGAAGGTGAGGATGACGTCAATTCATAATGCCCCTTATGCCCTGGGCGACACACGTGCTACAATGGATGGGACAAAGGGTCACGATCTCGTGAGGGTGATCCAACTCCAAAAATTTGTCCTCAGTTCAGATTGTAGGCTGCAACTCACCTGCATGAAGGGAGAATCGCTAGTAATCGTCGATCAACCATACGGTGGTGAATTTGTTTCCAGGCCTTGTACACACCACCCGTCACACTATGGGAGCTGGCCATGCCGGAATTTGTTAGCTTAACCGTAAGGAGGGGGATGTCGAAGGTGGGGCTAGTGACTAGAGTGAAGTTGTAACAAGGTAGCAGTACTGGAAGGTGCGGCTGGATCACCTCCTTTTTAGGGAGAGCTAATGCTTGTTGGGAATTTTGGTTTGACACCGCTTCACTCCCAAAAAGAAGTGATATATGTATGAGCTAAGCTTGGATACCGAAGTCTTCTTTTGTTTCTTGACGATGAAGTAAGACCAAGCTCATGAGCTTATTATCATAGGGTGGAACAAGTTGAAAGTATACCCTTTTTTACGTCCCCATGTCCCTCCCATGTGGCGACATGGGGGCGCAAAAAGGAAAGAGAGGGGTGGGGTTTCTCTCGCTTTTGGCATTGTGGGCCTCACACTGGGAGCTATTAGCTCAACAGTAGAGTGTGCCCATGATAATTGCGTTGTTGTGCCTGGGTTGTGAGGGCTCTCAGCCACATGAATAGTTCAATGTGCTCATCAATGCCTAACCCAGAGATGTGGATCATCCAAGGCACATTAGCATGGCGTACTCCTCCTATTTGAATCGGAGTTTGAAACCTAACTCCTCCCTAGGAGGATAGATAGGGCGATTAAGGTGAGATCCAATGTAGATCCAACTTTCTATTCACTCGTGGGATCCGAGAAATCCAGAGGGGACCATCGTGGTTCCTCTCTTCTCGAGAATCCATACATCCCTTATCAGTGTATGGCCAGCTATCTCTCAAGCACATGTTTAGGTTCGGCCTCAAAGGGAAAATGGAGGACCTAACAACGCACCTTCACATACTAAGAACTACGAGATCACCCCTTTCATTCTGGGGTGACGAAGAGATTGTACCATTCAAGCCTTTTTTTCATTCTTTTCCTGGAGGTGTGGAGAAAGCAACAATCAAAAGGATCTTAGAGTGTCTAGGCTTGGGCCAGGAGGGTCTCTTAACACCTTCTTTTTTCTTCCCATCCCATTGATGGTTTTTTCGCAAAAACTTGCCATGGTAAGGGAGAAGGTGGAACAAGCACACTTATAGAGCGTAGTACAAAGGAGAGTTGTATGTTGCGTTCGGGAAGGATGAATCGCTCCTAAAAAAAGAATGTATTGATTCTCTCCCAATTGGTTGGATCGTAGGTGCGATGATTTACTTCATGGGAGAGGCCTCTGGTTCAAGTTCAGGATGGCCCAGCTGCGCCAGGGAAAAGAATAAAAAAAGCATATGACTCCTTCATGCATGCTCCACTTGGCTCAGGGGGATATAGCTCAGTTGGTAGAGCTTCGCTCTTGCAATTGGTTCGTTGCGATTACGGGTTGGATGTCTAATTGTCCAGGCAGTAATGATACTATCTTGTACCTAAACCAGGGGCTCACATTTTCTAAGTAATGGGGAAGAGGACCAAAACATGCCACTGAAAGACTCTACTAAGACAAAGATGGGCTGTCAAGAATGTAGAGGAGGTAGGATGCGCAGTTGGTCAGATCTAGTATGGATCGTACATGACAATAGTTGGAGTTCGTGGCTCTCCTAGGGTTCCCTCATCTGGGATCCCTGGGGAAGAGGATCAAGTTTGCCCTTGCAAACAGCGTGATGCACAATCTCCTTTCAACCCATTGAGCTAAATATGGCAAAAGGAAAGAAAATCCATGGACCGACCCCATCGTCTCCACCTCGTAGGAACTACGAGATCACCCCAAGGATGCCTTCAGTATCCAGGGGTCTTGGACTGACCATAGACCATGTTCAATATCAATAAGTGGAACGCATTAGCTGTCCACTCTTTGGTTGAACACTAAGGGTCGGGTAAGGGAAATCACTCGTTCTTAAAACCAAAACCAGTATTCTTAAAATCAAAGAGTTGGGCAGAAAAAGGGGAGAGCTCTTTGTTCCTAGTTCTCCTGTAGCTGGATACTCTGGAACCACAAGAATCCAATCCATAGAATGGGATTCCAACTCAGTACATTTTGCTATTTTGAGAGGAGTTGCTCTTTGGAGAGCACAATACGATGAAAGTTGTAAGCTGTGTTCGAGGGGGGTTATTGTCTATCGTTGGTCTCTATGGTAGAATTAGTTGGGGAGGCATGAGAGACGGTGGTTTACCCTGTGGCAAATGTCAGCGGTTCAAGTCCACTTATCTCCAGCCCATGAACTTAGTTGATACTATGATATCACTCAATTTTTCTAATTCGGCAGTTCGATCTATGATTTATCATTCATGGATGTTGATAAGATCCTTCCATTTAGCAGCACCTTAGGATGACATAGCCTTATTAAATGAAATGGCAAGGTTCAAATGAGGAAAGGCTTACGGTGGATACCTAGGCACCTAGAGACGAGGAAGGGCGTAGTAAGCAATGAAATGCTTTGGAGAGTTGAAAATAAGCATAGATTTAGAGATTCGTGAATAGGTTAACCTTTTGAACTGCTACTAAATCCATGGGCAGACAAGAGACAACCTGACGAACTGAAACATCTTAGTAGCCATAGAAAAAGAAACCAAAAGTGATTCCCGTAGTAGCAGCGAGCAAAATGGGAGCAGCCTAAACTGTGAAAATGAGGTTGTGGGAGAGAAATAGAAGCATCGTGCAGTTAGGTGAAGCAGTGGAGTGTTGCACCCTAGATGGTGAGAGTCTAGTAGCCAAAAGCATCACTATTTTATGTTTTGACCCGAGTAGCATGGGGCACGTGGAATCCCGTGTGAATCAACAAGGACCACCTTGCAAGGCTAAATACTCCTGGGTGGCTGATAGCAAAGTTGTACCGTGAGGGAAAGGTGAAAAGAACCCCCATCGGGGAGTGAAATAGAACATGAAAACATGATTTCCCAAGCAATGGAAGGAGAAATGTGATCTCTGACCGCATGCCTGTTGAAGAATGAGTCGACGACTCATAGGCAGTGGCTTAGTTAAGGGAACCCACCAGAGCCGTAGTAAAAGTGAGTCTTCATAGGGCAGTTGTCACTGCTTATGGACCCGAACCTGGGTGATCTATCCATGAACAGGATGAAGCTTGGGTGAAACAAAGTTGTGGTCTGAACCAAATGATGTTGAAGAAACAACTGATGAGTTGTGGTTAGGGGTGAAATGCCACTCGAACCTAAATCTAGTCGGTTCTCCCCGAAATGCATTGAGGCACAGTAATTGATTGGACATCTAGGGGTAAAGCACTATTTTAGTGTGGGTCGCAAGAGCGGTACCAAATCGAGGCAAACTCTGAATACTAGATATGACACCAAAATAATAGGGTTCAAAGTCAGCCAATGAGACGATGGGGGGGTAAGCTTCAGCGTAGAGAGGGAAACAACCCAGATCACCAGCTAAGGCCCCTAAATGATTGCTCAGTGATAAAGGAGGTAGGGGTGAAGAGACATCCAGGAGGTTTACCTAGAAGCAGCCACCCTTAAAAGAGTGTGTAATAGCTCACTGATCGAGCACTCCTGTGCTGAAGATGAGCAGGGCTAAGAGATCTGTCGAAGCTGTGGGATGTGAAAAAGCATTGGTAGGGGAGCGTTCTGCCTTAGAGGAAAGTGCATGTGCAAGCTGGTGCGTACGAAGCAGAAGTGAGAATGTTGGCTTGAGTAATGCAAACATTGGTGAGAATCCAATGCCCCGAAAACCTAAGGGTTCGTCCGCAAGGTTCATCCACGGAGGGTGAGTCAGGGCTAAAGATCAGGCCAAAAGGCGTAGTCAATGGACAATAGGTGAATAATCATGTACTACCCATGGTTGGTCCCAAGGGACGGAGGAGGCTAGGTTAGCTGAAATATGGTTATCGATTCAAGGATGCAAGGTGACCCTACTTTTTCAAGGTAAGAAGGGGTAGAGAAAATATACCGAGCCAATGTCTGAGTACCAGGCACTACACCACTGAAGTAATTCATGCCATACTCCTAGGAAAAGCTTAAACGACCTTCAAAAAAAGGGTACCTGCACTGAAAACTGACATAGGTAGGTAGGTAGAGAATACCTAGGGGCGCAAGACAACTCTCTCTGTGGAACTTAGAAAAATAGCCCCGTAACTTCAGGAGAAGGGGTGCCTCCTCACAAAGGGGGTCGCAGTGACTAGGCCTGGGAGACTGTTTAACAAAAATAGGTCTCTGCAAAGTCGTAAGACCATGTATGGGGGTTGATGCCTACCCAATGTCGGAAGGTGAAGGCAGTTGGTGACCTGATAATAAGGGAGCCGACGACCGAAGCCCCGGTGAATGGCGACTTTAACTATAACGGTCCTAAGGTAGAAAAATTCCTTGTCGGGTAAATTCTGACCCACATGAAAGGCATAATGATCTGGGCACTGTCTCAGAGAGAGGCTCGATGAATTAAACATGTCTATGAAGATGTAGACTACCTACACCTAGACAGAAAGACCCTATGAAGATTCATTATTCCCTAGGATTGGCTTTGGGCCTTTCCTACGCAGTTTAGGTGGAAGGCAAAGAAGGCCTCCTTCCGGGGGTCCTGAGCCATCAGTGAGATACCACTTTGGAAGAGCTAGAATTCTAACCTTATGCCAGGACCTACGGGCCAAGGGACAGTCTCAGGTAGATAGTTTCTATGGGGCATAGGCCTCCCAAAAGGTAACAGAGACGTGTAAAGGTTTCCTCGAGTTGGACAGAGATTGGCCCTCAAGTGCAAAGGAAGAAGGGAGCTTGATTGCAAGACCCACCCGTCGAGCAGGGATGAAAGTCGGTCTTAGTGATCTGACAATGCCGAGTGGAAGGGCCATCTCTCAACGGATAAAAGTTACTATAGGGATAATAGGCTGATCTTCCCCAAGAGTTTACATTGACAGAAAGGTTTGGCACCTCGATGTCATCTCTTTGCCACCTGGGGCTATAGTATGTTCCAAGAGTTTAGCTATACACCCATTAAAGCAGTACGTGAGCTGGGTTCAGAATTTCGTGAGACAGTTTAGTCCATATATAGTGTGGGCGTTAGAGCATTGAGAGGACCTTTCCCTAGTACGAGAGGACTGGGAAGGACGCACCTCTGGTGTACCAGTTATCGTGCCAATGGTAAATGCTGGGTAGCCAAGTGCAGAGTGGATAACTGCTGAAAGCATAAAAGTAGTAAGCTCACCCCAAGATGAGTGCTCTCCTATTCCAACTTCCCTAGAGCCTTCAGTAGCACAAGCACAACCGAGACAGCGACGGGTTCTCTGCCCCCGAGGGGATGGAGCGACAGAAGTATTGAGAATCCAAGATAAGGTTACGGCAAGACGATCCATTTATCATTACGATAGGTGTCAAGTGGAAGTATAGTGATGTATGCAGCTGAGGCATCCTAAAAGACCGAGAGATTTGAACCTTTTCCCTACATGTCCTGATCAATTCGATCAGGCACTCACCATCTATTTTCATTGTTCAACTATTTGACAACATGAAAAAACCAAAAAAGTCTATGCTCCCTCATCCCTTGATAGAGAGGGAGGGCGGAGGCCTTTGGTGTCCCTTCCAGTCAAGAATTGGGGCCTCACAATCATTAGCCAATATACTTTTCTCTCATGCCTTTATTCGTTCATGGTTTGATATTCTGGTGTCCTAGGCGTAGAGGAACCACACCAATCCATCCCGAACTTGGTGGTTAAACTCTACTACAGTGAAGATAATGTAGGGGAGGTCCTACAGAAAAATAGCTCGATGCCAGAATGATAAAAAGCTTAACACTTCTTATTTGACTTTGATTTTAAAAAAAGGTCATCTTATTCTTATTCCAATTCAAATCCCCAATTATGACATCTCTTCTCTCCCACTTCACACCTCGAAATGCGCTATTCTTCTAGAGAGAAATGTGCTTTCACATCTTCTTAACCCGAAATGGCTGAGGAGATGAAAGGTTCCTTTTTGGGAGTACTCCCAGGAAGAGGTCCAGTGGAGATGGGGTGGGTCCTCTAGCTCAAAGGATTAGATCATGTGGCTATGAACCACAATATCAGGGGTTCGAATCCCTCCTTGCCCACAATCAGTCCAAAAGGAAAGGGCCTTTACCTCTACTCTACCTCTGCTCTGGGGTAGAAAAATCATGATCAGGGTTGCAGATGCAAAGCTATGGTTTTTTTGTCGAAATGGAATGGCCTTACTTTTTTTCTTTGTCGTGTTTTCTTTATCATGAATGAGACTATAATTACGTATAGTACACCTAGTTTGAATCCACATATATGTTTATGTTTTACTCCCCATAACTCTTCCTCAGCTAGGATAGGGTAGAATAGTAGAGCAAATACAAGTATTAGTAGCATAGCAAAAATGTGTTCCTAGTCATTAATTGAATATGTTTGCTCGTAGTATTTTGTGGCCTATCAGGAGAATCGATGACTACATCTTTGATGCACTACTAGTACACACCATCTGAGAATTATTAATTGTCTAGTTATAAATAGCCCTAGGGCTATTTACTATACAAGGATTATCCCGGACTTACGCCAGGTGTTGATGTGACGCGATAGTGATTCTCAAATATCGCATAACAAAATGTGATACGACGAGATAGAATGCAATAGAAACAAAGATAGGGAACATGCTACTTATTCTTAACTCCTAATGACCAAAGCGAGCCCTTTCATTCAATTCTTAATTAAAAAATTAAGAATTAATCAAATCTCCCCAAGTAGGATTCGAACCTATGACCAATCAGTTAACAACTGACTACTCTACCTTTGAGCTACTGAGGTACAACGGGAGATTCGATCTCATAGATTTCAACTCCCGTTCTCAACCCATGAACAATATGAGTTTGAAACTTCCTTCGTAACTCCCGAAACTTCTTTGTAATGGCATCGTTCCATGCCTCATTTCATAAGGAACCTCGAAGTGGCCCTATTTTCATTATATTTCATCTAAGCAAAAATGCGTTCCTCATAAGGTATATGATATGAGAAGATAGAATCCAACACACCATAACATAATGGTACATCTGAGATAATGAATCATACTATAGTAGAGAAAGTCAGATGCATGTTGAAGACTACACATTTTCCAAAGACATTCTAGTGTGAGGAAGTGAGTACTTCCTGCTATCTGATTAATCGATCTTCATTAGTTCCTTTGGGGTTTGAGATACCTAAGAAGGTATGCACATGCAAGGATGCACCCTATGCTCATCTATGAGTATCTAGATGCAAGGAATATGCACTTGTTCCCAAGGAAAAGTGGAAAAATCTAGATAATAAAGTTGTGTCATATATTTTTCATTGGTTATGGAGATTAACAGTTTGGTTGAAGGTTATGGGATCTAGTGAAAAACACCATGAGTTGAAATAGAGATGTGGCATTATGTGAAAGTAAGAAAATGATAGATCTTGAGATTGATGATGCAAAGGTTGTGAGATCAGGTGATAGTTCTTCTAATTATGAGTATGAGGATGCCTTGGCGTCTTCACATGTGCAATCTTTTGATGACAAAGACAACAATCATAATCAACCTGAGAAGTAGAGTGGTAGCAGATCAAGTGGTTCAATTCTAAATGTGCATATGAGTGGTACAAATTCATAAGAAGATACATATGGGAAAGGGGAGAAGGATCATGACCAGGCAGAGTCCTCAGAATAACAAATGAGGAGGTCTGACAGAGTTCATCATCCTTTATCTAGATATATAACATCTCAGTAATTCTCCTTACTAATCAGGGGCGGGAAGAGACTTTCTAAGAGACACAAACTCATAGAGACAGAGTATAGTGGCATTTGGCGATGCAGGAGGTGATGTCTTCTTTATAGAAGAATGCTACCTATTATCTTGTGGTGCTTCCCAAGGGCTGGAGAGTACTAAATTACAAGTGGGTTTACAAGATGAAGAAAGAAGAACAATGCAATATATGTTCAATTGTTACATCCAGAGTGGAGGATCAAGCTTCTAATGAGGAGCTACAAGGGCAAGGGGAGCATCGCCAGAGCCTTACTATAGATGACCAACAATAAGGTTTTCATCCAGCATGGCTCGAGTAATTGATTAGTGGGAGCTTACAATGTTCTATATGCAAACATGGAAAGAGAAGTAGTACAACCAGGATACTTCTTCTTAGTTGTCTGGGAACAAATTGAAATCAAGACGGGACTTCAAGAAGATGGATGAAAATGACAAGATGTTGACATGTCTTAGGAGAACAGATCCATCACATGTGGTGATAGGGTCCAGAGGCTACTCTAAATGATCATTGAAGATAACATCTCCCTTATGAGTCAGAGGAGAGATTGTTGGGAAAAAGGATCTGACGCATGTCCAAGTTAGATTTGGACTTCAGTAGGAGTTGAGTTATGTTTCTAATCCTAATAGGAGTTAAATCTAAGAAGGAAAGAGGATGGCTCCCAATGTGTGCATTAATTACTGCTTGGAATTGGACTAGGAATTAGAGTAGGATTCTTGGTTGAAACCATGTGGCATGGAGGTCTATAAATAGAGGCCATGGGGGAATCCATGAATATCATCCCACCATGTTTTGGTGGTTGGCACCTTGTGTGGTAGAATCACCACAGAACAAGAATAATTAGTGAAGATCTCTTGGTTGATAATGGAGGGTCAATGACATTACCTTCAAGTGAAGTAGTGGCTGATAGTCGGTGGCACATTGTGTGCACTAACAAAGCAACTTTCTTGGTTGATAAGATAGAGCCAAAAACTTTTCCTTGAAGCAAAGTAGCGGTTGGGGGCTACAGACATAGTGTTGCCATGGCAACAACGAGATGATACAGTCATAGCAGTAGCAAGAAGTCCCTAACAACAATAGCTTCGTCGTGAGGAGATAAAGTTAAGAGGGAGGTTTTGTATATATTGGGTGTGATTCTCTTTTTATTGATCTTTGTTCTCGCATGGGGGAGGGGTACTCAGATTTTGGGGTAATGAAATCTAGGTGGTGTGAGTTGTAATCATGATTACATACTGCTTGTTGACTGGTATTGCCCCATGATTTATCTTTTCTCATCTTAAGGAGAGTTTTCCACATTAATTGTGATGTTTGTTCTTTGAATTTACAGACTTGTGGGTAACACTTCCACAACAAGTTATTGTCACATCCGGGACCATATCAGTACAACAACTCTGACACTACACCCCTAATCATTTCGTTGAAAGTATATTTAACTAAACCCTTATGTTTGTTTACGTTTGGTTGGGAGTAATAAAGTGATGGTCACATTTACTAAAATTACCAAGCGAAAAACCCATGCCCATCAACGATAACTCCAACTATGGTAACAAAAATAGGGGTGAGACCACAAGATACATTGAGGATGTATTGTAACATGCAGATAAAGTAGTTATGGGTCTGAACTGCGTCCAAAATGGGTGTAATCAGTTTTCCTAACTTTTGTTTGTGATCACCTATTCCTTTTTGGTTGGATTTCTCCCTATGCATTGGACTTCTGTTCAACGAACACTTGACATTGAAAATCACAGTGAGTTAGGGGTGGATGTGCTTAATTGCAATTCAACCAAACAACCCCTCACCCAACTGTCAACCCATCAATTAAAGTTTACATGCAATGGCATAGGGAGGGGGGAAAGTGTGTCAAGTGCTTCCCTCAATTTCAGAAAGTTTAATAAATACTACTAGCAAATGTCTCATTTTCACTCCATAAAATTTATTTTAATAGTAATATTAAACATTGACTAGACTATAATTTAAACAATTGAATCAATAAATATAACTCTAAAGTCCACTCCATTCAAAATACATTAACTCCAAAAAATTCAAATTTGTGTTGACTAGAATACTTGTGACTCCTCACTTTTCACAAAACATGCATGCAGAAGTGCATCAGATATATATTTTTCTCCAAAATAGTTTTCAAACAATCGACTCAAATAAGGTGATTTAGAAGTTAGTTTGTCAATACATACTCTAAAAATTAAATTGTGTTTAGTAGATTATTCAGAGTTGTTTAACCTTAGGAAACATGTGCCAGGAAGTTCATTATACAAACGTTTGTCTAGTATGATTTGAAGTAGATAGAGTGGAAGTATAAAAATAATATATAGGGTTAAAATATGTAGATAACTATAATGCCAAGATAATAGTCATCTTGTATCAACCTTTATTCTACCAAAAAATATTATTTTCAACGACGATATGAGTTTTAGAATTTATTTTATGTCAATTGCCATTATAATGACGTCTTTATTACTAAAGGCAAGTGATCATTAGTATTCTAGTTTGTCATTGTTGTTCCTTATTAGTTGGTAACCAACAAGCACTGTTAAGGTACTTAACTATTGCAGGAGAAATATATAATTTCTTGTATATTATTTTAGTTAGTTCAATTTGTATAGTTGACGTCATTATAATATAATTGATGTAACCACTATGATAAACTAAATATATTTATGATTGATGTATTGGATGTACTGCTATCTATATATTTGTTCTTGTTAATTTTAAGATATTATTAAATATAAACTATAATTATATTTCGTTTGAATTGTTAGTTATTTTTTATTCATTTACTCAATTAGAAAGCACAAAGTCTAAGGATATATATATATATATATATAAAGTTAATAAAATTAACATTAGTATTATCAGGGTCAACAACAACAATAGAAAGATCATTCATTGTCATGAATACTATTACTAATCGTCAGTGCAACTAGGTGAATGATAAGCTCTCAATATATCGATAGTTGTCTATATTGTAAAAAGATATTTGATACCATCAGTAACGAAGTAATAATGGACTGATTCTATGGAATAAAAAGCTAAAGAAAAATTACATTGAAAATTATATTTTTCATATATAATGGTATGTGTTAGTGTATCAGAACACTATTATTTAGAGTTTACATTAGATATTGATTGACAACCACTAATATTAGACTCCGCCCTTATGTGTCTGTTTTTTCTTCTAATATTTGTACTTCCACTTCACAAAATTTGGTTTTGTCTGGTCGCTAGTTTATTTTAGTTTGTTATATAAGCATCATGTCTAATAGAAAGTAGCCCAGACTAAATAAATGGACCTGATTGTTTTTGTAAAATCTGTAACCGTAAACGGACTCAATTCTACAACGTTAACCAAATTTGCACATAGAGAAAATTAATTTCATACTTCTTTCAATCATTCTTAACTATTCTATTGAGATATTGTAAATAATTTATTATTTGATAATATATTTTATCATGTTAGAGTTTAGTAAGATTTCTATTAGTATCAAAGCATTCATAAATCAAGCTAAATGCTGATTAGCCTATATCTTAATAGATATGAAAACTCATAGTTTTAATTTAGAAAACAACTTTAAAGACCTAGAACGAAAGCAATGGCAGAATTTAAACTCGAATCCCAATTTGTTCTAATCAGAAGTATTATTTTTCATGGGTTTGGGCATAACTTTGACTGGCTTAATATGTAGGCACGCTTGTGTAAAGACTTTTATAGCTTAAACTTAATACAATATTCACAATAAGTTTCCCAGTAACCATTCTAAAAGTTTAAGAGTTGAAGAAAAAATCACTTATATGTAATCAAACATGAATTTAGTGTTGTCGATTCCCAACCACACAACATGTGAACTTAAGATTGACTCGACAAAAAAATTCATCCGCAAATTACTGTGTGTAACATCATCATTTTAAAATACTTAATTTGGAAATTTTCTAATATTATATCGTTATGGTTAAAATATTACAAAAGGGTCAATTTAACTAATATTGGTTATTATCCTGCACTAAAAGTTTTTCTATTAAGGAAAAATGCACAAACAAAATTTCAAATTCTAATTCATTTTATATAATTAGTTATGCAATATCATAGCTTTATCTATTATTAATTAGATCAATTAGTTTGATAATCCAAATCGGAAACTAATTGTAGGCTGGCCAAACTTTGGAGCCCAACGGAGTTTATGTAATAGGGTAAACAAATTTGGGAAGTTAATAGTCAAAAAAAGATTAAGAAACAATTAAAATTAAAATTTCCATTTTGGGTATTTTTTTCTTGACCGTCAGATCGGATCCGCATAGAACTGGAACAATCATAACCATTGGTCCTCTTCTCCTACCTCTGCCTGATTAGGAAACACGACTGCCCCCTTTGAATCCCCGAAAATTTCGCAAGCCACTCACCTGTTTTGGGAGCCGACTCTTCCATTGTCTTCTGGAGACCGATCCACACCCAGCGATCTTTTGTTCGAACCCTAGAAACCCCTTAATAAGAAACGCCCTTTCCGGCCCCGCTTCCCTCTCGCCGTTGAGTTGCAGATTACCTCCTAGCCTTCCGTTTGATTTCCCAAGCATCATCAAAGCTTTAGTGGACTTCCTCGAACCTGCCTTCAGCGCCAAATCCACTGCATCAACCCCGGCCATCCCCATTTCATACCATCTTCAACCTCTAGCCTTCCGCCGCCGTTCTCCGCCCTCGCACTATCTCCCTTCAATCAGTCGCTCCTACGCCATCACTCAGACCCCAGAAACTGAACCCCATCCTGATTTTGAGCCGCTACTCGCCGTGGCGGCCTACCCTCAAGAGCCCAGGGCAGCAGCAGACCGGAGCTTCGTCGCCGAGCAACTCCAGGTGTGCGCGGCCTTACCGGGAGCTACGAGGGAGTTCACCAACATCTTGTGAATCTCTTCAAATCTCCATGGTCCCTGAACCTGAGGTATTTTAATAAACTCAATCTCCCCTATAGCTACTCTGTTTCGTTTCGCCAGCGACAGCGATGGCTTTTTCTTTCCCCGGTTCTACCACGAGTGTTCTGTTCGGAATTGTTGTGCAAAGTGTTACTCTGTCTTGACGCGTTCGGCCGGACTCGCAGAGGCCTTTGTGCGCGAAGGCCAATATCCAATCTTCTGGTTGCCGTCATTGTTGATACAAATTGATACCTGCTCTTTTGTGGAATCGTAACTGCTAAGATAACACTACCATACAACTGCCTCTCTGATTATCGTGTCTGCTAACACTGGAAACAAGGTGAATGAAATAGGCATGGGGTAATAGACTTTGGCCTAAGCCACATTATAATTCAAAAAGCCTACAGATGATACGAGTACTCGGGCACCTATACACGACCACCCTGTTGTCTTTGGTCAGATCATGCCAACCAATGTATAACTAAATATTTCGTAATGGTATCACTGTGAGTCGGAGCTTTGTTCAGCCTGGAGTTACAACAGTGTTCTCTGTGTATTGTTCACCCTACCTAAGTATATTCACTAATGTGTTAATCGAGACTAATAATGAATAAGTATTATAATATTAGCCCACTAAATTACTGTTTTAACTTGGGAGTCAGAATCATTAATTTACCTAGCTCTAAAGTGTTGCCCAACGATAATACTAAGGCACTATAGTGTATGCACCTTAAGTATACAGCAGAGCCAAATTTAAGGTTTGAACCTTATTCATGTCCATATGTCCGACCACTCTCATCACCTAAACTTAAGTGATCAACTACCAAGAATAATACTAAGACAACATATTATGAATCCAGATTTCTATATCTACTTGAGAAGACTAATGTTACTCAACCATGTACACCATGACTAAAAAATTAATGGCGTAACCTAGAGGGTTAGATTGTGAACAATAACCACCCTAACCATGAATAAGTGGTTGCTATGGTAATATGAATGTATCATAGTGCTATATGCATGCACATGTAAAGAATTTTGTGCTAAGAATATAATTAGGCAATTAGTATACACATCATGATTGACTAATCTCATAAATACCACAATAAACAAATTCAGTGAACTGATGCATGAATATATGACGTACATGAAGAATGCATATAAAAATAATGACCGTTTGAATACACCTTATGACCCTAAATATGTTGGCCTAAAAGGATGAAAGATCGGGGTTTTTCTGGAGAGAAGTGAATCCTACTTCTGAAGGAGTAGTACAAAAAGAGATTTGGCTTACTACATGTAAGTGGGCCATGCCTTTGAATTCTAAGTCATTATGTTACATTTAGACAAGTGATCTGAATAATTAGATTTCAAATGGTCCCTTAATGCAATAATTAGCTTCATTTAGATTTCCTAATACATATAGATTGATATGTTTATCTTGAGCAATGTAATACTCCTCTCTTGCATGTCATGAGCCTTCGAATCTGACCTCATTGTTGAAATGATCATAATTTAGTTCTTATTATAAAGTGATAGTCAACATTTCTTCATGAATATAGTTACCAGAATTTAGAAACACTTTACGTTGTGTGTATTTCAATATTGTTGTTTAGAATCTAGAATATTGATACATATCAGAATATGATCCCAAAATTTACTTCAAAATTGATCTCAATTACTTGAAATGGAACGGAAACAGACCAGAAATGGAACCATAATCAGAAATAGAAAACAACAAAAGAAAATAGAAAAAGACACCTAAATATAATTTGATATTATATAATAAGTCCTCACAGAATAGAAGTACTGCAGTATGCATAATAGAAGACATTTATGCCATAGGACGTGTGTAGCACAACAGCAGGCACTTTGTGGCATAGAAGACACATCGGTGTCACCAGAAGGCATTTTATGCCATAGAAGGTGCATTGCACCATCGAAGGCATGTAGTACCACAAAAGAGGATTTATTTTATAAGAGTGGCCACAGAAAGGTAAATAATATAAATAAAAGGAGTTTACTTCATTATATATTTGTAGTTTCATAATGCAGTTATTTCTTATGTTATGAAATTCAATGCCACTTACTCTAACTTAGAATTATTTTCTTTGTGCATAGTTGGGAACACAATGTCCGAAGATAGTGACCAGTAATCTGTGGGATCCTTGAAGGAGTTCAAATTCAATAAAGCATGATATCTATCAGTGGTGGGACATTATCTTAGGCGATCCTCCCAGATCGAGATTTCATTATATCTTTTCCTTTTTGTTCATGTATGGAGATGTGACTTCCAAACTCATAAATTCATAATGTTGGACATTACCTTTTTATTCAATTATTATGGTTAGTTCGCATATTGATGTATGCCAGAAATGTGATGTTTTTCCTAAGAATTTATATTATATGTGTGTTAATGCTTCTGCATATGATTTTTTGGTCGATATTTGGGTAGGTGTTACACTGTGTTTAGCCTGATATATTTCAAGTTATAATTATTATATATATTTCATGACCATGTTTATAGGATATGGTTATCCTAATATGTTTGAGAGTTTGAGTCGGTTCTCTAAGATTATATGTATCTATTTTGGGATGTGAGCTCTAAATTTTGGTTACGTCAATTTCTAAGTTTAAGATTTTTATATATGATCAAAAATACTAGATTTGGGTTAGTCTCATTGAAGGATATTCTTTCCATTAAAGATGTTGTAGTTTGTAATGATTATAGGTGAAACCAAGGAATAATCATATTAAATTTGGCAATGCAAAAGCAGAGACATTGGTGTACCTTGGTATTTTACCTGCCAAAATTATATCAGATACATGATTATGACGCAACCAAACCTACAAAATGTTGGGTTCAAGTTTAAATATTATCATAATCCATCAATTTTGAAATAGTTGAGGCATTCAATTATTTGTGTTATAGTGAGGGTGTGAATGGATATATGATTTGATTTTCTAAATTTACTAAAATGTTTTATAATTATATCGACCTTTAAACATGTCATGACCTAGTATAAAGAAATATAAATATTTATATAGTTGTAACAAACGCAAAAATTTGTGAATTTCAGATCTAATCTAAGAATATAATGAGAGAATCAAATTATAAATGATAACATTGGAAGTAATAAATTTGAGAATTTATAAGGAGTTTTTGAAATTCTGTGAATTTATGAGTTTGTGTGGCAATGTGGTTTTTGTGTGTAGATTTTCCAAATTAAAGAAATTTCTAATTTTATTTAATATCAAAGTTCTAGTTGTGTAATATGAAAAGGAAATATAAAATTTCCAAAAGAGTCCAAGTGAATAAATTAATTAAATAGTTAACTAATGTATTATCTTTTGTTTTCCTAAAATATCAAGTTTTAACCAACCCTCCTTGTTGGAGTCAATCTCTTGAACCAATGTGAGATTGTGGTTAAGGAAAGATAAATCTAAAACTTGAAAGGAAAGCATGATTAATTGCGTTCAAGATAATTACATGATGTGATTTTCTTGAAGTGCAAGAGAAATATATTAATTTCCTTTTACCCATCAAACTTCTTCAAATCGGTGATAAAACATAAGAGGGATGATATATCATTTTCCAAGTAATATAGAAAGAAAGATATCGTGATATTATCACTATTTTAGAATATACATATAGCTAAGGTTCCTTGTATGGATGGAAAACTTTTAGTTCTTAGCCATAAATGCTTTTCACACACCCGTGAAACATTTATACATATGGACTGGGACCAAGTCACATGTACCCTTATGGGATCATGGAAAGAAACTTGAGTTCCAAAAAGGACTATGATCCTTCCTTTTCTTCTTGCAAGGACAACCGAGCCTTGGGGTCAAAAACCATGTTCCCTATTGCCTTCTCCATACAGTCTTTGTCTTGTGCTATTAGCGGAAACTATAGAGATAGGATAAGCGAGCCACATGTGGGCGTACTCACACAACGATCATTTAGTCAGGGTCTTCTAGCGTATCATAATATACATATTCTCTGAAGGTTGATGATACCTCTACCACCATGGCAATGCTAGAGTTTGATGGCAAGCAAGCCTCTTTCCTCTGAAAGCAGCTACCAAGGGTTGGCAACTCCCTTTCACGATGTCATCCAACATGTCGTTGGGATGAGGGGGTTTTAAAGACCCTGAGAGGTTGACAACTAGAGTCTGATGGTCTGCCTTGCCCTTCCAAACTAGGTTTTCAGGCTGCTAGGTTTTGTTGCTGCAAGTACAGAGGAGGAAGAAGGATATGAAGCCTGGAGTTATGACGTTGTTGTATCATCAAGGTGGTGGGAAGGTTAGTTCAAGTCAAGGGAGTGGTGGTGTGTGAAGGTTTATCGTCGTTTGGTTGTGGTAGCGGCCTCTCAGAGGGGCATGCAAGCATGGAGAAACAAAGTCCTAGGGGAACACAAGGAAGAAAGGGACGGGGTCCCGATATCGCTGGACCCACCTCCCTTTTCGCAAATAGGTGCATGAAGGAGATTTATGGTCCTCTGATGTGGGCTCTGATCTCCAAAACATAAGATAAACATAGAGGAAGCGATTCGATTAACAGCGGAATACGAAAATCACGAGAAATTAAAACTTTTCGAAAACGAGATCTTAAAAACCTGAAACTCCTTTTATAAAAGTAAGATGAACTGTTTACATCTCTGATAAATCACTTCTCAAGTGATTATATACGTCATGATACAAAATCTCAAGATTTCAAAATTCTCATATCAACAAACTCCTAGGACCTGAGTGTACAGAGATGACATAAGACTATTCTGACTACAAGACTAGACAGCACAATGTTTCCACCTGAAGTCACTGCTACTCCTGAATTTGTTGTTGTTGCTGCTGTCCACCTGCAGATCGGTTCCTTCGACCTCGACGTCCACCTAAAGGTAGAAATCTACGGGGTGAGACAATTTTAAATAATTGTCCCAGCGAGAGTTATAACTCTCCGCCAGAAACTTTGTTAAAAGAAATCAAAGGAATATCATGAGCAGGTAATTTAGGTTACTCACAACAGGCTTGATAACAAATACTCATCTTTATTTAAGGAATATGAAGAACACGTATACTAATGCTTGAACAGGATATTAAAAACAAGCAATGTAATATCAATCAATGTTCCTCGTAGTTCAACCTAAGCAGTTATGCTACGCGGTTGATTATGTTTTACAAACATCATTATGCCCTGCGGAGATGAGGTATACCGCTCATGCTCCAATCGATCACTAGTAAGTCGCATCGGTATCATACTAGGTCATCGAAAGAGCAGGATTCTCATGACCCTCAACTACCTCAGTCAGAATGAGGATAAACATGCAGGACATCTAGTGTCCCTGCTAATATAGCTTACCATGGTATTCTGGTACTTCACTATTAGAGTCACAATGGCATTCTGCACTCTCTTCGCCATCGAAAGATTTCATGTTTATCTCTCATCGATGTGGTATAAAAGATTCCCTTGGAAGAATAGTGTTACATCATCCCGGTATAAACATATAGTGAAGGGTTGCTGGATTAAGATACATCAACATCAACTCCTATACTAGGATGTAAGGATATACACATCCATATTCTCCCACATACTCTAAAGTATGTCATCCAGGAGTTCCCTTAGGAAAACTTGTTTCACCATCATTTAAATTCTGACAATGATGGATCTATGATCAGGGCTCTACATGATATGATTAAACTTGGTTATTAGGTACATTTCAGTATTCTTTTAGCATCATACATGTTTTCAAACATTAATCATTAGCATAGCAGCTATGAAAGTAGAATACTAAATGTATCAAGTCTAACTCACATCAATTATCATTTCTCAATCGTCCAATCACAAGTCATTTGACAAGCATGACCTTGATCATATTCATGGCTCTTACAGCCTATCATTCTCATAAGATGCCACTTACTAGGCATCAACATATGTCATTATTCATAAAGCTAATAACATGCTTCCAATGAATATGAAATCATAATCCTTACTTGGATATGATCACCATCATGTATAGAAACCTGAATGGTTAATTCAACTGATAATAGTAAGCAGTTCATATCAAGAGTTGTACCCTTATATTCTTACAAGGGTTAGATTCCCTGATTTTCATCAATTAGGGTTTACTATTCACAATATATGTCATCACCCTAGAATTAGGGTTTACTATTCACCTCATGGTGAATTAATCTCATTACATCACCATGCATGAGAAACATCATCATTAAAGCCCTCAGATAAGATCAAGATTCACCAATTACCATAATTAGGGTTTCCATGATCTCTCATAAGTGGATCATACCCTAATCATGCACATTCATGTATATTGAAGGTATTTTACTTGAGTTTCCACCATAAATGGTACTTTCTCTCTCCTCTCACTAGTAGATGGTGACTACACCACTTAGATTAGGTTAGGTTAAGTCCCCTTTGAAATACATAAACCAAATCACCACTATCAAGTGATTCGGGTTTGATTAGAACAAGGTATAACTCAATTAAACCTCTCAAGGGAATTTTTGGTAAATTACCCATTGATCATCCTCATGGGTCAATTCATTAATCACTTAGTCCCTTAATATCTTAAGTTACCATTATGGTTTAGATTAGATCATCATTGAACCATTTACACCTTCAAGTGATTAAGTATAATCAACCTTGAAAATCTCCAATTGGTTTAGGGTTTGATCTTCAACCTTCAACCCATTTGATTCTTAAATGACCTTGAACTCATTTAACCTCAAACGACCTAGAACCCATTTGGGCCTTAAACGAGTGTGGACCCCCTTGATCTTAAATGGGTGTGAACCCACTTGAGATCAAACGAGTGTGAACCCGTTTGAGATCAAACGAGTGTGAACCCGTTTGAGATCAAACGAGTGTGAACCCATTTGAGATCAAATAAGTGTAGACTCGTTTGGACTTAAACGAGTGTGAACTCGTTTGGACTCAAACGAGTGTGAACTTACTTGGGTCCAAACCGCATGAACATAAAAGGTGACACATAGGTTATGTTTGAATAGGGTTTCCTATGTTGAAGCCTTTAATTGGCCAAAGCCATGTTAACCACTTATAGATTGAGTCAATTAGGATGAGCCTCAATCAATTGGACTCCAATTTGACCCTTAATTGAAATCCAATTAGGGTTAAGTCTAACTCAAATAGGGTTTCCAATCGACTAATCATCAATTCTCAACAATGTGAAACAAATTGTAATTGAACCCATCAATTGAACTCCAATTGGACCCAAACTTGGCCCAAACGGTCTTGAGATCGTTTTCCCAAAGTTTGACCAAAATCTAAGTTGATTTGATTAGGATTGAACCCTAATTAGGTCTAAAATCAGCACTTTTATCAATTCTTCAACCTATTGAAATTGGACCTACAATGGATCAATTTTCCTTAACCCTAGACCTCCAAACGGTCTTGGGTGTCACTAAACGAGTGTGAGACCGTTTGGGTGAACCCCAAATGGGTTTGAACCCATTTGGATCCTCCAACCCAAAACTCAACAAGATCTATAATTAAAACCAGCAATTTCAACCCGATTAGGGTTAGGGTGTTGAAGTGCCTTCAACTCTCAATTGGTTAGGAATTAGATTATAATTCTTTGTAGGAAAGAAATTCAATACATTATGAACAGACCCTCAAATGGTCATACCTTGTTCAACCCTACGAAACAGTCTTGGGGTCGTTTTGATCCAAACGATCTTGCAGGATCGTTTGAGATCAAACGGGTTGAACCCGTTTGACCTTAAACGAGTTGCACCCGTTTGGACCAAAAGGGTCCAAGGTCGTTTCATAAAGTGACCTAGGAATCCACGCCCATCATCCTCAACCTCTGTTCAGGTCAGTTCCTCCACCGTTTTGCTTGCAAAAAAGCAAGGAAGAAGGGAGGTAGAAGAAGAACTAATCATAGAAAACAAGAACAAAGATATGAATAACAAAGCTAAGAGTTAGAGTTATAAAACCCACCTCAAACGTGGTTCCTAGAGCTTCCAAGCTTCCAAGCTTCAAGCCTTTAATGGCATCTTGAGCTCCACAGGTCGTCCAAGGTCAATTCTTCAAGAAAAAGATGGGGATGGTCGGCTAGAACAAAGAACCTAAGTAAGAAAACTAGCAATTCAACCTTGTAATACGATTTCCTCCATGAATCCAAGCTAGAAGGTGGCGTTCTCTTACCTAGAACAGGTTGGTCGTCCCCTTGAGCTCCTGAGATTTTCTTTGGCTGGTTGAGAAAGATAAGAAGTGAGGAAGTGAAGGAAAACGTTTGCTTGGTTTGGAAAGAAAGGTGCTTATATAGTTTAGGTTGATTTTCACCATAAGGACCTCTAAAGCATGTAATTCTCATCCAAGTCCCTCCTTATTTCTAAGGCACATTCAAGCTATCAAAACTTAATCAAAGGCCATCAAAACTCAAGATCTAAGGGTAAAGAAAACCAATATGCACACTAAGGTATATATATATATATATATATGAAGGGTCTTCTTACTCATACTAGGTGTTTTCACTACAAAGATCATCCTTCTTATCCAATTATTTAATAGAAGTGCCACTCTCATCCTTTCTTCTCTAAATGATGTCAAGAGTCATAAAAGATATTCTAGAAAGTGTATAGCACAAGTTGCACCCCACATTTTGGGTAAATTGCACTTTACACCAAAATTAGGGTTTAAGCACAAGGATTGCTCCACAAGCTGCACCTTGGTGCCCAAATTTGGGAAATCCATCATACCTCATCATATTACTTCATATGATGTCTCTTTATTAGAGGAACATCTTAACCTGTGTTATTTGCAAGTTAACCCCTCTAATTGGGTAATTTGCACATAGGTCCATGTATTACCAAACAATACTACAATCATTGTTTAAAAAGGACAGAAATGAAAATGTATGTTCCTTAGGAACTTAATTACATGCCAAAAGATAATCACAAGGATTTAATTACATATCTTAGGCAAAACACCTAGGGTTAATTCATAACCCAGGTCAAGGATGTTACAAATTATCCACCCCTTACAAGGATTTCGTCCTCGAAATCGATAAAACGTATTAAAAGAAAAGAGTAGGATATTTCCTTCTCATCTCTTCCTCTAGTTCCCAAGTGGCTTATTCAACACCATGGTGATTCCAGAGAACTTTTACAAGACTTATCTCTTTCTTCTTTAGCTTTTTAATTCTATTATCAAGGATTGACACCGGTCCTTCCTCATAACTTATATCTTCATTCAATTCTACTTCCATAGGTTGTAGAACTGACTCGGTATCGGGATGCCATTTCCTTAACATAGAAATGTGAAACACAGGGTGTAGTTTTTGTAATTATGGTGGTAACTCTAGTCTATAGGCTACCTTTCCAACCCGTTCAATGATTGGATAAGGCCCTATAAATCTAGGAGCTAACTTCCCTTTCCTTCCAAAGCGAAGGACTCCTTTCCAAGGCGAGACCTTGAGATATAATCTGTCTCCAACCTGGAACTCCAACGATCTACGACGCTTGTCAGCATAAGATTTTTGCCTATCTTGTGCAGTCTTAATCTGTTGTTGTATTACTTTAATCTTTTCCGTAGTCTGCTGCACAAGATCAGGACCTAACAATTGATGTTCACCAGTCTCATACCAGCATAAGGGTGATCTACAATGTCTGCCATACAAGGCTTCATAAGGTGCCATATCAATACTGTGTTGATAGCTATAGGTTGGGTATCTGGGATCAAATTGATTTCAAAATCAATTTCCCGAGGCGGTGGCATACTTGGAAGTTCTTCAGGAAATACATCTTCAAATTCCCTGACTATAGGAACTTCAGCAAGGTTAGGACTCTTCATGGTGGTATCTATCACATGGGCCAAGAATGCATAACATCCTTGCCTCATCAGCTTATCAGCAACCATAGCAGAAATAAGACAGGTGGGTAGAATCTTTCTCTCTCCTTGAAAGATCCATGTGTTACTCTCATCAGCAAACACAGCCTGCTTGGATTCACAACCCAAGACAACTCTATACCTTTCCAAGGTATCCATCCTAGGATTATATCAAATCCTTGCATATCAAGTGGTATAAGATCCACTTGAATGCGATGATCAGAAAAGAAGAGGATACAGGGAGAGCATACCTCTTGCAAAACAGCAGATCCTCTCAACGGAGTTTCAAGCAACAAGCTATCTGCCCTATGTCTAACTGTCATATTGCAGTTATGAATCACTCTTCGAGTGAAAAAGGAGTGCGTAGCACCCGTGTCAATCAAAATAGATACCACACAGGATTTAGACATATCAGAATATAAAAGTTCCATCTAACCTGCCACAACCCGTGGATTGACTACTGCTTCTGGTGGGTTCATAGCATAGAACCTCGTTGTCACCTGAGGTTGAGTTGGTGCTGACGATCCAGCCTGAGACGCTTGCCCACGTCCTCTAGCTGCTCCTTGAGACTGCCTTCTCTGTGATCCATGTTGATCCTGCCTCAGAGGCTGTGTCACACTGACAGGCCTAGACCTACATTCCTTCATCAGATGTCCCACCTTCCCACAGTTATAGCAACTTCTCTCCAGTTGTTGTGGTCTTGGCGGTCCTGTGACTGATATTGATGCTGAACTGTGAGTCTCTCGTGGCGGTAAACCTCGTCCTCTACCTCTACTTGGGGACCACTGAGTCTGAGAACTCGATCTGGGTGGGGGAGGTGTAGGTGCAGAGAATCTAGGCTTCTTAACGTCTCTAGATGAAGATCCCTGGAACTGTGGATATCTCTTTTGGGTTTGTCTTTTCTCGACTACGGATCTCTCTATCCTTCGTACTGACTCAACAAAGGTAGAGAATCTCTCCCGGTTTTCTAGTGCAGACACGGGAGTAGTCATGTCGGCATTCAAACCCTTCTCAAACCTCCTAATCCTTTCTTCATCTGTGGTAGCCATATGCGGATAGAATTGCAACAACTCCATGAACTTAGCCTCATACTCGCTAATGTTCATCATACCCTGTCTCAGTCTCTCAAACTGAGAGATCTTCTCGTCCAGGAAGGTCTTTGGAAAATATCTGCGGACAAATTCCCGACGAAAGTCTTCCCACGAGATCTCTATTCCAGGCCTCTTCTGCTCTTCCATGGTCCACCAGTGACCAGCACTACCTTTGAGAAGATAGACAACATATCTAACCTTCTCACCTTCGGGGATGTTAAGGATTCTAAAAGCTTTCTCCAACTCAGTTAACCACAGATCAGCATCAACATGGTCAGCTATTCCAAAATATTCAGTTGCTCTGACCCGACAAAGTCGCTCGAACGTTTTACCGATACCTTGACCCTCAGATTGGACAGGTGCCCTAGGTGCAGGCATGGGCATCCTGTCGGTGATATGTGTCATGGCAGTCATAAACTGCCCAAACATAGTTTGAACCGCTGGGTTTCCCATGTCATCTGGGTCAAACCGAGGTGGCTCCACAGGTGGCTCAGGTACAGGTTGCTCTATTTCTAGGTTCCTTGCACCTTCTCGAGGCGCAGCAACACTACTTTCGGCCTCATACTCCTCCTGTGGTCCAGACATCCTTAATTATCTTCTTCTCCTGAGGAGCAGAAGACTCTATTAGATAAGAAAGAAGTACTAAGGATAGACTTGACACTCTAAGTCCTATGTCTCTGTAGACTCAACGAACCTAGAGCTCTGATACCACTAATTGTGGGCTCTGATCTCCAAAACACAAGATAAACATAGCGGAAGCGATTCGATTAACAACGAAATACGAAAATCACGAGAAATTAAAACTTTTCGAAAACGAGATCTTAAAAACCTGAAACTCCGTTTATAAAAGTAAGATGAACTGTTTACATCTCTGATAAATCACTTCTCGAGTGATTATATACGTCATGATACAAAATCTCAAGATTTCAAAATTCTCAGATCAATAAACTCCTAGGACCTGAGTGTACAAAGATGACATAAGACTATTCTGACTACAAGACTAGACAGCACAGTGTTGGGTTTTAGGGGAGACAGAGAAGGCAGCGGAAACAAAAATTTTCTCCCCCAACCCATACCGAGGAAACGCGTCAACGTCTATATAATAGGAAAGGATGGTTTGTGGAATCATACCTTGTCCCGAGGCTTGCTCGGCGACAATACCTCGCGCAATGCACGGTCTTCAACTCCGGTCTTGGACGGTGTCTGTGCAGCTCCTGGTTGCACCGGGACTGACTCCTCCTCCTCCTACCGGACTATCGGATGACAGTTGTCCTCCTAAGCGGCAGTGTCCTCCCGCCTCTGTAGTAGTCCACACGGACCACCTGGAACTCCACACTCCTTGTCTCACAAGGAAGTGGAAGGAGTCGCACCCTCCTGTTGACGTACTAGTCGCCAACACACTCTCTTGCTACCAGTTGCAACTCCAGTTGTCCTTCCCTTGCTGCACCTCCCTTTTGCGGGAAGCACTTGCTCGGGATCTCGCACGGTTACCAAAACCAGAGAGAACGACAACTTCGCAAAGCAACCGGCTTGCATTGAGTTGTTCTTTGAGAAGCCCCCAATACCCCTATATATAGGTGGGTCATGGGACAGGGTTCTCTGTGCCCGGCAATACGGGACTAAAGCAGGAGTAGAAGGGTTCGAGAATTTTCCACAAAAAGCAACCGGTTCGCAACTTGAAATGATCGGTTCACAACTGAACCGATCGGTTCGGCCATTGAGCCGATCGGTTGGACCTGAGCCGATCGTTTGGGGCACTTCAACCGATCGGTTGGTGCCCTGAACCGATCGGTTCATGGTCCTAATCCGGCTCAAAAAGACTTTCCTTGTTTTGTTCTCAATTGGTATCGTATACCAATGTTATTCCCAATCGAATTGGGCAATTTGAAACCAAAGGAAAATTCTTGCCGACATGACTTTCCCAACTGGTCGGTTGCACCAGTTGAGCCGATCGGTTCAACTCTTGAACCGGTCATTTCAACCTGGTCATGAGCCGATCGGCCTGGACACTCCAGCCGACCGGTTCAGCACCTCAGCCGACCGGTTCATCACATGAGCCGATCGGTTGGGAGCACAGGTTGGGCAAAATCAGTCAATTGCAATTTCAATCAATCCGATACTCCAATCAATGCATCCAACACCTTGAACCATACGATATTGAGCCATCGACTGATTGAGTGTTTAATTGAACTACTAAACTCCTTTAGTAATCAATCTAAACATTGCTTTATGGACAAAACTACTCTTCCAGGTTAAATCCTATGTGTGTGACCCTGCAGGTCCATTTCACGTTGGCAGTGAAAGTCCATAACACTTATGACTTCACAAGCAAAGAGCAGTGCCTAGTCACACATCATTGCTACCCAAGTGAAAGTAGAAAGTTGGAGAACAACTTTCATCCTACAATCCGTGAATGGTGTTACAGTGAATGTATAATTCCTTTGTCACTGATATCCCGAATGAACTCAAGGCATGGAACTGTCATCCTTTCAACGTTCATTCACTTTCTTGATCTCAGAGCAGATTGAACGAGATATGTATGCCATCAATATCACATACTGATTCACACATGCGTGCGCACGCCTATCTCAATCCTACTCATCAAGTGGCCTTGGATATCAAACTCCCTCAGGAGGGACAAATCCCATATCTATCACTCACCCCTCAAAAGCCCCATGTGTCAAAGCCACCCAATCATCACCTTTATAACAACCCATGTTTCAGGACTGCGTTTGATGATGTCAAAGTGTGCCCAAAGACATGTGTTGAGTGTAGTGATTTCAGGTCAAAGAATCACACTCACCACCATCACTGTGAGTACTGACTGTGACTACCATCTCATGGTTCCATGTGTCAAACTCACGGTGGGTCTGTCCGGTACACTTGTTCTCTAACAAGTACCTATGTGTTTGGTTTGATATCTCTATATCATGACTAATGAGATTCTGTCATCAACCAACACCACAATCTAGTCTTGTATGTGATTGCTGTCTATCTACCTTCCACAATGACATCCGACTAGGGACATAACAAGAATGTACAAACTCTTAGCATCCGTATGATCTCATCGTTTAGGTCCTCAACCTGAAGGCATACGTCATTGAGTACTGTCATTCTCTAGACATTCAATCTGTTCTATCACTATCTCATATGACTGAACTAGAATGAATTGGAAGCTTGCCTTTGATGTTTATCAAATCAATCTTAATGTATCCCACCAATCATCCCATGATTGGCTCTCAGGGCATACATACCAACAGACTCCCACTTGCACTGCGAGCCAATCACCCTTGAATCATATTCATAGTGATCTCTAAACATGTCCCACATGTCACTCTGCTCTAGTGCCAACATAGTGAGTAATGGCAACACCTTGCCAAAGTCAGTATAAATTGCACGTCTCTCATCTCTTCGCTGTACGTCACACGTATGAGATGGAGTTGCCGTAATATGCGATCTAGTATTCCATTGCTAACCTTTAGCCACATTGCATGATCAAGGATTCCAAACTTGTCATCAATGAGTGGAATATAAGTTCATCTCATGAACCTTCAGATCCATATAGTATCCACTGCTGTTCTCTAACACACAGATACTCGACATTTCCCTTTTAAATGGTTTTATTGGAACACTTCCAATTATCAACAAACTTTCACTTTTATATATCCTATATATATTTTGTGATTTATTTTCTGTCCTTTCGGAAGTTTGCATCAATGTAACTCTTTACATCGAACTCTTCCTTATCTCCATAGAACTAGTACTTCATAAGTACTTATCAAGTTCTCATGGTATTCCAGTAACCCTTACTGGAAGTAGACAGACATCCACTCGTCATGTCCCACATACGAGTTATCAGGATGAGCACATCATATTGTCATGTCATACATACAAAATGATGAATGCATTTTATTCTTGCCATGTCATACATGCAAGACAATGGTATGATTACATACATGATAGATCCATATCTATTCTTAGTGTTCCCATTCTTCATAAGAATTTGGACACTTGGCCTTGGGATACTAATATCCATATAACATGGACAAGTTTTCTCCCACTGAATCTGTGCATATTGAACCCTTTAGTACAGATTGCCAATGTATGCTCTCTCTTTTCCAGGTCAAGAGATTTGTCAAGAACTATCTCTATAGATCTCTATTCCTATCATATAGGAAACATCTCTATCTTCCTTAAAGATAATTTCCACTTTTGGATTTCCATTCTTGAACAATTCCATTTCACATCAACATGTGAAATGTGAATACGCTCCCACTTAATCACATATTCCTTCTTTATCTTTGACATGTCAGTCAAACCCTTTGACTATATCATCAAAGTAAAGATCCAATTCTGAGTTGCTTGTACTAAATCAATCACATTGATTAGTCCATTGTAACTTATAGACTTTTGCATTAGTGGATTCATAAACCTTATAGGTTGTGTCACGTACACATCCTTGTTTTATTCCTCATAGGAATGCGGTTTTAGTATCCATATGCCAAATGTCTTAGTCATTAAGTTGCAATCAACAAGCATCATCCTTCTCAAAATGTTATCCTTGTGTCGTAACACTTAAGACTCATTTGCACTTATGGATATGATCCAATGAGTGCTACCATCAAGGTCATACCTTATGGTTCACATGGATGTCATTTAGGATGTAATGGTCATAAACCATAACTCAAGATTCGGTTCCTCATATTCATCTTGATAGTTGACTCATCACATGAACAACTCATCACATAGATAATTGAGGTGTATCTGTTAAGGATATAAGAACTCACAACCCTTGTGATTCTTAATTTCCTTTATTAGTGTGGGGTATTCTTTTATTAAGAAGAATTCAGTTATTTGATAATCATTCTCTAACTCCTTAGAGTATGATTCCTTCTTGATTCAGACATCACCATGCCTTAATCATGAGTTCACTATGATACACTATCATAATCACTCATAAGGATCTCAAACATTTGGTTCAAGTATTTCATTCATTGATCTCATCAAGAATTAACACTTTACCAAATTTGTACTTCATCTATGATAATCTTGAACACTTCAAGATATTCATATTGGTATTTCTCTAAACACCATTTGAAGTATTAGCATTTGTTCCAATAGGTGTGTAAATACATCACATGTATTATACCTAATAGGACAATCATTCTCCCACTATCATTAGTGAAGATTGATTAATCATGTACAAGAGATTCATGTCTCTTACTGGTTCTCTAACCAAAAGAGTCTAGATTTATCCATCATATGGAAACTAGAAATGAATTTCTCATGATTGATGCTAATTTGATTGTTTGAGTTATCTATAACTTTTAGGTATCATTTTATCTTATGCATATCAAATACCACAAGATAAGCAAGGCATTGCCACAAAGATCATATCTTTAAGATCGAAACATCAACTTTATTAATTGTCATCATTGTCATACAATATGCAATAATAAAGTGTTTCTATCTATTGGCAATATATGAAATAGCAGTTCTCAACTCTATTTCGTGCCCTTTAGGCTGAAATAAACTGAAAGATACTCCTATCTATGGCAGCAACACTTGCTCCAATGATGGTTACTTCTTTCTTGGTCCTTTCACAAAGGCCATCACTTCTTTGCGGATATTGCATATCATATATGACATATCCATATCTTGGTATCATATACCTCAGATAAAGAAGCAGTTCATTTCATGATACCTTAGGTGGAGATCTCCATCCCCTCCTTCATCTTCTTTTGTTCTTCCAGATATAGAGGGCAATCCCTCATACACCCTTTCCCATGTGCCTTGAGGCTGAAGACGGCTTGGATTGTCGGCTAGCAATAGAACACTTCTTTGCTTTGCCCTTATCCTTGCCCTTAAGACTTACCTTTCTCTTTGATCACATCAAAGATTATGGTTTGTCTTTCTTCATCTTTGCCTCTACTGTCCTCAACATGTCCAACAACTCTGTCAACGCTTGTCAAAGTTGTTCATGTTGTAGCTTATCATGAATTGTATGATTCTTACAACATTTGCAGTATCATACCAATAGCCAACTCTTGGCTCAGAGGGAATCCCTTTTAGTCAGGTTTTCCACATACCCAATCACATTGAGTGTGTGAATACCTTACTGGATCTCCTTCTGTCATGACATACTAGGACAGTATCTTGGAGACATCATATGTCTCATGTTGTCTCTGCAACTCATAGTTCAGAGAACACAACATCAAGCACTCCTCATCAATGTCATCCTCGGTATGCTTCCATAAGCATACTTTCAGCCATTGATGTGGTGGGATCGAGTTCATCTGGTTCTGGTATAACTAGGACTTAGAGCTTTCGCTCTTTGATTGAGAACACTTCTCATCATCATCCTAACCAGTCGTGGAATTATTCCCATTTAATTTGTTGGTCTCAAAGATTCATTACAAATAAAGTGATTTGTTGATTAACCATTTATTTTAACAAAAGGAAATATATGCAATTTTAGTCCAAAAACTCATTTTTGACTTGTTTGATTGATTTGAAAAGTTGACGATAAAATTAGGCCTTTAATTAATTATCGCTCCCACTATTTACTTCAAATTGATATCCCTCACCATCAATTCGGAAGATTGCAGCGTACAACCTTCTAGTGGGCAAGATCTTGAAATCCTCTAAGTCATGGACCAGCTTGGGCTGTCACCCACAACATAGATCTCTCAGGTAGGCAACTTTTGCCAATTGCATCATATGCAACTCTTGATAAGATGTCATCTACAACTCCTTGCAATGATCATCTCCATGCCTCAAGGCGCCAGATCCTATCTAGGTCACCTTGTTAAGTCCGACCCAAAGAAAACATGATGAACATGCACCCTGCTTGGGCAGACCCACACGTTCATCCTTCACACTTCCACGAGATAGACGGTGCACCATTCTTGGGCGTGCCCACACTTGGTCGATCAAGTTTTTCACGTGTGTCGCATTTGGAAGGCATCTAAAACTTAATATTTTAATGAGGGATTTGGTTTTATATACATATACATATCCAATCACCACAATACATAGTACGTATCATATACATGCTATATCCCACAGAAAACATGCACAAAACGATAAAAGCGATGATTATGGCCATCCTAATGTGATTCCTCGAGCCAAGAGGAATCACGGTCATCTAGGTCTACATCACATGCAACATGTACAAGATGAACATCTGTGCCTTGCCATCCGAGTTGATCAACTCATCACATGAATGATCTGTACTCTCCAACCGGTCGTCTGGGTGCCACCAGCCAATCGATTGGCTCCTCCAACCGATCGGTTCGCCTGGTCGTCGTGCATCTCGTCATGTCCGCCACCCGCTCGTCTCGCTCCTCGAACCGGTCATCAACTGATCGGTTCACTCCTTGAACCGACCGTCTGGAACGTCAACCGATCGGTTCACGCCTTGAACTGATCGTCTGAGAAGTCGTCTTAATGTCCGCCGGTCTTTGACATAACAGGAAATAAAATTCTATCCTATTTATTACATTGCCTTTAAAAAGGGAAACCCCGAGTTACATTCGGGGGGAGCAGAGGTAGGAAAGAATCTCGAATTATTTCGAGTTACATCGGGAATAAGAGAGGGAAGATCGGTGCGGAGACCAAGATGCAAGCAACCACAAACAACCACACACAGAGAGGGGTTTATAGGCCATAATCATGCTACACACATCCACCACAAAACTCGTTTAAGGGCGACGCGTATCGAGTGCATTAATAATACATATCATATATGTAATTTGGGATTTGTGGATTTAGGATTGGACATGCATAAAGCCAATATTATTCGCATCGCATGCAATAAATAAAGGCGACAAACAAAAATCGATCATATCGATATTCCTAAAATATAGAGCAGTTGACGTGGCTCTGATACCACTGTTGGGTTTTAGGGGAGACAGAGAAGGCAGTGGAAACAAAAATTTTCTCCCCCAACCCATACCGAGGAAACGCGTCAACGTCTATATAATAGGAAAGGATGGTTTGTGGAATCATACCTTGTCCCGAGGCTTGCTCGGTGACAATACCTCGCGCAATGCGCAGTCTTCAACTCCGGTCTTGGACGGTGTCTGTGCAGCTCCTGGTCGCACCGGGACTGACGACTCCTCCTCCTATCGGACTGTCGGATGACAGTTGTCCTCCTAAGCGGCAATGTCCTCCCGCCTCTATAGTAGTCCACACGGACCACCTGGAACTCCACACTCCTTGTCTCACAAGGAAGTGGAAGGAGTCACACCCTCCTGTTGACGTACTAGTCGCCAACACACTCTCCTTCTACCAGTTGCAACTGCAGTTGTCCTTCCCTTGCTGCACCTCCCTTTTGCGGGAAGCACTTGCTCGGGATCTCTCACGGTTACCAAAACCAGAGAGAACGACAACTTCGCAAAGCAACCGGCTTGCATTGAGTTGTTCTTTGAGAAGCCCCCAATACCCCTATATATATAGGCGGGTCATAGGACAGGGTTCTCTGTGCCCGGCAATACGGGACTAAAGCAGGAGTAGAAGGGTTCGAGAATTTTCCACAAAAAGCAACCGGTTCGCAACTTGATACGATCGGTTCATGGTCCTAATCTGGCTCAAAAAGACTTTCCTTGTTTCGTTCTCAATTGGTATCGTATACCAATGTTATTCCCAATCGAATTGGGCAATTTGAAACCAAAGGAAAATTCTTGCCGACATGACTTTCCCAACTGGTCGGTTGCACCAGTTGAGCCGATCGGTTCAACTCTTGAACCGGTCGTTTCAACTTGGTCATGAGCCGATCCGCCTGGACACTCCAGCCGACCGGTTCAGCACCTCAGCCGACCGGTTCATCACATGAGCCGATCGGTTGGGAGCACAGGTTGGGCAAAATCAGTCAATTGCGATTTCAATCAATCCGATACTCCAATCAATGCGTACAACACCTTGAACCATACGATATTGAGCCATCGACTGATTGAGTGTTTAATTGAACTACTAAACTCCTTTAGTAATCAATCTAAACATTGCTTTATGGACAAAACTCCTCTTCCAGGTTAAATCCTATGTGTGTGACCCTGCAGGTCCATTTCACGTTGGCAGTGAAAGTCCATAACACTTATGACTTCACAAGCAAAGAGCGGTGCCTAGTCACACATTATTGCTACCCAAGTGAAAGTAGAAAGTTGGAGAACAACTTTCATCCTACAATCCGTGAATGGTGTTACAGTGAATGTATAATCCTTTGTCACTGATATCCCGAATGAACTCAAGGCATGGAACTGTCATCCTGTCAACGTTCATTCACTTTCTTGATCTCAGAGCAGATTGAACGAGATATGTATGACATCAATATCACATATTGATTCACACATGCGTGCGCACGCCTATCTCAATCCTACTCATCAAGTGGCCTTGGATATCAAACTCCCTCAGGAGGGACAAATCCCATATCTATCACTCACCCCTCAAAAGCCCCATGTGTCAAAGCCACCCAATCATCACCTTTATAACAACCCATGTTTCAGGACTGCGTTTGATGATGTCAAAGTGTGCCCAACGACATGTGTTGAGTGTAGTGATTTCAGGTCAAAGAATCACACTCACCACCATCACTGTGAGTACTGACTGTGACTACCATCTCATGGTTCCATGTGTCAAACTCACGGTGGGTCTGTCCGGTACACTTGTTCTCTAACAAGTACCTATGTGTTTGGTTTGATATCTCTATATCATGACTAATGAGATTCTGTCATCAACCAACACCACAATCTAGTCTTGTGTGTCATTGCTGTCTATCTACCTTCCACAATGACATCCGACTAGGGACATAACAAGAATGTACAAACTCTTAGCATCCATATGATCTCATCGTTCAGGTCCTCAACCTGAAGGCATACGTCATTGAGTACTGTCATTCTCTAGACATTCAATCTGTTCTATCACTATCTCATATGACTGAACTAGAATGAATTGGAAGCTTGCCTTTGATGTTTATCAAATCAATCTTAATGTATCCCACCAATCATCCCATGATTGGCTCTCAGGGCATACATACCAACACACAATGTTTCCACCTGAAGTCACTGCTGCTCCTGAATTTGCTGCTGTTGCGGCTGTCCACCTGCAGATCGGTTCCTTCGACCTCGACGTCCACCTAAAGGTAGAAATCTATGGGGTGAGACAATTTTAAATAATTGTCCCAGCGAGAGTTATAACTCTCCGCCAAAAACTTTGTTAAAAGCAATCAAAGGAATATCATGAGCAGGTAATTTAGGTTACTCACAGCAGGCTTGATAACAAATACTCATCTTTATTTAAGGAATATGAAGAACACGTATACTAATGCTTGAACAGGATATTAAAAACAAGCAATGTAATATCAATCAATGTTCCTCGTAGTTCAACCAAAGCAGTTATGCTACGCGGTTGATTTTGTTTTACAAACATCATTATGCCCTGCGGAGATGAGGTATACCGCTCATGCTCCAACCGATCACTAGTAAGTCGCATCGGTATCATACTAGGTCATCGAAAGAGCCGGATTCTCATAACCCTCAACTACCTCAGTCAGAATGAGGATAAACATGCAGGACATCTAGTGTCCCTGCTAATATAGCTTACCAGGGTATTCTGGTACTTCGCTATTAGAGTCACAGTGGCATTCTACACTCTCTTCGCCATCGAAAGATTTCATGTTTATCTCTCATCGATGTGGTATAAAAGATTCCTTTGGAAGAATAGTGTTACATCATCCCGGTATAAACATATAGTGAAGGGTTGATGGATTAAGATACATCAACATCAACTCCTACACTAGGATGTAAGGATATACACATCCATATTCCCCCACATACTCTAAAGTATGTGATCCAGGAGTTCCCTTAGGAAAACCTTTTTCACCATCATTTAAATTCTGACAATGATGGATCTATGATCAGGGCTCTACATGATATGATTAAACTTGGTTATTAGGTACATTTCAGTATTCTTTTAGCATCATACATGTTTTCAAACATTAATCATTAGCATAGCAGCTATGAAAGTAGAATACTAAATGTATCAAGTCTAACTCACATCAATTATCATTTCTCAATCGTCCAATCAGAAGTCATTTGACAAGCATGACCTTGATCATATTCATGGCTCTTACAGCCTATCATTCTCATAAGATGCCACTTACTAGGCATCAACATATGTCATTATTCATAAAGCTAATAACATGCTTCCAATGAATATGAAATCATAATCCTTACCTGGATATGATCACCATCATGTATAGAAACCTGCATGGTTAATTCAACTGATAATAGTAAGCAGTTCATATCAGGAGTTGTACCCTTATATTCTTACAAGGGTTAGATTCCCTGATTTTCATCAATTAGGGTTTACTATTCACAATATATGTCATCACCCTAGAATTAGGGTTTACTATTCACCTCATGGTGAATTAATCTCATTACATCACCATGCATGAGAAACATCATCATTAAAACCCTCATATAAGATCAAGATTCACCAATTACCATAATTAGGGTTTCCATGATCTCTCATAAGTGGATCATACCCTAATCATGCACATTCATGTATATTGAAGGTATTTTACTTGAGTTTCCACCATAAATGGTACTTTATCTCTCCTCTCACTAGTAGATGGTGACTACACCACTTATATTAGGTTAGGTTAAGTCCCCTTTGATCTACATAAACCAAATCACCACTATCAAGTGATTCGGGTTTGATTAGAACAAGGTATAACTCAATTAAACCTCTCAGGGGCATTTTTGGTAAATTACCCATTGATCATCCTCATGGGTCAATTCATTAATCACTTAGTCCCTTAATATCTTAAGTTACCATTATGGTTTAGATTAGATCATCATTGAACCATTTACACCTTCAAGTGATTAAGTATAATCAACCTTGAAAATCTCCAATTGGTTTAGGGTTTGATCTTCAACCTTCAACCCATTTGATTCTTAAATGACCTTGAACTCGTTTAACCTCAAATGACCTAGAACCCATTTGGGCCTTAAATGAGTGTGGACCCCCTTGATCTTAAACGGGTGTGAACCCACTTGAGATCAAACGAGTGTGAACCCGTTTGAGATCAAACGAGTGTGAACCCGTTTGAGATCAAACGAGTGTGAACCCGTTTGAGATCAAACGAGTGTGAACCCGTTTGAAATCAAACTAGTGTGAACCCATTTGATATCAAACAAGTGTAGACTCGTTTGGACTTAAACGAGTGTGAACTCGTTTGGACTCAAACGAGTGTGAACTTACTTGGGTCCAAACCGCATGAACATAAAAGGTGACACATAGGTTATGTTTGAATAGGGTTTCCTATGTTGAAGCCTTTAATTGGCCAAAGCCATGTTAACCACTTACAGATTGAGTCAATTAGGATGAGCCTCAATCAATTCGACTCCAATTTGACCCTTAATTGAAAGCCAATTAGGGTTAAGTCTAACTGAATTAGGGTTTCCAATCGACTAATCATCAATTCTCAACAATGTGAAACAAATTGTAATTGAACCCATCAATTGAACTCCAATTGGGCCCAAATTTGGCCCAAACGGTCTTGAGATCGTTTGGATGACCTCCAAACGGTCTTGAGACCGTTTGCCCAAAGTTTGACCAAAATCTAAGTTGATTTGATTAGGATTGAACCCTAATTAGGTCTAAAATCAGCACTTTTATCAATTCTTCAACCTATTGAAATTGGACCTACAATGGATCAATTTTCCTTAACCCTAGACCTCCAAACGGTCTTGGGGTGTCACTAAACGAGTGTGAGACCGTTTGGGTGAACCCCAAATGGGTTTGAACCCGTTTGGATCCTCCAACCCAAAACTCAACAAGATCTATAATTAAAATCAGCAATTTCAACCCGATTAGGGTTAGGGTGTTGAAGTGCCTTCAACTCTCAATTGGTTAGGAATTAGATTATAATTCTTTGTAGGAAAGAAATTCAATACATTATGAACAGACCCTCAAACGGTCATACCTTGGTCAACCCTATGAAATGGTCTTGGGGTCGTTTTGATCCAAACGATCTTGCAGGATCGTTTGAGATCAAACGGGTTGAACCCGTTTGACCTTAAACGAGTTGCACCCGTTTGGACCAAAAGGGTCCAAGGTCGTTTCATAAAGTGATCTAGGAATCCACGCCCATCATCCTCAACCTCTGTTCAGGTCGGTTTCTCCACCGTTTTGCTTGCAAAAAAGCAAGGAAGAAGGGAGGTAGAAGAAGAACTAATCATAGAAAACAAGAACAAAGATATGCATAACAAAGCTAAGAGTTAGAGTTATAAAACCCGCCTCAAACGTGGTTCCTAGAGCTTACAAGCTTCCAAGCTTCAAGCCTTTAATGGCTTCTTGAGCTCCACAGGTCGGCCAAGGTCAATTCTTCAAGAAAAAGATGGGGATGGTCGGCTAGAACAAGGAACCTAATTAAGAAAACTAGCAATTCAACCTTGTAATACGATTTCCTCCATGAATCCAAGCTAGAAGGTGGTGTTCTCTTACCTAGAACAGGTTGGTCGTCCCCTTGAGCTCCTGAGCTTTGCTTTGGCCGGTTGAGAAAGATAAGAAGTGAGGAAGTGAAGGAAAACGTTTGCTTGGTTTGGAAAGAAAGGTGCTTATATAGTTTAGGCTGATTTTCACCATAAGGACCTCTAAAGCATGTAATTCTCATCCAAGTCCCTCCTTATTTCTAAGGCACGTTCAAGCTATCAAACCTTAATCAAAGCCCATCAAAACTCAAGATCTAAGGGTAAAGAAAACCAATATGCACACTAAGGTATATATATATATATATGAAGGGTCTTCTTACTCATACTAGGTGTTTTCACTACAAAGATCATCCTTCTTATCCAATTATTTAATACAAGTTCCCCTCTCATCCTTTCTTCTCTAAATGATGTCAAGAGTCATAAAAGATATTCTAGAAAGTGTATAGCACAAGTTTCACCCCACATTTTGGGTAAATTGCACTTTACACCAAAATTAGGGTTTAAGCACAAGGATTGCTTCACAAGCTGCACCTTGGTGCCCAAACTTGGGAAATCCATCATACCTCATCATATTACTTCATATGATGTCTCTTTATTAGAGGAACATCTTAACCTGTGCTATTTGCAAGTTAACCCTTCTAATTGAGTAATTTGCACATAGGTCCCTGTATTACCAAACAATACTACAATCATTGTTTAAAAAGGACAGAAATGAGAATGTATGTTCCTTAGGAACTTAATTACATGCAAAAAGATAATCACAAGGATTTAATTACATATCTTAGGCAAAACACCTAGGGTTAATTCATACCCCAGGTCAGGGATGTTACATCTGAAAGAAAGGTAATTGGAGTAGAGTTAAATGTGTTGATGTGTCACATTGTGATTGGTCCAATTATAGTTACTTTGCATTAAATGTAGAAAACAATTGGTAACTAAGAATATAAAAAAACTATATACTAGATTGATTATAAAAATATGTAAAATCAATTACAATACTTTCAATACCTAATTTTGATCCTAGTTCCAAAACTATAGCTAATTCATGAATGAAAATAATGCATGGAAACCCTAGATTTGAGAATAATGGTGTTGATTATATTAAAAATGTTTACTTTGCCATATATATTGATATTTATGAATATAATAGGAATCCAAGATGATGGTATTGATGATGAATAATTAGGGTTTCTAGGTCAATACTCATGCATATGTTGAATGAGGATTTTGAAATCAGTGATTATAACTTATGACGATCTTAATGCATATACTTTTAACTACGTGTTCATATATAACATGGTAGGTTCAATATATGAGTTTGGGTTACATTTAATGTTTGATTAAGGTTCTTAAAACATTAGGTCCATGTAGGGGTTTTAAGGCATGACCCTAATTGTTACGACCCCACCTCCCGATAACCCCCAATTAAGGGAGACCAAGAGGTCGAAGCCGCACCCATTAATCCCGGATCAAAGGTTCGACATATAACCATCAACAATTATTAAATTCTAACAGACTATACTGAAAATGGTAATAAAATTTTTCTGTACATACCTTTTGAAAACTTGGATCTCTATATTTCTATCCATGCCGATACTAATCTATCTAATCCTCCTTTGTACTTTAATTCTCATTTAGTATCACATGTGCCACTTTACTGTTTGTTCTTTTCATTGTACCTAAAACGCCGACAAACAAAACGTCAGTCAGCCGTAGCTGGTATGTGGGGGATACCAATAATCATTCAATTATCTATAACAATGTATCGCATTCAATTATCATTTAACAAACAAGTTTACGTTTTAAGTATAACTACGCGATCCATGTGTACCCTATCCCCTGCGCTGTCCCTGCAGTGGACTTGGATACTACCTCCCATGTGGTAGATTCCCATTTTACCCCTCATGACTTCACCTAATAGGTGAATCAATTTCTAGGGCTGAGTCACATGGCACTACCCGTAGGTAGACCACTCCTTAACTCATGGTATGCTAAGAGTCTCATGGCACTACTCACATGTGTAGCCCAGTTTCTAACTCATGATACCCTAGACCTTGCTCTAGGTTATCCTTAGCCTTTGCATAGCCACAGGGGTGGACTCGGATCTAGCTAGTTATACATGTGTACTCATAGTGATAGCCATAGTCACTTTATAATTGCATGAAATAAATAGACATCCAACAGTTAATTCATGCATTGAGGGAAACATCGATAAAATCTTCGGGAAACTATTCGGTATAGTCATAAGCGTAACCACATACCTGATTTGAAGAGTCATGCAGATTATTCAACATATACTTCATGTATATACAATCAAGCCAATCAACAGATCCAAGCAAGTAATTCAATCATTACATAATTCCTGAAAAGAACATGTATTCTATTTATTACACATTTCATCAAGAATCTACTTTATTGACTTGGATTCTCTTTTTAGGGTTTCTAATCCGCATTAAGGTTCCATTAATACTCATTAGGGTTTCTTAGTTCAATTTCTCGAACTTTATCTCTTTTAGGTTAACAAACCCTAATAGTACTCTTTTCCATTTATATAAACCCTAATTGTTCAAACTATTCATTTAATAGTCTTTTATACCCAAAATTGACTTAGGATCATCATATCCTTAATTATTTACAGATTTGAATAATTAAAACATTTAAAAGTCATATTCACCTAATTTAGGGTTTTCAAGCTCATTAATGCACAAAACCCTAAACTAAACCAATTATATAAAAAGATTATCTTTTTAGATCTTATTTTCCTTTTTATGAACAATAGGCTTAAATTATCCATTGATCAACATTAAAACCATCTATCATCAAATCTAAGAGTTTTTCATTAATTAAATCATTAAAATGATAGCTTTTATGCACTTTTCATATTGCAAGCATATTTAGGCATATAATCTCTTAATTAACCTAATTACATGCAAAGATCATCATTTTTGATCTTAAAGTATCTTTTTGCATTTAACAGGTTAATATCAACTCTAATGATTCATTAAACCCTATTACACACTTTAATCATATCAAATTAGGGTTCCTTAATCTTTAACTAATCAAAGATGATAATCTACATTAATTTTCGAACTATGATCAGATTCAGGCTATGAGACTATTTTTATTGTATTCCTCTCATTCTGAGGATCAAAATTCATATATAACTTTTCGTCATCCGAGCTACGAATCTTAAGTTACGAATTTTGCAAGAAAAATACTTACTTGGCCAGTAGCATGCTGACACGTCAGCATAGCCATGCAACGCTGATCGCTTTTGGAAAACATAACCAAATGACAGAAATACCCCCGCGTAAGTGGACCATCTCCTTAGCCCGCGAAGGGCAAAAACGTCCAGCCGACCCTCCTTCTTCTTCCTCGCGCGTCGCCCTAGCGCGGCTGCTGTTGCAGGCCTTCGGCGCTCCGCCCTACCTCTCTGGGGGCTCGAGGACCTCCAGCAGAGGGTGCCCTAGTGCCGCCGCCTTCCGCCGCGCCTGGGGCACCGCTCAGCTTGCGGCCTAAGCAGTTTAACTGCCGCGCACAGAGCCTGCAAGTTACGGCCGTCTTGCAGCGTCCAGCGGATGTGGGGCGAGTCCTTAGCACACGGATCGATGGCCTCATTCTTCAGATGTGGTCGGGGGACTAGTGGGCGTCTAACACACCTCCTTGGCGCCCCCCAAGTTGCCCCGGAATAGAGCCACACTCGAGGGTTAGGGTTTCTATGAAAAGAATCAAGAAGAGGAAGAAGAAAGAGAGAGAGAGAGAGAGAGAGAGGAGTGCGTGGAATCTTTTCCAACTCGACCTTGAGCTCTACCCCTTGTATAGGGGAGAGTATCCACACCCCAAGATGCTCATACAAAGGGAAACAAGCCCCCCTTTTCTAAAAGGAAACTTCATTCCTTCAACATAAAGAAATCTTCTCTTTCTCTTTATTCTTTTGCTATCCTTAATCATTTGGATAATTAGGAATACGAAAAACCCCTCCCTTATTCTCCTTTATTCTTAGCTTTTAATCCATTAGCCACGAAATTTCTATTTCCTTTAATAGAAATTACTTTCTTTTTAACAATATCACAAATTCACTAATAATGTATCTCTTTATCTTTTTATTTTGCAAATTTGCTATTTTCTCTTTCCACTTTGCAATTATCTCGTTATTTTAGGTCCCTTGGACCTCAAGAAACACTCAAGGCACGGATTCCCACATTGGGGAACATTCGATTGCCTTTATCTTCCTTTAAAAGTCAATTTCTCATATTATATTTATTTCTTATCAAAATATCTCCTTTTTGAGGATTTCCCTTTATTTCTCTTTTATTTTCCTCTTGGGCATCCCTTTTATCATAAGAAATCTTTGGGATACGAAATTCCATAAAGGGTAACTCAATTATCCATCTTTCCACTTAATTTTCCACATTTCCTCAATGTTTTCAATTTCTTTCTTCATAAAGAAATATTTAATTAATCTTTTCTTTTTCTTATTTCTTTTCTTTGCAACTTTAGACTCCTTGGAACCCAAGGAATCCAAGAGGCACGAAATCCTCTTTGGATTTGCCTTCTAGAGGTTTCTAGATATTTCTTTTATCCATTATTCAATTATTCATTCACTAATTGAATTTTCTTTATTATTGCCATGTTATTGGGCCCAGTAGCCAATAAAGCCCACAAAGCAACCAATCAAGGCTATTGTGTAAAGAATTCATTTATTCAAAACAAATCACATCATTATTTGTTCAATTATCCTTAATATGAGAAATTGCATTTCTCACCAATTGAACCCAAAAAAATTGAGGTTATAACATCCTTCCCCTCTTATAGGAATTTTGTCCTCAAAATTCAAACAAACAAACAATTCAGGATAAGACTTCTCCATGTACATCATTGGCCCCTATGTGGCTTTGCCGTACTCATGGCATTTTCAAAGAACCTTTATCATCACATATTCTTTTCTCTGAGTTCTTTCATCCTGGCGTCTATAAACTACACAGGTGACTCATGCCATTTCAGCCTCCCTTGGGGCTCACTAGGTTCATTGCTCAGCACATGGTCGGGGTACCTCACATAGTGCTCTAAATTGGCCACATGGAAAACATCTCCCATTACTCTATCCTGATGGGTAGGGTCAAACCTAACCTTCTCCACCCATCCATCTCTAATGGACCCATGTATCGGGACTCAGCTCTCTTAGATATAACTTAGAGGGGTCGGATTTTTCATGTCATATTTTCTCCCACAATAACTTGTATGTCAGTCTACTTTGCATTTGCTCACGACTCTCATCGTCTCTAGGCTCCTTTCAGCCCTTGCGCAACCAAAATGACTTCATCTACACGTACTGGGGTCCCTTTTTTCTGACCATCATGTGGTCCTTTTCTAACCATCATGTGGTCCTTTCACCAACATTACCTTACTAAAGTGGTGACCGACACAACCTCCCTTACAGAGCTTCATATAAAACCCGATACTGGCTATGGTGGTTATTGTCACATCTTTCATAGGACAAGAACTGTCTCTAGATATCACCCTGAATGAGCACATATGCCCTCATCAGACCCTTTAGTCTGGATCATACTAACCATAGTTAGGGGTGATAAACTATACTAACATTGAGTTCTTCATGTACCTACTTCCACTTTATGGAAGTGAACTTTTAGGTCAAACTCAAGAACCTTTGATCTTGCTTCATGGTGTAGTTGAACCGTCTCTCACATGGGTAGTTCAACTGCATCTGTCCCTTAACAGAACTCTTCCTTATCTAGGTAAGGCGACCTACCATAACCCACATTGTATCTCGACCTTCCTCGATCCAGGGAAGACCTATCACAACATCCATAGTGTTGAGCTTTCATTCCCTCTCAAGGATTCTTTTATCCTCTATATCGATCCACTGGGTTACTGGGGTTCGTCCTTTACCTCTTGGCTTGCATGGCCATACACCACATGCAACTTCATCTTAAGTATCCAAAGTGCTACTGTCATTTTCCACGGTGTAAGATGATCTCCAACCATGACTCCCTATATGTCATGATTCTTTCAAGATCAACTCCTCGAAAACCTAAACCACTCTAGTTGGGGTTTCATCACCTTCCCTTCCAAAGAAGTACATCTGAGGTTTTACCATCATCCTTCCATTGCATCAAGAACTAGGCTGGCTAACCAAACAACCCTTAACTTTTCAACGCATCTTGTTTCATCTGAGTGTTATCCAAACACCTCCCCTTTTCAAACTTAGGGTTAGCCAAACAACCTCTTCTAACTTCTAGCCAAACAAGTCTTAAACAGATCATTCATTACCACCTCTCATCCTTAGGTATTAGGTAGCATTGAAGACATACACTTCCATGTATTTCACTTATTATATTACCTCAAACTCCATGTCTATCTCTATTAAGAACACTCTCTGATTTCATCATCATGGTGACCAAACTCAACCTGGTATAACTTGTAAGTTCTACATGGCTCATCATAGAAACTTCCTCTTAAGGGGACTACCTTATTCCTCTTAGTGTTTGCAAGCCATCCATCATTCATTCACCTTACCCTGGTAAGATATCTTCTCTATCCCCATTTCTCGTGGCAACGCTCCAACCTACATCATCTCTTATCTTTGGTGTATGGCATGCATAATGTCCTATCTCTCACCCCCATAACAAGAGGAAATAAGCATTTGGCTGCAGTCCAAATACAGAGTTCCTCCTATTCCAAGAGTAGAGATGGTACATCCCACCTTGCCAGTACACCTTTAAATCTGAGTTGCAACGTGCCACATATGTCTCTTTATCACAAACATCATGATATCAAACTAGTCTTGAACCTACTGAGGTTTATATCCTTAGTCAACTCCTCTAGGTCCATAGGGTACCGACTCTTTTGGGGTCATCCCTCTTCCCTCATGCATCAAGAGAGTGCCCTACTCATCTGCCCTTTGGGTCCCATGAGTTCATGAAGGTGATCAATCTCCTAACCCATGGCCTTTAGACAATGATAGCTGTTACCTCCCGACCCTATGGTCATGTGCAACTGGGGAATTAGGCAACTCCTACCTTCATCGGACTTATCCCTATCTGCCCCTAGGATAGACTTAGGATTCTCCATCGTAGTACATGTTCACTTAGAACCTTACCCGAGTCTTCATCATCTCTCTTTCTGCATTCATGGGCTGACCTTCATCCTTTCATTGAGATCATGGCAACATGCCCACCTTGGTCAAGCCCTATACCAGATACCTCCATGGTAACACATCTGCATGCACTTAGAGATGGATATCTATGGGCCTACGGGTTCATACTCATACCATGTACTTTTCTCTTAACTTCTCAAGATCCTACGAGACCTCTTTAGGTTACCCTAAACCAACAAAACTGATATACACCCTTCAAAAGGGGTCCCTCTCCCCGGATGGGAGGAAAACTATTTCCAAGGTCACAAAAGCTCTTAGGTCCAGGGTTTACATCCACATGAGCCTACTTAACCCTAGCAAGCCATTAAGGCATAAACAGATCACCTACTGAATCATACAAGGTCATACTTGTCCTCTTTCCTCAATGCTGGATCAAGATCATACCTTCCCTTATCATCAACCTAGCTACGAGGAGTTCATTACACATACCTCATACTTAAGGGACTTCCCTTTATCTTTATTCATTAGGCGTACCATGCTCGAAACTATAGAAACTTAAATCTCATGAGTATTAGGTACACCACTTCCCCTCTTAGGCCTAGGAACCCTAAGTTCACTTGTAGGTGTCCCACTACATGTTTTATATCTTAGCTACAAATCAAGCATGCAAAAGGCATGACATGCACTTCTTGTCATCCTTCAACTCGAGCAATGCTTAGAGTTGGATTTTCCTCAAGGACAGACCATAAGGCGCAAGGCCTCATAACCTATTACTAATCCACTTCAGGGTATACAAAACATCTTCTTCCTACCTCGGAAGGTAAACATCTCTACCATAGGCACGTAGGTACCAGAAGCTTCATCTTTTCTCAAGGGTTCGGTCCCTCTAAAGACAACCAAGGTATCATCAACTTTCAGGGACTGATCATGAGGCAACCACTATCATCCATTGTTCAGGGTTTCAGGCTTCCAACCTTCTTGCTGGGTTTCCTGCTCTCTCTAGAGCTAACCCTACATCCAACCTCACCATTAGAGGTCCTCTCTTTATGAAGGTTCAACCTCAATGGCATGCTCTACATGGTTGAAGCCTAGGTTTGAACTTATGGTTGCTCAAGATCATCCATAACCCTTTATGCTCCATCATGATTCCTTATCCCGGGTTTCATCCTACCGTCAGCACTATGACGTGCCCTAGGTGCCAGCTATACCCTACTTGCGCAAGCCCATAGGGTTTCTAAGGTCCTTCACTAACCTCATCATCTAAGGAGTTATCCTTTACCCTGACATGCACGATTCTTCCCAGGGTTGGATTGCCAAAGGTGTTAGGTCATCCATGGATCGTATGGCATCCCAAAGGCATGTCCCCGCAAACACCTGGTCCAACTTGTCTCTCTCTAACCTTCATTAGGGTTGGGGTTAGCATCATCCCCAGAGGATGTGCCAGGTTTCTACTAGCAATGGAGATCTCTATCTCCAAGACTGACTTATCCTCCTGACAAGAAGGTTTAGCCTCAGGTCTCTCCTGAAGACATGAAATCTTATGTCATAAGACCTAAGCATGTATCTATTATTTACTTTGCGCTTAATCTATTAAGCTTATGTCCATGACATCTTATTTACATGCCTTTCATTAATTTAGTGGAGGATTCCTTAAACCTTATTAACCTTACCCATACCTCAAGAGGGTGAGGAGAAGAAAGAAGACCTTAATCCTTTAGGTCCTTATCAGAATTTTGTGATGAGAATGGATGAATAAGATGAGAAGTCCTAAAGGTATCTTATTTCGATTCATACCCTAAGACTTTGGCCAGGCGGTCACACGGGTCTGGGAGTCCTCGTATTCCGACTAGCGGTGCGGAGGAAAATCTTGCCAACCCCCAGTCGTGATCCCTTTCTAGACACCTCCGTCTTTCGGATACTCCTCTAATAACTCCCTTGGGTTCTATGGAGTTTGTAAAATTTAATAATTATTAATGGTTAAACGAGGAACCTAGGCTCTGATACCAAATGTTACGACCCCACCTCCCGATAACCCCCAATTAAGGGAGACCAAGAGGTCGAAGCCGCACCCATTAATCCCGGATCAAAGGTTCGACATATAACCATCAACAATTATTAAATTCTAATAGACTATACTGAAAATGGTAATAAAATTTTTCTGTACATACCTTTTGAAAACTTGGATCTCTATATTTCTATCCATGCCGATACTAATCTATCTAATCCTCCTTTGTACTTTAATTCTCATTTAGTATCACATGTGCCACTTTACTGTTTGTTCTTTTCATTGTACCTAAAACGCCGACAAACAAAACGTCGGTCAGCCGTAGCTGGTATGTGGGGGAAACCAATAATCATTCAATTATATATAACAATGTATCGCATTCAATTATCATTTAACAAACAAGTTTACGTTTTAAGTATAACTACGCGATCCATGTGTACCCTATCCCCTGCGCTGTCCCTGCAGTGGACTTGGATACTACCTCCCATGTGGTAGATTCCCATTTTACCCCTCATGACTTCACCTAATAGGTGAATCAATTTCTAGGGCTGAGTCACATGGCACTACCCGTAGGTAGACCACTCCTTAACTCATGGTATGCTAAGAGTCTCATGGCACTACTCACATGTGTAGCCCAGTTTCTAACTCATGATACCCTAGACCTTGCTCTAGGTTATCCTTAGCCTTTGCATAGCCACAGGGGTGGACTCGGATCTAGCTAGTTATACATGTGTACTCATAGTGATAGCCATAGTCACTTTATAATTGCATGAAATAAATAGACATCCAACAGTTAATTCATGCATTGAGGGAAACATCGATAAAATCTTCGGGAAACTATTCGGTATAGTCATAAGCGTAACCACATACCTGATTTGAAGAGTCATGCAGATTATTCAACATATACTTCATGTATATACAATCAAGCCAATCAACAGATCCAAGCAAGTAATTCAATCATTACATAATTCCTGAAAAGAACATGTATTCTATTTATTACACATTTCATCAAGAATCTACTTTATTGACTTGGATTCTCTTTTTAGGGTTTCTAATCCGCATTAAGGTTCCATTAATACTCATTAGGGTTTCTTAGTTCAATTTCTCGAACTTTATCTCTTTTAGGTTAACAAACCCTAATAGTACTCTTTTCCATTTATATAAACCCTAATTGTTCAAACTATTCATTTAATAGTCTTTTATACCCAAAATTGACTTAGGATCATCATATCCTTAATTATTTACAGATTTGAATAATTAAAACATTTAAAAGTCATATTCACCTAATTTAGGGTTTTCAAGCTCATTAATGCACAAAACCCTAAACTAAACCAATTATATAAAAAGATTATCTTTTTAGATCTTATTTTCCTTTTTATGAACAATAGGCTTAAATTATCCATTGATCAACATTAAAACCATCTATCATCAAATCTAAGAGTTTTTCATTAATTAAATCATTAAAATGATAGCTTTTATGCACTTTTCATATTGCAAGCATATTTAGGCATATAATCTCTTAATTAACCTAATTACATGCAAAGATCATCATTTTTGATCTTAAAGTATCTTTTTGCATTTAACAGGTTAATATCAACTCTAATGATTCATTAAACCCTATTACACACTTTAATCATATCAAATTAGGGTTCCTTAATCTTTAACTAATCAAAGATGATAATCTACATTAATTTTCGAACTATGATCAGATTCAGGCTATGAGACTATTTTTATTGTATTCCTCTCATTCTGAGGATCAAAATTCATATATAACTTTTCGTCATCCGAGCTACGAATCTTAAGTTACGAATTTTGCAAGAAAAATACTTACTTGGCCAGTAGCATGCTGACACGTCAGCATAGCCATGCAACGCTGATCGCTTTTGGAAAACATAACCAAATGACAGAAATACCCCCGCGTAAGTGGACCATCTCCTTAGCCCGCGAAGGGCAAAAACGTCCAGCCGACCCTCCTTCTTCTTCCTCGCGCGTCGCCCTAGCGCGGCTGCTGTTGCAGGCCTTCGGCGCTCCGCCCTACCTCTCTGGGGGCTCGAGGACCTCCAGCAGAGGGTGCCCTAGTGCCGCCGCCTTCCGCCGCGCCTGGGGCACCGCTCAGCTTGCGGCCTAAGCAGTTTAACTGCCGCGCACAGAGCCTGCAAGTTACGGCCGTCTTGCAGCGTCCAGCGGATGTGGGGCGAGTCCTTAGCACACGGATCGATGGCCTCATTCTTCAGATGTGGTCGGGGGACTAGTGGGCGTCTAACACACCTCCTTGGCGCCCCCCAAGTTGCCCCAGAATAGAGCCACACTCGAGGGTTAGGGTTTCTATGAAAAGAATCAAGAAGAGGAAGAAGAAAGAGAGAGAGAGAGAGAGAGGAGTGCGTGGAATCTTTTCCAACTCGACCTTGAGCTCTACCCCTTATATAGGGGAGAGTATCCACACCCCAAGATGCTCATACAAAGGGAAACAAGCCCCCCTTTTCTAAAAGGAAACTTCATTCCTTCAACATAAAGAAATCTTCTCTTTCTCTTTATTCTTTTGCTATCCTTAATCATTTGGATAATTAGGAATACGAAAAACCCCTCCCTTATTCTCCTTTATTCTTAGCTTTTAATCCATTAGCCACGAAATTTCTATTTCCTTTAATAGAAATTACTTTCTTTTTAACAATATCACAAATTCACTAATAATGTATCTCTTTATCTTTTTATTTTGCAAATTTGCTATTTTCTCTTTCCACTTTGCAATTATCTCGTTATTTTAGGTCCCTTGGACCTCAAGAAACACTCAAGGCACGGATTCCCACATTGGGGAACATTCGATTGCCTTTATCTTCCTTTAAAAGTCAATTTCTCATATTATATTTATTTCTTATCAAAATATCTCCTTTTTGAGGATTTCCCTTTATTTCTCTTTTATTTTCCTCTTGGGCATCCCTTTTATCATAAGAAATCTTTGGGATACGAAATTCCATAAAGGGTAACTCAATTATCCATCTTTCCACTTAATTTTCCACATTTCCTCAATGTTTTCAATTTCTTTCTTCATAAAGAAATATTTAATTAATCTTTTCTTTTTCTTATTTCTTTTCTTTGCAACTTTAGACTCCTTGGAACCCAAGGAATCCAAGAGGCACGAAATCCTCTTTGGATTTGCCTTCTAGAGGTTTCTAGATATTTCTTTTATCCATTATTCAATTATTCATTCACTAATTGAATTTTCTTTATTATTGCCATGTTATTGGGCCCAGTAGCCAATAAAGCCCACAAAGCAACCAATCAAGGCTATTGTGTAAAGAATTCATTTATTCAAAACAAATCACATCATTATTTGTTCAATTATCCTTAATATGAGAAATTGCATTTCTCACCAATTGAACCCAAAAAAATTGAGGTTATAACATCCTTCCCCTCTTATAGGAATTTTGTCCTCAAAATTCAAACAAACAAACAATTCAGGATAAGACTTCTCCATGTACATCATTGGCCCCTATGTGGCTTTGCCGTACTCATGGCATTTTCAAAGAACCTTTATCATCACATATTCTTTTCTCTGAGTTCTTTCATCCTGGCGTCTATAAACTACACAGGTGACTCATGCCATTTCAGCCTCCCTTGGGGCTCACTAGGTTCATTGCTCAGCACATGGTCGGGGTACCTCACATAGTGCTCTAAATTGGCCACATGGAAAACATCTCCCATTACTCTATCCTGATGGGTAGGGTCAAACCTAACCTTCTCCACCCATCCATCTCTAATGGACCCATGTATCGGGACTCAGCTCTCTTAGATATAACTTAGAGGGGTCAGATTTTTCATGTCATATTTTCTCCCACAGTAACTTGTATGTCAGTCTACTTTGCATTTGCTCACGACTCTCATCGTCTCTAGGCTCCTTTCAGCCCTTGCGCAACCAAAATGACTTCATCTACACGTACTGGGGTCCCTTTTTTCTGACCATCATGTGGTCCTTTTCTAACCATCATGTGGTCCTTTCACCAACATTACCTTACTAAAGTGGTGACCGACACAACCTCCCTTACAGAGCTTCATATAAAACCCGATACTGGCTATGGTGGTTATTGTCACATCTTTCATAGGACAAGAACTGTCTCTAGATATCACCCTGAATGAGCACATATGCCCTCATCAGACCCTTTAGTCTGGATCATACTAACCATAGTTAGGGGTGATAAACTATACTAACATTGAGTTCTTCATGTACCTACTTCCACTTTATGGAAGTGAACTTTTAGGTCAAACTCAAGAACCTTTGATCTTGCTTCATGGTGTAGTTGAACCGTCTCTCACATGGGTAGTTCAACTGCATCTGTCCCTTAACAGAACTCTTCCTTATCTAGGTAAGGCGACCTACCATAACCCACATTGTATCTCGACCTTCCTCGATCCAGGGAAGACCTATCACAACATCCATAGTGTTGAGCTTTCATTCCCTCTCAAGGATTCATTTATCCTCTATATCGATCCACTGGGTTACTGGGGTTCGTCCTTTACCTCTTGGCTTGCATGGCCATACACCACATGCAACTTCATCTTAAGTATCCAAAGTGCTACTGTCATTTTCCACGGTGTAAGATGATCTCCAACCATGACTCCCTATATGTCATGATTCTTTCAAGATCAACTCCTCGAAAACCTAAACCACTCTAGTTGGGGTTTCATCACCTTCCCTTCCAAAGAAGTACATCTGAGGTTTTACCATCATCCTTCCATTGCATCAAGAACTAGGCTGGCTAACCAAACAACCCTTAACTTTTCAACGCATCTTGTTTCATCTGAGTGTTATCCAAACACCTCCCCTTTTCAAACTTAGGGTTAGCCAAACAACCTCTTCTAACTTAGTCAGAATTTACATACATGCAGATTGAATGTTGGTGGCTTGGATATACCTCTATTTAATTGTTTGGATCTACATATGCTTGAAGTACAGTTTGCATGGATTGTGCATGAACATAGTACGTGGATATCTTATGAATACTCACATTACTGACTGCGGATGGTTTGCCAAGTGATTTTTGAAGTACTCATTTGATGAATAAAGTGTTGAATGTTTATTTACTTCTATTCAATTATAATGCCACTGTGACTATCACACAAGTAAATTATAATATTTTAAACCCTAGGTTACTGTAACATCCTCAATTTCTTAGCTAGTCCAAGCTGATAATGTGGGGTTTTCTAATAAGTGTATGCCAAGGGACCTAATGAACCTAACCATGGCTAGGTAGGTAATTAAGTTCATAAAATTTGTAACACAAGTCATCCGGTCAACTAATACTCACATAATGGTTTAAATGTATATGATTGCAGTCGGATGTAGATGAATATAAATGAATTATTCCTACGAACAATAATGTGATAAATATATAATGTGACGAGTCCACTTCATGGCTTGAGCCTTAGACCTAGCTTAGGTTTTCATATTATGAAACTAAAGAAATATTGATCACGTGTTATACAAGGACTTCAATTTAGAAATTATATGGGTTGAAGACTTACTTTCATGTTTTAGAATACAATCAAGCTCATGGACCCTTTGAAATACTAAGGGATGCGACATGTGTCCTAGAGTCCAATTCTAGCTCATTTGGGCCAATTAAGTCTTACAAGTAGGTCCTTGGAGTATAAATTTAGAAATCTAGTATTCTTACACATGATAAGTACTTTTAATATTTTTAATAGATGAAGAACTAAAACATAAGATCGTAGGAAATTTTTTAGATAATTGTGGATTATCTAGTGATCTGGGAAATTAATTTGGTAATTATCCAAGTCTTACTTAGAAGGCAAATTTGAAGTCTTTATCTATTTGATTTTGACCAAATCTCTTGTATCAGGGGAAGATAATAAAAAGATTGTGTTAATTATGAAATTTGGAATTTAACGAGATTAAGATATGATCTACATGATTATTTTTAGCAATTGGACTTCTATCAAATAGAAACATGAAAAGAAAATAAAAAAAGAGGGCGACCCCAATCCGCACGGACTGGAGGCCGCGACCTCTGTTTCCTCATTCCAAACAGAGCACCCATTATAGGCATCCGTTGCCCAAGATCGGGTGAGAGTGGGGGTATAAAACCCCTCGATCTTGGATGCTTGGTTTGGCAGCCATCAAGGTAGCATAGCATCGACGGAGATGAAGGGGAGGAGGATCGGCTGCTAGGTCAGGCTTTTCCGGGTTCATCGCCAACCGAAGGCACGAGCATGTCCACCGTCGGAAGCACCAAACATGGCGCCCTGTTCTTGCGGCAAAACAGGGGAGAAACCCCCCTTTTCATCGGGTGAAGAAGATGCCGCCCGGATCTGGGAAGCCATTGTCGGATCAATCTTGAACGGTTAGCATTGTTTTGATAAGTTAGTTCTTTGAAAATTCATATCTTGAGCTACAGAGCTCGGTTTGGGACAAACAAGATACCTATGGAAAAATATTCTAGCATACTATCTTCTAAAAATATCTTCAGAATATGATTTGGATGTTTATTATTTATTATATGTCGGGTAGAAAAAACTATATGATTTTAATGTTTTATCAATTAAAAATAGTAAACGCCTTTAGAAATTTATACAAATTTCACTAAATGTGTATTTTGACATGTCTAACATTAATTCAGAGCCTGATCTTTCATATAAGAAGTTTTATTGAGATTTTTGATATAAACCCTAATAAGGGTATTTTGGGTATTTCACCCATGATATGATTTTTTTAAATGACATGACATTTTAATATGTGATCATTCCTACATTATATGATTACTTTTCTATAGATTTGATAGATTTATTATGTTATTAGGTTAGTATGTACTTTTGGACCTAAGTGGCCATTATCTACAACAATAGATGATTATCTTGAGACAATAAGTGATATATATGTATAATTAAGTTTGATATTATTTATCTAAATGGTTTTTAATTTGATTTCATAATAGAGTCAAGTAAGATTAGTATATATGACTATGTTTGAGATTTTCTTTGATCTATATGTTCATATGAGTTCATAAGACGACTTATGTCTTATTTGAGTATAAAGATAATATTGATTATATAGTATGAGTTTTATTTTATTTCAACACCAATATTTTATGGTGATTTCAGATTAAAGTTATGTTTAGTCTAAATAAGAACTCTAAGTTGGTATATATAATTAGGAGGATGGGGTTTTGAGATTTAGAAATAGAAAGAGGGAACATGTACTTGGACTTATAGAACTTTGATTATATCCAGGTGGTTAAGATTTGAGACAAGAAATCAAGACTAAGTTAAGGACGTCATCAACACAAGAGGTAAGTGGTTCATGCCCATGAGTATTTATGTTTATCAAATCAAGTACATTTACATGCTTCTTAGGTAAGACATTCATGTCCTACATTCTAAGTCAAATATGTAAGAATGATTTTATGTGCTTATGATTGTAGAATTTCATATGCTCAATAACTTAAGTAGTGTTGTATCATGGAATGATTCTAGATCATGAAGTTAAGTTCATAAGAAGGATAAGAAAATATAGTTCTATCATATCTCTTAAATATAGATGTAACCATGTATTGAGATTTCAAATAGGAACATGTCATCAAGGTTTCTTATATATGTAGCGATCTAAGAAATTAGGAAGTGAAATAGATTCCTTAATAAGGTTGATGTTTAAAAGTTAAGTATTATGTGAGAATATGGGTGTTGCACATGGTAGACCATGGCCCAATTTCTAGGATAAATGTACTAGTGGCATTAAAGATATTGTTACATGAGTTTGTGATGATATTATAAAATTATGAGATATTAAGTCATGATTGAGTTGCACGATGAGAATCTATATGAATTCTACCTTAAGGTTTAAGATTTAAGTTCATACAAATGTTTTGAGATCAGACTTAATGAGATTAAATTGAGTATGATTAAGATGCAACTTAAGATTTTCTAAGGTTTCTATTCTATGGTTATGATTTTAAGACTTAAGTCCATTAAGATCAGATTTTGATGAGGTTTTAACAGAGAATGAGTTATCTTGCCAAGAATCAGAAATCATACTTTTGCTATACACACTACTTAAGTTACTTTTGTATATTTAGTATTTCTATACTCATTTCAGATCTTGTCTCATAAGACATTAGACCCATGTATGATATAATTGGTATAATGAAGTAATCTTACCAAATCAGAGTTTTAGAATAAAGTTTACCAAGATAATGAGATACAAGATCAAATCCAATAATGGATTTAGTTTAGAACTCAAGAATAAGAGATTTAGATTCAGACTTAGACTACTCACTGTGTGAGTAGCCAGATTTGAATAAAAGATACATGATAAGGGTTTTAGACCAAATCTCAATTATGAAGTAATTGAGATCCATATTCGCATTCAGTTGTAGATTCAGTTTATCACTTAAGAATAAAAGATTCATATTTAAATTCAGATTCAAAATTCAGTACATGCTCAGTACTCAGTAATCAGTTTCAGAAAAGTTCAGTTTTCAGTGTTCAATTTTAATATAAGATAAGTTCAGATTCAGTATTCAGTAAAGCTATCAGTATTCAGCTTCAGTTCAGATTAAGAATTAAGTAAGTTTAGACTTTAGATAAATAAGTCGAAACCTTCACATAAGACATTATATGATAAGTCCTCATTCAGTAGTCCCGGGACGTTTCAGAGGCAGTTGTTGCCAATTCAGAGGAGTGTTCACTCCAACTCAGAGGTGTTGCGGCACCATTTCAGGGCGTAGACACGCCAATTCAGAGACACCTCAGTGTCATTCAGGGCATGTAGTGCCATTTCAGGGTACTTTGGTACCAATTCAGGGCGTAGATATGCCAATTCAGGAGGACTTATCGTATAATGGTGGCCACAAATAGATAAAAATCGTAAGTAAAAGATACTTTAGATTAGAGATTCCCACAACCTCATCCATGAGTATGATGAGAGGGAACTAGATAAGATAAGTATGACCCAGACACTTTGGTGTAGGTCATGAGGTCCATGTACCAGGGCACATGACTCCAGAATAAGATAAGGCAGAAAGATAAGGATTCAGATTTAGAAATAAGAGACTTTATGTTCCAGATTTGATTCATATCTTGATGTTAGTTTCATGTTTATAATGTCTAATTTCAATTCTTTAGAAATATATATATTTTAGAATACTCATGCCACTTACTCTAACGACTATTTTTCCCAATGCATGGCTAGGGATGCGATGTCCGCAGGTTTTGGAGCAATTGTAGAACAAAGGGACCAACAAAGGCTTAAGAGACTTTCAAGCGTGCCTAGTGGGGTGCCATCTACCTAGATGATCCTGCGTATTGACATCTTTTTATTATGAACTTATGCATAAGCATGATGTAGTTTCATGTTGACAAAAAGCTATGTATGAATCAGTTTTACTAGTTTTGCAAAGTGTTTCATTTACTTTTATTGCAATGGTTATCATGTTTGTGACACTCCCAGATGAAGAAAAAAAAATTGTATTGCTTCCGCTCATGTGTTATGAAAATCTGGGTGTTACAATATGGTATCAGAGCAATTTGGTAAATGGCCACTAGGCAAACATGATTCTCATAGTCACCGTAGAGTGGAGAGGTAAGATTAAGGTTTAGGGATAGATTCCAAAAGAAGAATATCATAACCTAGAGTGATTAAGAGACTTAAGCTCATAATAGATAGATATCTTAGAGGTAGAAGTCAACCTAGTTTAGATCTAAAGTAGCAACCTAAACCTAGCTAATGAGATAATCTCTTCATTCTCAATGGTTATGGCCAGCCAATTGAGGATTGAAGAGGGATGTCTTAAGCAGTAGACCTTTTATGCATCTCTCATTTCTTACTGGTCCATGTGGTATGGGACACATGTATCAGTGGGTGAGTGAGAGATAGCATCTCAGGATCCCACATCTCTAGGTATGTGCCTGATCACCACATATCTAGGAATGTAGGAGTTACCTGAAGGACCTTAGATTAGACAGTCATGTGCATATAATGTTAGAAATTCATGACAAGGTTGAGCTAGATGCCCTAAGTATAGAGCCAAGTTTAGTTTCATAAACCCTATATATTAGTTGGGCAATAGACTAAGGTGATAAATAATGATCACATAAATATTTTATGAAAATACATTACATATCTCTTTTCATGCAAAATTTTGAGCATGTGCACCTTAATATGTTAATTATCAATCAATGAAGGAGTAAGAAGAACCCTAAGGTGGGTAGTAGCCTAGAGAAATTTCGAGGACGAAATTTATTTTAAGGTGGGTAGAATTGTAACATCCTCAATTTCATAGCTAGTCCAAGCTGATAATGTGGGGTTTTCTAATAAGTGTATGCCAAGGGACCTAATGAACCTAACCATGGCTAGGTAGGTAATTAAGTTCACAAAATTTGTAACACAAGTCATCCGGTCAACTAATACTCACATAATGGCTTAAATGTATATGATTGCAGTCTGATGTAGATGAATATAAATGAATTATTCCTACAAACAATAATGTGATAAATATATAATATGACGAGTCCACTTCATGGCTTGAGCCTTAGACCTAGCTTAAGTTTTCATATTATGAAACTAAAGAAATATTGATCACATGTTTTATACATGGACTTCAATTTAGAAATTATATGGGTTGAAGACTTACTTTCATGTTTTAGAATACAATCAAGCTCATGGACCCTTTGAAATACTAAGGGATACGACATGTGCCGTAGAGTCCAATTCTAGCTCATTTGGGCAAATTAAGTCTTACAAGTAGGTCCTTGGAGTATAAATTTAGAAATCTAGTATTCTTACACATGATAAGTACTTTTAATATTTTTAATAGATGAAGAACTAAAACATAAGATCGTAGGAAAATTTTTAGATAATTGTGGATTATCTAGTGATCTGGGAAATTAATTTGGTAATTATCCAAGTCTTACTTAGAAAGGCAAATTTGAAGTCTTTATCTATTTGATTTTGACCAAATCTCTTGTATCAGGGGAAGATAATAAAAAGATTGTGTTAATTACAAAATTTAGAATTTAACAAGATTAAGATATGATCTACATGATTATTTTTAGCAATTGGACTTCTATCAAATAGAAACATGAAAAGAAAATAAAAAAAGAGGGCGACCCCAGTCCGCACGGACTGGAGGCCGTGACCTCTGTTTCCTCGTTCCAAACAGAGTGCCCATTATAGGCATCCGTTGTCCAAGATCGGGTGAGAGTGGGGGTATAAAACCCCTCGATCTTGGATGCTTGGTGCCGGCTAGACCCTATGCTAGGGCTTTACCATAGATCGAGAGAGAATGAGAGAGAGGGGACATGGAAACGGAGCTCGGCGGCGGCAGTTCTAGGGTTCGGATGAGGCTTGGTTTGGCAGCCATCAAGGTAGCATAGCATCGACGGAGATGAAGGGGAGGAGGATCGGCGGCTAGGTCAGCTTTGCCGGGTTCATCGCCAACCGAAGGCATGAGCATGTCCACCGTCGGAAGCACCAAACATGGCGCCCTGTTCTTGCAAAAAACAGGGGAGAAACCCCCCTTTTCATCGGGTGAAGAAGATGTCGCCCAGATTTGGGAAGCCATCGTCGGATCAATCTTGAACGGTTAGCATTGTTTTGATAAGTTAGTTCTTTGAAAATTCATATCTTGAGCTACAGAGCTCGGTTTGGGACAAACAAGATACCTATGGAAAGCACTTCGAGCATACTATCTTTTAAAAATATCTGCAGAATATGATTTGAATGTTTATTATTTATTATATGTCAGGTAGTAAAAAACTATATGATTTTGATGTTTTATCAATTAAAAATAGTAAACACCTTTAGAAATTTATACAAATTTTACTGAATGTGTATTTTGACATGTCTAACATTACTTCAGAGCCTGATCTTTCATATAAGAAGTTTTATTGAGATTTTTGATATAAACCCTAATAAGGGTATTTTGGGTATTTCACCCATGATATGATTTTTTTAAATGACATGACATTTTAATATGTGATCATTACTACATTATATGATTACTTTTCTATAGATTTGATGGATTTCTTATGTTATTAGGTTAGTATGTACTTTTGGACCTAAGTGGCCATTATCTACAACAATAGATGATTATCTTGAGACAATAAGTGATATATATGTCTAATTAAGTCTGATATTACTTATCTAAATGGTTTTTAATTTGATTTCATAATAGAGTCAAGTAAGATTAGTATATATGACTATGTTTGAGATTTTCTTTGATCTATATGTTCATATGAGTTCATAAGACGACTTATGTCTTATTTGAGTATAAAGATAATATTGATTATATAGTATGAGTTTTATTTTATTTCAACACCAATATTTTATGGTGATTTCAGATTAAAGTTATGTTTAGTCTAAATAAGAACTCTAAGTTGGTATATATAATTAGTAGGATGGGGTTTTGATATTTAGAAATAGAAAGAGGGAACATGTACTTGGACTTATATAACTTTGATTATATCCTGGTGGTTATGATTTGAGACAAGAAATCAAGACTAAGTTAAGGACGTCATCAACACAAGAGGTAAGTGGTTCATGCCCATGAGTATTTATGTTTATAAAATCAAGTACATTTGCATGCTTCTTAGGTAAGACATTCATGTCCTACATTCTAAGTTAAATATGTAAGAATGATTTTATGTGCTTATGATTGTAGAATTTCATATGCTCAATACCTTAAGTAGTGATGTGTCATGGAATGATTCTAGATCATGAAGTTAAGTTCATAAGAAGGATAAGAAAATATAGTTCTATCATATCTCTTAAATATAGATGTAACCATGTATTGAGATTTCAAATAGGAACATGTCATCAAGGTTTCTTATATATGTAGCGATCTAAGAAATTAGGAAGTGAAATAGATTCCTTAATAAGGTTGATGTTTAAAAGTTAAGTATTATGTGAGAATATGGGTGTTGCACATGGTAGACCATGGCCCAATTTATAGGATAAATGTACTAGTGGCATTAAAGATATTGTAACATGAGTTTGTGATGATATTATAAAATTATGAGATATTAAGTCATGATTGAGTTGCACGATGAGAATCTATATGAATTCTACCTTAAGGTTTAAGATTTAATTTCATACAAATGTTTTGAGATCAGACTTAATGAGATTAAATTGAGTATGATTAAGATGCAACTTAAGATTTTCTAAGGTTTCTATTCTATGGTTATGATTTTAAGACTTAAGTCCATTAAGATCAGATTTTGATGAGGTTTTAATAGAGAATGAGTTATCTTGCCAAGAATCAGAAATCATACTTTTTCTATACACATTACTTAAGTTACTTTTGTATATTTAGTATTTCTATACTCATTTCAGATCTTGTCTCATAAGACATTAGACTCATGTATGATATAATTGGTATAATGAAGTAATCTTACCAAATCAGAGTTTTAGAATAAAGTTTACCAAGATAATGAGATACATGATCAAATCCAATAATGGATTCAGTTTAGAACTCAAGAATAAGAGATTTAGATTCAGACTTAGACTACTCACTGTGTGAGTAGCCAGATTTGAATAAAAGATACATGATAAGGGTTTTAGACCAAATCTCAATTATAAAGTAATTGAGATCCATATTCGCATTCAGTTGTAGATTCAGTTTATCACTTAAGAATAAAAGATTCATATTTAAATTTAGATTCAGAATTCAGTACATGCTCAGTACTCAGTAACCAGTTTCAGATAAGTTCAGTTTTCAGTGTTCAATTTTAATATAAGTTCAGATTCAGTATTCAGTAAAGCTATCAGTATTCAGCTTCAGTTCAGATTAAGAATTAAGTAAGTTTAGACTTAAGATAAATAAGTCAAAACCTTCACATAAGACATTATATGATAAGTCCTCATTTAGTAGTCCCGGGACGTTTCAGAGGCAGTTGTTGCCAATTCAAAGGAGTGTTCACTCCAACTCAGAGGTGTTGCGGCACCATTTCAGGGCGTAGACACGCCAATTCAGAGACACCTCAGTGTCATTCAGGGCATGTAGTGCCATTTCAGGGTACTTCGGTACCAATTCAGGGCGTAGATACGCCAATTCAGGAGGACTTATCGTATAATGGTGGCCACAAATAGATAAAAATCGTAAGTAAAAGATACTTTAGATTAGAGATTCCCACAACCTCATCCATGAGTATGATGAGAGGGAACTAGATAAGATAAGTATGACCCAGACACTTTGGTGTAGGTCATGAGGTCCATGTACCAGGGTACATGACTCCAGAATAAGATAATGCAGAAAGATAAGGATTCAGATTTAGAAATAAGAGACTTTATGTTCCAGATTTGATTCATATCTTGATGTTAGTTTCATGTTTATAATGTCTAATTTCAATTCTTTAGAAATATATATATTTTAGAATACTCATGCCACTTACTCTAACGACTGTTTTTCCCAATGCATGGCTGGGGACGCGATGTCCACAGGTTTTGGAACAAAGGCTTAAGAGACTTTCAAGCTTGCCTAGTGGGGTTCCATCTACCTAGATGATCCTGCGTATTGACATCTTTTTATTATGAACTTATGCATAAGCATGATGTAGTTTCATGTTGACAAAAAGCTATGTATGAATCAGTTTTACTAGTTTTGCAAAGTGTTTCATTTACTTTTATTGCAATGGTTATCATGTTTGTGACACTCCCAGATGAAGAAAAAAAAATTATTGCTTCCGCTCATGTGTTATGAAAATCTGGGTGTTACAGTTACACTGATCGAGGTGTAATGGATATAAGTCCAATGATGGACATGATTACACCCGAAATAGTAAACCAAGAATGGGTTAAAATATGTGATGAAGGTGTCAATTTGTATTTGCAAATATTTCTTTGATGTAATATATGTTGTTAGTATACATGCATAAATTTTAGTTGTGAGTATAGAAATTTACTGATTTGTGTATTTGTTTGTCAGCATTTTAGGTAACACCCACATATAAATTCATGAAGACATTGTGAATCATATGAAATCAATTGAAGATATTGAATCTTGGTCAAGGAAAATTAGTTCGATACTTCTTATCACATGTTTTAGTTTCTCATGTATAAGTCAGTTTTTTAGAAACCCATGTAACTCCTTAAAGGAGTCTCATTATACATCACATAAAAAATTTAAGTTCTTTAATGAACATTTATTGATAATTAGTTATTAATTGCTAAACCTATATCTTGAAATTTTGGGTAATGACTCTCGACTTTAAGGCCCTTTATTGTTTGGGGACACTCAAAAGTGGGGGTCATTAAATTTGGTATCAAAGCCCATATTTTTCAAACAATATTTTATAGTTGAAAATTTCAATTAATCCATTGGAATGATTAAGGAAGATTATAAGGCATAACCTAAGCATAATAGTGTCTAGAAAGGATCATGGGACATTTTCCTCTACATCATTAAGTTGGTATACGGGGACTCCCTTGGATAATGTGATACCTACCTAGATAGAACCTAGGGTTTTCCTGAAGTAATAAATCCCTAAGTCTTCTTATCTCTAATTTCATCCACTTCTCATCTCCTTGCTTATTAAACCCTAAAATTCACTTCCCTTCTCATCACAATTTAGGGTTTTGAGAAGAAGTAGTATTAAGACATCCTCCTCCAATTGATGCCCATTTTTTGTTAAAATAATGATATAGCTAGGAAAAATATTTTATGGGTTTTTTCCATGATAGGATAAATCTTAGATGGGTCTAGGGTTGGTTTAGAAAAACCCTAAGTGGGTCAATTGATATCTAAAACCCTAATGTGCATGGTTTAGTCCCTAACCCTAAACTATAATCATGGGTAATGAGAGTAGTGTGGGTAAAATAGTAAACCTACCCAGGTTAACTGTGAGTTAGGGAAAAAAGAAAGAGAATATACAACTGGGACGGGTGACCTATTCTTAGTACCACAAAATTGGATACCATAGTTTTCCCATGCATGCAATTATGTGGAGTAATGCATGAAGAATCATGTGAAGGATTTTGAATATACCTATCAAAACATAGGTGATTAATTGTTACATAAGAATGAACATAAGACCCTGAACTCACATTTAGGGACGGTGTCCCAGCCTAGGGTGGGTCAATCCAAGAAGGGGAAAAGGACATGTGGGGACATAACACTAAACCCATGGGGCCAGGTTGTGGCTAGAAATCATGGCCTCCTTTGGTGAGTCAAGAAGGTGCCCTAGGTTAGGACCTTCCCTTAAAGGGTGAGTTAACCAATCAGTTTAAGAATTGAGGTGACCTTCTTCAACACCTAATGTTTGAAACATTCGGTGTACGACACGTGAAGGCACATATATTGAGTATAATTCTTTGAACCCAATTTTTTCATCTCTGAGGGATTGATGAGGGAGATAATACTCCCACAAACCTAAGTGAAAGTCACTAAAGAAGTAGTTGACATTATGTGACCAAGCCTAGGAGGGAAGGTAATACCAAGCCCGCGAGAGAAGGTTAAGACCAAGCCCAGGAAGGAAGGTCACCATGAAGCCCAAGCCCAAGAGGGAAGGTCTCCATCAGTCTAATGCAGTGACATAAAGTAAACATTGTGCACTCTTAGAGATTGAGGAAATCTAGGTTAAACAATCATATAGAAAATAAGTTGCTCAAATATTGTTAGAGAAACCTCAATAAAATGTGTAATGAAAGTTAACACATTGAAGGGAACTATATGAAAGATAAATAAATTATAGACTCTCGTTGGACAAGATGATTCATGGAATATAATCGAGGCCCTTGACTAAAACAATGTGTAATTAATAACAAGTATGAAATAAAGTTATGACATCACAATAAAACTCTAGGTAGGGTAGAGATCTAGGTCAACCCTAGGGTCAAGTAGGGTTCATAAATAATACATAATACTCAAGGGGATAAGAGGTGATCATGTGCATAAGGTCCATGGGGTCAAGAGATAGCCTTCCATGTGTACCCAAGGCCCATGGGGTAGGGAGATTGGTCACCTTCATGAGTTCATGAGGCCCAAGGGGTAAGTGTGAGAGGCACTCCATAAGTACATAAGGCCCACAAGGTCAAATAGGAGATCACACCAAAAGTACCTATACCCCTACAGACCTTAAGGGAATGGATAAGGCTAATAAGACATGAGATGTTGATATAAAGAATACAAGAAGTTATGTTATAACAGGTCAAATATGATCTCAAAGGGAGTTGTGCATAAAATCAATAGTTAAGGAGGGCACTTTTCCTTGAGTTCGAGAAATTTAAGAAAATCTGTGGAATACAAAATGTGTCCATGGTATGGAGTCATTGTTGTGTGTGACTAAAAATATTTAAATTAAATATGATGTGCGATTACACCATTTCTACGCATGGAATGGTATGAACTTTGTATTTGAACTGCATCCAAATTCTTACTTCATATTATTATGGGTGTTTGAGATAAGGTACACACATATGATACATGAAATTGACATATGAAGAGGAATACTGAAAGTTGATTTTGTTAGTATGTATGTCCATAGAGCCATTCATATGATGATTGAAATGGCATACTTCAAAAATTATTTGAATATTAATAAAGGCAATTTTTGTCTATATGTTTGATATGTTATGCGATGATGATATCATGTTAGATGTCTAGAGAATGTTATAACTCAATGACACATGTCTACAGGTTTAGGACCTGAACAATGAGATCATATGTATGTTAAGAGTATATACATTCTTGTTTTGTCTCTACTCAGTTATTATTGTGGAAATATCCATAGACATTAGTTATTCATAAGAATGGAGTGTGCTTTGGTTGATGACAAAATCTCATTAGTCATGATATGTGATATCAAACCAAGCACATAGATACTTGTTAGTGAATAGTGTATCAGATAGACCCACTATATGAGTGATTCATGGAAACCATAATTGATAGTCAAGATCTTCTCTTTTAGTGATGGCGGTGATTGTAGTTCTTAGACCTGAAGTTGCTACACTCATCCCATGTCATTCTGTGTACTTTTACATCATCCACTGTAACCTTGAATAAGGTTTTACATAAAGGTGATTCTCGGGTGCATTATGACACATGGGGTTGACTGTGATACTAGTACATAACCGACCTTTAGTGTCAGTTATTTAAGGCCTTTAGTGTCGGTTTCTAAGTGACACCTATGTGGGCGACGCTAAAAGCCCAGCCGTTACGCGTCGGTTCAAAAACTAATGCCAAAACCCTTCGCGTGCCACCGAAAATGCGCCAGCAGGGCACTATAGGCGTCGGTTATTAGATAAGAAACGGACGCCATATACCTTCGCGCCACAGAAGGGCGCCATCTTGGGCACTATCAGCGTCGGTTAATAGATAAGAAACCGACGTCATATAACTCCCAACATGGCCGTGCTGTCCAGCACGACCGTGGTGTCTGGTCTACTGCCACGACCGCGCACTCCCAACATGGCCGTGGTGGCCAGCACGGCCGTGGTGTTAAGGAAATAGACGTCAGTTATTATTAGAATAACCGACGCCTATTTTTGGTCCGCTGCCACAGCCGTGCTGGCCAGCACGACCGTGGTGTTAAGGAAATAGACGTCGGTTACTATTAGAAACTGACATTGTAACGATGTGGCGTCGGTTTTATACAAATAACCGACGCCTATTTTTTGTTTTTTTTCTGTCAGTCTGCAGACCTGCAGTATGGCTGGTCGCAGGATGAGAAACCTGCAGTTCAGTTATGAATTGCAGGTTTTACGACATCCATTGATATCAGCCAACAACAGGCCACAAACCTGCAAAATTAACAACAAAAATATTCACACATTTAGCAATGCAACCTGCAGTTCTATTTGATTTTCACACATTTATAAACATTCATGTAGCTAGCAATCTGTAGTTCCATTCATTTTCACATTCACGCATGTAGAAACATTCATATATCAACCAACAATTTCATCCATTTTCACTCAGACACATGTAGAAACATCCAGACATGTAGAAACATTCACACATATATTATAATTCAGAAATTCATGTACAAAATATCATTCTTTAGTCATTATTCGCTATCAACATCCCAATTATATCTTAAAACCCCCACTACTTGTATGTCTGTTGCCCATTCTTCTCTTACTTCATTTAATTCTCCCGTCGTATAGGGAGCATGTACATCTGGTAAGGACGTTCCTGTAGTGTGGTCAGTTTTAAACACCTATAAAGAGAATGATGTATATATAAAATTAATGAGATATAAATAAGATTGATATATTTCATATTATCTAATGATACTATATAATACCTCAGCAATACAATCGATGTCTATTGCGACATATTTGATAATCATGTGCATAAATCACATCACATAGTATCCACATGCCCATCCGTTGTCTTGTGTAGCACACTATAAATTCAAACATACAAAATATTAAAAAATACAACTAATTAAACATTGTTCACATAAATAATATATACATATATTGCAGTCGGGAACTTACTTTCACGTTCTTCCAAATTATTGGCTGGTTCTTTTTTGTGGGGACCTTTCCTCCATCCTTTTTGAACTCATCAAAACCCCTACATGTTAATGTAACACAGTACATTGCATAATTAAATATTAATGTAATAACATATGTTAATGGATATGAAAATGAAATATTTCTCACCGGAATAATGCCATTTTCATTATGTGTCCATATTTTGTATTCAATTTACTCCCCTTAGGATCTAGATAATAGACAGTGAACATCTCGGGGACAATAACCAGTAACTCCCAATGCATACCACTAGAGGTAAAAAAGTTAAAAATTAATAACTCAAAATCCACAATAAAAATGTAATTTTCTTAAGTCCAAATTATAATAAGCAAAGTAAACTTACTCTACATTGAATGGAACCATTATCACCGTCTTCTTATTTTGAAAAAAAATTGTAAAAGCCTCATAGTAGTATTGTTGAACTGACGGAGGGTCTTTAGCTATTAGACTAATCAAAGATGGAATAAAAAATCCTACAAGTTCGAATGCAAAATCTGCACATATCTTGTCTAAGTAGCTGCAAAATATGTATTAATTACACATGCATTAATAAATAAGAAACCAGATCACCGGATCCTACACAAGGTATATGGATGTATAAAGAAGATCTCACCTTATCCATAGCTCTATCACAGATGTATTTAGCCAATCATATCGAAACAACTCCAAAATATCTTGTATAAATAGTTTGCTTTTGTATGATTGACCTGCAACATCTGAATCTATAGAAATAGTTATAGGGCAATTTATATCATGTTTGCCTAACCATATTGCCATACCCCTATAGTTAGGACCTAACGGGACCGGTAGGTCCTGTGGAACCCAACTGGGTAATGTAGGAGGTGGAAGTGGAGGCCTAGATGTTGTGGGTGTCTTCTTTTTAACCTGTATATATATATAATAATTTCAGATCAACTGACATCATATACACACACTAACAATTTAACGTAATGTAAATTTACCATACAGTTTCAGTAAAGATGACATCCTCTTTTAGCCACAATATCACTCCACCTTCTGCCTCACCAAGCGTTTCACAATCTGGGTGGGCATATGGCAATGGAAGATCCATCCACTTGGGGAATATATGTACCTGACTCACACGAATCCAACCAGCTGGTAATGGAGACCCGTGAAACATTTCCCCTGGTAGGGATGGGTAAGTCGACGCCTCTGCAACGACATATTCATTAACTTTTAGACGACATGGCTTCAACCCCTACAAATTTTTGTGTAAAGAATGTTATATACATATATACATATCATCTTTTTTTTGAAACGACTACAATTTCATATATACATATCATCTTGAAAACATATCATCTTGAATTAAAAAACTAGTTACTATGTCATAAAAATACTTACAGCGAATTTGCTAGGTGGTGGGTCTACAGGATTACTCCCAACCTCTGTAGTAGGAGTAGAGCCTACAGTAGGAGACACCATATGTACTGTCTGGTAAGTGGCAGTCTGAGATGCCTGCCACTTTTTCATTGCTTCTTCGAGTTTCCTATCAAATAGCTTATCTACCTATACATGGATAAAAGAAACGTCAAATTCTAATTATTGAATTCTCTTTTACAGTAACATCTACAAGGAAAAAATATGTTACCTCTTCTTGTGAAAGTCCCACTTTTGGGACATGTTTTTGCTGGGATGGCCCAAAAAAAGCTTTGATGCCCACACCAGCGCTTGCAGCCCTAACACGTCTAGGATGCTCTGGGTTACTCAGAGCAACTGTCAATTCATCCCTTGTGCCCTCAGGGATGAACTTGCCTTGTTTTCTCAGCTCGTGTAGCTCCCGCTAATCGCCAAAACAAAATTTGTAATTAAGTAAACACCACAAATAATCAATATTCGAACGATTGCTGTAAGAGTTGTATTTTACCATTTTTGCAGCCGCCTCAGCAGTTGCGGGATTCCTTATTTCTCCCTTCTTATTTTGCCTCCTAGCTATCCAGACATCATGGCGAGGCAGAGGTGTGCTACCTATAGTGGAGGACTCCTGAGTAGCAGCAGACTGAGCAGTAGCCTTAGACTGTAGTCTTTGGCGAATGCCTGCATACCCATTTGGACCCATTGTGTGGTCATGCACATTCAGTGCATGCCTTGATCTTTGTGCCTCACTGAGGGCCTAGTTAGTATGCACATTAATGATTTGGTTAGTAACAATAAATGTTAATCTTGAATAGGTGAATACAACATATATTAATGAGATTGGGACTGACGCCTAATACCTTGAATTCATCAGTTTGTCTTGAAGCAACAAACACGTCCCATTCTTCTTTGTCCAGGAAGTTCCACTGTTCAGTGGCTGTCTTCTTCCTCTTGTCAGCTTCTTTTATGTATTCTCGGGTGAGATTTGTCCTATAGTTCCTTATGACTCTCCCACAACATTGCATCACGCATTTACGATGCATCTTTTCATCCAATTCAAATATACTCTGCAAAATAGAATTGCTATTAACTAGTATCCAAAAAATTAGTAATCTACAAAATAGAATTGCAAATTAATAATAACTCACGCATAAATCCTTCCATATTACGTCTTTCTTCTCCTTAGAAACTTTATGCCAAGAATCTATCTTACAACCGCAATGGCTATGAGTAACATACCCAAGATATGAAACAAATGAATTGCGATTCACACCAGATGCATTTCCTGCATTATCAAAATCCACAACAAGTTTGGGTCCATTGCCCTTTTGCGCTATTAACTTCTTCATCATAGTGATGCCCCTTCTCTTGTCAACTTTTTGGTGTTGCTGATCAAGTGCCTCAAGTGCTTCAGATGGTACATGTGCATCATCAACCTAAAATTTGACAAAATAAACACATTTACAAGATATAACAATAAATGGACATAGATATAAATATATGATATATTTTTAAAACTTACATTGTGAGGCGGCGCATTGATGTCCTCACCCTCACGGTAATCATCAGCACGGTCATCAGGAGAATGCTCAGCCATCTGAAAATTCACATTCACATTGTAAAGTTCACATTGTAAAGTAATTCAAATTGTAAAGCTCACATTGTAAAGTTCACATTCACATTGTAAGGTAATTCACATTGTAAAGTTCACATTATAAAGTAATTCACATTGTAAAATTCACATTGTAAAGTTCACATTCACATTGTAAAGTTCACATTCACATTGTAAAGTTCACATTGTAAAGCTCACATTGTAAAGTTCACATTCACATTGTAAAGTAATTCATATTATTAAGTTCACATTATAAAGTAATTCACATTGTAAAATTCACATTGTAAAGTTCACATTCACATTGTAAAGTTTACATTTAGAAAAATAAAACATATAAAAAATATAAACATGCCTCTAATATTGCGATTTTTTATCAATTAACAATCCTTCATTGTGATCTCCGCGCACATACAAGTCATCATTAGCTTCAATATTTGTTGGTGTTGGCAACCCAACTGTGAATGGACTGGAGTCATCATACTTATCATAGTATTGTTCTTCATCTATAAGATCTTCAATGAACTGTCTTTTACCATGAAGAACAACCGACCATTTATCATTTGTAGGATCATCGATATAAAATACTTGTTTTGCATGTGATGCCAATATGAATGGTTCACCCTTCTCACCAATCTTTTCAAACTTCACTAAAGTGAAACCCAATTCATCCACTAGAACTCCTTTGGTGTTATCAACCCAATTACATTTGAAGAGCGGAATTCTGAAATCTATGTAGTCAAACTCCCATATGTCTTCAATGACACTGTAATATGACATTTTAGCTTCATGTGGACTCTTATCCTTTGCACTTGCAAAAAACATAGTCGATGCTTGAAGGGTGACCCCACTATTTTGGACGACACTCTTATCATCTTGGCGCTTTGTGTAATATGTGAATCCATTAATGTCATACCCTTCATAAGACATAACAGTCAATTTTGGTTTAAAGGTGAGGCATTTGATAGTTTTAGTAATATCATCTAGTGTTTGAGATAGTTGATGTAAGACTTTATTTTCAAACCACTTAATAAATGTCTTGTTATGCACTCTAGCAAGCCACATTGTATTGGCTCGAGGATATTGTCTCTTGATGAAATTGGTATGTTCCTCGATATAAACGTCCACTTCGTCCATGTTGTGTAAAATATACAAGTGACCTTGTTCCAACTGCTCACGGCTGATTACTTTCACACGTGATCCTAAAATTCCTTTGCCAAATTGCTCGTCAATATTCTTGTCATTATCAGGAGTGTCATTACCACTGAGAAAGTCATTGCAAAAATCCATAACATCTCTCACCACATAACCCTCGATAATACTCCCTTCAGGACGATAATGGTTTCGAACATCACTTTTAAAAACACTCATGTATCGTTCAAAGGGATACATCTAATGCAAGAAAACTGGTCCCAACATTTTCACTTCCCTAGTCAAGTGGACAACAAGATGTACCATGATATCAAAGAACGACGGAGGAAAATACATCTCAAGATGACATAGGGTAACAACCACTTCTCTTTGCAATTTATCGAGAGTATCATGGTCAATAACTTTGCTGCACAGACTGTTGAAAAAGAAACAAAGTCTGGTGATTGCAAACCTTACATGCTTCAGCAATATAGATCTAATTGCCACAGACAATATTTGTTGCATTAGAGTGTGACAATCATGAGATTTAAGACCTATCAACTTCAGATCTTTCATTGATACCAATCTAAGGATGTTGGATGAGTAACCCTGTGGCACCTTAACATTTACCAAACATTCACAAAAAGATTTCTTCTCCTTTCTAGACAATGTGTAACAAGCGGGAGGTAAGTATGTTCTCCGATTTCCCATTTCACGAAATTCTATTAATTCTGACCTTATTCCCATTTCACGTAGGTCCAGTCTGGATTTTATCCTATCTTTAGTCTTACCTGGTATATTCAACAAAGTACCAATGACACTATCACATACATTTTTCTCAACGTGCATGACATCGATACAATGCCTAACTGTCAAAGAACTCCAATAAGGAAGATCCCAAAATATTGACTTCTTCTTGAATAAAGATTTGTCACTCTGTGTGGCCATAGTACATTGTGATCTCTTACCAAATTCATTGACAAAGTCTTTTACTCTTTCATAAACAACCTCCCCCGGTATAGGTTTAGGTGCACTCCGTTCCTCATTCAATCCATTGAATGCTTTGTGCTTCCTTCGATACAGATGAAATTTTATAAGAAACCTTCGATGACCGAGATATACAGTCTTACCGCCATGTTTTAGTCTTGTTGAATCAGTGTTCTCTTCACATATAGGACACACTTTAGCTCCTTTGACACTATATCCAGACAAATTCCCATATGCTGGAAAGTCATTAATAGTGCAAAACAACATAGCATGCAAACCAAATGTCTCTCTTCGTGAAGCATCATAGGTCATCACACCTTCACCCCAGAGTTTCTTTAAGTTATCAATCAGAGGTTCAAGATAAACATCGATGTCATTTCCAGGTTGTTTAGGGCCCGATATCAACACCGAGAGCATTACATACTTATTTTTCATACACAGCCAGGGAGGAAGATTGTATATAACAAGCATGACTGGCCAAGTGCTATGTTGTCTGCTCAATGTCCTGTATGGATTCATCCCATCTGTACAAAGCCCAAGTCTTAGATTCCTGACTTCTTCACCAAATTCAGGGTACAATAGATCAATCTTCTTCCACTGTGGGGAATCAGACACATGTCGTAGGATCCCATCATTATTTTTCTTAACATCTGCATGCCACCTCAAATTCTTCACATCTATCGGATTGGCAAACAAGCGTTGAAACCGTGATATTATAGGTAGATACCACATCACCTTGGCAGGAGAACTAGTTTTGGACTCCCCCGAAGTCGTCAATTTATACCGTGACACACCACATTTTGGACAATCTTTCAAATCCACATAGTCCTTTTGAAATAATACACAATCATTTGCGCATGCGTGTATCTTCTTGGCATCCATTCCCATTGGGCACAACAATTTCTTTACCTGGTATGTTGAGATTGGCAGCTTGTTTCCTTCAGGAAGCATTTCTTTCAACAAAGACAACAATGACGTGAAGCTTTTGTCGCTCCATCTATTGTTAGCTTTCAGCTTATACAATCTCAACACAGCGCTATGCTTCGTAAACTTAGTACAACCTATGTATAATGATATCTCAGCATCATGCACAATGTTTCTAAAAATGGGAGGTGGATCGGTGTGCTCTACCCCACAACTATCCAACATCACATCAACGATGTCTACTGGAACTAGTTCATTCACATCTACGTCATCGTAGGCAATTTCTTCTTCCACACAAGCACTGCTATCGACATCCACTGGTTTCGGGTTTGAAATCTCTCCATGCCAGTGCCATTCTGTATAGCCTTGTACAATCCTGTTGCACATGACATGACTTTTGATTTTGTCACCGGTGCTGACTTTCAAGTTGTTACCGCAATGCCTACATGGACAGTAGAACCTATCTCCAGGTTGTTTCTTATGTTCCTCAGCAAATCTAATAAACTGGTCAAGACCAAAAATAAACTCTGGGGTGCAGCGATTGTGAATGGACATCCATGATCTATCCATTCTATGATCAAAGAGAAAACAAGTATATATTACAACAAGATTAGGGTCTAGGGTTAACAGATTAGAGTTTTTGCATGGTTAAAACATTAGGCCAACAAATACATGTGTTTTCATTGTTATATATAATAAATGTGTACCACCTATCCCATTCTTGAACACCTAATCTCACTAGTAAGTGTATAATGTGTATTGGGTTTTTGAGAAAATTTCGGCAGCATTTCCCTACTGTTCTCTAAGTACATATGTACTTAGAGAACAAATCGGGAAATGCTACCAAAATTTTCTCAAAAACCCAATACACATTATACACTTACATCCTAAGTGAGATTAGGTGTTCAAGAACAGTCCCAAACCGGGGACTATCCAAGATTTACTCCTAATGAGTAAATCTTGGACGGGTTTCTAGGCCAACAAATACATGTGCTGTCATTCTTATATATAATAAATGTGTACCACCTATCCAATTCTTGAACACCTAATCTCACTAGTAAGTGTATAATGTGTATTGGGGTTTCGAGAAAATTTCGGCAGCATTTCCTTGCTATTCTCTAAATACATATGTACTTAGAGAACAAATGGGGAAATGCTATCAAAATTTTCTCAAAAACCAATACACATTATACACTTACATCCTAAGTGAGATTAGGTGTTCAAGAACAGTCCCAAACCAGGGACTATCCAAGATTTACTCCTAATGAGTAAATCTTGGACGGGTTTCTAGGCCAACAAATACATGTGTTGTCATTCTTATACCTATAATCCTAGTTTCATGATTCATATCCTAGTTCTTCAAGTTAGGTGATTAACATTGTCAATATACTCAAAAAGGAAACAAGTTACCAATTTCATAGTTAGGATGGAAGAGATACCCTAAGATCTAGATCTAATGGTTCATAATGAGCCTGTGATAAAGTTACATCACTAGATGATTATATAATTTCAAAAACAGTACATAAATAAATTCAAATGAGTAGATAACTAAATAAAAAACAGTAGACAAAAAAATACAAATAAGTAGATGAAAAATACAAATAAGTAGATGAATAAATCATAAAAAAATTAGTACATAATTAAATAAACACAATCAGTAAATAACTTTTAAAAAAATTCCACTAGCTTGGTGAAATCAGTACATAAATAAACACAATCAGAATATTTTTCAATGGCTTTTGGGGTGACTTGGTGAAATCAGTGCATGTTTTGGGCATCCTTTGTATAGGTTGATCTAGGGTTCAATCCAGTAGATGAATCCAAACCCCAGCAGCAGCCTAGGTGTTCCCTAGCGCCACCCAAGAATCCGCCCAGAGGCCTAGCTAGGCAGGGCACCTGGGCTTGGGACCCTAGGCGTGCCCTGACACCTGCTTAGGCGCTGCCTGGGTGAGGTCCAGGTCGGCGGCGGCAGAGAAAGCAAGCGGCGGAGGAGAAAAGACGGACGATCGAAGGGTTACCTTATAGGAAGCTGGTGGAGCAGAGACCTAGCAGGAAGTTGGCGGCGGTGAGGAGAGCACCGAAGCAGCTACCGGCGGGGGCGGCAGTGACGAGAGGAGAGGAGCAACGACCGGCGGCAGCACCGAGCGATAGTGAGAAGAGAAGCAACGAGCGGCGACGAGCAAGAAATTGCCAGACCTAACTGAAGAATCGGGAATGAAATAGAGAAAGGGTAAGAGTCGCTCGCGCTGGTGCAGTTAAGTTAAACATAAGTGTCGGTTGTTTAAATAACCGATGCTACAGCCTAACATCGTCGGTTTCCATAAAAAACCGACGCAATAGGGGTGTAAAAATTTTTGGCGGGGACGGCGCATGCACACTTATAACGTCGGTTATTATAGGACAACCGACGCCCATATTAGAACTTTTTGCGCAAATTTTATCTTCATTCAGCGTCGGTTATTAGCTAAAACACCGACGTTGTATCTGATACTTTGACACAGTTTTTTTTGCTCAAACAAATTGGATTTCGCAGGCTACTTTAGGCGTCGGTTTTTTTTCTTCAACCGACACTGAATGAAAAGCAATACCCTTGTCTGGATGGTCTTCAAATATAGACGTCAGATGTCCTTATTAATCGACATTTAATGTGAGTAGCGTCAGTTTTACTAAAAAACTGACGCCTCTAAAAGCGACGTTGAACGTTGTTTCTGTATAGTGTGAGTAATGTAGAAAGGATTTGTCCCTCCTATGGGAGTGTGATATCCTAGCCACTTGATAAGAAAGACTGAGAAATGCATGAACATGCTCATGTGTGTCAATATAATGTGAGTCAATATATGATTTTGAGCTTACACATATATTAGATAGTGTGCGCTAGTTCAAGGAACATAGATTGAATATTGAAGGGGGTGACGAATCCATGCCTTGAGTTTAATCTGGATAACAGGGAAAAAGGAACTACACAAACACTATTAAAAACCAATCATCAATTATAGGTTGAAGTTTTTCTCCAACTTTCTACTTGGGTTGCAATGATGTGTTACTAGATACCACTCATTGCTTGTGAAGTCATAAGTTAGTTATGTACATTCGTTGCCAACATAACTTGGAACCTATAGGGTCACACACATAGGATATAGTTGGAATTGGATTTTTGTTAATGAATGATGTTTAAATTGATTACTAAATGTTTTTAGGTATTCAATTAAACAACAATCAACTAAGTGAACTCTGAACCAATCGGTTCAAGCATTGAACCAACTAGTTAGAGTATTAGGTTGATTGAAATTGAATAGGTTGAATTTAGGGAACCAACCGACTGTTTCATAGGATGAATCAATCAGTTGATGTTGAGGCAAATGATTGGTTCACATAGTGAATCGATCGGCTCATAGTCAGGCCAACTGAGAAACTGGTTACTTGCCAGGTTAATGAGAAAAGTTTCCTATTTCACTTGATCAATTTGATTGGTTCAAGGATTAATGTGGGACATTAATTGGTAATGAATTGCCAATTCAATTGTGATTGGGAAACATTGTGAAATGACTACTCCACTAAGTGAACCAATTGGACCAATATGTCAACCAATTGGTTTACTAGTCAACAGACCAGTTCACCTATCACATGATGCAAAATTCATGGAAATTATAGGCCCTTCTACTCCCGCTTTGACTAGAAACCCAAACCATAACCCCTCCTATAAAAGAGGGGTATGGGGATTCCCAAGACACACAATTGACAATCAGTTGATCTGAAAATTATTGTCCTCTCTGGTTTTGGTAACCAAGAGATCTCAAGCAAGTGCTACCCGATAAAGGGAGGGACAGTGAGGGAGAGAAATTACGGGAAAACAAGTCAATGCTAGTACATTGACAGAAGGGGACACTCTTTCATGTCTGTTCAACTAGAATGATAGGAGTTCTTGGTTGTTCATGCAGGATACTATAGAGAAGAGGAGGTTGTTTCCTGCCACTAGGAGGATGAGATCAACTGCTATTTGTGGTGATCAACTAGGAGATGCTGCTGACGCTTTTTGCAAGCAACTTGAAGAAACATGCACGCTACTGAGAGGGATAGTAGTTGGACTTGCCCCAGGACGAGTATAACCTCACTAACCATCCTTCCCATTACATAGTTGTTTATGCAATCTACTGATTAAGTAGAATATGGCAAGTAAAATTTTTGTTTCCCCTTCCTGCTCTGTAGCTATATATCCCTATAGTGGTATCAAAGCAACGTCAACCTACTATGCTTTGGGATTTAATCAATGTGATCGGATTTTAGTTTTCATCATTTATTATTACATGTGATGTGAATACTTCAACTGATTAATGAGCATATTCAATTAAATATCACGTATGATCCCAACTAATATATATATATATATATATATATATATATATATGTAATTTATATGTGTTTCCCTAAAATTAGTTTTGATGGTGGATGTGTAGCATGGTTATGGAAAATAAACTAGATCTTGTGCATGGTTGTGTGTGGATGTTTATTCTTGTTTGATCTCAGTTTGCATACCAAGCCTCTATCATCTTACTCTAAATGTAAGTTAATTCTATTATTCCTAACTCCCCTTGAATGTAACTCGAGGTTTCCCAATTACAATATAACATGTTTAATAGAATAGGATAGAGTGATTTTCTTGCAATGATGAATAAGAAATTCAGTACCAGACGAGCTGACTGACTGGAGGACCAAGGAGGACTGATGACAAGTGGAGGCCAACTGATCGTCTAGAGGCATCCATATGACCATCCGACCATCTAGAATGACCAAACGACTGACCAATCCAGATTGGTTCAAGCATGAATCTTCATCAATAACAAGTTTATGCATGTGATGTAGACCTTAGGTGGATGTAATTCCTTGTAGCTCTGAGGAATTACCTTAGTATGGCCATAACCATCACTTATGTTTTATTTCATGTTTTCATTGTGGGTTATAGCATGTGTATGATACATACTATATGGATGTGGTGATTGGATAATGTATATGTATTTATAAATACAAATACCTCAATAAAATGTTAACTTTTAGATGTTTTCCATCACAACATACATAAAAATATTGATCGATTAAGTGTAAGCATGCCCTAACATGGTGCACTGTCTATCTCGTAGAAGTGTAATAATAGATAAGTGGGTCTGCCTTAGCAGGGTGCATATTCTATTTTGTTGGCTTTTGGGTCAGACTTAACTAGGTGATCACCTTAATCAAATTAAGCACCTAGAAGCATACAAATGAACCATGACAAGTAGTTGTGCATGTCATCTATCAAGAGTTACATATGATGCAATTGGCAAAAGTTGCCTACCTAAAAGAATCAGTTGTGGGAGACAACCCTAGATGCCTCATGACATTGACAAAATTAGGATCTTGACTCACTAGAAGATTGTACGTTGTAATCTTCTGAGTTGATGATGAGGGTTATCAAGTCAAACAAAATAGTGGGAGCAATGATATATTAAAAGATTAATTAAATATCTTCAAGATTTATTCAAATCAAATCAAATCAAAATGGTTTTTGACAAATGCAAATTTCTCTTATAGAATCAAATGATAATCAAATCATCATTGTGATCAGTTGTGAAGAAGGACAAACTTAACAGGACAAGTTTACACAAATGGTTTTGGACTTTGAGAAGGGTTCTCACAAATGAGCATAAACTCTATGTCCTAGAGAAACTAGTTCCAAAAATACCTTGTCTCAATGCACCTAGGGCTGAGGTTGATGCTTACTGGAAGCATGCCAACGATGCCTTGGACATAAAGCACCTTATGCTAAGTTGCATGGAGTATGAGTTGCATGAGCAGTGTGAATACATGGGAATTCTTGAGATGACAACACATCTTAAGGATATGAGCCATATTCTTACAAATCAAGAAAGGTACAATGTCTGAAAAGAGCTTTTTTAGTGCAACCTGACAGAGGGAGATCCAGTAGAGTCCCATGTGCTCAATATGATTGGGAATGTGGGTTATTTAGAAGAACTGGGATTCTCTTTGAGCCTAGAGTTGGCCATAGATATGATTCTGCAATCGTTTCTTGAATCATATATCCATTTCATCAAGTGTTACTACTTGAATAACATGGCTACACTGTTGTCAGAATTGCTTGGTATGTTGATAATTGTCGCAACAAGAATGAAGAAAGACAAATCTGTGATGATGATCAATGAGATTGAGTCTGATGAGGAAAGCAAAGCCATTAAAAGTTCTGAGGCCAACGAGAAATCCAGATCTTCAACACTCAAGATAAGGAGAAAGAAAAGTGTAAAAGGAATCAGTCCTTTGTACTTGAAGGGATTCACAAAGATGAAGATGGGGATAAAGATCTCCACTTTAGGTCTATATGTTATTGAGATAGATTTATCTACTTCTTCATCATGGTTACTAGATACAGTCTATGGATCTCACATATGTTTGAATATGTAGGATCTGAAAATAAGTATGTCTTTGAGAAAGGGCGAGGTTGAACTACAAATCACAAATGGAGCAAGAGTTGTTGCCATTGCAGTTGGAACCTATGACTTATCTCTGCCCACTGTTCTTATAGTAGAGTTAATGAACTACTGTTATGTACATGTCATAGATAGAAACATCATTTATGTATCTTGTATGGACAAGGATGGATATGGATTTCATAATAAGAATGACCAATGTTCTATTTCAAAAGATGAGATTTTTATGGTAGTGCCCCAATATCTTATGGACTTTATTTGCTAGATCTAAAGACAAATTCTTATAACGTTAATACCAAAAGACTAAAACTTGACAACTCAAACAAAACATATATTTGGGATTTCTGTCTAGGGAACATAAATGAGAATCACATATATAGACTCCATAAAGATGGTTATGTGGCTCCTTTCATTTCAAATCACTAAAGCCATGTGAATCTTGTTAATTGGGTAAGATGAACAAGACTCCCTTCTCGGGTAAAAATGAGAGAGTGAGTGATCTATTAGGACTCATACATTCTGATGTGTGTGGTCCTTTTAGAACAAATGCTAGAGTTGGGTATTAGTAGTTCATTACCTTTACTGATGACTTTAGTAGGCATGGTTATGTTTACTTGATAAGTCAGAAACCCTTGAAAGGTTCAAGGATTTCATGAATGAAGAACCAACTTGGCAAAAGTATTAAGTCACTTTGATTTGATCAAGGTGGAAAATACTTAAGCCAAGGGTTTGAGGACCTTCTACAATCCCATTGTATGATATCACAATGGACTCCACCTAGAACGCCACAACATAATGGTGTATCAGAAAGAAGGAACCACACATTGCTAAATGTGGTGAAATCACTGATGAGTTTTTCTAATCTTCCAACTTCCTTCTAGGGACATGCTCTATAAACAACCACATTTACACTAAACCGCATACCATCTAAATCGGTTCAAAAGACACCATATGAGATATGGTACGAGAAGAGTCCCGATGTGTCTTTTATGAAGATTTGGGGAAGTGAAGCTTATGTTAAGAAAATGTTTCCTAAAAAGATTGGATCCAAATCGGAAAATGTTATTATGTTGGATATCCCATAGAAACAAGGGGATACTACTTATATAACCCAACTGACAAAAAAGTAGTTGTTTCTAGGAATGTTGTATTGCTAAAAAAGGAATTCATTTCCAAAGGAAACAGTGGGACGAAAGTAGAACTCAAAGAGGTTCAAGACCAAAAAGCATGCATTGAACCAAAAGAGGTAGAAGAGGAACAAGGAGAATCACAAATTGTTGTGGAATCTCAAATTCCTTGACTAACATAGGAAACTCATAGATCTAGTAGGACACACCTTGACCCTAAAAGATTTGGATATCTTGTGACCCAATAAGGTGGTGACTTGGTCATAGATGATGAGCCAACATCTTATCTAAAAGCTATTAAGGGAAAAAATTTTGAGAAATGGCTTGAAGCCATGAGATCTAAGATGGAATCCATGCATAACAACAAGGTATGGAACTTGGTGGATCCAACTGAAGGGGTAAAACCCATAGGGTGCAAATGGGTCTTCAAGAAGAAAACCAACATGGATGATAATGTACAAACTTGCAAAGGTAGATTTTTTGCATAGGGTCTCAGACAAGTTCAAGGTGTTGACTATGACAAAACCTTTTCCCCAGTTGCCATGGTTAAGTCCATTAGAATCATGCTTGCCATTGTAGCTTATCTTGACTATGGGAATTGGTAGATGGATGTTAAAACCACAATCCTTAATGAGAATCTTATTGCGTATGTATACATGACACAACCTGAAGGATTTATAAATCCAATGATGCAAATAAAGTCTTAAAGTTACAAAAGTCAATCTATCAATTGAAGCAAGCATCTCAGAGATGGAATCTTTGATTTGACAAAATAGTCAAAGAGTCTGGCTTTACTCAAAATGAAGATGAACCTTGTGTTTATAATAAGATTAGTGGGAGCGTGATAGTATTCCTCATATTGTATGTAGTGACATACTATTGACGGGGAATGACATCCCTACCTTATGAAAGGTAAAGACATGGCTTGGAAATACATCTTCTATGAAGGACTTAGGCGATACATCTTCTATCTTAGGAATCAAGATCTATAGAGATAGATCTAGAAGGCCTCTTGAACTAAGTCAGAGCACATACATTGACAAAGTATTAAAGAGGTTCAGCATGGAAGACTCAAAGAGAGGAAACCCAACCATGTCTCATGGAGTTTCCATCTCTAGAGCCCAATGTCACAAATCTTGTGAAGAAAGGGAATGCATGAGTTGGATTCCATATAAATCAACAATTGGATCCAACATGTATGCAATGTTGTGTACTCATCCTGTTGTCTTATATGGCTTGAGCATAACAAGCATATATCAATTAGATCCAGATGATGCTCAGTGGATAGCCATAAAGAACAATCTCAAGTACTTGAGAAGAACTAAGGATTGGTTCCTTGTCTATGACAGTGAGGAAGATTTGGTGGTAAAAGGTTATACCTATGCAAGCTTCCAAACTAAAAAAGATGATTATAGATCACAATTAGGATTTGTGTTTTTCCTCAACAATGGAGTTGTGAGCTAAAAGAGTTTCAACCAAGAGAGAATTGCAGATTCTACAAAAGAAGTCAAGTATATTCCCGCATCTAATGCAGTAAAGGAGGTTGTATGGATCAAGAAGTTCATCTCTGAACTTGGGGTGGTTCCAAGCATCAGTGATGCAATTGAGCTATATTGTGACTACAATGGATCTATTACACAAGCTAAAGAACCAAGATTCCATCAATGTTCCAAGCACATACAAAGGTGGTTCCATATCTTATGAAAGATCGTACATTAAGGAGATGTGAAGATTTGCAAAGTACCAATCGAGAACAATGTTGTTGATCCTTTGACAATGACACTTTTACAACAAAAGCATGACGGTCATGCTAGATCACTTGGGATTAAATTCATGGGTGATTGGCTCTAAGTGCAAGTGAGAGTCTATTGATATGTATGCCTACAGATCCAGTCATATGATGATTGAAATGACATACTTTGTAAATGATTGGAATATTAATAAAAGCAATTTGTGTCTATATGTTGGATCTATTATGAGATGATGATATAACATGTTAGATGTCTAGAGAATGTTATTACTCTATGACATATACCTTCATGTTTAGGACCTGAATAATGAGATCATATGCATGTTAAGAGTATCTACATTCTTATTTTGTCCCTAGTCAGTTATTATTGTGGAAATGTCCATGACATTAATAATACATAAGACTAGAGTGTGTGTTGGTTGATAGAATTTCATCAATCATGATAAGTGATATCAAACCAATCACATAGATACTTGTTATAGAATAGTGTATCAGACATACCCACTATAAGAGTGATGCATGAAAATCATAATTAGTAGTCAGGATCATCTCTTATAGTAATGGTGGTGATTGTGCTTCTTAAACCTAAAGTTACTACACCGATCACATATAGTTCGGTGTACTTTGACATCATCCATCATAACCTTGAATAAGTGTTTCCATTAAGGTGATGCTCGGGTGCACTATGACACATGGGGATGATGGTGAGTAATGTAGAAGGGATTTGTCCCTACTACAGGAGTGTGGTATCCTGACCACTAGATAAGAGAGACTGAGAAATGCATGGCCAAGCTCATGTGAGTCAATATGTGATATTGAGATTATACATATCTAAGACAGTCTTGTCTAGTTCAAGGATCATAGATTGAATATTGAAGAGGATGACATATCCATGCGTTGAGTTCAATTTGGATATTAGTGATATAGGAAATACACAAACATTGTAACACCAAACACATACTGTAGGTTGAAGTTGTTCTCCAACTTTCCAATTACTTGGGTAGCAATGATGTGTTACTCGATACCGCTCATTGCTTGTGGTGTCATAAGTTAGTTATGGACATTCACTGTCAACGTAACTTAGAACCTATAGGGTCACACACATAGGATACACTTGGTATATGTAATTTGTTCATGAATGATGTTTACATTTATTACTAAATGTGTTTAGGTATTCAATTAAACAACAATCAGTTGATCGAACTCTAAATCGATCGGTTCAAGGATTGAACCGACCGATTAGAGTGACATTTTGATTAAATTGATTTAGCTAAATTTGAGCCACTAGCTGACTGGTTCATATGAATAACCGATTGGCTGATGATGAGATAGTCAGGCCAACTGAGCAACTGGTGACTTACCTGGTTCATGAGAAAAGTAGCACGCTTCATTGATAAATTTGATTGGTTCAAGGATTAATGTTGGACATTAATTGGAAACAAAATTCCAATTCTATTGCGATTGGGAAACATTGTGAAATGATTGAGTCCCTGAGTGAACCAATCGACTCACTCTGCCAACCAACCGGTTAACCGGTGAACTTGTCGATTTATCTATCATAGGATGTGAAATTCATGGAAATTTCAAACCCTTCTACTCCCGCTCTGACTGTAAGCTCAAACCCTAACCCCTCCTATAAATAGAGGGGTACTAGGGGATTCCCAAGACACACAATTGAGAATCATTTGCTCTAAAAATTATTGTCCTCTATGGTTGTGGTAACCAAAGGAGGCCAAGCAAGTCCTACTCAATAAAGGGAGGGACTGTGAGGGAGAACAATTTTGGGAGAGCAACTTGGTGCTAGTACACTAATAGAAGGGGACAACTCCTTCCTATCTGTTGAATTAGAATGAAGAGTTCTCAATGGTCAGTGTGGACTACTATAGAGGTGAGGAGGCTGTTACCCGCCTTTAGGAGGAAGATGTCAACTAGTGTCTATGGTGATCAATCAGGAGCTATTTTTGATGCTATCCGGGTGCGACTTGAAGAAAGGTCCATGTTACTATGAGGGAAAGTCGCTGACCTTGCTAACCATCCTTCCTATAGTTTTTAATGTGATCTACTGATTAAGGAGAATATGGTAAGTAATTTTTTTTTTCCGCTTCCTAATCTGCCGCCATATTTCCATATAGATTTTAATGGCATAATCTAAGGTTTTAAGGTGTTACTTCATCCTTACACAAAACTATAGTGAATACTGATTTGTAAGACTGAAAACAGAGAAAAAATAAAATTGCAAAGTATAGATGTAGTCACTTATTGATCAAGTGATAATACCATGTAATGAATGAGGATGTAGAAACACCCTAGAATTGAATTTGGGTCCCAATATTAGTAATACGAGCAATTTCCACATCAATAAATTCATAAAGGATAATCGAGATAAAACCTATCCATGAAAGGTTGCTAGCATGGTAAAGGCTAATAAGAGTTAGTCTAATAAGAGTTATCATTCACCTTAACCTGATTAGATTTGAATTTTGGGGTAAAAATTCCTTTTAAGGTGGGGTTAATGTGATGATTCAAGATTTGTGAATTTTAGATATAATGTAGGAATATAATGAAGAGAATCAAATTGTAAGTGATAAGATTGGAATTAATAAATTTGAGAAATTAATGAGTCTTTGAAATTCTCTACATTTTTGAGCTTGTGTTGCATTGTGGTCTTTGTATGCACATTTTTGAAATTAAAGAAACTCATGAATTTATTTAATCTCAAAGTCCTAGTTGTGTAATATGAAAAGTAAATATCAAATTTCTAGAAGATTACAAGTTAATTGAAAAATCAAGTAATGTATTATCTTTTGGTTTCCTTAAACATCAAGTTTAAAGTAACCAACAATCCTGGTTGGACTCAATCTTTTTAACCAATGTGAGATCATTGTTAAGGAAAGATATATGTAAAACCTTAAAGGAAGGTTTGATTAATTGTGATTAAGATAATTATATGATATAAATTTCTTGAAGTGCAAGAGAAACATATTAATTGATTTCCTTTTTTCCATCAAACATTTCCAAATTGGAGATAAAAGATAAGACATATGATATATCTTTTTCTAAGTAATATAGAAGGAAAGAAATTATGATATTCTCACTATTTCAGAATATACATATAGCTAAGACTGCTTGTATGGATGAGGGGGTTTTGAAGACCATGAGAGGTGTACAACCAAAGTCCGATGGTCTGTCTTGCCCTTCTGAACCAGAATTTCAGGCCACTAGGTCTTGCCGGTGCAAGTATAGAGGAGGAAGAAGGACCTGAAGTGGGGAGCCAAGTGGTCCTTTTATCATTATGATGGTGGCAGGGGTAGTAGGAGTCAAGGGAGTGGTGGTGTTTGAAGGTTGATCATCGATCAACTATTATCGCAGCACCCATGACAACATTGTGTGGGCGTGGAAAAACGCAGTCCTCAAGACACGCGAGGAAGAAAGGGTTGGGTTCCCGATACCGTTGGATCCGCCTCCCTTCAGGATGGGCCAAGTCACACATAGGCCCAAGAAGAAAATTTGTGGGCCTGTGAAAGAAAGGTTATTTGAGTTGAGTTATAATGTGCTGATTTGTCGCATTGTGATTGGTCTACTATAGTTAATTTGCATTAAATGTAGAAAACAATTGGTAACTAAGAACATAACAAAACTATATACCAAAATTTTAAGAAAAGATGTAAAATCAATATAAAATACTTTCAATATATGATTGTGATCCTAGTTTCAAAAATTATAGCTTCTTCATGAATGTAGGGTATTAATACATAGAAACCCTAGATCTAGCAATTAACATGTTGAATATATTAAATTTTTACTTTGCCATATAAATTGATATTGCTGAATATAATGGAATCCAAGATGATGACGATATTGATGATGAATAATTAGGGCTTCTAGGTCAATAATCATACATGTCTCAAAGTAGCATTTTGAAATCTATGATTATAACTTGTGACAATCTTAATGCACATCATTTTGTCTAAGTGTTCATATATAACATGATAGGTTTGATATATGATTTAGGGTGAGATCTAATGTTTGATTAAGGTTCTTAAATCATTAGGTCCATGAACACAAGAAATATGGGTTTTGATGCGTAACCCTAATGTCAATCATACACCAAGGAAATATCATCCCAATAATAAAACCATGGTTAGTATCTTGTAGATGATTGGTGGCACTTTAGGATATACATTCATGTAGATTTAATGTCGGTGGCTTGGATCCACCTTTTATTAATTGTTTGGATCTACATATGCTTGAAGTACAGTTTGTGTGGATTATGCATGAACAAGGTACATAGTTATCTTATAAATACATACATTGTCGACTGTCGATTGTTTTCTGAGTGTTTTACAAAGTATTGATGATGAATTTACTATTGGATGTTTATTTACTTTTGTTCAATTATAGTGACACTATATGTATCACATAATTAAAATATGATATTCTGAACCCAAGGGTACATTGATCTAGGGGTAATGCATATAAGTCCAATGACAGACAATTGTTTCACCCAAGATAGTAGACCAAGCATGGGATAACATTTGTAACGAATGTGCCAATTCATATTTGCAAGTATTTCATTGATTTAATGTATGTTATTAGTATATTTGCACACATTTTGGTTGCTCCACATACACAATATAGAAATATACTAATCCATGTATATGTTAGTGGACATTTTAGGTAATTTCCATATATAAAGTCATGAAGACATGGTGAATCAGATGAATTCAATTGAAGACATTAATGCTAAGTCAAGGAGGATTAGTTAGATACTTATTCTCATATGTATTAGTTTCTCATGCATAGGTTAGTTTTTCTTGAAGAAATCCCTATAACTCTATAGAGGAGTCTCACTATACATCATGTGAACAATTCAAATTCATTAATGTAAATTGTTGATAAATATTTATTATTTACTAAATATAGATCCCAAAATATAGGGAATGACTCTTGACTTCAAGGTCCTCTATTATTTGGGGACACTAAAAAGTGATGGCCATTATAGTAAAACTTCAATATTTTTAACAGGGTAACAAAGTATAGAAAAATGATATAACTTCTTATTCCATTTTGAGTTATATTTTATAAAATTGATTCAGGTTGTGGGTATCTAAGTCCAAATTAGAAGTCAAGTTGAAATAATCTACATAAAGTTGGATGCTTATTCAACCATGAACAAATTAGACTTAATGCTTTTGTCTATTTTACCATTGTAGAAGTCTAAAAAAATTAGGTATATAAAAGAAGTTGAATAAACTAGCCACCAAGATAAACCAAATGGTTCAAAAGTGTGGTTTATGGTTAAAAGATATACACATACTGGAGTCGAGTTATGATTTTAGAAAATTTGAGATTCTAGAATTTCCAAAAAATAAAGGGCATTTTTGAAAAGATATACAAATATTTTTTGGACTCAATTGTATAATTTTGTAGGCCAGTTCATGTAATATTTAAAATAACATGGAACCTTTTTATATCCAAACAACATATATATATATATATATATATATATATATATATATATATATATATATATATATATATATATATATACCGCCACATTGATATTGGACTAAGTCTAAGAAAATTTATAGTATAGACCAATAGCTCAAATTATTAAAAAAATTGATATTATAGATGTATTCACTCTCTTTTCATTAGAGGAGAAATCAAAATTTTCTCCTTGGTCAATGTGAAGGGCATAATTGATGAGGAACATTTGATGTCTTCTTTACCAAGAAACTATAGTAGACATAAATTCTTAGTCCATGTTGGGTTTGAAGAGATTATTCATTTGCTTATGGTTTTCATGGACATAATTTGTTTATTGTAAAAGGCTCTTTTTTCAAGTGCCTTTATTTCTCAAATAGTTTAACTTCTTAAAATATTTTTCATTGTGGAAAAAAATCATTGTTGAAGTACTTCTTTTATTTAGAAAGTGTTATATTTCTAAATCAAATTTATATTTGAAAATCAATACATCAAAAATATTGTAATTTACTTATAAATGATTTATTTCAAAAATGAAAAATTACAACTTGAATTATGTTGCAATTTTTTAACTGATAATCATTCTAGAAACTATATAAATTCGTGACAAGTTAACTCATTTTCCCTATAATAAACTATTGAATGTTTGGATGTTGAAATTGGACTAAATTTTTTTACTACCATTTATTTGGAAAATATGGGAGCATGAGAGATGAAAATGAAGACTTATCATAAATTATTTTAAAAATTCTCAAAATATATTTTAATGGAGAGAGAAAATACCAAGAACATCATAAACTCATGACTTTAATAAATGAGGAAATTTTGAAACAAAATCTTAGTATCCCTAGATATTTTTGGCAGTGAAAAGGATTAAAATAGACATATTATCACTCTAAAATCTTTATGGATAAATGAAAATTTTCATTGGATATTATAAAGTTAACATATTATTTAAAGATTGATTTCAAAATATTGAATGCCTTGAAAAAGCAAGAAAATATATGACTTTGAAAATTGAAGATTAGTTCTAAAGGAGATAATTTAGATATTTTGTTTTTTATTAATAGAAGAAATTGACATATTGGAGGAAATCCATAGAGTAGAAGGAACCCCAAATATCAAAAATAATTTTTGCACTCCAAATTCTAAATCTACAGTTAGATATTCTGTAGTTACATCTCCGCAACTTTGTAGTCAACTCTCTTCCATCCTCAGCTTCCCAAGCCTCTTTGATGATAGTACCGCAGCTTTCCTCCCCCACCCACATTGGTTCAAACATGAAATGCCCTCTCCTCTTCCTTTTGATGTCTCTCCTAAGGTCTTGGGCAACCGAGAAGTTTGGGGAAAGAAGAAGGAAGGTCAAGGAACTGGAGAATGAACTAAAGGCGCTGCAAGCACTGCCACCGGATCAAATAAATCTAGACAGGGCAGAGGAAAAATCAAAAGAACTCCAATATTGGCTACAAAAGAATGAGGAGTATTGGGCAGCCCGGGCACGAGTGAAGGAACTAAAAGAAGGGGACCGGAACACAACATACTTCCATCAAAAAGCCTCAAATAGAAGGCGGAGGAACAAGATTGAATGCTTAGAGAATGAGAGAGGGCTCATGAGATCACAAGAGGAGGACATCAAAGCAATCATCATGAGACACTTTGCACATCTTTTCCAATCAAGCAATCCCAATGGCTTTGAGGAGGCTACTAGGGGGCTGCGGGGAATGATATCAGAGACCCAAAGGGAGGAGCTGGAAAGGGATATTATGGATGAGGAAATATGGACAGCGTTACAACAGATGCATCCAAATAAGGCACCGGGTCCAGACGGCATGAAGGCAATGTTTTACCAAAACTATTGGAGTATTGTTGGGAAGGACGTGGCGAGCTACATCAAAGGGTGGTGGAAAGGGGAGAGGAGTATAGGGGAGGTAAATGACACTCTAGTGGTGCTTATTCCAAAAACTGATACGCCTAAGACTATAGGGGAGTTCAGGCCTATTAGTCTATGAAATGTGATTTACAAGATAGCATCAAAAGTTATTGCGAACAGACTGAAACCGCTTATGAACAACATTGTCTCAGAGAATCAGAGTGCTTTCGTACAAGGTAGAATGATCACACACAACACCCTCATCGCCTACGAAGTGTTCCATTCCATGAAGAGAGATAAGGGGAGGAAAAAAGGCAGCCTAGCTTTGAAGTTGGACATGTCAAAAGCATATGACAGAGTAGAGTGGGATTTTCTTGATGTTATTTTGGAGAGGTTGGGGTTCGGGCATAAATGGAGGATCAAGGTCCAAGAATGCATAACTTCTGTTAATCACACGTTCGCCTTCAATGGAGACAATACCCAAAGCACAATGCCTTCATGCAGACTCCGCCAGGGTGACCCTCTTTCTCCATACCTTTTCATTTTATGCGCGGAAGCTTTCTCATCTTTGATTTCTAGTGCAACCAGTGATAACCTCCTGCATGGTATCAAGCTAAGTAGGGGGGCACCCCCTATCTCACACCTTTTTTTCGCAGATGATAGTATACTCTTTGCTCGAGCTACCACCGCTGAATGTATGAAGATAGCTGAGATCATCATCCAATATGAATAGGCATCGGGACAAAAGATAAATTTCTCAAAGACGGAGGTCATTTTCAGCAAAGGGATGGCGGCAGACAGACAGGAAGAGTTTAGGCAGCTCCTAGGAGTGGGAGTGGTGGACAGACATGCCAGTTACTTGGGGCTCCCAACAGCCGTGGGAAGATAAAAAAAGTAGGTGTTCAGCTAAATTAAAGATAGGATTTGGAGGAAGCTACAGGGATGGACGGAGAAGCTCTTATCAAAAGCAGGAAAGGAAGTTCTCATCAAAGCGGTGGCCCAAGAAATTCCCACCTATGTTATGAGCTTGTTTCAGTTGCCGGCGGGTACCATAACGGAGATCCAAAGGATGGTTACTAGATTCTGGTGGGGAGCAAAAGATAAAGAGAGGAAAATATCATGGATGAGTTGGGAAAACATGTGCAGGACAAAGCGACAGGGGGGTCTTGGTTTTAGGGACTTCTATACCTTCAACCAAGCTCTCCTGGTGAGGCAGCTATGGCGTATAGCGAACAACCTGGAATCCCTTGTGGCTAGAGTTCTAAAAGCCCAGTATTTTCCTAGAACATCTATATGGGAAGTGAGAAGGGGACACAATCCTAGTTTCACATGGAGGAGCCTATGGGGTGCAAAAGCACTTCTAAAGGAAGGAATGCAGTGGAGAGTGGGTGATGGCATGCCGGTGAACATCTGGGAAGATAGGTGGCTGCCAGGAGAGGGGGAAGCTCTTGCACGGTTCATAAGGGAGAATGGGCCTGATTATAACACTGTCCGGGATCTCATGACAGATGATGGCACCCGATGGGATGAAGAAAGAATCAATGAATGTTTTCCTGAGATCTATGCGAGAAGAATTCGTGCTATACATAGGAGCATGAGGAATACTACAGATACACTCATGTGGTGGCCTTCAAGGGACGGGGAATTCATAGTTAGATCAGCCTATTGGTTGGGGCTGCTGGGGAAAGAGGAAGCAAAGACTTATGCACAACATCGAGGGGATTCATTATGGAAACATATTTGGCATGGCGGGTGGAGATCCAAAACAACTCATTTTTTGTGGAGGGTAAGCACGGGCAGTCTTGCGATGAGGGGGTGCCTTTTTGATAGACATTGTGTGGAAGATGGCAAATGCACGTTGTGTGGTGCTGAGAAGGAAACGATTCCTCATATGCTCTTTCGTTGTCCTAGCGCGGTGGAGGTGTGGGAACAGACGAAAAGAGAGGTGCAAATATGGGTGAGCGACGTTAGTGACGCAGACATCATATCAGCCATGAAGGCAACGTTAGAGGGGAGGCCTTTAAGCGAGACTGAGCAGATAGTAGCGGGCATGTGGACTGTGGGGAGAGTTCGTTGCATCCGGATATTCCAAAGCAGTGACGTGTGCAGCAGCTATCAGTTATGTGATGCAATGACGACGGTGCGTCAAGGAGGTAGCTGTCACGCACGGTTGGGGCGCAGGGCAGACCGAGAGACAACTATGCATGGCGTACGTAGTGGAATCGATAACGGACAGGAGGATGGGAGAGAGGCAGATGTAGAACACTGTGATGGGTAGGGGGACGTCAGGCGGGGAAGGAGGGGAGGCGGGGGCAAGACGGGAAGCAAGACGGATGAAAGCGTCAACGCAACAGTGCGCAACATCTGCAACGGGGATGCGTTGCGGGTGGGAGGCAACAACGCGGGGAGAGGGTACGTTGTGAGCGGTAACGCTAATGCAGCGTCGTGTGAGAACAATGACGGAGTGGCATTGTGGGGTGAAGGCAACATTGATGTGAACTGCAATGGCACGGGTGTCAGCGGACAACAGGGAAGCGAGGGGGGAGGTGTTATGGGGAGTGCTGACGGGGGGCGTTGTGGATGGAGGAAGCCAATGCAAGGTAGGTTGAAGATCAATGTCGATGGGTCTGTCGGGGAGGATGGAGGGGCAGGGATTGGTTGGGCTGTTAGGGATGATGCGGGCAGTTTAGTGGAGGTTGCGGGGGAGAAGGTCAGCATAGGGACGGGCGTCGCTATATCGGAGTTATTAGCGGTAAGAGCAGCGCTGCAATGGGCAATCATGAAAGGATACGATGTCATTGAAGTGGAGACAGATTATATGGAGGTCGTCCATGCATGCACAACCAAGAAGGCACGTCGGGACTATGTTGGAGCTATTACGGAAGATGTCAAAGAGTTGAATCATCTTTTTTCCTTCTGTAGTTTGAATCATGTTAATCGTAGATGTAATAGAGTAGCCCACGAGGTGGCCAACTTGGCTCGTCGGGGTCATGAAACTAGGTTTTCCTTGTTGAGTCATTTCCCTTTGAACTTGCAGTCGATTGTAAACCTTGATTTGAATAGTTAGTGATAGTAACGGGGAGTCCTAATCATAGGGCTTCCCGTCCCCCTTTAAAAAAAAGATATTCCGTAGTTATTCTTACATTTGCATCCATAAAAAACAACATATTTTGGTTTCAAAGAATCTCTATATATGTCCAAGAATGAATTCCCACACCTAATATTTTTGAGTTCAATAAAGGGATGGTACCAAAGTTTACATAATTCTTAATCAAAGGTATTATGGCCAATCACTAGTGAAACAAAGTTGAGTGATTCTTCAATAAAAATATAGATGCTTGCACAAGGTCTTTCACCTATACTTCCCAACATGTTTTGGACCCCTTTGTTATACCCCTATTCCAAAACCCAACTAGTCTATAATATTTGAACTGAGGAAAAAAAGCTAAGAAAAACTGATAATAGTTCACTGGGATTATTTTATGTTGCAGAAACAAATTTATTTTTTCCCATAAAGACATCATACAGGAGAAATGTTTTTTTTTACTTTTTATCCAACTAATAAAAATTTAATGTATATTTTCAAAGATGGTTATTATTCTTGTACATAAACATAACTAGGATATAGATTCCAGCACATATATATACTTCAACAAGTGAGAAAAGTTGATGGAACTCATTCAACTATATATGAATTTTCTATTTGATGTTGAGGACCAAACATATGGTAGGTTATCTCTACACCACACCCCTAGCATAAAATGTTGCTACATGCTAAACCCTGACCTGTGAACCTTTTAGGTGGTTTTCCTCTTGAAATTCGACAAGCATATTTGAACCAAATGCCTCCTATTCATACTAACACCCCAAGTACTAATTCAAAAATCCTTGTATTTGTGTATACTAGAAAGGGACCTAAAATATAAGTAACTATAACATGGTACATGAATCTTTCCTTACAAATTCTAAACTTTTTCAAATTGAGCCATATGCTTAGGTTTTTTAGTTAAGTCAATAGGCATTTTTATTCATCCTAATCTTTTCATGTAGAAAAAATCATCAAAAAGTGGTTCATAACTCCTCTTTTAAAAATGCGGTATTTTCTTAATACTCACCAACTCTCAGCAAAAGAAGTAAAAAAGAAATCAGAAAAAAAACTGCCACAATGGAAAAACATGTACATGTATACATGTCTAAGTATATGTAAGGAGTACCATTCTTCTCTAGGATCAACAATCCTCTAACGAAAATAAGTAAGTGGGAATGTTTTATAATCACAAACTATTTCTCCATATGAACACCCCATCTACCTAACTCTATGTTTACGTAAAGATTGTTTTGTAGCAAGGATAAACTACTAGCTTCGTTAGTGGTTTTCTCCACATTTTCTAGAAAACCCACACTACCAAAATTATAATAGATTTTAAATAGAAACATGTATCGACTATAATATTCTCTCTATACTCCACCTTTTAGAAGCTAAAAAAAGAGCTTTGATCGTCCCATGAAAATGAATATGATAGGGTGGTCATTGGAAACCAATTATTCACAAAACTTAATATTGAACAAGATAGACATGATTACATGTAACTAACTAATGGAAATATAAAAAATAAATTTTAAACAAACACATATGTTGACTGTGTATTTTTCTCATCTCTATGAATATTTCTTTTAATATTTGATATATTAATATAGTTTATTATTTTTGTGTAACACATATTTATTTGGTTTACATATCACACACTTTTTAAACTTATTTCCTTAGCTCACAGGACTATTGCCACAACCAAATCAAAAGATATGGAAGAATTTCCTATTATTTTTTGTAGTGAAACTACAATTCATGGTCCTATGGAAAGTGGAAGATGTGTTATGAGTCGCCACCACATTTTATATAGAAAAAGAGAAAGAATACGATAAATCATTGAACCCATGGTGTAAAAATGAGTCATCATCCGAGTAAGATAAATAAAGAAATAAAAAATTAGGACAAACTCAGAGAAATTAAGTTCAAAAATCTTGTTACGAGTGAGGAAGGATTAACATCTGCATCTTGCTTGTAAACCAATATTGAGCCTTTTTTAGATGGTTTCAAAGAAAGATCTATTCATGCTGATAAAAAATAACAATCAACACAAGATGGTAACAAACATATTTTTATTTGTGGATGAAATTTTAGGAATGGAGATATCTACGCCATTCCTATCATTGCCTTAAAAGTCCTATTTTAAGGTAAATTTGGGTCCAAACCACTCAAGACCTCCCATGGTAGAGAACCTTCATGGGTGATTAGGACCAATTCATAGGATTTAAAGGATGATTAGTAGACATATGCTAATAATAAGACATTATTTAGAATAGAATACTAGAAAAATTATGATAGAGCAGTACGAGACGCATATGTTGCAGTTATGATTACCATTTAACAACTTCTTAATGCAAAAAGGATAGGTGGTGTCAGCAGTAGGAATTTCTAATTGCAAGTAATGTTAAAATAAAAGAGAGAGATAGTTCAATCCTATAACTTCTTGAGGTTTGAAAGGAAACCAGAATGGAAGTGGATATGGGGGGGTATTCATAGTTAGTAAAAGGGTTACGATTATGGAAATAACCTTCTGAAATAGGAAAAAGATGACCACAATGTGCCACGTTGGTGTGGCACTCTGATTGAGGCAATTTGCCATGCGGAAAGTGGTGGATGGATAATATCCACTGGGTGTCCTAGTTGGATAAAAAATGGTGTCTTGATTTTCCAGTAACTTTAGGAATGCCTTTTAGAAAATAGACAAAGTTGTAGAGAGAGATAATCCAAGATTATCTTGTGGATTTATCGAGAGAAAATCAATTGAATATTTGTGGGGGAAATATTTTATGCCTTGATGAGATGGGTCGTGGACGAGGCGGAAGGGGGCGAGGGCGTGGGCGATCTGCTGGCGGCAGAGGGGGTGGAAATCACGCCGCTGAATCGTCGATTCCTCCATCTTGCCAATCGGAGGCAAATGGGGATGGAGGTTCCTCTGCCCTGGACAAAGCCGCAACTTCGCCGCGCAGGGACACAGACCCTCAAGCGTCCGCCGCCGCCCTCCCGTCCAGTACTCCGACTTGTTCTTCCGGAAAGAGTCCGTCCTCGTTCCAACTTGCCGACTGGCTGCAATGTAGCAGATTTGGCCGCTGCGAGGTTCAGGTCGAGATGATGGACTTCATCGAGCCGATTGTCAAGGATGGGAAGAGGTGCGCCTCCATCTCCAGCCAAGACAGCATCGTGCCCGATTGGGAGGATTGTATCTCTATCAGATTTGTCGGCAGGAAGCCATACGGTGGCCAGTTGCTAGGCTGGATTCGAAGGCAATGGAGGCCTAGTGGCCCTGTCGAGGTCATTTATGAGGAGAGGGAGGGATTCATTGTGAAGATGCCATCCCGAAATGAAAGAGACAGGGTCTTGGATGAAGCTCCGTGGTTTATGGATGGGTCACTGATTGTGGCTCATCCATGGAAACCGGGCGCTCCCCTTCAACCCCTTTCATTCACACAAGTCCCGATTTGGTTCAGGATAGAAAATCCCAGAATCCCTTGGACTCGCAGGCACATTTCCAGTGTTGCGAGCACCATTGGGAGGCCTGTAGATTCTGATGATTTCTCAGTTGCTGCTGGGTGCCTTGGTGATGCCCGTGTCTGCATCGAGATGAAGTGTGACTCCAAGCTGCCCAAGGAAACGATGGTGGAGGTCGACTCGCTGCTCAAGACTCTGAAGGTTGAGACTGTTGCAAAACCTGCGACATGTTCTAATTGCAAGAGTTTTGGTCACAAGGCTCCTTCCTGCCCTCAGAAGATGAGGAAAGCTCCTCCAGAAAACGACCTTCAGGTCCGGCTGGGGAAGTTTCTAGGTGCTCGAGACAATGCCAAGAAGAGTTATAAGAAGCTTTCCATGGCAGGTCAAGAGAACAAAAATTCGAGTCAGGAGGAAATTCATGTTGACAACCCAAATGCAGCAGATGATGCTCTCCACGAATCCATTGCTCAACAGGTTGAAGACGTGGTTCTTTCTGGAGTCAGAAAGCACAAGCCTCACCTCTCTCTGTGATCTAGAGCCTGATATGGCTGGGTCTCCGCCGGTGGTTTGCACTGGGAGCCTCAATCTTGACTGGGAACTGGAGCTGAGTAGGAGAAGTAGAGGAGAGACGAGTTCATCCTCGTGGAAGATCAACAGGATTTGGGACAGCAGTAACTTCTCCACGGATTTCCAACAGGAAAAGGAGAAGTTATTTGAAGATGATGAAGAGTCTAATACATACTCGAATACTGAATTGGATTATGATCCATTGGAGGCTGATTTGCTAGACTTTATCAAGTTCAGGCCTAATAGGAGGAAAAAATTTCCTAAAAAGAAAAAGGATGGGGGCTGACCCCCACCTTATCATGATGATTTTCTGGCTTCATTTTGTTCAGTATTCACCTCTGAGATACTTAATCTGCTGATTGATGTCTGGGGGTTCAATCCTATATCTTTCGCCCACACTTTCAGTTTGTGTTGTTCATGCCAGTTGGGAGGAGGCCTAGGCGTTGGTCCACTGGTCTTTGATTCTGCCGATTCCAAGTTTTGAAGATGTGCGTTTCTTAACAGGCTGATGACAGGAGATAGCTCCAGCGACCACTTATTGTGGATGCTGATGATGGTTAGACTTGCCAATATCTGAATACGTTCATTTTCCCTAGTACAGATGTTAGCTACCAGTCATCTGCCATCAAAGCTGAGTCTGCACATTTTGTGGGTAAGCATAATGATAGTGGAGCTCCTCATCTGAGATGGTTGTTGGCTGGACAGTCTTCTGTCTGTATGTAGGTTTTGGTGTATTTTTTGTTTGGTCTTCTCTTTCTGTTTGGAGTCTTCTGTGTAAGGCTTTGGGTTTTTTTGTTTGTGTTTTCTTTGGTAATCCTTTTAGAGGATTAGGGGGTGTGTTCCTTTGTACCTAAAGTTTTTGGTATCATTTAATAGCAACAGAGTTTTGGCCGACCAAAAAAAAAATGAATCAAAGAGTAAATTGCACTTTGGGTCTTAAAAGAAAGTTCCTTTACAAAAAGCCCTAATTTGAGTGGAAGTTGTAAATGAGTGAATTAAATATGCAAAAAATGTGGAAAATTTTGGAAAATTATAAATGTGAGTAATGGGTGGAATGTAAAATGGACGCCATACTTAGCCACAATGTTTGCATTAATCATGAATTTATGCTGAGTGAGAAATAATAGGGTGTCAACAACTATGTTTTTCATGAAAATGTCAATTAATTGACCTCATCGGATCATCATGCATGTGTTATTTTAAACCTAAAACCTTAAGACAAACTCTCTACTAACTTAATATGCACTGAAATTGCCACATTTAGATCATGTACCTGAATATTGTCTAGCTAGCCCCTCTCTCGTTGGCATTGGTAATGGATGCATAAAGGTTAAAAAAAGTCTACTATTCTGGTGATGCATATGTAGTTCCATTTACATTGTTAAAATTGGTAGGCCTAAGGATTACTAAGTTATGTAATCCAATGGATAGGTTATGTAAACTTTTTATCACTCTGAAAGGATCCTAGAATACTTATCGTATCATCTATACCTAAGTAGGGTATCAATACATTCAATGATTATTATTGTTATATTTGTTTATTAGAGAGCATTTTCACTCAAGACATGGGTCTTAATAGATGAATCTAACATGATTTTGGTTACTTCATACTGGACTCTACTAGTAGTTCCAATTTCATTTTTCCTAAAATGGCCTTTGGAAAAGATAATTTGGTGTTTTGGTCTTAAATATCTTATTTTTAGTAATAACAAAATTGACCATGCAACATTTCAAACATATTTTGTTGATAATGTCAGTTTATAGTGACTTCCTTTTATTTCCTTCTTTTTCTTTCTAATAATTATCAGAATTTTACCTTTTTCATATGCATGTCACTTACGCACACCTCATCTAGACACATTAAAACATGCTACATTCCCATATACAATGTCTAGTGTGTTTCTATTTGTGAATTTTTTTTGGGAAAAACCAAAATTAATGATACTATGAACTTTTATGTTAATATGGAAAGTATGTTTTACTTACAATCAAGTTCCAAGCATCCAACATGATTATATCAAAGTTTTGTTAAAGTTGTTCAATTGATTACAATATAATATAATTTTTCACTTAGTTTTAGGATGATAGCAAGGTTTGAACTTTACTAATTTTTGTTGTGTCTATTAGTTGGACTAAAATCACACCTTTCAGATGGATTTTAGAGAGAAAATTTTTCTATAACTACCCACTTTTTGAGGATTTCATCTTTGATAACCTCTGAACATTCTTTTGAATTAGGGAAGTAGTTGTAGTTGGAGTAATCATGACTTTGATTGCATGAGAAATTATTGTTGTTGTTTCCATATGATGTCCCTAGATTTCCAACACCTTGATTAAGTGTGTGAAGTCCAAACTGAAATCCTTACCTTAGGGAGGATCCCAATTGTAAACATTGCACACTAGGCCAATAAAGAGAAAACTAGAGGAAGTCAGAAGGAAACATACTCATGCGAAAACATGTGTAGAATTAGCACATGAATAAGAACAAGTTGTAATCACATAGCTCTTCATTTAACATATAATTACAACATCCAAAATTACACATTAAATTATGATTCAAACATTAACATGACACATTTTATTATCCAATAATAAGAATTATCCACTGACTTTATTATAATCATATAAAACTTTCCAAAAAAAAATCTAGAGGCCTATAGAAGCAACCAAATGACACCAAGTTTTTTTTCCAAATTATCCTCTTTATGAATCTTAAAACATGCTTATTATATCTCCCAATGTTGGCAATACTACCAAGTATTAGGCATAATTGTCAACTTTGTGTACTTGTACAAGAATCTTTAGTATGTCTTTAATCATGTTGCACTCTATTGTTAATGACCACCTTGGTCTAATTTAATTGATTTTTTGTCTTAATGTTTGTTTAAATTGGCTAATTAGATTATTGATATCCAAATATTCATGTTGGAACACCCATTCACGAAAAACTACCATCTATTATAAAAGGTGAGAAATGCTTATTACATTTCTGTTAACTATGAAGCCATGAAATAAATTATTTTTAGAATTTAGAGAAAGAGATAATAACGACCCCTCATTTCATTATCCCCATAAATGAGGACCAGATAACAAAGGGTAGTTAACCAATACTTCCAAGATCATATTCACAAAAAACAACAACTAACAATTTGAGTGAAGACATTTAACATGATGTTCATCAAAGTTGTGCTCTAAATGGAGGTGCATAATTGGAAATTGAAAGACTAAACTTAAAAATCTAAATTTTTAAGTAAACTAGAAAAGGGAAACTACTACCTAATCCGCCATGGTTGTGTTAAAGCTTTGTTCTTTTTCTTGAATTAAATTATTCTCATCTTCCCTTTGGAATGTTGAGCTTAAGATGAAAGGGCAGAAAATATGGGTCAACATATTGGTGTAATGTTGATGTATGTGCAACCAAAGATGTGCATATAATAATAAGAATGTATGTGTAAGTAAATGATCAAATATTTTCTTGAAAGCAATGAACTACCCAATTTCATTCATAACTCTAATCCATGAATCAGAGATCCCATTTGATGGACTAGTGTTTCCTCTAGTACTAACTCATTCTCATGTTCTAGAAATAGGTTTTTCATTATGTTCCAAAAATGGACTCAAAGTTATATTCCAACGATGGCCACTTGTTCACGGTAACCTCCCAGGTGCATATTGGTCATTATTCACCTTCTTATGAGATTTTGATGTAAGACTCAATGGTTTCCTAAATAATACACTAACGGTCTAAATCACACTTCCAAAATGGAGCAGATCTAGAGTAGTCAGACTCTTAAGTTTATAACCCGACTCTCAGGCCCCCACAGCTATTATACATGGTCTGAAGTAGTAGATCGGGGTCGAACCATAGGGATAGCGAACAATAAGTACTAAGAAGGTAAAATCTTGGCTCAGATACACCAACCGCAAGGGTAGGTTAAGACGGTGTTCCTTACAGAATGATATTGATTTAAACAAACAAGACAAGTAAAGGAAAGATAAAGAAACAAAACAATAGCATAAAAGCAAACAAGCTCATGGTAACAAAATATAGAAGGGAACTTGGATTGGGTTTCACCTACTAAGATCTCCCACCAATATGCAGTACTCAAACCCTTTGTATACCCTTAGAAGCATTACAAGCAATCATCATAGATGTCCATTCCCTCCTCTTTCGAGCTTAGGATAGATCTAGATTATAGTGTTGTCTCTCTCTCGAGATGGCAAACAAACAATCTCAAATATAACCATATGATAATTAGCTTTAGCATTCCAACATTCTCATGCATTCATGCAACTCCATAACACTCAGATAGAATGAGTATTACTCTTTTGAGGTACTAAAAATGAAACATCACAAGATGATAGCTAATCATGCAAGTGAAGAGTTAAGAACAAGAGTATGGAGATAGTATGGAGATAGTCATTGCTAAGAACATATATATTCAAACAGATGTAAGTATATACATGTTGGGAGAGCCTTAGTGGCTACTACCAACCCAAGCTATGAGTTTAGCCTCTCATGTTAGTGAGTAGCATTTCAGATTTACAAATGGACAAGAACATAGAGTATTTCTATGGAGAAGGATTAGAAGAATGAGGTGAAGCGAGATGATTTGAGTAAGGAGAGTAGATGATACACCAACTACATTCAGACAATGGACATGACTAATGGTGAGTCCCTTCCTCCCAAACTTGACAAGGTGCTGCCGACGGTCTTCTATTCTTCCTCCTTCCGTCAAAGAGGAAGGGTTGGAGCGGAACAAAATGTGGAGACGGGAGAAAGTGGAAGAAAATGAATAGGTTTTGTCAGACACTTTTCCTTTTCCCCTATCAACCGATGGTGGCAAAGAGATCCTTCTCTGATAGCGTCTCTGTGTCCTTGGCATTTCATGACCCCTTGTTATGTAACGGGGGTCCTCTATATATAGGCTCTGGCACTAGGTTCTTTACTTGCACCCCAAGAATCCCATGGATCATCCTTGGGCTACATGCTTAACAACCTTGAATGATAGTTCTATTAGGGCCTCCATCGACTGGAAGCTAGAGGGTGATCATGGAGACTGACCATCGGTAGGCGGGTCTGCTAGACCATCGGTTGGTCTAGCAAATAGGCCATCAATTGGCAAGATTTATGTGACCATCGCCTATTGCATTAGCTTGACCAATGACTGACGATGTGGGCATGCCATCACTTGATCATCCTGTCAGACCATCACCCTTGATAGATCAACATGGCCATTGGTTGATGGGTGTACAAGTCCACCGGTTGATCATCTTGCTGGGCCATCGATTGGTAGGCCTATGGTCTGTCAATCGAATAATGAAAGGTGGTGATAACCTATGGGAGCATAGAATCATCTGACGCCAAATGATGGTCAAGCAGACTTGTCCATGGGACCATCAGCTGAGATCCGATGGTCATGTTGCTATTCTTCCTGAACCAACCATTGGTTATGGAAACTGATGGGGGTTCTATTCTTTGATCATATCTATATTAAAATGTTCCTATTACCTTCAAATGGGATAGAGAGAGAAACTATGAGCAAGGTAGGAGGAAATTAAATATAAGTTTGCATAACATGAGAGAATTAGGGATAAAACAAGGCATATAATATCCACAAAATTGGACATTATCACTCCTCAAAACTTATATTCTATGATGTACTCAGGCTAACAAATAGAATTAAAGCATTGAATGACTTCAAAGGGCTTTATTGGTTATTATTTTTGTGAGTGTGCAAAATGTGATAATGCTAGCCTTAAGTTTAAACTTATGCATCGAGACAAAAGGTTGTCGACACCCAAAACTCTCCCTCTTAGGTTGGAGTTGCATCACTCGCATTGCTTTCTATGATTTTCTTTATCAAAAAGTTTCTCCCATGTGACGCATTGATGATCATTTTCTAGGTTGTACTTGCGTAAAGTTCTGGTAGAGGTAGCTTTCACACCCAACTTTTCTTTTTTTGGAGATCCTAGCTATAGTTCTCGGACGGACTAAGGTTGTAGTGTTTTCCACATTTCTTAGGTTTGCTCAACCATGTAAACTGTCTTAAAGATGGTGTTTCCCGAATGGTCCCTGATGTAGTGTCTGGTGGTTATCTGAGGTTCCTTCGAAATGTTCACTACTACAGAAATGGCTAATAAAGTCACATTCACAGGCATCGGTTGTATACAGGAAACTGACTCCGAACACATACAACGTCAGTTAAACAAAAAAACTGACATCTATCTATGAAGGGCGACCAGACACGGGTATCACTTTTCATTTAGCGTCGGTTCCTTAATAAGAAATCGACGCCTAAAATTGACCACCAATTCCAAATTTTCCATCGAAAAATATTACCTTCCAAATTTAACATACAACGTCGGTTATTAACTAAAAAACCGACAACTAAATTAGCCGCATTTTAATCATCGGTTGGTTTGGAATACCCGACACCAATGGGAGTCCCACGCTGACCGTGCGGAAATTTGTACACCCATGTGGCGTCGGTTTTTCTATGGTAACCGACTACTATTGTTATTAGCATCGGTTTTTTAAATAACTGAAGCCTATGGTTAACTTTATAGCGCCGCGCGAAGCCGACTCTTCCCCTTTCTCTATTTCATCCCCGAGAAAATAGGTCTGGCGATTTGCTCCATGCTCTACTGCCCTCCGCTGCTGCGTGGTCGCACCTCCACTGCTCCGTGCTCCGCCGACGCGTCGCTCCCTGCCCTCCATGCTCGCGCCGCTGCTCTGTGGTACCGACACTGCCGCTCTTCCTCTCTTCTCGTCGACCCTCTGTGCTAGCCAGTGGCTCTGTGCTCACTGGAGGCTCTCTTCTCACATGCCCTCTCCCTCTCTGGTCGCCAGTGCTCCGTGCTCGCCGGCTCCCAGCTGTCCTCTCCACCTTCTCCCTGCCCATCCTTCTCCGTCTGCTCCCTGCCCTCTGCCGCCCAAGGTCATCCCCCTCTGCTAAGTGATGGACTTTGTCCTAAGTTGCTGATTTTGATCAAATGATTAGTATTTTTTATCTACTGATTTGTATTTACTTATCTACCGATTCATATTTACTTCTACTGATTTGTATTTACTTATCTACTGAATTGAATTTATATATCTACTGAATTGTATTTACTTATCTACTGATTTGTATTAACTTATCTACTGATTTGTATTTACATATATTAAACTTGTCCATTCTAGCATCATAATTTGATTTGATTATGTGCTTTGAACCTTGAAACATGCGTGTTAAAGATACATTGATGTCTCAAACTTAACTCACATGTGAGTCTTCAATTTCTAAAATGATTATGTGACCTAGTATGTATGTTGATATATGAAACACTAGTTAAAACTTCAAGATTGACCCCCTAATTAATACATTATAACAGTATTGAATCATGCATTTGTGTTGTTGCAGGTGGTACTGACTTGCTGTTGATTTGCATATATTTCTTCTTGCTGTTTAATTATGTGTGTCTTTATCTTGATGATGAACATGCATGGACACTCAAAATGTTGAAATCCATGTTATAGAATATGATACCTAGATTAAATGATGTTACATGAAATCTAGGATATGAATGATGAAACTAGGATTGTAGGTATTAGAATCACAACATATATACATGTATTTGTTGGCCTAGAAACCCATCCAAGATTTACTCATTAGGAGTAAATCTTGGATGGTCCCCGGTTTGGGACTATTCTTGAACACCTGATCTCACTTAGGATGTAAGTGTATAATGTGTATTGGGTTTTCAAGAAAATTTCAGCCGCATTTCCCCGTTTGTTCTCTAAGTACATATGTACTTGGAGAACAGTGGGGAAATACTGCCAAAATTTTCTTGAAAACCCAATACACATTATACACTTACTAGTGAGATTAGGTGTTCAAGAATGGGATAGGTGGTACACATTTATTATATATAAGAATGACAACACATGTATTTGTTGGCCTAGAAACCCATCCAAGATTTACTCATTAGGAGTAAATTTTGGATAGTCCCCAATTTGGGACTGTTCTTGAACACCTAATATCACTTAGGATGTAAGTGTATAATGTGTATTGGGTTTTCGAGAAAATTTCGGCAACATTTCCCCATTTGTTCTCTAAGTACATATGTACTTAGAGAACAACGGGGAAATGCTGCAGAAATTTTCTTGAAAACCCAATACACATTATACACTTACTAGTGAGATTAGGTGTTCAAGAATGTGATAGGTGGTACACATTTATTATATATAAGAATGACATCACATGTATTTGTTAACTCTAGACCCTAATCTTGTTGTAATATATACTTGTTTTCTCTTTGATCATAGAATGGATAGATCATGGATGTCCATTCACAATTGCTGCACCCCAGAGTTTATATCTGGTCTTGACTAGTTTATTAGATTTGCCGAGGAACATAGGAAACAACCTGGAGATAGGTTCTACTGTCCATGGGATGATTGGTGGGATACATTAACATTGATTTGATAAATATCAAAGGCAAGCTTCCAATTCTTTCTGGTTCAGTCATATGAGATAATGATAGAACAGATTGAATGTCTAGAGAATGAAAATACTCAATGTCGTATGCTTTCAGGTTGAGGACCTAAACGATGAGATCATACAGATGATAAGAGTTTGTACATTCTTGTTATGTCCCTAGTCATATGTCATTATGTAAGGTAGATAGACAACAATGACACACAAGACTAGATTGTGGTACTGGTTGATGACAAAATCTCATTAGTCATGATATGGAGATATCAAACTAAACACATAGGTACTTGTTAGAGAACAAGTGTACCGGACAGACCCACCACAAGTTTGACACATGGAACCATGACATGGTAGTCACAGTCAGTTCTCACAGTGATGGTGGTTAGTGTGATTCTTTGACCTGAAATCACTACACTCAACACATGTCGTTGGGTATACTTTGACATCATCAAATGTAGTCCTGAAACATGGGTTGTTATAAATGTGATGATTGGGTGGTTTTGACACATGGGGCTTTTGAGGGGTGAGTGATAGATATGGGATTTGTCCCTTATGAGGGAGTTTGATATCCATGGCCACTTGATGAGTAGGATTGAGATAGGCGTGCGCACACATGTGTGAATCAATATGTGATATTGATGTCATACATATCTCCTCCAATCTACTCTGAGATCAAGAAAGTGAATGAGCGTTGAAAGGATGAATGTTCCATTCCTTGAGTTCATTCGGGATATCAGTGACAAAGGAATTATACATTCGCTATAACACCATTCACGGATTGTAGGATTGAAAGTTGTTCTCCAACTTTCTATTTCACTTAGGTAGCACTAATGTGCGACTAGGCACCACTCTTTTCTTGTGAAGTCATAAGTGTTATGGACTTTCACTGCCAATGTGAAATGGACCTGTAGGGTCACACACATAGGATTTAACCTGGAAGAGGTGTTTATCCACAAACCATGTTTAGATTGATTACTAAAGGAGTTTAGTAGTTCAATTAAACACTCAATTAATTGATAGCTCAATATCATAGTGCTCAAGGTGTTGGACCGATTGATTAGAGTATCATATTGATTGAAACTGCAATTGACTAATTTTGCACAAGTCTGCTGCTCCAACTGATCGACTCATGAGATGAACCGATCGGCTCAGGTTGGTGAACCGATCAGCTCAACAGGTGAGACGATCGGCTCATGTGCAATGAGACGATCGACTCAAATGTTGAACCGGTCGGCTCATGTGACCAACGGAGATCGTTTGGAAAGTCGATTTTGCAAATACAATTTGTTTCACTTGTACAAATTTGATTTGGACAAGATTAATATTTGATTAATCAGAGACAAATTTGAAAGTCAATTTGAGTTGTACCAGGACCATGAACCGATCATCTCATGTGATGAACCGATCGGTTCAGGTGTCCCAAATGATCGGTTCAGCTTGAAATGATCGGTTGAGGTCACCAAATGATCGTTTTAGAGTTGAAACGATCGGTTCAACTGGCGCAAGTTGCTTGTTTTTTTGGTAAATATCAAACCCTTCTACTCCTGCTTTAATCCCGCATTGCCCGAGGTAGAGAACCATGTCCCATTACCCTCCTATATATAGGGGTAGTGGGGGCTTCTCAGAAGCACAACTCAGTGCACCAGTTGGTCTACAAAGTTGTCATTCTCTCTGGTTTTGGTAACCGAGAGAGAGCCCGAGCAAGTGATACCCAATAAGGGAGGCTCAACAAGGGAAAGACAACTGTAGAAAGTGACTGGTGGTAGGAGAGTGTGTCGGTGACTAGTACGCTGACAGGAGGGTGTGACTCCTTCCGATTCCTTGTGGGACAAGGAGATCATAGTTCTAGGTGGTCCATGTGGACTACTACAGAGGCAGGAGACTTCTGCCGCTCGGAGGACAGCTGTCAATCCCAACAGTCCTGTTGAGACCAGGAGGTGCCAGTCTCGGTGAGACCAGGAGATGCACAAACACCATTAAAGATCGGAGGTGAAGACCACGCAAGCAGCGAGGTAAAGTCACCGAGCAAGCCTCGGGACAAGGTATGGCTCTACAAACCATCCTTCCTATTGTATAGACATTGATGCATTTCCTTTGTTCTTGGTTTCGGAGGAGAAAGTTTTGTGTTTCTGCTACCTTCTCTGTCTCCCCTAAAACACTACACCTCCTTCATGGAATCAAGCCACTTAGAGGAACTTTCACAATCCATTGCTTGTGAAAAAGATAAGGGATCAATATCTTCAAAGTCTATATTTGGCTCTTGAAGATATACAACATAGTCAGATGGGATGGCAGGCCTCCTTGGCTTGTGGATCTTCTTAATTTGACATTATGTTCTACAATTTCTATAGGCTCTTCATGTTGTTCTTCATTGTGAATATGATCAACTAGTTCATTTATAACCTAACTAGTAACATGATCTACTTCTATGGCTCATCCACATGAAAATTGTTCATGAGAACAATTATTGGATAGCCTATATGACTTTCACAAGGTGTAGATGTTAGGGAATTATCTTTCATTTCATCAAATGATATATACTAAAACAGGTCATTCCCACTGAGATGATGATCCTTGGAAAATTTACCCTTACCCATCTCAACTATTTTTCATGGGTGAGATAGACAATAAAATTTGTATCCCTTTGACCTTTCCGGATAACCAATAAAGAAACCACTACTGGTTCTTGGGTCAAATGCTTTCTCATGTGGATTGTAGATTCTAGCTTCTACAACAATATCCCTATATTTGCATTTAGTTCAAGGATGATTTCCTTCCTGTCCATAATTCATATGGGGTTTTCTGGACAGACTTGCTAGGAACCTTGTTTAGTACATGCATTTTTGTCTTTAAAGCCTCACTCCACATTATAGAAGGAAGGGATGAATTACAAAATATTTCATGAATCATTTTCTTTAATGTTTGATTCCTTATTTCAGCTACACCATTTTGACTTAGTGTACCATGCATTGTATATTGGGGTACAATACCCTTTTCTTGAAGGAAATGAACAAATGGTCTATTTTTTGTCCCACCTCAGTGAACCTTCCATAATATTCACCTCCCCAATGATCTTACTATCTTAATCACTTTACCTAATTATTTCTCAACTTCAATCTTAAAGTCCTTAAATTAAAAAACCTCACTTTTGTCATTTAATAAGTAGAGGAACATGTATCGTGAATAGTCATCATTAAAGATTGCAAGATACTTTCCCCGATAAAATAAGGTGGAAAAGGTCCACTAATATCCACATGAATTATTTTGAATGTTTCATTACTCCTCTTGGAACCCTTTATAGAAGTGTTGGTTTGCTTAGCCTTTATACATTCAACACATGTTCCAAAATTAGTAAAGTCTAAGGTCCCTAAAATTCCCTCCTTCACTAATCTTTAGATTCTTTCTTTAGAAATATGTCCCAACCTTTAGTATCAAAGAAGTGATTATTGCTCATTTAATAATGTGCATTTATTACCAATAACATAATGTTGGATTGTAAAAGATTGCTCAAAATAAGGGCTCAATTTAACTTGATAAAAATCATTTTTTAAAATACAAGTACCAATTAAATTGTAGTTTTTATACAATTATAATTTTCCACTTTGAAGAATGAAACCATACTATAATTTGTCTAATCTAGAAACAGAGACTAAATTTCTACTATAGTTTGGTACATAAGAAGTTTTTTCTAAGTCGAGCAACTTTCCATTGTTAAGGATTAATCTACATGTACCACCGACCTTTACGTGAGAGCCCAATTTATTTCCTGAATAAAGGACTTTTTTCACACTTTATTGGTTTTCTTTGATTCAGAAATCTCCGTAATGTGTTGAAAATGTGCACGGTGGCATCAGAGTCAAACCACAAACTATATAATAGAATATTTGAAAGATGACATTCATATAAAACAAGAGACATTATACCTTTCTTTTCCAATTATTTATTATACTTGAAGCACTCCTTTTTTGTGACGTCTGTCTCGCAAAAACAAGATTAACTAATGCAGAAGTGATTACTAACTGTGAATTACTGAAAATCACTAAAAATTAAAACCATTTACCAAGAGATCCATTCACAGGAAAACTCTTTCATTCAGAACCAAAGTAAAACATTACATACTGGTTCATATATACATTACATGCTTCCTTGCACCTCGAAGCATACATGCACAAAACCTCAGATCCATGTATCAAAACACTAACTCCTAGGACCCGAGAGTACATAGACAACTATAGGACTATATACACAAAGACCAGACAGCCAATGTCTCCACCTGATGGATCACTGATGTCCCTGTGTCTGTTGCTGCTGCTCTTATCCTACAGGAGAGTTTCTGCCTTGACGTTTGCGTCTACCTAAAAACATTAAATCCCACGGGGGTGAGACAATTATAAAAATTGTCCCAGTGGAAGATATAACTCTCCGCCAAAACATTGTCATTGCAGTTTAGTAGAAATAAACTGAACAGTGGAATAATATAAATCAATAGCAGGTGAATCACATTTATGCAGACTAGAGCAACATTCTTATGCAATGTTACAACTATAACTTGATTAAGTAGCATGTCTCATATTCAATATGAATTAAAGGAACATAAGTACATTCATGCATCAAGGGCATACTAAGCAGTATATCATCAATCAGTGGTTCTCATATTTCAATCTTATGCAAATACGCTACACAACTGATTATATTTTACAAACAGGTTTAATCTATGAGGAGATGAGGCATACACTCATACTCCAACTGACCATTTCTAGAATCGAAATCGGTACCATAAATAGTTCAATGGAAGAGCCGGATTCCCATGACCTCTCACATCCCAGTCAGTGCGGGACAACAAACATGACTGTGTTGACTGCTCAAATATCTTTCCAGGGTATACTGAAACTTCTCTATAGAGTTACAACGTCAACTGCACTCTCATCGGCAATCAAGAGCATTAATGTTTATCTCTATCGACCCGACATAAAAATAACATTGGGAGACTAATGACACATCCATCCCAACCATCAGGAGATTTATGGTACATCTATCCTGACACATGAAGGATTGAGGGGTTTAATGTTTACTCTCTCTCAACCTCTTCACCCAGACGTAAGGATATTTTCGCCCATTTACCCCCACATATTCAAAATATGCAAATTCCAGGAATTCTATAGAACACCTGTTTCACCATCACCAATTGCTGACGATGATGGATCTATTGTCAGAGCACTACATGAACAAATTTCACTTGATTAATTAAGTACATTTTCATATTCTTTTAGCATCAGGCAAGTTCTCAGACAAAGCTCATTATGACAATGCTATAAGGAAACATGTACTAATTTCATCAATTGCTTAACAATCTTTAAAAGGTATTGGGTTCAAAACTGGGAATTATCATCCCTTCTCAATTTCATCACCATAATCATATGGCCCTGGGTAATTAAACCCTTCATTCATCATAAAGCACTGTTACCATTTTTTTTCCAGGTAACCATCACCTTCAGGTCGACTGACCAAGGCAAACATGATATTTGCTATTAAAAACACCACTCATGGTACTTGAGGCCCATTAACTCTCTTGTTACCTCTTACTAGGAAACAAGGTATATTATGGCACACAAGGCCCAATCACAATAGTGAATTAAACATCACAGCTCATACCTGGCCATGATCATCATTTTAACATACCTGCATGGTTAGCACAGATGGTAACAATGATATCAATTGCATAACATAACCATGCTCATCAAATATAAATTCACTATTCATGGGTATCACCACTATACCCTTACCAGGGTTATGGTTTCCCATTTCATATTATAAGCGAATAATCATCTCATTACCACATCATAGTTATGGTTTATTACCATACTGCCCAAAATTAGGGTTTATTAAGAATTACATAGCATTACCCTGGATTTGAGATTCACAGAACATCAAACATTAGGGTATCTCATGAAACCATCCTTAGTTAGGGTTTCACATCAAAATCGCCCTATAGAAGGATTTACATTCAATAATTCACAATTAGGGTTTACTATTCATCCCAATTAGGGTTTCATGATCCATTCCCATAATTAGGGTTTACTATTCATCCCAATTAGGGTTTCATGATCCATTCCCATAATAAGGGTTTACTATTCATCCCAATTAGGGTTTCATGAACCCTTCCCATAATTAGGGTTTACTATTCATCCCAATTAGGGTTTCATGATCCATTCTCATAATTAGGGTTTACTATTCATCCCAATTAGGGTTTCATGATCCATTCCCATAATTAGGGTTTTGGATCACATTACTCTTGATTAGGTCTATTCACATCATCACCCTAAATTAGGGTTACAACCATACCTTGGATTAGGGTTTTCAATTATAATTGCCCTGGATTAGGGTTAAGGATCAACAACTTTGTCAATTAGGGTTTAGGTTCATGATTAGGGTTTCATGATCTTATTACTTAAGAATCATACACTTAATCACCATATAAGTCATACTCATGTATCAACTCCATGTTATCATACCTCTCAACTTGATTAAGTCATATCAATCCTTAATTAAGTTCATACAACTATGAATGACATAGTGTACCAAGTCATTGCTTTTATTAGCAGTTAGGGTTTCTTCCATAATTAACACTAATCACATAGGTACTTTTAGGGTTTCAACCTTTGTACCTTATTGATTAACATTACTAACCATCATTGGATAATTAGGACTATCATTGCCTTTAATATCCTAATGATTGAACAACTAACAACCTCCATGCGGTCTTGAAGTTACATTACCAAACTGTTTTAAAACCGTTTGGCCCCAAACGGTTTCAAGGTCATTTGGGCCAAATCAGTTCCAAAACCGCAAGGTCTCATTAGGTCATTTCTCCATCAAATCAATTTCCAATTGCACCATTGAATTGATCATTAGTTATTCAATTGAAGGGTTCATCAATCTAAACCATTAGATCATCATCCATGGGTCAAGGATCAACCTTCAATCCACCAAACGGTTTTGAAACCGTTTGGTCCCAAACAGTCTCAAGACCATTTGGGCTCAAATAGTCTCAAGACTGTTTGCCCCAAAAAGTCTTGAAATCATAAGGACCAATCAAGGGTTTCATCAATCAATTCAATTATGGTTTCCACTTGAAGGATCGTGCACACATTGGATCAGTCAATTGAGTCCATTGGATCATCATCCAACCTATGATCAAGTTCAGACCCCAAACGGTGAACTATACCAAACGGTCAACCATGCCATGCGGTTTGGATTCCAAACGGTCAACTATACCAAACGGTCAACCATGCCATGCGGTTTGGAATTCAACTTTACCAAATAGTTTGCAAAACCGTTTGGACCAAAAATCTAAAAATGTTTGCTATTGTTCTTTGCTTAAGGTGTGTTCTTATGAATAGGTTATCATCTTCAAGCTTTAGACTCACGAAAGATACTACCATTTCCATGGCAACTCCATCAATCAAGCAAGGTTATTGCAATAATGACAATTAAATCAATTGCAAGTAGAAATCAAATTCAATGACAAAGATTAAGGGTTAAAGTTATATAACCCGCCTTCAAATCTGATCCCAAGCTCCAAGATTCACGGCTCCAATGGTGGTTGAATCTCTAGCAACCTCCCAAGGTCATTTCTCAGGCTTTTGGAGTGAAAGGACTAGCTAGGGTTGCAGATGGAGTGAAGAAATGAAGAAATCATGTATTGTTTTATGATTTTCACCATGAAATCAAGAAGAACAAAGGTCAAAGGCTTACCAACAGGTTGGGGACGTGCTCCCTGCTGTTCTTAGCTCTCTTGGTCGATTTTGCAAGCAAGGGGAAGAAAGGAATCGAAAAGACCCTTAGGTGGGTTGGAAAAGGCTCTTTTATAAGAAATTGATGAAAGAGAAAATGTTTTGTTAAAATTCAATTAATTCCAAAAAATAAGTGCCACCTCTTCCTCCTTGGTTTTCTTGCATGCAAAGGAAACTCAAACCCACCGAACTCCCCTTCATTATCCATGGATTAACGGAAAAGAAATTAAGCACCTTAATCCATTATAATACTAATATATATTTTTGAGTGGGAATTCTTTTCCTTATAATAAGGTGAGTGGGATTTCACCTCCTTAAGATATTTTTGGTCCTTGCAAAGCTCAAGGACGTTCACTCATGCATATAAATTCCACCATTTTAATTTTGGTTGAAGGCCCTTGAATTATTTTATTTATGTTTGCATTAATATATCCATTATGCTTAAATCTTGATTATTTTAATATCAAGATTCTCTCTCCTTCAACCTAATTCAAATGAGGCGCCCCTCTCAATTTCTTTGATCCACTTGATGCCAAGAAACATTAGTGACCTTATTGAAGTGGTAATTTACCTATTGCACCCTAGGTTTTGGGTAAATTGCACATTACACCAAACTAGGTTTTCATGCACAAACATTGCTTTATTAGCTCTTTCTCGGAATATATGATATCACAAGCCATACCTCTGCATCATCTTCACTCTCATTATGCTTCAACACATGAGGAACATATTATCATGCACAATTTGCAATTATACCCCTCAACGTGGGTAATTTTCACTTTAGTCCAGAACATGCAAAATATTGATTTCAACAATATTCAAAAAGGACTAGAATTGTAATATAAATTCCTCTTGAGCCCTAAATACTTTTCAAAAGATAATAACATACATATAATCACTCTCATTAAGCAAAACACCTAGGATTACTTCATAACCCAGGTCAGGGATGTTACATTTTTAGCATGTCCTTTCTTACGGAAGAAGAAGTATTTAATGTTAGTCTTGCTTCCCCCAAACTTGCCATCACCTGGCTTGGACACTCTACCTGAGATAGGAGTAGTTCCATTTATTTTTCCTTTACCCTTGCGACTATGCTTGTCGTGGGTACTTAAATGTGTAGTAGGGACTCCTTCATTCTTAAGTCTCTCTTCTTCTTAAATACATATGACCAATAAATTATTTATTGACCATTTTTCCTTAGTGTGTTGTAAGAGACCTTGAATGATCCATACTAACTAGGGAAGGAAGTTAAAATGAAATGAACAAGAAAGTTATCAAAGATGGATAACTCCATCTCATTGAGTTGTGTGGCAATACCTCTCATCTCCATTATGTGTTCATGGATTCCACAAGAACCGTTTTACTTCATAGAGCACATCTTAGACATTAAGGTGTTGGAATTAGACTTATTGGAAGAAACATATTGATCCTCAACTATTTTTAGAAAATCTTTTGTCAATTCAGATGTAGGAATAGAATGCCTAATATGCTTCCCCACATGTGATTGAGTGAACAACAAACTAAGCCTATTAGAACATTCTCACTTATCATAATTGACTTTTGCAGCAGTGGTACTTTCCTTTGTTAGTGGTTGTGGCTTTTCCACTCGGAAAGCCAAGTCTAAGTTCATACACCCTAATGTAGGCATGACATTTTCTTTTCATTCATTAAAATTTGAACCGTTGAGATCTGGAATGCTACTTTCACCATACAATGATGAGGAAATAACTACAATAATTTAAAATATCCAAATTAAAACTACAACAAAAATATAAAAGTAAAATGAGGTTTGCTTTAATTTACTTTTATCAACTAATCCACTTAATCATCACACTTATCTTTGTATAAAATGTAAGACAAGACAAGATTTGTTATTTAATGCGACTCACACTCACTTATTAAAATACATATACATTAGAATAATCAAATATTTGCCTTTGGGTAAAGTATTTAATGTATCTAATGACATATCTATATTGACTGTATAAATATGTTACTTGGTCCTAAAGTGAATAATGTTCTTGACTTATTAGGCTTACTTTGGTGAGCGACTAATGCAGTGTTTGGCAACACGATTGGTGTGTCACCGCTTTGGTGCGGTGAGATGGGCCACCATAAGATTTTTATCTGATGAAAAAAAGTTACCGGTGAACGCTAATCTATGCTAAAAATAATACAAATTTAAAACGGTGGGTGATCTTGTGTTTGGTAATAACGGCTACGAGCGATTGCAACTTGCCCGGCCTTGCCGGCCCCATCGCTACCCGGGCAATCACACCGCTTTACCAAATGAAGCATAAGTAAGTTCAAGTCTAAAGAAATTTTTGTCACCAGACCAATAACAATTACGAGGTCTCACACACCCATTGCAGTGCACTTCGTCACAAGAGAAACTAGATCTTGTGACCATTAAAGTTTCTCCTTGCTCCATTGGCAAGAATAGAAAGGAAGAAACACACCATGAATTACACGAGGGGCGAAGAGGCGCCGAACGGGGTGGGATCTGTTGCTTGATGAGAACCACACAAATACAGTTTAGATGTCAGATGAAATATTAGTGTTTCTCATAATTTTACACAAAGCCATATTATGCAGACAAGACAAAAAGAAGCTTGGGAGACATTTCGCCCTCAGAAATGAGATCCACTATAAACAACAATATGAACCACCGACATTAGTATTTCAAGCATTTTACACATCCTAATTAAGTCCAAAAAATCTTAGAGGCATGGTTCCATAGGCCTAATAACTGTTGCCACAAATAGGAAACAACATGGAGCGCCTATTGACTCATTACTAACCAGAAAATCACCAAAACACTGATGATGAAATCAATATTCCATTCGAGACCATCATCCATGTCTAGTATCTCATAGCCGACACATTTCGCTTCACATTGTCGTGTAAAAGTAATGCCCGCATTGCTCTTGAGGCAACCATCGGCGAAAGGAAATACATTCGCGCACACACGATTATAGCGGAAATATTGTCACAATTAAATTTGTAGATACCATTTTTAGAAGCTTACCCAAATTTTGTGGAGCATCTATTAGCGATATATACCCGCAGCGAGAACAGGGACTAGCATCTTGGCACAGAATGACGGAAGCGAAAAACGTCTGAGAGACCGAGCGGACGAACAGATGTCGAGAACGGACGTTCTGGTTTCTATACCATGTGGACTCTCTAACGGAAGTATTTGGTTACAGATAGATCCCCGGAATGAGGACCAAAAGCATATACATATAATAAATCTATTGTCTCTCTTTCATGATGAAGAGACACAAAAGTTTTAGAAAACTGTCCAATCCAATGAATGCATCCCTTCAGAAAATACTGAATAATAAATATATACACAATTATTTTGGACCAGAGATATTTAGCATCTCGCTGCATCCACATAAGCATAAAAAAGTGGATTTGGAATCACTGGTGTACGTGCCGAACTAGTAGCTGACGTCTGGAGTTCTATATGCATGGGAATATGTCGGGGACTCCTATTGTCAGTTGTCCCTGTTTACCTGATATAGGTTGGGGATCAAAGAGCAGTAACATCTTCTCGATCTCCAGTCTCCACAGCCATTCACTACCTACGCCTGAAGTGGAGGAAAAGAGATGTGATTCCTGGACATCCTGGCCTCTGCCTCTAGCCTAAAATTCTCCGTGTCATGTGTGTTGTGTAGAAGATGATGACAGTGCTAGCTCATGACCGCATGGTTGGGAGCATGGATGCCGATGACATGCTACTGCTCCCGGCACTCAGCCCGTAACCGGTGATGAAGAGTATAGTCCTAGCATTTGTGTAGGTGTAGGTGTCGCAGTTCTCCACTATCGTGATTCCAAATGCAAGAGTTTGCTACTATATTAGAATGGGCTGTGATTCACGTATCCAGACCCACACCCTATTCTACACTTTAAAACGGCCTTACAACGGTCAGTCCAGTACTTCGCTAGTGGTCCGATTAACGGCCCACCAACGTCAACCCCCTGTGAAAATTGTCTCCCGCTATCTCACCTTTTCAGCCTTCAGGCAATCCTCGGCGCTCTTCTCCCTTTTCGACACGAGAGTAGGAAATGGCGACAACACCTCTCGTCGATCGTTCTTCGTTCGCTACTGCCACTTTTTTCATTATCCTCGTTCTCTTTTGTTCTCCTTCTTTCGCTTTTTCCCTGTCTCCCAAACTATCGTCCGGTTGTCTGCCCTAGTTTGGAGCTCGATTCCTTTTGGTGACATCTGAACACACCCCATGACGACAAGGTGGCTTGCATCATGGATGGCAAGATCAACTTCATGGACGCGGTGAGGTGTCCTGGATTGACAATCGGGGCTTGGTAGGACGGAGCAAAAGACAGATGATTAGGATTGTGAGGAGGGCTGCGAAGAGGACGAAGTTCATGCACACAAAGGGGATTTGATTCTATTTTGCTGTCTCTCGGCTTATGCTGGATGAAGTCCTATTGGCGTTGCTACTTACTGAAGCAGAGGCAAAGGGAGGAGAAAGGGCTAGAAGTAAGTGCAGGCGGGTGGGTGTGTAACGCCCCTCCAAGGACATACATGACAACGGAAGAAAACCCTATGTTGTCCATAACATGGGTCACTCAGCTTGGAGGAACATTACAAAATATGATATACAATAGCAATAAGATGAACAAACACCTTACATTAATTGAAAAATATATTCATACATAGTTTTAACAAAAGGAAAACTAGATCAAGTTCATCTAATCTAATTTTAGAACAAGATCATACATCATGTAAGAGATATCTAAACTATGGATCATATTGGTAAAAGACACCCCACTAGGTCTTTTATTCTTGAAGATTTCTTGAGTTATTCCATAGATGTCAAAAAGCTTCTTCCTCCTAAGCTTGCTCCTTACCTACGGGCATCACGCTCCCGGCCATGCATAAAATTAATGGTAAGTGGAATTGAATATATTATAATTAAAGAAAGCATGTAAATTGAAAATAATCTTTGAACAATAAACTTTAAAAAAATGAACACAATTCCGTTTAAGTTACTTCTTTTATCTTGACTTATATAAGAATCCTCAGGTTTTGCACTGAAGTGCCTCTTCTCTTATGCACCGAAGTACCTCTTGGATTGCACCGAAATACCTCTTGGGTTGCACCGGAGTGTCTCTTCTCTTATGTACCGAAGTGCCTCTTAGTTTTGCTCTGAGGAGCCTCTTGATGAGGATCTTATATAAGTTGTCTTTTAACATTATCTTTCGTTTAAAACTCTTAACTTTCTCTTAAATTTCTATTGAATCTTAATATGGACTTTACACTTAATGTGCTTGAATATGATACCATAATATGGATAGTAAAACATTACATTCAATTCATCATAAAGTCATTGACTTTAAGCAATTGAAATAGATAGCACATCCATAACATTCATTCCATTTATACATACATAAAAGCAAGCATTACTTATGTTCCATTAGCATGGACCACTTACCTTGCACTTAGAGGAGATCTTATCTTACTTCCTGGGTTCAGTAAACCCTAATCACATCCTTGGGATTTGAAAAACCCTAAACACCCTATTCATAACATTCAATATATTAATTTGCATTCCAATTATCATCTAAAACCCTAAATACCCTAATTGTTATAACTTATAAATTCTTCAGGTCCAATTTGATCCAAGATTCTCTTTTTATCCAAAAATGCTAGATTTTGACTATTAAGATCATTTATACAAGTGGTAGTCATTAAATTCATGAAATTAGGGTTTTCATGCATCAAATCCTATTAAACTAAGCATCATTATGCATTTTTGAAATTAGAGACAAAACTAGGTCGTGATTATATTCTTATTGTGTTCCTTGTATTTTTCTTATCAAGATTCATATATAAGATGTCGATATCCGACTTACCAATTAATTATTATGATTAAAACGAGATAACTATAGTGTGACCAATAATTCTGCACCGTGTCAGCATTAGAGGATCTTACCTCCTTTTCCACGCGGATCCAACTTGGCCCAACAGTTAGTCGCCACCTCAGCAATCCGTCCGCGTGAGGATGGGGAAAAAATCAAGATCTAAAGATGGATTTACCCCTTCCCCTTCTTTGCATGCGAGGGAAGGGATGAAATTTCACCCCATGTTATCTTCTACCACTCGCTGCCTTCTCCTTCGTGAGAAGGCACCTCGAGCGAGTCAAGAGAGTTGACTCTGGGCTACTAGGGCTTAGAGTGGAAAGCAAGGGCATCAGAGCCTCTGCCTCGATGGGATGAACTCGGTAGTGGCTTCAATTTCCCACTTTCATGGCTGGAGTAGGGAGAACGGTGGGGGTCCCTCTGACAGTGGCAATAGAGAAGAAGAGAGAAGAAACATAGTTTGAGGAGAAATTGGAGGAAGAGGACCGAGCCTAAGATTGAGAAGAGCCTCTTGGACAAAAAAAGGTCTCGCAAGGGGGGACAGTTATACCCTTATATACAACCTTAGGCTATGGAGGATGGCCGACGAGGGGACTACGGATTAGGGGATTCCTTGACTTTCCAAAGATGGCAAAACTTAGGGTGGTTGTGATCAGAATCCCTTTTCAAGTTTAATGGGACAAGTTTAATCCACTCAAACTTATCAAAGAGGGAGAGAGACGTGAGAGAAACAGGAGGCGGTATTGTACAACTTTCCTAGTCTGACTCAGGGTAGAGGATGACCTATGAGTCATTGGATCTTTGATCCAATGGTTTATGGTCTCGTGAGAAAACAAAGGGGTTATATACTGGTTTCCTAAATTAGATGAAATTGTGACATCTAATACATTGCTCGATTAACCCTCTCACTTTAGGAAACCCAATCAATTCATACCTCTCTCTCTCCTTAATTCCGATTGGTCCCAAATTTTAAAGGAAAGCTTACATTATTTAAATCTATCTATGGGAAAGTTTTCGTAGCAAAATATGAAAGCTAAATATCTTTTTCTTGCCCCTTAAGTAATTTCTTTATTTTTTTAAGGCTTTAATAAACTTCTTTTTTTATCAAAACTTGGCAAGAAATCCTATTTAAGTGTATATTTATCTTGGGTGAAAGTTAGGGTCGAATTATCCCATTGGTTATTCTCAACCTACCTTTTTCTAGGAATTTCTACACAAATCCTTATTAATCAATTTACTTTTAACTTTAATGTATTAATTGATTGGATATTGTTAAAAAGGTTTCCTTTGTGATCCATTGAGTCAAAATTTGAGATCAAACTTATTTTCCACTGAAAAAATTTATTTCATCTTCCCTTTTGTGCTTTTGAATAATTCCTTTGGATGAGAGAGAAAAAACCAACATTTATATCTGTGAGTTGGTTGTAATAGATAATGTACATATGAAAGAGAAAAATATATTCTCAGTCTTATTTTACTCTTCTTACTTCATTATCTCTTAATATATTTTATTCATGGTCTTTTTGCATTTAGACCCTCAACTATTTCTATTTAAGAAAAATCACATTCTATGGTTTAAATTATTCTTGAAATTTTGGGATGTTATAGGGTGTGTTCTCTAGGTTCTCTGTCTTCCTGGAAAAAGAGAACCTGATCGACTGGGTGCATGTGACATATCTTGGAATGGATCTCGTAGGCATGGTCATCATGGATGCTATATGACTTCCTCTCAAGTCGGACCATTGAGGTATATGTACATGTAGAGTTTATATTAGACTGTAAATCCTGGTGCACGTGTTTGTGTAAATAATACTTTGACAATAATGACAGAGGTGTGGACAGTCTACCACCCGCCATCAGTCTACTTTCCAGAGGAGAAGCAGAGAGAGGTCGCTAGCTCTGGCTCCCTCCACTACCTACTCTTATTAAGAGCTTGTGGTCTTTCTTTAACAAACAAAAGGTTGTTTTCTAGCCTATGAGCTGTACATGCTATTCAACTTCTTTTCATTTCAGCAATGCCCCTCAGCTACCTCCCAAGCCAACAACACCGTCAATTTTGTGGCTTGTTCAAGCTTTTAATCCACTCCGGCCTATTAAGCCGCCTCAGCATTGACAACCATCTCTGTTTTGCTAGCATTAAAAATTGGGAAACGCTTTAATCTGGATCAGACATACACTAGTACAGAAATGGTCTATAGTGTTGGTTTTTTTAAGCCTATAGCGTCACTTTTCAGTCGATGCCTAAGTGGCCATCACTATAGTAATTGCTCTGTAGCGTCAGTTTTTTTAACCCAAAAAAAACAACCTTGTATAGTAAACAACCGACCCTATAGGCTCTCAAAAACTAAACCCAAATGAGAAATGAAATTGTACCTGAACCCTATAACGTCAGTTTTTTAATAAATAACCGACTCTACAGATTATATCTAAGGACCTATAGCGTCGATTTTCTTAAAAACCCGACGTTATAGGTGTTTTGGCCGTTCAACGTAGAACGGCCGTGTTGCATAAAACGGCCGTGTTGGGAAGAGGTAGAACGGCCGTGCACACTAGCACGGCCGTTCTACCTCCTCCCAACACTATCGTTTTATGCAGCACAACCGTTCTACGCTGAACGGCCAAAACACCTATAGCGTCGGTTTTTTAAGAAAACCGACGCTATAGGGTCGGATTTTTTTTTAATTTATGTAGAAACTGAACAGAACATAACAGAAGAATAAGAATATGTAAGATATGGGAGAGGGGAGCATTGATGCTCAACCGTCACCATTCCAAACCACACATTCATAACAAAAATGATTCATATATATTGAGTTAAGTATACATAGTCACATCATAATTTACAAAATGATAGATTGCAAGTCTGGGATGATATATATTAAAAATGTCAGATACAAAAGTAAATATGAAAGAGTACTCAAACCACATAAAAAAAATGGAACGTAACTGACATGTTTATTCCAATACTATATTGACTTCATTTAGAAAAGCATCTGACCACTCTTCTCGGAATTCATTTAAGTCCTCACGTGTGTAAGGCTGAGTTGTAAAGATCTGTAAACAGAAAATGCACATGCTAATATTTTATAAAATGACTACAACTCATTTGTAAATTTATGATGTTATTCTTTATTACCTGATCTATAGTCTGAATGTCATTTGATGCTTGTTTGACAATAGCTTGCATATATTTCATTACATAGTAACCACAAGCCCAGTCATTATTTTGTATAGGACACTACAAATAACGAATTATACTTAATGTTAGTAACTACTATAAATAGAAGACTATAACAGTTGACATATAAGAGTTGAAAATTAATACATATAAGACTAAGCAGTTGTCAAAGTAGCTACCTTGACATTTTTCAAAGTCAATGTCTTTAATTTTGTGGGTATTTGTCCTTCGCTTTCACGAAAAGTTTTTATACCCCTATCAAATTAAATGATAGTTGGTAGAATAGGAATTCTAAACAAAAATATCATGTTGATGCATTGACTATATTTATGCTTACGCCATAGCTGGCAATTTCAGTTTGTGACCCCTTGTTGTTTTTCCCATTGGGTCAAGATAATGAAGAGTCATCAATTTTGGGACAATCACCACTAATTCCCAATGTCTAGATCTGAGTAAGAATAAAACAAACATTAAAATAAAATACATTTATTCATTATTAAAATTATATTGAATAATAATACTTACTCGACGTTAAAAGGAATTAGGATAATTTCCTTTCCCACAGTAGCAAAATATTTGAATGCATCAGAGAAGTAATCACTCACTTCATCAATATGTGTCTCCACCTGACTAGTGACCGAAGGAACTAAGAATCCAACATTCTTTATATCAAAGTTTGTGGTCTCGGTATATAAATGGCTGTTAAACATTTGTAATTATTTTCATATGTAGAAATAAGCTAAAAATGTGTATTGGAATTTTCCATATTGATAGATTCTTACCTTATCCATACTTCTAATATCGAAGTATTCAACCAATCATAACAGAACAACTCTATAATATCATCAAGAAAAATATAATTGTCGAAGTCCCTCACAGTTGCATCTTCTGTTAAATTGATCAACATTTGTAGTCTAGAGCTTTGGTTGGCTAAGTATCGACACAAACATTTACATTTACTTCCCAACTCGTCGAATATGGATTCTAGAATAATAGATGGCTTGGGCATAGGAGGATGACTAGTAGATTTTTTACTTTTTAGTTTGCAAACCTGTTAATTAAATTACATACTTCTATTAGACGAGTTCATATATGCAGTCAAATATGAAAAACATGGTAGAATTCAAGTATGCCTTGTCATTGATAACCAAGTGTCTAGGCCAGCCCACCATAGCACCCTCTGCTTCATCAACTGTACTATATTCAGGATTAGGTATGGGTAGTGGTTTGTCCCCCATTCTGTCATACACAAGATGGATGGACACACGACAAATGTCATTAGTAATTTGTTGGCAATGCAATGTTCCACCAAAGTTGTACACCTTTCCTGTTACCACAACATTATATTCTGGAACCTCCACTGCAAGTTTACAGTTCATACCAACCTAGATTGAAATAATATAGGTTATATAAGAAGACGTAGAACAGATACCTGTTACAACTATATATATTATCATATATCATACTAATAACACAACATATAGAACAAAAACTTACTGCAGATTGTTGTGGTGGGTCATCAGGAGTGCTCCCATGACCTTCTACAACTGGAGCATGGGCTTGTACCTCATCACTTGAGAGACGCACAGTATGATAAGGTTGAGAAGGTTGAGTAGGCTGATATGAAGACATAATTTCTTTTACTTTCTATGCTACTAATACTTCAGCCTCCTCTTGTGTAAGACCTCCTGCACGACCTCTTTTAGATTGCGAAGGGCCAAAATAAGACATGAATCCTATGCCAGCTCCTAATCCCCTAACACGGCCAGGATGCTCATTCATACCAAGCGCAACTGATAGTTCATCCATGTGGTCAGTTGGGATGAACTTTCCTTCCTTCCTTTGCTCGTGGAGATCAATCTATGCATAGTTAATAAAAATATTAAAACACAATATCAATTAGATATAAATAAATCTAAGTTTGTGGGAGTTACTCTTTACTTAGTTGGGATAAACCTACCATCTTTTGTGCCACCTCCTTAGTTGCAGGGTTGACAATTTCACCTGCTCGATTCTGTCTAGCATCAATCCATGTCAAGTGTCGGGGTGGACGCTCAACTTGAGTTGTACTAGATTCTTCTCCAGAAGAGGATTGCTTCTCTTATAGTTGGTGGCGGAAGGCATAACCACTGGGCCCCAAGCGATGGTCATGCAAATTTTTGGCCCTTCTTTCCTTTTGAGCCAGGTGGATAGCCTGATCATTTAAAATGAATTATTGCAATTTAGACTTGGCAAACATGTATAAAAAGATTCACCTCCTTAATTGTATAAAATTAAAAATTCATAAAATACATCACAATCTTTATTACCTAAAACTCTTCCAATCTCCTAGCTGCAACAAATCTTTCCCACACCTCAGGATCTATAAAAATATATACATCTGTTGCTTTCTTCTTTTGTTTAGGATTATCTATAAATTCCCTTGCGAGATATGTCTTAAAACCCCTCCATCGTATACTACAACGTTGTAGCACTCTTTTCTTGTGATCTTTTTCATTTAGATGAAAACACCCTATACATACAAAAGAAGCAATTAATAATGTTGTTTTGAAAGGAAATTAATTCCAAGCAAACTAAATTAGAATCAATAGATAAAAAAACATATTAAAATAATATCACTTCCACTCACAGATATATCTTTCCATATGAGGTCTTTTTTGGCATTAGGAACATCATGCCAATTTTCTATATCTATTGGCACCTTACTGCGTGCGGTTGCCCCTACGTAATGCTTGAAAGCACTAGCATGTTCCCCAACAGGTGCTCCTGTGATATCAAATTGGAGTGGCAATTTCTCCCCTTTAGCCCTGAGCTCCTGCAGCCTACGCATTAGTGTGGGACCTCTACTTTTCTTAGTATCACCACTACCATCCTCATGGTGCTCATGCTCATGCTCAAAATGTTCATCTTCACTCGCCATTTTAGAACCTGCAAGTATACATGATAAAAAAATAAGTGATAATAAAAGCACAAGTGATAAGGTATACTAGCTTGAATGATAATAAAATAAATAATTCAAGGAATACATGCCTCTAGTATTGGTTGAGTTGTTAGTCAAGGAAAATTCCTTCAGCATGGTCTTGACGTTTATAATATTCATTGGTGTTATCTTCAACATTTACACTTGGCAAACCAACTAAGAATGGGCTAGAATCATGATACTTTTTGTAGTATTCTTCTTCATTTATAGGATCTATAGTAAACTGTCTTTTTCCATGAAGAACGACAAACCAATTTTTATTTGCCGGGTCATCAATATAGAATACTTGTTTTGCTTGGTCTGCCATGATGAATGGCTCATCTTTCTCACCAATCTTTTCAAATTCACCAATTTGAAACCCAACTCATCCACTAAAAATCCTTTGTTGTTGTCAGCCCAATTACACCTAAATATAGGAACTCGAAAATTTGTATCGTCCATTTCCCATATGTCCTCAATGACGTCGTAATATGACATCTTAGCTTCACGTGGTCTTTTATCTTTGGCACTAGCAAAATACAACAAACAAGCTTTAACACTGACCCCATTATTTTTAACTATACTACTTTCATCTTGACGCTTTGTGTAGTATGAAAATCCGTTTATGTCATAACCTTCATATGGCATGACATCAATTTTTGGCTTAAAGGCGAGCCATTTTATGTTCTCAACAAAATTATTCGGTGATTCAGATAGTTGATTAAATACTTTCTCTTCAAAACACCTAATAAATGTTCGATTATGCTCTCTTGCAAGCCACATTGAACTGGATCGCAGATGATTTCTCTTGATAAGATCATTGTGTTCTGTGATGTAGCTACTAACTTCATCGATGTTGTGTAAAATATACAAATGTGCTTGTTCCCACAACTCACGAATGATTCCTTTCACTCGTCCTCCCAGAGTTCCTTTGCCATAATAAGATCCAGTGTGATGGGAATTTTTTTGATCGCTACAAGTTTCATTGCAATTCAAAAATTCATTACAAAAGTCCATCACCTCCCTAGCCACATGACCCTCAATAATACTCCCTTCAGGACGATAACGATTCCAAACATCACCTTTAAAAACACTCATGTAGCGTTCAAATGGATACATCCAGTGTAAGAAAATTGGAATCAACATCTTCACCTCCCTTGTAATATGTACAACAAGATGAACCATGATATCAAAAAATGAAGGAGGAAAGTACATTTCAAGCTGACACATGGTAACAATTACATCTTTCTGTAATTTATCGAGAGTATCAGGATGTATCACTTTCTTGCATATTTCATTGAAGAAGAAGCAGAGTCTTGTGATTGCAAACCTTACATGCTTCGGCAATATAGATCGAATAGCCACAGGTAAAATTTGTTGCATTAAGGTGTGACAATCATGAGATATGAGACCTATTAGTTTCAGATCCTTCATTGATACCAATCTATGAATATTAGAAGAGTATCCTTGTGGAACCTTAATATTATACAAGCACTCACAGAAAGTCTTTTTCTCCTTCTTTGACAAAGTGTAACAAGCTGGTGGCAAATATGTGTGGCGACCCCTGATCTCCACTGATAATTCTTTTATTATACCCATTAATTCTAAATCTTTTCTAGATTTGATGCCATCTTTAGTCTTTCGTGGTATGTTCAATAGCGTATCGATGATGCTATCATAAATATTCTTTTCAACATGCATGACGTCAATGTAGTGTCTAATTGCCAAAGATCTCCAATAAGGAAGATCCCAGAATATTGACCTCTTCTTATATAGAGATTTGTCACATGCGAGTGTATGACTACTTGAACTCTTTCCAAATTCATTAACAATATGTTTCACCCTATCATATACAATATTTCATGGTATAGGTTTAGGAGCACTTCATTCCTCCGTTGACCCATTAAAGGTTTTGTGTTGCCTTCGATAAGGATGCACTGGTGGGAGAAATCTCCGATGACCAAGATATATGATTTTACCACCATGTTTCAGTCTGATTGAATCAGTATTTTCCTCACAAATAGGGCATGCTTTGTAACCTTTTATGCTATATCTAGACAAATTTCTATAAGCTGGAAAGTCATTAATCGTGTAAAACAACATAGCATGCAAACTGAAGGTCTCTTTACGTGAAGCATCATATGTCATAATATCTTCTTCCCATAGTTTCATTAGGTAATCTATTAGAGGTTGAAGGTAAACATCAATATCATTTCCAGGTTGCTTGGGCCCTGATATCAATATTGACAACATGACATACTTATTTTTCATACACAACCAAGGAGGAAGATTGTATATAACAATCATAACAGGCCACGTGCTATGTTGGCTGCTTAATGTACCATAGGGATTCATTCCATCTGTACATAGTCCAAGTCTTAAGTTTCTTGGTTCTTTACCAAATTGAGGGTATAATAAATCAATTTTCTTCCATTGTGGTGAATCAAATGCATGTCTTTGGATGCCATCATCATTGGCCTTTAACTCCCCATGCCAAGACAAATTTTGTGCATCTTCTATATTAGCAAATAAGAGTTGAAATTGTGGTATTATTGGTAGATACCACATCACCTTGGCAGGAGAGCCATTTTTAGCCTTAGCTGAATTTGTGGTCTTATACCTTGACGCACCACATTTTGGACAATTTATTAAATTACTATAGTCCTTCTGAAATAACACACAATCATTTGGACATGCATGAATCTTCTTAGCCTCCATTCCCATTGGGCACATTATTTTCTTTACTAGATATGTTGAAATTGGAAGCACATTGCCTTCAGGAAGAATTTCCTTTAACAAAGACAACAATGAAGTGAAACTCTTATCGCTCCATCGGTTTTGAGCTTTAAGAGTATATAATCGCATAACAACACTTAACCTCGTGAACTTAGTACAACCCTTATATAAAGGTTTTTTAACATCATGGACTATGTTTGCAAATAAAGAAGGTGGATCAATGATATTGTCCCAACAACTGCGTAGCATCTCATCAACCATATCATCCTGAATTAGGTCATCCTGAATCGGTTCATCATTGAAATTATCATCATTATCTATATCTTCTATGCCACAACTATTAGTATCGACATTTTCTGATCGATTATTAATTTTCTCTCCATGCCAATATCATTCATTATAACCTTGTATGATCCCATTGCATATGACATGATCCTTAATTTCCTCAACAGTATCAACTTTCAAATTGTTACCACAATTTCTACATGGACAATAGAACCTATCTGTAGGTAGTTTCCTATGTTCCTTAGCAAATCTGATAAATTCATCAAGACCTTTGGCAAACTCTGGACTACAACGGTTCTTGATAGACATCCAACTTCGATCCATTTTCTATATCACATTAAAAATTAATTATAAAACTAAGCATTTAATATTGATACTATAAGATGTAAGTTTTTATTGATAGGAATTGAAGTTAATTACTTATATACTAAAGTGTATCACCTATCCCATTTTTGAATATTTAATCTCATTAGTAACTGTATAATGTATGTTTAGTTTTGAAGAACATTTCAACAACATTTCCCCTAAGTTCTCCAAGTACACCGATGTAAATGGTAAATAACCACTCACATATGTACCCAGAGAACAAATGAGGAAATACTACTAAAATTTTCTTCAACACTAAACATACATTATATGGTTACAACCTAAGTGAGATTAAATATCCAAAAACAGTCCCAAACCGGGGTCTATCCAATATTTACTCCTATGAGTAAATTTTGAACGGGTTTCTAAGTTGATACATGCATAAATGTATTATTGTCTTATTTATATATTTAGTTAAACATCATGCATTCGATGATCTCATATATAAACCGTAAAGTGTCAATCTGAGACTAAAAAATTCTCTTATAATGTAAGGCATTAGGGTCAATATACATCAATATTAGAGGAACAGAAAGATTTTAACAAATACAGTTTAGCAACTCAGCCAACACGGCCGTGCTACCCAGCACGGCCGTGCTACCTAACAAATACATTTACTCAGCCACAGCCACCACGGTCGTGCTACCCAGCACGGCCGTGCCACCAACCAACACAGTCGTTCTACCTAGTACGACTGTGATACCTAACAAAAACATACACTCAGCCACAACCACCACGACCGTGCTACCCAGTACGGTCGTGCTACCTAACAAATACATCCACTCCGAACCTTTCCTCAATCACGGCATTACAATAAGAAGAAAAACGGTCGTGGTTATGGCATGATCGTGCTACTACCACCAGCACCCATCGCTACCCACCGCCGACCCCAACCCCGATGTAAGACGTAAACGGAGGAGTGAGGCGGTAGATACAATACCTTGTGAAGAACCGGTCAGTGAGGGAGCTTGTGCGGGAAAAGAACTGAAGAGATGCGCACGACCATTGCAACACCTAAGGCTTCATCGTCTTCGACTTGCATGGAGGAGTGCACGTCCTTTGCACAATGGAGGAGTGCACGACCTTTGTACGATGGCGGCACACGACACGACAGCACGACGACGGCACACAGCTGGACTCTTTGGATAGGGAGGTGGCGTCGGAAGCAGAGATGAGCTCCTTGGACACGGAGATGGACGCCGACGTCAGAAGGAGGGGTCTCTAGAGCCGTGCTTTCGAGCAAACGAAATGAAACAGTAGTCGATAGGTCCTAGGTTGTGCGTGTATTTGCTATCAGCCCGACCTGTAGCGTCGGTTAATTGAGAAACCGTCGCTACAGCCGTGCTCTATAGCGTCGGCTAAACCAAAAAAACGTCGCTACAGCCTAAGTGGTGCCCGAATTTTTGTAAACCATCTATAAGGTCGGTTATTTTCAAAAACCGACCCTACAGGTCAGTGTCTATAAGGTCAGTTATCCTTAAAAACCGACGCTAGAGGTCCAAAGCGGTGCCTGCATTTTTTTTGACACTATAGCATCAGTTATTTGGCAAACCCGACGCTATAGATCGACGCGCGAAGCCAAAATCGCGTGAATTTTTTTCGTGGGAAACCTGTAAGGTCGGTTTTTATGATAAAACCGATGCAATAGTCTATTAGGTCAGTTATTCTAATAAAAATGATGCTATGGGTAGTGACGTTACTGGCCAAAAATGTAGTAGTGATAGCTACTCAATATCTCTCACTTATGTGGTGTTTGATGCCATGCTTGTGTGACACAATAAGATTTCGTTTTTTTTGCTGTTGTTGTTTGCCAATGAAGTATTTATGAATAAAAGTTCATATATACATCATAGATTAGTCGATTATGACCCTAAACATAGGGTTATACTTATATAGTAGAGATCACTAGAAGATGAGCTCCTAGAGTTCATGGATGTAATGCATTTAACAACATAGAGCATCGACATTAGGGGACTCAAGGTAGCCAAGTTCCTATGAGTATGAACCACCAGGTCAATGAGAAATTAGGTCGTCAAAGTGCTTGTGAGTTGCATAGAACATAGCTCAAGCAAAGCCTCTATTAGCCTACCCTCTAACTCTACAAAAATTGAATCTTAATGTTGCAGTGCTTAGATTACTGCATTGTCTCCTTCAAACAGATGAGCAAGTAAAGTAAATAGATCACTGGAAAACTTATTTCAACATATGAGCCAATGAAGCACATATCTAGTTGCATGATGTCAATCTTGAGAACACGCTATAGTCAGTCTCAAAGCAACATTAGTCGTCAACACCTGACACAAATCCCCTTGATGATGTGATTCCAGACATCAATATCCAAAGATATAGATTCTTTTAGATGTTCTATCAATAAATCTTTTATATCCAATGAAGGTGTTGCTATAGAAATTGATCTTCTACAGATAAGAATTTGAAACAGAAATGAGCTTTGTTCCTTTTTATGTTTCATTTAGGGGTCAGGCTTGGTTTGCATATTCCACTCACATGCTACTTTTCTTACATTTTGTTAAGTTTCATTCAGTAGGCAGGGAAAATGTGGGCAGGTAAACCCATGACTTATATTTCTTGAAAATTTGTGGAGATTGATCCTTGAAGATGATCAAGACTTCTGGTTTTCTATGGTTATTGACAATGCTGCTAGTTTCAACTTGTATTTTGTAGCTCTATAAACTTGTGTATAGTAGGTAACAATCCTATCCCTTCTAAAATTGTATGTGGTATACGGTGTACTTTATTATTTGGCTATGATAAAAATTATTCTGATTATATATATACCCAACCTATATATAAAAATGAAATTAATCTACGTAATATCAGTTCCTCATCTATGTTCCTATTACTTTTATCCATCTCCTCCTCTGACTTAATTACATATGAAACAAAGCTATTAAAAGTGTTTGCTACATCAACATACCATGAATATGTTAGCCATCTCCTCCTCTACCCTAATTACATCTAAAACAAAGCTATTACATCTGAAACAAATCTATTAAAAGCACTTGCTATGCCCTAAATTCTATATGAAACAAAGCTATTACATCTGAAACAAATCTATTAAAAGTACTTGCTCTGTCCTAATTACATCTGAAACAAAGCTATTACATCTAAAACAAATTTATTAAAAGTTCTTGCTACATCAGTGTAGCTCTTAAGTCAATAAGTAAAATAACTAGAAATGCATTCGTGCTCCTATTACATATCTATAGAAAATTGAATATCTACCTTAAACTACATTTTACTGACTTTTTGTCGTATCCATGTTATTTTAGGCATTTTCCTTATTCTCTGGCTCTTTATAAAAGTATGATGTTTCTTTATTTCAATTAATTTTAATATGTAATGTGAGTAGATATTTTCTTAAATTAAATGACTAGTTTCAACTATTTAAATCATTATATTAGATATTGAATATCAATCTACGTGCATTAACACACCTTACTTTGTTGTTCTTTTTTTCTTAAATATTTATTATGTTCTAGAACAGTTAATCCAAACATGAGTTCCATGAAAAATTCAAGTCTTGGCACACCTACACTATTTGAAAGATTTCAGCTCAGGCACAACTTTAAAAAGTTTAGACGATCTTTGGACATTGCATCTGAAGATCATAAAAAATGTTGAAGAAAACACCTTTTGGGCATTTTATTGATATGAAAGTTTCGAGGTCTTTTGATGTAAATATTGTTAGGGATCTCGTAAGTGTGTATGATTTTGGTAGAAGATGTTTCAAAATGGGCACTACTTTTGTGGAGTTTAATTCCATACACGTTGGAAAGATATTAGGTCTTCCAATGATTGGTAAGTTGACAATTTTTTCTTTTATAGATTTTGATGCATATTTTATCTGTTTGGAAATCAATTTTATTAATTAGCGATAAAACTGAACATATATAGGAAAATAATTTATTTTTACAAAGGAAAATAGAAAGAATATCTCAATTAGAGAGACGTGTTTTCATAAAGTAGATCCAAAGGTTACTGATGCCCACTCCGTTCTTCTAAAAATTGTCGTCTAAGACTGACAACATAAGTCAAACTGAGTTTGTAAAAGTTTGGCTAGTTCTTCTCATGTCTATTTTCTTATTTCTATATGGAGGATATAGCATTCATAGTATGATTCTGACTTACTGTGATGACTTAAGTGTACTTGGTGATTTTAACTGGAGTGAAGCTGTGTTTAAATTTCTTCATGATAGCATAACCACTATGGGGAGAAAGGTGACCAGATATTTAAAGGGTTGACGCTTTATTTTAATGGTAAGAGTCTCATTTTCTATCTAACTTTTAAAATGATTTAAAAAGGATCACTTCTCCTGATGTCCGAAATGGTTATGGTCTACATACATTAGATCAAAGAATTGTTAACATGCTTTAAATAGGATTGCTTCTCCTTATGTTTAGAGAAACTTGTGTATTTTACATTTTACTCAGTTTGGCTTCTTTTTTGTTATAGATAAGAAGTAAAATGTTGTCTTTGAAACTTCATGAAGAATTATTCTATTCTTTCATTTTACATCCCTATCAAGTTCTCTTCTAAAAAGTAGTTGAAACAACAGATGAATGAATATATGGGCCGAAATAGCTTTAGTAGTATGTAGCATAGTAGGACCTTGTCGTGGGATTGGGAATTGATTCCTTTCCCCCTGATGTCAAGTACTAGTAATTCAGTTGTGGATTATATATATATATATATAAATAAATAAATAAATAAATATATATATATATATATATATATATATATATATAGGGCTCATCATTAATACCCCCGCGGGTAGCTACCCGCCCCCTATTTTGGTTACTTTTTTTCACGTTTCTTACTTCCAACATGTACATGGTTACTTTACCTTGCAAACTATTACTTTTCATGCATAGATAGTTCCATTTGTAACATTAGATTTCAAAATACAATTACATATATATTTCCTGTGTATTCTGCCCAGTTTTACTTTTTTAGTCATATACTTACTTTGTTATCAACATAGTTACTTTTTGGTCCTTCCAGTTACTTTGTGTGCCATATGGTTACATTCAGGACTGACGGGTAGCAAAAATCCAGGCTACCCGCGCGGGTATTCAATGAACATCCATATATATATATAACTCAACAATTGTCAAAAAGATTCTTTTTGTAGGTATGGATCAGAGAAGTTAAAAAATTGATGATTGCAGATTTCCTAAGTACAACTCCAATGTTGAATAAATGGAAATATAAGACTGAGTTTAGTGTTCACATGGCAAGTTTGAATTTTGAGATCAAGTTGCTAGATAGAGATCTTATTTCTAAGGGGTTCAGAACAACTATTAATACTAAAATGGATAAGATTGTAGATATTAAAGATGATCTTATTTATGAAATTGATTGGCAGGTATTTTATTGCTTTTGGTGTTGTCTGTTTATATTGATTGTTATCTAAAAATCATTCACAATACTAGCATCTACAAAATAATTCTTTATTTTTAATTACAAAACAACAAAACAGTGATACATGAAAATGTAGATGTGGTTTTCTCTTTCTTTGTAACTATTGTGTATTTTTTTCGTTTGCTACCTATACAACAAACAAATGGCTGGCAGGTGAAAAGATGCATTTGTTAAAAGTAAAGAATAAGGCTTTGATAGAAATATACCAATTGAAATAGGATTCATCTTTTTGATGTGAGACATGTTTGCAACATTAATTTGATACTTTAAATAACTTCTAAAACTGTACTCTTAATATTGAAACCTGACAGTGATATATAGTCTTGGGGGTATAAAACTTAAATAAAATATATATTTTTATTAATATTGGTTAATGATATAAAATTAGTTAATTTAATAATGTCTGTTTCAAATATCCCTGCAGTATAATTTCCTTTTTGAATTCTATCTTACTAGTATTTTTTTGTTTTATTAACAAAATAATTTTTTATCTTGTTCAATTGAAAGTTTCTAAGTTGTATATAGAAATCCTTCGAATGAAGAAAACTATAGAAATGATCAAGATTTAATTTTGAGAAGAAGTCTCTGCATTAAGAGTATATTTGAGTTGATGCAAAGCTTAGTTGATTTCTTATAAAAGAGCTTTCAACAGCAGTGAGGATGCTCTCGAATTGCGGAGAAATGATTTAAAATCTCATGGTATTCTAGATTCTAGTTTAGATTATAATGATAACGCACAAGAACCATGTGATTATTATCAAAACTATTTATAAGATAGTGGCACACAGTCAAGTTCTATGTTACTATTTAATGATTAACACATTTTCTATCTGGTTTATTGATTATGCTTCCTATTTTTTTATTGGAATTTTGTATTGAACAATGTATAAGAGAAATATGAATTCAGATCTAGAGAAGAATCTAAACCTGAATCAATTGAAAATATTGTTGATATGGCCCTAAAATTGAATGACAAGGTATTAGATTTTTCAAAAATGTATACTTATTTGAATTGTTCATTCTAATTAATATATTTTTCATTTTTTATGTGACACACATTCATACACAATTTTTTTTCTTTGTAGATTCATGATTTAAAAATTTCATAGTTGGGTGATGTGCAAACTGCATAGATTATTATATCTTAGAAAAAATAAATATCTCCAGAGGTAATATCAGAACACATATAATGGGTGATATATTATATTGATATTTTATTGCTTTTGAGTATACATTGATTTTTCGTTATAATTTTTGTTATAGAATATTAATATGGACATAACACATGGTGAGGAAATATCATGTGCACAGATCACAAAAAGTCAAGAAAAGTTTAAAGATCCAAAGGTAAATTTTGAATGTCATACTTGTCTAATGTAGTTATGGATATGCCAGAACAAACTAGATGGAATTGAATCTCATGTTGCACCATAGAAGGTCGTGCTTTCCAAACACTCAAATCCTGCTTGACACTAGCCAAACCTAACTAGAATCAATAATGTAAAAGGAAACTAGTAGTCACCACCATCCTGCAAGTCTATGTGCACAGACTGGTGAGACCAAGAAATCACCTAGAATGATCAGTGGTGAGTTCTAGTTCCTGGCCTTGGACAGAAGCAAAGACTTCTCAGGAATATCCTCCCATGACTGGATGACATGGTGCAAATCATATGCATGAACTAGTTAGAATTTTTGTCAAGTTATATTGTAAGAATGGATTTTCTATTGTAGGGACATTCCGCCTTTTAGTATTATTGAATGTTGCATGATCTATCCACTAACTCCTGCATCTCTTTTAGTTCATTACGAGTAATATACAAACAAGACATACATCATCAAGTACAAGTACAACCCCTTCCTACCATCACCACCATCTTGGGGTTTGTCACCAAATAGTTACACATCTTACGGTGGCTAGAGTAGTAAGATATAGGTGTGTCTATTTTAGGGAGGAGGGATGTCACGTCGTTAGCTCCTTTACTTGTAGAGTGTTAGGTGAAAGAGGGAAAGAAAAAGAGGGTGGATGATGTTAGATGCAAACTGCCCTACCCAACAGTCTCTGGGTTCCCTTTCTTCTATTCACAACTCTTTGAAAATCCAAATATAACATGTGGTCTTTTGATTTTATACATGTACTTGTCTGCATTGTTCATTCTAATTAATAAATTTTCATTTCTAATGTGGTGTATATTCAAATACATTTTTTTTGGAAATAGGTAAATGAACAAATACATTTTTTACTTGTATATTGATGATTTGGAAATTACAGAGTTGGGTGATGTGCAATGTGCACAGATTATTATATCAGAGAAAGTAGAGAAATCACCAGAGGTAATACATAATACATTATGGCTGATATACTGAATTGATTTTCTTCTTCTTTTAAATATACATTGATGCTTTATTATAATATTTGTCGTAGAATATTAATATTCACAAAACATATTTAGAGGAAGTTGCATGTGCTTTGATCACGAAAAGTGAAGAAAATTCTAAAGACACAAAGGTAATATTAATCTAATATAATATGTGGTCTTTTGGTTTTATACAATGTTCATATTTTTTTTCCTTTTTATAGATCTCCTCCATTTGAAAGTTGCTAATTTGGCTGAAAATACTGATTATGCTCTTAAGACTGAAAGGGTAAAAATAAATTACATGTTATGTATATTATATCGGATTTTCTAAAGTCTTATAAGGATTCATTGACTTGATATGTTATGTATAGGGAATTAGAAATATTGTTATAGATATTGATGTGACTGATACTTTGAAAAGGGTTTGCAATAACAGTAAGGTAATAAAAAATTTCAAATGTGAAAGAAAATATAATAGATTTTTTTTACAATTCTAGTGATCTTTCTTATGTGGTTGTCTCCTAATTAGAATCTACTTGACATGTCTGATATGATATCCCCATTTAACATTCATGAAAATGTTGGAAATATGACATTTTATACCTTTTCTTTATTCTTCATTTTAATAATGATATGTATGGGTGATTGATAAGTAATATTTTGTACAACGATTTAAATTTTTTCATGTGAATGAAGATGCATGTGAGATTGGGTGAAAAAATAGGAACACAAGGAAGGTAACAAAAAATTGTATTGGTTGTATTTGTATTCATTAACTTATTTTTGTTTTACTAATGGAGATTTAATTTTCAATTTAGAAATTAAAACTCGATGAATAGGAACATATAAAAGGAACAACTGTTTCGACATATGGAGAAGTTGAGACAAGATATAGTAATGAAGATGTTTCTAAGATTATGGAAAAGGTCAGGAAACCTGTGAAAGTTGATGAGGTAAAAAAGGTCAGCACTCTAGAATTTTTGTAATATTTTTCACTATATTTTACTATGTTTAATGCTCATTTACAATAAATATAATTAACTTTTTTAGGGCATTGACTGGTTTGACATCACATCTATTGATGATCAAATATACTTTATTCTTGCTAATATCGAAACTCAAGAATGAATTTATCAGGGGTTGTCTAAGAACAAAGATATCGCATTAAAGATGGATAAAGATATCGCATCACTTGAAGTAAGTACAGAAAAAAGATTCAAACATTATTTGATTTATTTTTTTATTAACATACACTTCCTTTTTATAGCTAATGTGAAAATTAATGTTGTTAATGTCTGCAAAAATATTTACATGTAATAGAAAACAAAAAAAGTAATGTTGTAACCTTAAAATGATTTGTAGGAAAATGAGTTATGCACTTGGATTCAAGATATCTACAAAGACATGGACAATTTAGAAAAAGACAAGCAAGTTATAAAAAAAGGCTAAAAAGAAAGTCTTTAGTCCATCATCTTTAGTGTTGCATCTTAAACATTGTCCCAGAGTGAGAAAGCCAAAGTTCAGCCAAGACACTTGTGAAAAAATCAGCATAATGAAATGTTTGGATGAGTTAACTGTTGATCAATTAAGCGAGTATGCCAAAAAGCGACTTCAAAATGTGGGTAATTATTGGACTTTATTAAATTTATTCTAACTTTTTTTGTATTGTTCATTTAAATATTTGATAAAAAATGAACAACTAACAATGCAGGTCACGAGACAAAAAAGTTGTCTAGAGGATATATATTTTGAATCTCCTAATGTAAAAACTACTAGAGGGGATTTCATGAGCATGATGTGAATTGGAGGACAAATTTGCAATCATGTAAGTTTAGTTGATTATCTAGTTGTATACTCTATCTTTTCCTATTGTTTATTTGAGTTTAGTTGTAGTGCCTCCAACCACCTTCTACCTTGATATGCAATTTAAGTGATTACTCATCAGTTGAAATAAATTTTACATGATTAACTTTGTATCATATTGAAGATTTCTTCTGAAATTTTAGTGATTTTTAAAGAGTTTAAATTTATTTAGTAAAAGGTTAGGTGGAGCAAAGAAAAAGTAGGAACAACACTAGGATAGTTATTGATCTTATTGTTTGCCCAACATTCAATTAGGTGTAGTTTAGCGAGTAAGGAAGAGTCAGGTGGAGAGAAAATTGATAGGAAGATTGTTCTTCCTACCAATTTGATAAAGTACAACACAAATATGATTTAAACAATAACAACTTATATAATATACAACCAAAAAAGAAGTGAGTTGTTTCGTATTGGTGTTGGGTCAGGATGTTGTTGCAGATAATGAAAAAATACTATCTAGTTGAATGATCTGGGGGTTCCCATTATACTTTATATAAAAAACACAACAGTGGCAAGGATAGGTGATTTATTGATCTTATTGTAAAAAATTCCATGTGTACAAATATGTACAAGACTATACAAGACTGTAAAAAATTCAGATGAGAAGTTTAGTATTATTCCATGTCTTATTGCCATGTGTACAGTTGGCATGCATTCCAAATGAACATAACCTATTTTCTGATGGAACCATGGAGAAAAGAAATAGCAAAATCAAGTTGGTGTACTTTTCTAGCTAACATGGATGCGAGTGAAAATACTAACTGGACTAATTGGATTTTTCCTATTTTAATGATCGAGGGAGAAGTTCTCGTCAAAATCAACATTTGATATTTGGCTAAAACATATGACAAATGCCACCACCATGGTTATACTTTATTCTATATAGCCATTTCATTTCGATACCCGCTAGCCATTGGATGAGGGATCGAGAATGTTTTTTGCATGCCTAAAGCTTGAAGTTTATCTTTCTTGGCCTTACACAATTTAAAAATGGTTATTTCTTCATGTATGTTAGTAGCCCCCCCCGGATGGAGTATTAGTATGCATATTAAGAAGTGGACTTGAGGTGATGTTATTAGGTGATTCTGAGTGCTGCAAGTGGGTGGGGAATTGATGTACTGGATAAGTCATCGGTGCTTGAAGTTTTTGTCAAAGGTGAATCTGATGCATGAAAAAAATGTGACTTGTTCCTTACTGGTGTTGGGTGACACTGTTGTTTCACATAGTGAAAAAGTGTTATCCAATGGAAGAATATTATTGCTTGATATTTATATCAAATACACATTAGTGACTACACTCGGTTAGTTATAGATCTTTTTTAGGTTGGAATGTCACTGATATTAGATGTCTTGAGGTAAATTGTGATTAGTTTGACGTGACCAAAGTATCTAAAATTGCCCAATAATGATTGGAGTAAAGTTAACATCAAGTTTAGATATTGATGTAATGCTTAGATGAAAGTTTACTGAATTGAATGTGTTCATACTGATGTTAATTAGTTTCCTTAGCTCAACGTATGTAAAAAGAAAATTGATTGGTAATCTCTAAAAGAGTTTTGAAAACATGAATCAGTCGTACTATTCTTGATAGTAAATAAATACTAATTAACTATTTTTCAATTACCTAATTCTATTTTATTTGTATTTTTTAATAGATCGTTTATGGATATTGTCAATTTCTTAGAGATGAACTTTTGGAGCACAAAGATACAAGATTTGTTATCTTCAATTCTTATATTGCACATATAGTATTGCAAAAAATAGAGATTTTCTACGAATGAGTTTGTTTAGCCATTGTGAGGAGATCAAAAGAGCTTTAGTACTTTTGGTTCCTATCATTTCTTCCCATCACTTTCATTTACTTGTTCTATAGATGAAGGATACACGTGTGGTTCATTATGATAGTCATAGGCCATGTAGGAGAAAAGCATCCAACCAACATGCTAAAGATGCTCTAGAAGTGGTAGGTTGTTTGTCTTATTATCCGATTCTTGTTCATATTTGAATTACAAGTTGCCATGACCTTAATTAGTTTCCATTATTTATACACACATTCTTTTTTAGTTCACAGTGCTATGTATTGAAGAAGACATTAACTTTCGTGTTGGGAGAATTTGACGAAAAAATGGAGATTTGAATTAGAGATAAAATTTCTCCCCAACATGTTCCAGGGAGCAATGATTGTGGCATGTATGTGATGAGATGGATAGAATGTACCACAGAGACAAATCCCATTGAAGAGATGTGTGGTGAATGTTTTCATTTTCTGAGGGGTCACATTGCTTATCCCTTGTTGGAATGATCATGCCATATAACTAAAGATCATTTGTAGGTCACCCTTTGTCTTTTTCTGACACACTATTGATTACTGAACCAATCTATAATAGATGTGGCTATTTGTATATAAATAGATAGAAGTGGCTATCTGTATACCTTACTGCTTGTGTTTCTTTTCATTGGATCTGAAAATGAGTATATAGAAAATAAATGTACATTCTTGACTCTCTATTTCTTGTATCTTATTTGTTCCATGTCATTGTAAAAATAGAGAAATGTGGTTTTTGGAATGTCAAATGTGTTGATCAAGCTCAGATTTGTGCTGAAAACATGCTTGAATGATCAATAACAATAATAGTTGTAGCCGCCTACATATTTCTTATTCTTTTTTCTTTAAATCTGAATTATTTGTGTTATCATAATTGTAAATAGAAATTTATGTACATTTTCTCCTCGTATGTCATAATTATCAAATGTAGTTATGGATTTGTATACATATCAGGCATTAGTTTCCGATATGTAACTATTTGAGTCTGTATATTTGTATACTTCTTTCAATCTATTCACCAGATACTTGAACAATATTTGTCTTAGAACTATCTAATCAAGTAGTTTCCTTCTCCCTTAAATATATACAACGGGGTGTGTCTATTTTATTTCTGTATGCGGAGCTTACATGTTGTCATGTTGACCTTCTAGTGCATGGGTAAAAGGAGCAGGTACTCAACTAATATATGGATGTGCATTACATGCACCTTCATCTATTCATATGACTTTGTATACCACCAAGTTTGATCCTGAAAAAAAATTTATGGAAGGGCATTATTTTAGATAAGAGCAATATTTTTTAACTAACATAGATGATTTCTATACATCTTATCTCTGTGGAATTTTTTAGTATATAATTGATAGCTTGCTGTAGGGCTCCGTTTTTGGAAGTCATTTGTATGGTCTAGGATCAAGTGTATGTTCATGAAGAAGTCCCTTACTTTTTGAATATATACGAGCCACAAAGGCACTACTTCTATCTACATGGTCATTACCGATTCTATCTCCAATCATCAATCTTGATATACCATGTAATCCTACTCTAAGAATCATGTACGGGATATCGATAATTGACTATCAAAATCCATCACCTTAATTTGAACTTGCTACTATTCATCATAATGTGATTTTCAGTTGTAATTTCCTTATTCTAACCCCAAAAAAAATTGCAACATAATGCATACAATGATGACTTGCATTTCCATACAACCATCGTTCCTTACACCAGGTAAAAAATATTAGCCCACCCAGGCTTACGTGTGCACCATCTTCAAAGCAATTAAAGTTGATAGCCACCTTTTTCATACGTATCCTATTTTATAATGATGTCACTTATGACCAAGAAGCATAATGAGGATTGTAGCAAGTGGCAAATAGCCATTGAGGTTCTTTTGGGTTCTTTTTCTTAACACAAAAATTGAACTAACAAAACTTGAATCTACCCGATCATTAAACATCTAAACAAAAATATGGAAATTGAAATTGATCTAATTACCCAAATTTGAGTAAAACCATGAAGATACACATGATTTTTGTACGACCATGTGTACAACTGAAGGTTTACATGTGTAATTTTTTTTCACATCCATGTGTACACATGTGTACAAACATGCATACAATCTTGTACACATGTACTTTGGAATGTGTATACAATTGCATAGTCTTGTACACATGTTTACACATGTACATGTGTACTATTTTGTACATCCATGCGTACACATGTGTACGACCATGCATATAGTTTTATATACATGTAATTTGGAATGTGTACATATGTGCATGGTCTTATACACATGTGCATAAACATGTGTACATATGTGTACAAGTTTGTACACACCAATACATATACCATTATACATGCGTATAATCTTGCACACATCTGTACACAACAATACACATGGATGTTTATATGTGTACAGTTTTGTACAACCATGTGTACGCATGCGTACGATCATGAACAGACTTGTACATATGTGTATTGTTATTTGTACACATGTGTACAAGATCATACACATGTGTAATGCCATGTGTACAATTATGCTTAGTCTTGTACATACTTGTACACAACAATACACATGGATCTTTGTCTGTGTACAATTTTATATGACCATGTGTACACATCTGTACACATGTATAGACTTGTACAGATGTGTCTGTGTACAGTTTTGCACAAGCATGTGTACACAATAGTACACATGGATCTTTGTATGTGTACAATTTTGTACAACCTTGTACAATTTTGATCTTTGTATGTGTACATGGATCTTTGTATGTGTACACATCTATACACAATAATACACATGGATCTTTGTATGTGTAAAGTTTTGATCATTCTTGTCATGTGTATAGTTTTGATTAGTCTTATACACATGTACTTTGGAATGTGTACACATTTCATAGTCTTCTACATATGTGTAGTGTTTTGTACAGATTTGTACAGAACAGTACACATGGATCTTTGTATGTGTATAGTTTGCACAACCAGGTATATACATCTGTATAGAATAGTACACATGGATGTTTGTATTGTTGACTCAAGGTCAATTAGTTCAATGTTGACTCAATTAGGTCAATGTTGACTCACGTATAAATTGACTAAACCCTTGTTTTGATGATGACTAACCATTCCACATATTGGTGTCTAATGCTTCTACATTGAGTGATTTCAGATTAGGTTTAGACACACTCCAAATGCCCTAACTTGCGCATATCAAATTGGAGAAAAGACAAGTCAAAATAGCTACAAGTGTGCAATTTGGGATCTCTATGTAAATGACCTTAGAATTTGCTTTGTAATCACTTGTAATGATTGTATGACTTGTAATTAAGCTTAGAAAAATTATTGGGACACAAAAATCCATCATTTGTACGGTTAAACGAAAATTCCAAAATACCCATAACAGGGATTTTGTCGGCCGAATTCCAAACTCGGCCGATCCATATATTCTGGAATTTTTGTTGGAATCGGCCGAGTTACAAACTCAGCCGATTCACCGTTCGGTCGAGTTTCTAGCTAGGAAACTCGGCCGATCCACCGATCGGTCCAAGATGAAAGTCGACCGATCAGCCGAGTTTCTCCAAAGGAACTCGGCCGACAGTCTAGCTTTCAGCCATGTCTTTTAGTGGTTCGGCCGAATTGCCTTTATAGAAACTCGGCCGATCAGACTGTACTGGAATGCAGAAAAAGCATTTCCAACCATTGGAGACTTTGTTGGGACCCAAAATAGATCCGTTGCAACTTGTAAAACGGCTATTTTTCGTTCACAAGTGTTCCCAAAGGCTAAGAGGCATCCCCAGCTATAAATAGGACCCCTTGGGCTTCATTCCAAGGTTGAGCATTCCATGCAAACTCTTTGAGAGGTTCCTATTCTATAGTTGAGTGCTTCCTACAGCCTCCTCTCTCTCTCTAAGCTTAATCACTTGCTACATCCATTAGAGTGAGTAGGAAATCTGTAAGAGAGCTAGTCATATTTGTATATCTTGAGTAGGAAATCTGTAAGTGCTTCCTACAGCCTCCTCTCTCTCTCTAAGCCTCCTCTCACTTCCACAACCTCCCCATCTCTCATTTCCAATCATGAAGTTGAAGGTTCTCTCTCTTGTCCAAGAGAGGTGAAGAAGAACAAGGGAAGGAGTCCCTTGGTGAAGATCAAGGCTGAAGACTTGGAGCTAGAGTGGGTAAGCCCTTGGAGAAGGCAGAAGACTCAAGCTCAAGTAGGTAAGTCCTTGGTGGAAGAAGCTTCTCCGAGTGAAGGTGAAGTCAAAGGCGGAAGATCCAAGAAGAGTGGGTAATTCCTACAAGGCTGAAGACTAGTGCAAGATTGGGTAAGTCCTTGGAGAAGGCCGAAGAATCTTGCAAAGTGGGTAAGTCCTTGGTAAGGTTGAAGACTCTTTGTATTGGATAGGTAAGTCCTTTGTTGGGTCATGTATTGTATGTCTTATGAATGAATATAAGAGTGCAATTGTTTGAAGTCCTAGAGGTTGACCTCTCTAGGCAAGTGGACTGACACACTTCTAGTTTGAAGTGTGGAACCACTCTAAATAGCTTGTCTACATGTGTAAGTTCAATCTCTCTCATCCTTGCTATGCATGTTTTAGTTGCACTCAAATTACCTATTTAGCAACTTTATCTTGTGATCTATCTTGAAGGTTTAATGAATTTTGTTTAAGTGCTTTCAGCTCTATTCACCCCCCCTCTAGAGCATCTAAGTCACCCATCTAGGATCCAACAAGTGGTATCAGAGCGGGTCTTCTCCAAGCATACTTCTACAAGTAGGAGAAGATGGGTGACTACCTAGGAGGGAGACTCTCTACCAGCCTTCCAATCTTCAATGGGAGCAACTTCCTCTATTAGAGAAGAAGACTTCAATTCTTCATCCAAGGATCAAGTCTCGAGATGTGGCAAATGGTGAACAACACATACATTCTACCAAAGACAAACATTGAAGAATGGGATGAAGCCACCTTGATGAAAGCAACCTTGAACGCAAGAGCCATGCACATCCTTTATGCCTCCATGACCCCCACCGAGTTCAACCGGATTTCTTCTTGTGAGACGGCCCATGAGGTATGGAGAAAGCTTTGCATCACTTATGAAGGGACAGATCAAGTGAAGGAAAGCAAAGTCTACATGCTCAAAGGGTTGCTTGAGAACTTCAAGATGGGAAAGGAGGAGAGCATAGCCAACATGTACTCAAGGCTCAACACCATCTTGAATGGTCTTGCTGTTCTAGGACATCCTATGTCTAGTGGAGAGATCAACTCAAAGATACTTAGAACTCTCCCCAAGAGATGGGAATCCAAGGTGACTTCCATTGAAGAAGCAAGGTCGCTTAGGGATATTCCTATTGAAGAGCTCATTGGAAATCTACAAGCACATGAAGCCACACTTGACAAGAGGGAGGAAGTAGAAAGACAAGAGAAGAAAGAGCTAAAGAGAATGAAGAAGGCTGAAATGAAGGCTCAAATTGAAGCTATCATGGAACAAGTCTCTCCATCCTCTCAAGCTAAAGAAGATGCCATGTACTCCAAAGGTCAACTCTACAAAGGCAAGTCCTCCTCCATCCGGTGCTTCACATGTGGAAAGAAGGGTCACTACAAGGAAGATTGCCCACAAGGCAAAAAGACCCATCTTCACAAGAAGAAATGGCAATCAAGCTCAAGTGGCTCCTCCAACTCAAGCTCAAGTGAAGATTCAAGTGAAGGATCAAGCTCAAGCTCAAGTGATGAAGGAGAATGCCATTTTGCTCTTATAGCATCAACAAGTGAAGACTCAAGTGAGGTAAACCTAGACTCGTTAGATAAAGAATCTTTAATTGCTATTATTCATGATATTTGTGCCTCTTATAAGTCTTCTAAAAAGAAAAAGAAAAAGCTTGCTAAAATTGTTGATAATTTGCATGTAGAACTAGATGATCTTGAACATGCTAATTCTTGCTTGCTTATTGATAAAAATGATTGTCTTAGCCAAGTAGACTCTCTTAAACTTGAAAATGCTAGTTTACTTGATAAGATTAAATTTCTAGAAGCTCAACCTCTCATGCCTAGTTCTAGTGAAGAGCATACTTTAATTATTGATTCTCTCATGCATGACATTGATGTTCTTAAATCTGAAAACAAGGACAAAGATTTTGTTTTGCATGAATTAGAAATAGAAAATGCCTCCTTGCTTGCTAAAATCAATGGGCATGAATCTTGTTCTAGTTATACTTATAAAGAGAATGATGTTGCTGCTCTTCATATTGATAGAGATTCTTATTTAACTAAAGCTCTTTGCTTAGAAAATGATCTTTTGCATGCTAGAGATAATATCAATAATTTGTCTTCTACTATTGCCTCTCTTATGCATGATAATGATAGTTTGAGATCATCTTTGCAAAGATTCTTAGTTGGTAAGAAGAGTCTTAATGACATCCTACTCAATTCTACTAAACAAATTGGTAGACATGGTTTAGGATATGATAGTAGTCAAGGGAACAACAAAGATAAAGGACCTCCAATATTCCATGGAGAATCCTCTAGTTCCAAGACTATGGGCACATGTAATTATTGCAATGAAATTGGTCATTATTCTACTTGTTGTCCTTTTAGGAAAGCACCCAAGAGCAATAGGATTTGGGTTGCCAAACTAACCCCTCCGGACCCAAAAACATGATTGGGGACCATTTCATCTTTCTTCTTGTAGGTATTTACAAATGGATTGATTTGAGCTATTGAATTGCAAATTGACTTCTCAATCCACATGAAAGAAGAAAGGTGAGATGTGTAGAGGGTGACAACAAGTGGAAAAGCAATGGTAAGCACAAAGGTATTGTTTTATTGCTTATAACCTTTTCTAACTTGTTTTTGTTATGGTTTTTGAGTCAAAAGTGGCATTTTGTGTTTCTCTTCACACTCTTGCTCAAAAACTGTTTCTAATGCTTCTATAGTGCATTACTAACTTGCTTAGACATGTTTGGATATGGTTTGTATATTTAGCATGCCTCTAGATATGTTTTATGAAAAATATGTGCTTTTTCTACAGTAGTTTTGTCGGCCGAGTTTTGTCATGTCTAAAACTCGACCGATGGGCACCAATGGGTGTTGCCAACAGCTGCGATCGGCCGAGTTGCCAATACACAGAACTCGACCGAAAACACTGTTCACAGAGTATACAGTTGGCTTATTGAATGAGAATTTCCCTCTCAACTAGATTTTCTCAACCAATAGCCTTATTCTTTGGCACTCCATTTGGTACCTTTATATATGCATATTTCCATGTTCTAAATTGCCTATCTTGCTTACAACTCTATCTCTCTAATTGCTCTAAATTGGTATATCTATATGTTGCAATTACTTGCTTTGAGTTGTTTTGCAGGTTTTGATGATGATCTCTTTGGATCTCTTAGTTGTGTCTAAAATCGCTTCCGTTGTGCTCTAACTTGCTACATCTATCTAGGTGTATATCTTGTTTTGATACAACCTTGAGGTTCTTAGGGGCAATCATCTTATGGTAAGGATGCATATATAGTGAGTTATATCTTTTCATGCTTCTAAACTTGCATATCTCCTTGTTTGGATATATCTCTTCATCTAATCATAGCTTGCTCTATCTTGTGTATCGTTTGGCATATCTTGCTATGATCTAGATCCTACTAGTAGTCCTAACTTATGATATCATCTACTAGTAGTTCATATACATGTAGTTCTAACCCTATTTATAATTGGAATATTTGCTCATCTATATGTTATGCTTGTATCTTATCTCATACATACTCAAGATTGTTCCTTGAATTGCATATCTACTATCTTGAGTTGCTTGCATAACATTGTGATGCAGGGTACATAGATCTACATGATATGTAGAAATTGGAGTTTTTGTGGATTTTTATGCAGCTTTTGCTCCAGTTTCAGTTTTTGCTGCAAGTATAGTGTTTTTTATGCAGAAACTACCTTCTGAGCAAGGCTCATCGCTCTGCCATGAGCCCTGATGGTTTTTGATCAAATTCCATCATCTTGAGGGTCAAAATTGCGATTTATTGTTTTTCTGCAGCACCCTATCTTGCATGTTTTGGGTTGTTCAAGTATATGCTTTAACTTGCTTTTCTTTCTATGCTTGGACAAGCCCCTATCTGTGCTCTTCTACTCTCCTTATATAACTTTTGTTATCTTCTTTCTCTTAACAAGTGGTGTTTCTTAGTTTCTTCATACCCCCACCTTTTTGAAATGACAAAGGGGGAGAAAGATATGTCTTCTTTTGACAACAGGGAGAAGGCATGTCTTACATGACGCAAAGAAGCGTGCCCATGTAAAGGGGAGAAGGTAAATGGGAGAAGACATATATGTGTAGAACATATATGAGTAGAAGACATAGTTTCTATAAATGTTATGAAAGCTAACCATGCAGGAGAAATAGCATCAATTGAGGGGGAGTATGAAAACTCCACTAGCATCAATTGAGGGGGAGCATATGAACTCAATTCTACTGAAACCCCTAGGTTTCTCCGAAGGTATGATTATACTTACAAGCTTTCAATACATTTATGGAATGGTTTGTCATCTTCAAAAAGGGGGAGAATGTTGACTCAAGGTCAATTAGGTCAATGTTGACTCAATTAGGTCAATGTTGACTCACGTATAAATTGACTAAACCCTTGTTTTGATGATGACTAACCATTCCACATATTGGTGTCTAATGCTTCTACATTGAGTGATTTCAGATTAGGTTTAGACACACTCCAAATGCCCTAACTTGCGCATATCAAATTGGAGAAAAGACAAGTCAAAATAGATACAAGTGTGCAATTTGGGATCTCTATGTAAATGACCTTAGAATTGCTTTGTAATCACTTGTAATGATTGTATGACTTGTAATTAAGCTTAGAAAAATTATTGGGACACAAAAATCCATCATTTGTACGGTTAAACGAAAATTCCAAAATACCCATAACAGGGATTTTGTCGGCCGAATTCCAAACTCGGCCGATCCATATATTATAGAATTTTTGTTGGAATCGGCCGAGTTACAAACTCAGCCGATTCACCGTTCGGTCGAGTTTCTAGCTAGGAAACTCGGCCGATCCACTGATCGGTCCAAGATGAAAGTCGACCGATCGACCGAGTTTCTCCAAAGGAACTCGGCCGACAGTCTAGCTTTCAGCCTTATCTTTTAGTGGTTCGGCCGAATTGCCTTTATAGAAACTCGGCCGATCAGACTGTACTGGAATGCAGAAAAAGCATTTTCAACCGTTGGAGAGGTTGTTGGGACCCAAAATAGATCCGTTGCAACTTGTAAAATGTATATTTTTCGTTCACAAGTGTTCCCAAAGGCTAAGAGGCATCCCTAGCTATAAATAGGACCCCTTGGGCTTCATTCCAAGGTTGAGCATTCCATGCAAACTCTTTGAGAGGTTCCTATTCTATAGTTGAGTGCTTCCTACAGCCTCCTCTCTCTCTCTAAGCTTAATCACTTGCTACATCCATTAGAGTGAGTAGGAAATCTGTAAGAGAGCTAGTCATATTTGTATATCTTGTGAAGCTCTCACTTCCACCACCTCCCCATCTCTCATTTCCAATCATGAAGATGAAGGTTCTCTCTCTTGTCCAAGAGAGGTGAAGAAGAACAAGGGAAGGAGTCCCTTAGTGAAGATCAAGGCTGAAGACTTGGAGCTAGAGTGGGTAAGCCCTTGGAGAAGGCAGAAGACTCAAGCTCAAGTAGGTAAGTCCTTGGTGGAAGAAGCTTCTCCGAGTGAAGGTGAAGTCAAAGGCGGAAGATCCAAGAAGAGTGGGTAATTCCTACAAGGATGAAGACTAGTGCAAGATTGGGTAAGTCCTTGGAGAAGGCCGAAGAATCTTGCAAAGTGGGTAAGTCCTTGGTAAGGTTGAAGACTCTTTGTATTGGATAGGTAAGTCCTTTGTTGGGTCATGTATTGTATGTCTTATGAATGAATATAAGAGTGCAATTGTTTGAAGTCCTAGAGGTTGACCTCTCTAGGCAAGTGGACTGACACACTTCTAGTTTGAAGTGTGGAACCACTCTAAATAGCTTGTCTACATGTGTATGTTCAATCTCTCTCATCCTTGCTATGCATGTTTTAGTTGCACTCAAATTACCTATTTAGCAACTTTATCTTGTGATCTATCTTGAAGGTTTAATGAATTTTGTTTAAGTGCTTTCAGCTCTATTCACCCCCTCTAGAGCATCTAAGTCACCCATCTAGGATCCAACAAGTGGTATCAGAGCGGGTCTTCTCCAAGCATACTTCTACAAGTAGGAGAAGATGGGTGACTACCTAGGAGGGAGACTCTCTACCAGCCTTCCAATCTTCAATGGGAGCAACTTCCTCTATTGGAGAAGAAGACTTCAATTCTTCATCCAAGGATCAAGTCTCGAGATGTGGCAAATGGTGAACAGCCCATACATTCTACCAAAGACAAACATTGAAGAATGGGATGAAGCCACCTTGATGAAAGCAACCTTGAACGCAAGAGCCATGCACATCCTTTATGCCTCCATGACCCCCACCGAGTTCAACCGGATTTCTTCTTGTGAGACGGCCCATGAGGTATGGAGAAAGCTTTGCATCACTTATGAAGGGACAGATCAAGTGAAGGAAAGCAAAGTCTACATGCTCAAAGGGTTTCTTGAGAACTTCAAGATGGGAAAGGAGGAGAGCATAGCCAACATGTACTCAAGGCTCAACACCATCTTGAATGGTCTTGCTATTCTAGGACATCCTATGTCTAGTGGAGAGATCAACTCAAAGATACTTAGAACTCTCCCCAAGAGATGGGAATCCAAGGTGACTTCCATTGAAGAAGCAAGGTCGCTTAGGGATATTCCTATTGAAGAGCTCATTGGAAATCTACAAGCACATGAAGCCACACTTGACAAGAGGGAGGAAGTAGAAAGACAAGAGAAGAAAGAGCTAAAGAGAATGAAGAAGGCTGAAATGAAGGCTCAAATTGAAGCTATCATGGAACAAGTCTCTCCATCCTCTCAAGCTAAAGAAGATGCCATGTACTCCAAAGGTCAACTCTACAAAGGCAAGTCCTCCTCCATCCGGTGCTTCACATGTGGAAAGAAGGGTCACTACAAGGAAGATTGCCCACAAGGCAAAAAGACCCATCTTCACAAGAAGAAATGGCAATCAAGCTCAAGTGGCTCCTCCAACTCAAGCTCAAGTGAAGATTCAAGTGAAGGATCAAGCTCAAGCTCAAGTGATGAAGGAGAATGCCATTTTGCTCTTATAGCATCAACAAGTGAAGACTCAAGTGAGGTAAACCTAGACTCGTTAGATAAAGAATCTTTAATTGCTATTATTCATGATATTTGTGCCTCTTATAAGTCTTCTAAAAAGAAAAAGAAAAAGCTTGCTAAAATTTTTGATAATTTGCATGTAGAACTAGATGATCTTGAACATGCTAATTCTTGCTTGCTTATTGATAAAAATGATTGTCTTAGCCAAGTAGACTCTCTTAAACTTGAAAATGCTAGTTTACTTGATAAGATTAAATTTCTAGAAGCTCAACCTCTCATGCCTAGTTCTAGTGAAGAGCATACTTTAATTATTGATTCTCTCATGCATGACATTGATGTTCTTAAATCTGAAAACAAGGACAAAGATTTTGTTTTGCATGAATTAGAAATAGAAAATGCCTCCTTGCTTGCTAAAATCAATGGGCATGAATCTTGTTCTAGTTATACTAATAAAGAGAATGATGTTGCTGCTCTTCATATTGATAGAGATTCTTATTTAACTAAAGCTCTTTGCTTAGAAAATGATCTTTTGCATGCTAGAGATAATATCAATAATTTGTCTTCTACTATTGCCTCTCTTATGCATGATAATGATAGTTTGAGATCATCTTTGCAAAGATTCTTAGTTGGTAAGAAGAGTCTTAATGACATCCTACTCAATTCTACTAAACAAATTGGTAGACATGGTTTAGGATATGATAGTAGTCAAGGGAACAACAAAGATAAAGGACCTCCAATATTCCATGGAGAATCCTCTAGTTCCAAGACTATGGGCACATGTAATTATTGCAATGAAATTGGTCATTATTCTACTTGTTGTCCTTTTAGGAAAGCACCCAAGAGCAATAGGATTTGGGTTGCCAAACTAACCCCTCCGGACCCAAAAACATGATTGGGGATCATTTCATCTTTCTTCTTGTAGGTATTTACAAATGGATTGATTTGAGCTATTGAATTGCAAATTGACTTCTCAATCCACATGAAAGAAGAAAGGTGAGATGTGTAGAGGGTGACAACAAGTGGAAAAGCAATGGTAAGCACAAAGGTATTGTTTTATTGCTTATAACCTTTTCTAACTTGTTTTTTTTATGGTTTTTGAGTCAAAAGTGGCATTTTGTGTTTCTCTTCACACTCTTGCTCAAAAACTGTTTCTAATGCTTCTATAGTGCATTACTAACTTGCTTAGACATGTTTGGATATGGTTTGTATATTTAGCATGCCTCTAGATATGTTTTATGAAAAATATGTGCTTTTTCTACAGTAGTTTTGTCGGCCGAGTTTTGTCATGTCTAAAACTCGACCGATGGGCACCAATGGGTGTTGCCAACAGATGCGATCGGCCGAGTTGCCAATACACAGAACTCGACCGAAAACACTGTTCACAGAGTATACAGTTGGCTTATTGAATGAGAATTTCCCTCTCAACTAGATTTTCTCAACCAATATCCTTATTCTTTGGCACTCCATTTGGTACCTTTATATATGCATATTTCCATGTTCTAAATTGCCTATCTTGCTTACAACTCTATCTCTCTAATTTCTCTAAATTGGTATATCTATATGTTGCAATTACTTGCTTTGAGTTGTTTTGCAGGTTTTGATGATGATCTCTTTGGATCTCTTAGTTGTGTCTAAAATCGCTTCCGTTGTGCTCTAACTTGCTACATCTATCTAGGTGTATATCTTGTTTTGATACAACCTTGAGGTTCTTAGGGGCAATTATCTTATGGTAAGGATGCATATATAGTGAGTTATATCCTTTCATGCTTATAAACTTGCATATCTCCTTGTTTGGATATATCTCTTCATCTAATCATAGCTTGCTCTATCTTGTGTATCGTTTGGCATATCTTGCTATGATCTAGATCCTACTAGTAGTCCTAACTTATGATATCATCTACTAGTAGTTCATATACATGTAGTTCTAACCCTGTTTATAATTGGAATATTTGCTCATCTATATGTTATGCTTGTATCTTATCTCATACATACTCAAGATTGTTCCTTGAATTGCATATCTACTATCTTGAGTTGCTTGCATAACATTGTGATGCAGGGTACATAGATCTACATGATATGTAGAAATTGGAGTTTTTGTGGATTTTTATGCAGCTTTTGCTCCAGTTTCAGTTTTTGCTGCAAGTATAGTGTTTTTTATGTAGAAACTACCTTCTGAGCAAGGCTCATCGCTCTGCCATGAGCCCTGATGGTTTTTGATCAAATTCCATCATCTTGAGGGTCAAAATTGCGATTTATTGTTTTTCTGCAGCACCCTATCTTGCATGTTTTGGGTTGTTCAAGTATATGCTTTAACTTGCTTTTCTTTCTATGCTTGGACAAGCCCCTATCTGTGCTCTTCTACTCTCCTTATATAACTTTTGTTATCTTCTTTCTCTTAACAAGTGGTGTTTCTTAGTTTCTTCATACCCCCACCTTTTTGAAATGACAAAGGGGGAGAAAGATATGTCTTCTTTTGACAACAGGGAGAAGGCATGTCTTACATGAAGCAAAGAAGCGTGTCCATGTAAAGGGGAGAAGGTAAATGGGAGAAGACATATATGTGTAGAACATATATGAGTAGAAGACATAGTTTCTATAAATGTTATGAAAGCTAACCATGCAGGAGAAATAGCATCAATTGAGGGGGAGTATGAAAACTCCACTAGCATCAATTGAGGGGGAGCATATGAACTCAATTCTACTGAAACCCCTAGGTTTCTCCGAAGGTATGATTTTACTTACAAGCTTTCAATACATTTATGGAATGGTTTGTCATCTTCAAAAAGGGGGAGAATGTTGACTCAAGGTCAATTAGGTCAATGTTGACTCAATTAGGTCAATGTTGACTCACGTATAAATTGACTAAACCCTTGTTTTGATGATGACTAACCATTCCACATATTGGTGTCTAATGCTTCTACATTGAGTGATTTCAGATTAGGTTTAGACACACTCCAAATGCCCTAACTTGCGCATATCAAATTGGAGAAAAGACAAGTCAAAATAGCTACAAGTGTGCAATTTGGGATCTCTATGTAAATGACCTTAGAATTGCTTTGTAATCACTTGTAATGATTGTATGACTTGTAATTAAGCTTAGAAAAATTATTGGGACACAAAAATCCATCATTTGTACGGTTAAACGAAAATTCCAAAATACCCATAACAGGGATTTTGTCGGCCGAATTCCAAACTCGGCCGATCCATATATTCTGGAATTTTTGTTGGAATCGGCCGAGTTACAAACTCAGCCGATTCACCGTTCGGTCGAGTTTCTAGCTAGGAAACTCGGCCGATCCACTGATCGGTCCAAGATGAAAGTCGACCGATCGGCCGAGTTTCTCCAAAGGAACTCAGCCGACAGTCTAGCTTTCAGCCTTGTCTTTTAGTGGTTCGGCCGAATTGCCTTTATAGAAACTCGGCCGATCAGACTGTACTGGAATGCAGAAAAAGCATTTCCAACCGTTGGAGACTTTGTTGGGACCCAAAATAGATCCGTTGCAACTTGTAAAACGGCTATTTTTCGTTCACAAGTGTTCCCAAAGGCTAAGAGGCATCCCCAGCTATAAATAGGACCCCTTGGGCTTCATTCCAAGGTTGAGCATTCCATGCAAACTCTTTGAGAGGTTCCTATTCTATAGTTGAGTGCTTCCTACAGCCTCCTCTCTCTCTCTAAGCTTAATCACTTGCTACATCCATTAGAGTGAGTAGGAAATCTGTAAGAGAGCTAGTCATATTTGTATATCTTGTGAAGCTCTCACTTCCACCACCTCCCCATCTCTCATTTCCAATCATGAAGATGAAGGTTCTCTCTCTTGTCCAAGAGAGGTGAAGAAGAACAAGGGAAGGAGTCCCTTGGTGAAGATCAAGGCTGAAGACTTGGAGCTAGAGTGGGTAAGCCCTTGGAGAAGGCAGAAGACTCAAGCTCAAGTAGGTAAGTCCTTGGTGGAAGAAGCTTCTCCGAGTGAAGGTGAAGTCAAAGGCGGAAGATCCAAGAAGAGTGGGTAATTCCTACAAGGCTGAAGACTAGTGCAAGATTGGGTAAGTCCTTGGAGAAGGCCGAAGAATCTTGCAAAGTGGGTAAGTCCTTGGTAAGGTTGAAGACTCTTTGTATTGGATAGGTAAGTCCTTTTTTGGGTCATGTATTGTATGTCTTATGAATGAATATAAGAGTGCAATTGTTTGAAGTCCTAGAGGTTGACCTCTCTAGGCAAGTGGACTGACACACTTCTAGTTTGAAGTGTGGAACCACTCTAAATAGCTTGTCTACATGTGTATGTTCAATCTCTCTCATCCTTGCTATGCATGTTTTAGTTGCACTCAAATTACCTATTTAGCAACTTTATCTTGTGATCTATCTTGAAGGTTTAATGAATTTTGTTTAAGTGCTTTCAGCTCTATTCACCCCCCCTCTATAGCATCTAAGTCACCCATCTAGGATCCAACAAGTGGTATCAGAGCGGGTCTTCTCCAAGCATACTTCTACAAGTAGGAGAAGATGGGTGACTACCTAGGAGGGAGACTCTCTACCAGCCTTCCAATCTTCAATGGGAGCAACTTCCTCTATTGGAGAAGAAGACTTCAATTCTTCATCCAAGGATCAAGTCTCGAGATGTGGCAAATGGTGAACAGCCCATACATTCTACCAAAGACAAACATTGAAGAATGGGATGAAGCCACCTTGATGAAAGCAACCTTGAACGCAAGAGCCATGCACATCCTTTATGCCTCCATGACCCCCACCGAGTTCAACCGGATTTCTTCTTGTGAGACGGCCCATGAGGTATGGAGAAAGCTTTGCATCACTTATGAAGGGACATATCAAGTGAAGGAAAGCAAAGTCTACATGCTCAAAGGGTTGCTTGAGAACTTCAAGATGGGAAAGGAGGAGAGCATAGCCAACATGTACTCAAGGCTCAACACCATCTTGAATGGTCTTGCTGTTCTAGGACATCCTATGTCTAGTGGAGAGATCAACTCAAAGATACTTAGAACTCTCCCCAAGAGATGGGAATCCAAGGTGACTTCCATTGAAGAAGCAAGGTCGCTTAGGGATATTCCTATTGAAGAGCTCATTGGAAATCTACAAGCACATGAAGCCACACTTGACAAGAGGGAGGAAGTAGAAAGACAAGAGAAGAAAGAGCTAAAGAGAATGAAGAAGGCTGAAATGAAGGCTCAAATTGAAGCTATCATGGAACAAGTCTCTCCATCCTCTCAAGCTAAAGAAGATGCCATGTACTCCAAAGGTCAACTCTACAAAGGCAAGTCCTCCTCCATCCGGTGCTTCACATGTGGAAAGAAGGGTCACTACAAGGAAGATTTCCCACAAGGCAAAAAGACCCATCTTCACAAGAAGAAATGGCAATCAAGCTCAAGTGGCTCCTCCAACTCAAGCTCAAGTGAAGATTCAAGTGAAGGATCAAGCTCAAGCTCAAGTGATGAAGGAGAATGCCATTTTGCTCTTATAGCATCAACAAGTGAAGACTCAAGTGAGGTAAACCTAGACTCGTTAGATAAAGAATCTTTAATTGCTATTATTCATGATATTTGTGCCTCTTATAAGTCTTCTAAAAAGAAAAAGAAAAAGCTTGCTAAAATTGTTGATAATTTGCATGTAGAACTAGATGATCTTGAACATGCTAATTCTTGCTTGCTTATTGATAAAAATGATTGTCTTAGCCAAGTAGACTCTCTTAAACTTGAAAATGCTAGTTTACTTGATAAGATTAAATTTCTATAAGCTCAACCTCTCATGCCTAGTTCTAGTGAAGAGCATACTTTAATTATTGATTCTCTCATGCATGACATTGATGTTCTTAAATCTGAAAACAAGGACAAAGATTTTGTTTTGCATGAATTAGAAATAGAAAATGCCTCCTTGCTTGCTAAAATCAATGGGCATGAATCTTGTTCTAGTTATACTAATAAAGAGAATGATGTTTCTGCTCTTCATATTGATAGAGATTCTTATTTAACTAAAGCTCTTTGCTTAGAAAATGATCTTTTGCATGCTAGAGATAATATCAATAATTTGTCTTCTACTATTGCCTCTCTTATGCATGATAATGATAGTTTGAGATCATCTTTGCAAAGATTCTTAGTTGGTAAGAAGAGTCTTAATGACATCCTACTCAATTCTACTAAACAAATTGGTAGACATGGTTTAAGATATGATAGTAGTCAAGGGAACAACAAATTTAAAGGACCTCCAATATTCCATGGAGAATCCTCTAGTTCCAAGACTATGGGCACATGTAATTATTGCAATGAAATTGGTCATTATTCTACTTGTTGTTTTTTTAGGAAAGCACCCAAGAGCAATAGGATTTGGGTTGCCAAACTAACCCCTCCGGACCCAAAAACATGATTGGGGACCATTTCATCTTTCTTCTTGTAGGTATTTACAAATGGATTGATTTGAGCTATTGAATTGCAAATTGACTTCTCAATCCACATGAAAGAAGAAAGGTGAGATGTGTAGAGGGTGACAACAAGTGGAAAAGCAATGGTAAGCACAAAGGTATTGTTTTATTGCTTATAACCTTTTCTAACTTGTTTTTGTTATGGTTTTTGAGTCAAAAGTGGCATTTTGTGTTTCTCTTCACACTCTTGCTCAAAAACTGTTTCTAATGCTTCTATAGTGCATTACTAACTTGCTTAGACATGTTTGGATATGGTTTGTATATTTAGCATGCCTCTAGATATGTTTTATGAAAAATATGTGCTTTTTCTACAGTAGTTTTGTCGGCCGAGTTTTGTCCTGTCTAAAACTCGACCGATGGGCACCAATGGGTGTTGCCAACAGCTGCGATCGGCCGAGTTGCCAATACACAGAACTCGACCGAAAACACTGTTCACAGAGTATACAGTTGGCTTATTGAATGAGAATTTCCCACTCAACTAGATTTTCTCAACCAATAGCCTTATTCTTTGGCACTCCATTTGGTACCTTTATATATGCATATTTCCATGTTCTAAATTGCCTATCTTGCTTACAACTCTATCTCTCTAATTGCTCTAAATTGGTATATCTATATGTTGCAATTACTTGCTTTGAGTTGTTTTGCAGGTTTTGATGATGATCTCTTTGGATCTCTTAGTTGTGTCTAAAATCGCTTCCGTTGTGCTCTAACTTGCTACATCTATCTAGGTGTATATCTTGTTTTGATACAACCTTGAGGTTCTTAGGGGCAATCATCTTATGGTAAGGATGCATATATAGTGAGTTATATCCTTTCATGCTTCTAAACTTGCATATCTCCTTGTTTGGATATATCTCTTCATCTAATCATAGCTTGCTCTATCTTGTGTATCGTTTGGCATATATTGCTATGATCTAGATCCTACTAGTAGTCCTAACTTATGATATCATCTACTAGTAGTTCATATACATGTAGTTCTAACCCTGTTTATAATTGGAATATTTTCTCATCTATATGTTATGCTTGTATCTTATCTCATACATACTCAAGATTGTTCCTTGAATTGCATATCTACTATCTTGAGTTGCTTGCATAACATTGTGATGCAGGGTACATAGATCTACATGATATGTAGAAATTGGAGTTTTTGTGGATTTTTATGCAGCTTTTGCTCCAGTTTCAGTTTTTGCTGCAAGTATAGTGTTTTTTATGCAGAAACTACCTTCTGAGCAAGGCTCATCGCTTTGCCATGAGCCCTGATGGTTTTTGATCAAATTCCATCATCTTGAGGGTCAAAATTGCGATTTATTGTTTTTCTGCAGCACCCTATCTTGCATGTTTTGGGTTGTTCAAGTATATGCTTTAACTTGCTTTTCTTTCTATGCTTGGACAAACCCCTATCTGTGCTCTTCTACTCTCCTTATATAACTTTTGTTATCTTCTTTCTCTTAACAAGTGGTGTTTCTTAGTTTCTTCATACCCCCACCTTTTTGAAATGACAAAGGGGGAGAAAGATATGTCTTCTTTTGACAACAGGGAGAAGACATGTCTTACATGAAGCAAAGAAGCGTGTCCATGTAAAGGGGAGAAGGTAAATGGGAGAAGACATATATGTGTAGAACATATATGAGTAGAAGACATAGTTTCTATAAATGTTATGAAAGCTAACCATGCAGGAGAAATAGCATCAATTGAGGGGGAGTATGAAAACTCCACTAGCATCAATTGAGGGGGAGCATATGAACTCAATTCTACTAAAACCCCTAGGTTTCTCCGAAGGTATGATTTTACTTACAAGCTTTCAATACATTTATGGAATGGTTTGTCATCTTCAAAAAGGGGGAGAATGTTGACTCAAGGTCAATTAGGTCAATGTTGACTCAATTAGGTCAATGTTGACTCACATATAAATTGACTAAACCCTTGTTTTGATGATGACTAACCATTCCACATATTGGTGTCTAATGCTTCTACATTGAGTGATTTCAGATTAGGTTTAGACACACTCCAAATGCCCTAACTTGCGCATATCAAATTGGAGAAAAGACAAGTCAAAATAGCTACAAGTGTGCAATTTGGGATCTCTATGTAAATGACCTTAGAATTGCTTTGTAATCACTTGTAATGATTGTATGACTTGTAATTAAGCTTAGAAAAATTATTGGGACACAAAAATCCATCATTTGTACGGTTAAATGAAAATTCCAAAATACCCATAACAGGGATTTTGTCGGCCGAATTCCAAACTCGGCCGATCCATATATTCTGGAATTTTTGTTGGAATCGGCCGAGTTACAAACTCAGCCGATTCACCGTTCGGTCGAGTTTCTAGCTAGGAAACTCGGCCGATCCACTGATCGGTCCAAGATGAAAGTCGACCGATCGGCTGAGTTTCTCCAAAGGAACTCGGCCGACAGTCTAGCTTTCAGCCTTGTCTTTTAGTGGTTCGGCCGAATTGCCTTTATAGAAACTCGGCCGATCAGACTGTACTGGAATGCAGAAAAAGCATTTCCAACCGTTGGAGACTTTGTTGGGACCCAAAATAGATCCGTTGCAACTTGTAAAACGGCTATTTTTCGTTCACAAGTGTTCCCAAAGGCTAAGAGGCATCCCCAGCTATAAATAGGACCCCTTGGGCTTCATTCCAAGGTTGAGCATTCCATGCAAACTCTTTGAGAGGTTCCTATTCTATAGTTGAGTGCTTCCTACAGCCTCCTCTCTCTCTCTAAGCTTAATCACTTGCTACATCCATTAGAGTGAGTAGGAAATCTGTAAGAGAGCTAGTCATATTTGTATATCTTGTGAAGCTCTCACTTCCACCACCTCCCCATCTCTCATTTCCAATCATGAAGATGAAGGTTCTCTCTCTTGTCCAAGAGAGGTGAAGAAGAATAAGGGAAGGAGTCCCTTGGTGAAGATCAAGGCTGAAAACTTGGAGCTAGAGTGGGTAAGCCCTTGGAGAAGGCAGAAGACTCAAGCTCAAGTAGGTAAGTCCTTGGTGGAAGAAGCTTCTCCGAGTGAAGGTGAAGTCAAAGGCGGAAGATCCAAGAAGAGTGGGTAATTCCTACAAGGCTGAAGACTAGTGCCAGATTGGGTAAGTCCTTGGAGAAGGCCGAAGAATCTTGCAAAGTGGGTAAGTCCTTGGTAAGGTTGAAGACGCTTTGTATTGGATAGGTAAGTCCTTTGTTGGGTCATGTATTGTATGTCTTATGAATGAATATAAGAGTGCAATTGTTTGAAGTCCTAGAGTTTGACCTCTCTAGGCAAGTGGACTGACACACTTCTAGTTTGAAGTGTGGAACCACTCTAAATAGCTTGTCTACATGTGTATGTTCAATCTCTCTCATCCTTGCTATGCATGTTTTAGTTGCACTCAAATTACCTATTTAGCAACTTTATCTTGTGATCTATCTTGAAGGTTTAATGAATTTTGTTTACGTGCTTTCAGCTCTATTCACCCCCCCTCTAGAGCATCTAAGTCACCCATCTAGGATCCAACAAGTGGTATCAGAGCGGGTCTTCTCCAAGCATACTTCTACAAGTAGGAGAAGATGGGTGACTACCTAGGAGGGAGACTCTCTACCAGCCTTCCAATCTTCAGTGGGAGAAACTTCCTCTATTGGAGAAGAAGACTTCAAATCTTCATCCAAGGATCAAGTCTCGAGATGTGGCAAATGGTGAACAACCCATACATTCTACCAAAGACAAACATTGAAGAATGGGATGAAGCCACCTTGATGAAAGCAACCTTGAACGCAAGAGCCATGCACATCCTTTATGCCTCCATGACCCCCACCGAGTTCAACCGGATTTCTTCTTGTGAGACGGCCCATGAGGTATGGAGAAAGCTTTGCATCACTTATGAAGGGACAGATCAAGTGAAGGAAAGCAAAGTCTACATGCTCAAAGGGTTTCTTGAGAACTTCAAGATGGGAAAGGAGGAGAGCATAGACAACATGTACTCAAGGCTCAACACCATCTTGAATGGTCTTGCTGTTCTAGGACATCCTATGTCTAGTGGAGAGATCAACTCAAAGATACTTAGAACTCTCCCCAAGAGATGGGAATCCAAGGTGACTTCCATTGAAGAAGCAAGGTCGCTTAGGGATATTCCTATTGAAGAGCTCATTGGAAATCTAAAAGCACATGAAGCCACACTTGACAAGAGGGAGGAAGTAGAAAGACAAGAGAAGAAAGAGCTAAAGAGAATGAAGAAGGCTGAAATGAAGGCTCAAATTGAAGCTATCATGGAACAAGTCTCTCCATCCTCTCAAGCTAAAGAAGATGCCATGTACTCCAAAGGTCAACTCTACAAAGGCAAGTCCTCCTCCATCCGGTGCTTCACATGTGGAAAGAAGGGTCACTACAAGGAAGATTGCCCACAAGGCAAAAAGACCCATATTCACAAGAAGAAATGGCAATCAAGCTCAAGTGGCTCCTCCAACTCAAGCTCAAGTGAAGATTCAAGTGAAGGATCAAGCTCAAGCTCAAGTGATGAAGGAGAATGCCATTTTGCTCTTATAGCATCAACAAGTGAAGACTCAAGTGAGGTAAACCTAGACTCGTTAGATAAAGAATCTTTAATTGCTATTATTCATGATATTTGTGCCTCTTATAAGTCTTCTAAAAAGAAAAAGAAAAAGCTTGCTAAAATTGTTGATAATTTGCATGTAGAACTAGATGATCTTGAACATGCTAATTCTTGCTTGCTTATTGATAAAAATGATTGTCTTAGCCAAGTAGACTCTCTTAAACTTGAAAATGCTAGTTTACTTGATAAGATTAAATTTCTAGAAGCTCAACCTCTCATGCCTAGTTCTAGTGAAGAGCATACTTTAATTATTGATTCTCTCATGCATGACATTGATGTTCTTAAATCTGAAAACAAGGACAAAGATTTTGTTTTGCATGAATTACAAATAGAAAATGCCTCCTTGCTTGCTAAAATCAATGGGCATGAATCTTGTTCTAGTTATACTAATAAAGAGAATGATGTTGCTGCTCTTCATATTGATAGAGATTCTTATTTAACTAAAGCTCTTTGCTTAGAAAATGATCTTTTGCATGCTAGAGATAATATCAATAATTTGTCTTCTACTATTGCCTCTCTTATGCATGATAATGATAGTTTGAGATCATCTTTGCAAAGATTCTTAGTTGGTAAGAAGAGTCTTAATGACATCCTACTCAATTCTACTAAACAAATTGGTAGACATGGTTTAGGATATGATAGTAGTCAAGGGAACAACAAAGATAAAGGACCTCCAATATTCCATGGAGAATCCTCTAGTTCCAAGACTATGGGCACATGTAATTATTGCAATGAAATTGGTCATTATTCTACTTGTTGTCCTTTTAGGAAAGCACCCAAGAGCAATAGGATTTGGGTTGCCAAACTAACCCCTCCGGACCCAAAAACATGATTGGGGACCATTTCATCTTTCTTCTTGTAGGTATTTACAAATGGATTGATTTGAGCTATTGAATTGCAAATTGACTTCTGAATCCACATGAAAGAATAAAGGTGAGATGTGTAGAGGGTGACAACAAGTGGAAAAGCAATGGTAAGCACAAAGGTATTGTTTTATTGCTTATAACCTTTTCTAACTTGTTTTTGTTATGGTTTTTGAGTCAAAAGTGGCATTTTGTGTTTCTCTTCACACTCTTGCTCAAAAATTGTTTCTAATGCTTCTATAGTGCATTACTAACTTGCTTAGACATGTTTGGATATGGTTTGTATATTTAGCATGCCTCTAGATATGTTTTATGAAAAATATGTGCTTTTTCTACAGTAGTTTTGTCGGCCGAGTTTTGTCCTGTCTAAAACTCGACCGATGGGCACCAATGGGTGTTGCCAACAGCTGCGATCGGCCGAGTTGCCAATACACAGAACTCGACCGAAAACACTGTTCACAGAGTATACAGTTGGCTTATTGAATGAGAATTTCCCTCTCAACTAGATTTTCTCAACCAATAGCCTTATTCTTTGGCACTCCATTTGGTACCTTTATATATGCATATTTCCATGTTCTAAATTGCCTATCTTGCTTACAACTCTATCTCTCTAATTGCTCTAAATTGGTATATCTATATGTTGCAATTACTTGCTTTGAGTTGTTTTGCAGGTTTTGATGATGATCTCTTTGGATCTCTTAGTTGTGTCTAAAATCGCTTCCGTTGTGCTCTAACTTGCTACATCTATCTAGGTGTATATCTTGTTTTGATACAACCTTGAGGTTCTTAGGGGCAATCATCTTATGGTAAGGATGCATATATAGTGAGTTATATCCTTTCATGCTTCTAAACTTGCATATCTCCTTGTTTGGATATATCTCTTCATCTAATCATAGCTTGCTCTATCTTGTGTATCGTTTGGCATATATTGCTATGATCTAGATCCTACTAGTAGTCCTAACTTATGATATCATCTACTAGTAGTTCATATACATGTAGTTCTAACCCTGTTTATAATTGGAATATTTTCTCATCTATATGTTATGCTTGTATCTTATCTCATACATACTCAAGATTGTTCCTTGAATTGCATATCTACTATCTTGAGTTGCTTGCATAACATTGTGATGCAGGGTACATAGATCTACATGATATGTAGAAATTGGAGTTTTTGTGGATTTTTATGCAGCTTTTGCTCCAGTTTCAGTTTTTGCTGCAAGTATAGTGTTTTTTATGCAGAAACTACCTTCTGAGCAAGGCTCATCGCTTTGCCATGAGCCCTGATGGTTTTTGATCAAATTCCATCATCTTGAGGGTCAAAATTGCGATTTATTGTTTTTCTGCAGCACCCTATCTTGCATGTTTTGGGTTGTTCAAGTATATGCTTTAACTTGCTTTTCTTTCTATGCTTGGACAAACCCCTATCTGTGCTCTTCTACTCTCCTTATATAACTTTTGTTATCTTCTTTCTCTTAACAAGTGGTGTTTCTTAGTTTCTTCATACCCCCACCTTTTTGAAATGACAAAGGGGGAGAAAGATATGTCTTCTTTTGACAACAGGGAGAAGACATGTCTTACATGAAGCAAAGAAGCGTGTCCATGTAAAGGGGAGAAGGTAAATGGGAGAAGACATATATGTGTAGAACATATATGAGTAGAAGACATAGTTTCTATAAATGTTATGAAAGCTAACCATGCAGGAGAAATAGCATCAATTGAGGGGGAGTATGAAAACTCCACTAGCATCAATTGAGGGGGAGCATATGAACTCAATTCTACTAAAACCCCTAGGTTTCTCCGAAGGTATGATTTTACTTACAAGCTTTCAATACATTTATGGAATGGTTTGTCATCTTCAAAAAGGGGGAGAATGTTGACTCAAGGTCAATTAGGTCAATGTTGACTCAATTAGGTCAATGTTGACTCACATATAAATTGACTAAACCCTTGTTTTGATGATGACTAACCATTCCACATATTGGTGTCTAATGCTTCTACATTGAGTGATTTCAGATTAGGTTTAGACACACTCCAAATGCCCTAACTTGCGCATATCAAATTGGAGAAAAGACAAGTCAAAATAGCTACAAGTGTGCAATTTGGGATCTCTATGTAAATGACCTTAGAATTGCTTTGTAATCACTTGTAATGATTGTATGACTTGTAATTAAGCTTAGAAAAATTATTGGGACACAAAAATCCATCATTTGTACGGTTAAATGAAAATTCCAAAATACCCATAACAGGGATTTTGTCGGCCGAATTCCAAACTCGGCCGATCCATATATTCTGGAATTTTTGTTGGAATCGGCCGAGTTACAAACTCAGCCGATTCACCGTTCGGTCGAGTTTCTAGCTAGGAAACTCGGCCGATCCACTGATCGGTCCAAGATGAAAGTCGACCGATCGGCTGAGTTTCTCCAAAGGAACTCGGCCGACAGTCTAGCTTTCAGCCTTGTCTTTTAGTGGTTCGGCCGAATTGCCTTTATAGAAACTCGGCCGATCAGACTGTACTGGAATGCAGAAAAAGCATTTCCAACCGTTGGAGACTTTGTTGGGACCCAAAATAGATCCGTTGCAACTTGTAAAACGGCTATTTTTCGTTCACAAGTGTTCCCAAAGGCTAAGAGGCATCCCCAGCTATAAATAGGACCCCTTGGGCTTCATTCCAAGGTTGAGCATTCCATGCAAACTCTTTGAGAGGTTCCTATTCTATAGTTGAGTGCTTCCTACAGCCTCCTCTCTCTCTCTAAGCTTAATCACTTGCTACATCCATTAGAGTGAGTAGGAAATCTGTAAGAGAGCTAGTCATATTTGTATATCTTGTGAAGCTCTCACTTCCACCACCTCCCCATCTCTCATTTCCAATCATGAAGATGAAGGTTCTCTCTCTTGTCCAAGAGAGGTGAAGAAGAATAAGGGAAGGAGTCCCTTGGTGAAGATCAAGGCTGAAAACTTGGAGCTAGAGTGGGTAAGCCCTTGGAGAAGGCAGAAGACTCAAGCTCAAGTAGGTAAGTCCTTGGTGGAAGAAGCTTCTCCGAGTGAAGGTGAAGTCAAAGGCGGAAGATCCAAGAAGAGTGGGTAATTCCTACAAGGCTGAAGACTAGTGCCAGATTGGGTAAGTCCTTGGAGAAGGCCGAAGAATCTTGCAAAGTGGGTAAGTCCTTGGTAAGGTTGAAGACGCTTTGTATTGGATAGGTAAGTCCTTTGTTGGGTCATGTATTGTATGTCTTATGAATGAATATAAGAGTGCAATTGTTTGAAGTCCTAGAGTTTGACCTCTCTAGGCAAGTGGACTGACACACTTCTAGTTTGAAGTGTGGAACCACTCTAAATAGCTTGTCTACATGTGTATGTTCAATCTCTCTCATCCTTGCTATGCATGTTTTAGTTGCACTCAAATTACCTATTTAGCAACTTTATCTTGTGATCTATCTTGAAGGTTTAATGAATTTTGTTTAAGTGCTTTCAGCTCTATTCACCCCCCCTCTAGAGCATCTAAGTCACCCATCTAGGATCCAACAAGTGGTATCAGAGCGGGTCTTCTCCAAGCATACTTCTACAAGTAGGAGAAGATGGGTGACTACCTAGGAGGGAGACTCTCTACCAGCCTTCCAATCTTCAGTGGGAGAAACTTCCTCTATTGGAGAAGAAGACTTCAAATCTTCATCCAAGGATCAAGTCTCGAGATGTGGCAAATGGTGAACAACCCATACATTCTACCAAAGACAAACATTGAAGAATGGGATGAAGCCACCTTGATGAAAGCAACCTTGAACGCAAGAGCCATGCACATCCTTTATGCCTCCATGACCCCCACCGAGTTCAACCGGATTTCTTCTTGTGAGACGGCCCATGAGGTATGGAGAAAGCTTTGCATCACTTATGAAGGGACAGATCAAGTGAAGGAAAGCAAAGTCTACATGCTCAAAGGGTTTCTTGAGAACTTCAAGATGGGAAAGGAGGAGAGCATAGACAACATGTACTCAAGGCTCAACACCATCTTGAATGGTCTTGCTGTTCTAGGACATCCTATGTCTAGTGGAGAGATCAACTCAAAGATACTTAGAACTCTCCCCAAGAGATGGGAATCCAAGGTGACTTCCATTGAAGAAGCAAGGTCGCTTAGGGATATTCCTATTGAAGAGCTCATTGGAAATCTAAAAGCACATGAAGCCACACTTGACAAGAGGGAGGAAGTAGAAAGACAAGAGAAGAAAGAGCTAAAGAGAATGAAGAAGGCTGAAATGAAGGCTCAAATTGAAGCTATCATGGAACAAGTCTCTCCATCCTCTCAAGCTAAAGAAGATGCCATGTACTCCAAAGGTCAACTCTACAAAGGCAAGTCCTCCTCCATCCGGTGCTTCACATGTGGAAAGAAGGGTCACTACAAGGAAGATTGCCCACAAGGCAAAAAGACCCATATTCACAAGAAGAAATGGCAATCAAGCTCAAGTGGCTCCTCCAACTCAAGCTCAAGTGAAGATTCAAGTGAAGGATCAAGCTCAAGCTCAAGTGATGAAGGAGAATGCCATTTTGCTCTTATAGCATCAACAAGTGAAGACTCAAGTGAGGTAAACCTAGACTCGTTAGATAAAGAATCTTTAATTGCTATTATTCATGATATTTGTGCCTCTTATAAGTCTTCTAAAAAGAAAAAGAAAAAGCTTGCTAAAATTGTTGATAATTTGCATGTAGAACTAGATGATCTTGAACATGCTAATTCTTGCTTGCTTATTGATAAAAATGATTGTCTTAGCCAAGTAGACTCTCTTAAACTTGAAAATGCTAGTTTACTTGATAAGATTAAATTTCTAGAAGCTCAACCTCTCATGCCTAGTTCTAGTGAAGAGCATACTTTAATTATTGATTCTCTCATGCATGACATTGATGTTCTTAAATCTGAAAACAAGGACAAAGATTTTGTTTTGCATGAATTACAAATAGAAAATGCCTCCTTGCTTGCTAAAATCAATGGGCATGAATCTTGTTCTAGTTATACTAATAAAGAGAATGATGTTGCTGCTCTTCATATTGATAGAGATTCTTATTTAACTAAAGCTCTTTGCTTAGAAAATGATCTTTTGCATGCTAGAGATAATATCAATAATTTGTCTTCTACTATTGCCTCTCTTATGCATGATAATGATAGTTTGAGATCATCTTTGCAAAGATTCTTAGTTGGTAAGAAGAGTCTTAATGACATCCTACTCAATTCTACTAAACAAATTGGTAGACATGGTTTAGGATATGATAGTAGTCAAGGGAACAACAAAGATAAAGGACCTCCAATATTCCATGGAGAATCCTCTAGTTCCAAGACTATGGGCACATGTAATTATTGCAATGAAATTGGTCATTATTCTACTTGTTGTCCTTTTAGGAAAGCACCCAAGAGCAATAGGATTTGGGTTGCCAAACTAACCCCTCCGGACCCAAAAACATGATTGGGGACCATTTCATCTTTCTTCTTGTAGGTATTTACAAATGGATTGATTTGAGCTATTGAATTGCAAATTGACTTCTCAATCCACATGAAAGAAGAAAGGTGAGATGTGTAGAGGGTGACAACAAGTGGAAAAGCAATGGTAAGCACAAAGGTATTGTTTTATTGCTTATAACCTTTTCTAACTTGTTTTTTTTATGGTTTTTGAGTCAAAAGTGGCATTTTGTGTTTCTCTTCACACTCTTGCTCAAAAAATGTTTCTAATGCTTCTATAGTGCATTACTAACTTGCTTAGACATGTTTGGATATGGTTTGTATATTTAGCATGCCTCTAGATATGTTTTATGAAAAATATGTGCTTTTTCTACAGTAGTTTTGTCGGCCGAGTTTTGTCATGTCTAAAACTCGACCGATGGGCACCAATGGGTGTTGCCAACAGCTGCGATCGGCCGAGTTGCCAATACACAGAACTCGACCGAAAACACTGTTCACAGAGTATACAGTTGGCTTATTGAATGAGAATTTCCCTCTCAACTAGATTTTCTCAACCAATATCCTTATTCTTTGGCACTCCATTTGGTACCTTTATATATGCATATTTCCATGTTCTAAATTGCCTATCTTGCTTACAACTCTATCTCTCTAATTGCTCTAAATTGGTATATCTATATGTTGCAATTACTTGCTTTGAGTTGTTTTGCAGGTTTTGATGATGATCTCTTTGGATCTCTTAGTTGTGTCTAAAATCGCTTCCGTTGTGCTCTAACTTGCTACATCTATCTAGGTGTATATCTTGTTTTGATACAACCTTGAGGTTCTTAGGGGCAATTATCTTATGGTAAGGATGCATATATAGTGAGTTATATCCTTTCATGCTTATAAACTTGCATATCTCCTTGTTTGGATATATCTCTTCATCTAATCATAGCTTGCTCTATCTTGTGTATCGTTTGGCATATCTTGCTATGATCTAGATCCTACTAGTAGTCCTAACTTATGATATCATCTACTAGTAGTTCATATACATGTAGTTCTAACCCTATTTATAATTGGAATATTTGCTCATCTATATGTTATGCTTGTATCTTATCTCATACATACTCAAGATTGTTCCTTGAATTGCATATCTACTATCTTGAGTTGCTTGCATAACATTGTGATGCAGGGTACATAGATCTACATGATATGTAGAAATTGGAGTTTTTGTGGATTTTTATGCAGCTTTTGCTCCAGTTTCAGTTTTTGCTGCAAGTATAGTGTTTTTTATGTAGAAACTACCTTCTGAGCAAGGCTCATCGCTTTGCCATGAGCCCTGATGGTTTTTGATCAAATTCCATCATCTTGAGGGTCAAAATTGCGATTTATTGTTTTTCTGCAGCACCCTATCTTGCATGTTTTGGGTTGTTCAAGTATATGCTTTAACTTGCTTTTCTTTCTATGCTTGGACAAGCCCCTATCTGTGCTCTTCTACTCTCCTTATATAACTTTTGTTATCTTCTTTCTCTTAACAAGTGGTGTTTCTTAGTTTCTTCATACCCCCACCTTTTTGAAATGACAAAGGGGGAGAAAGATATGTCTTCTTTTGACAACAGGGAGAAGACATGTCTTACATGAAGCAAAGAAGCGTGTCCATGTAAAGGGGAGAAGGTAAATGGGAGAAGACATATATGTGTAGAACATATATGAGTAGAAGACATAGTTTCTATAAATGTTATGAAAGCTAACCATGCAGGAGAAATAGCATCAATTGAGGGGGAGTATGAAAACTCCACTAGCATCAATTGAGGGGGAGCATATGAACTCAATTCTACTAAAACCCCTAGGTTTCTCCGAAGGTATGATTTTACTTACAAGCTTTCAATACATTTATGGAATGGTTTGTCATCTTCAAAAAGGGGGAGAATGTTGACTCAAGGTCAATTAGGTCAATGTTGACTCAATTAGGTCAATGTTGACTCACATATAAATTGACTAAACCCTTGTTTTGATGATGACTAACCATTCCACATATTGGTGTCTAATGCTTCTACATTGAGTGATTTCAGATTAGGTTTAGACACACTCCAAATGCCCTAACTTGCGCATATCAAATTGGAGAAAAGACAAGTCAAAATAGCTACAAGTGTGCAATTTGGGATCTCTATGTAAATGACCTTAGAATTGCTTTGTAATCACTTGTAATGATTGTATGACTTGTAATTAAGCTTAGAAAAATTATTGGGACACAAAAATCCATCATTTGTACGGTTAAATGAAAATTCCAAAATACCCATAACAGGGATTTTGTCGGCCGAATTCCAAACTCGGCCGATCCATATATTCTGGAATTTTTGTTGGAATCGGCCGAGTTACAAACTCAGCCGATTCACCGTTCGGTCGAGTTTCTAGCTAGGAAACTCGGCCGATCCACTGATCGGTCCAAGATGAAAGTCGACCGATCGGCCGAGTTTCTCCAAAGGAACTCGGCCGACAGTCTAGCTTTCAGCCTTGTCTTTTAGTGGTTCGGCCGAATTGCCTTTATAGAAACTCGGCCGATCAGACTGTACTGGAATGCAGAAAAAGCATTTCCAACCGTTGGAGACTTTGTTGGGACCCAAAATAGATCCGTTGCAACTTGTAAAACGGCTATTTTTCGTTCACAAGTGTTCCCAAAGGCTAAGAGGCATCCCCAGCTATAAATAGGACCCCTTGGGCTTCATTCCAAGGTTGAGCATTCCATGCAAACTCTTTGAGAGGTTCCTATTCTATAGTTGAGTGCTTCCTACAGCCTCCTCTCTCTCTCTAAGCTTAATCACTTGCTACATCCATTAGAGTGAGTAGGAAATCTGTAAAAGAGCTAGTCATATTTGTATATCTTGTGAAGCTCTCACTTCCACCACCTCCCCATCTCTCATTTCCAATCATGAAGATGAAGGTTCTCTCTGTTGTCCAAGAGAGGTGAAGAAGAACAAGGGAAGGAGTCCCTTGGTGAAGATCAAGGCTGAAGACTTGGAGCTAGAGTGGGTAAGCCCTTGGAGAAGGCAGAAGACTCAAGCTCAAGTAGGTAAGTCCTTGGTGGAAGAAGCTTCTCCGAGTGAAGGTGAAGTCAAAGGCGGAAGATCCAAGAAGTGTGGGTAATTCCTACAAGGCTGAAGACTAGTGCAAGATTGGGTAAGTCCTTGGAGAAGGCCGAAGAATCTTGCAAAGTGGGTAAGTCCTTGGTAAGGTTGAAGACTCTTTGTATTGGATAGGTAAGTCCTTTTTTGGGTCATGTATTGTATGTCTTATGAATGAATATAAGAGTGCAATTGTTTGAAGTCCTAGAGGTTGACCTCTCTAGGCAAGTGGACTGACACACTTCTAGTTTGAAGTGTGGAACCACTCTAAATAGCTTGTCTACATGTGTATGTTCAATCTCTCTCATCCTTGCTATGCATGTTTTAGTTGCACTCAAATTACCTATTTAGCAACTTTATCTTGTGATCTATCTTGAAGGTTTAATGAATTTTGTTTAAGTGCTTTCAGCTCTATTCACCCCCCCTCTATAGCATCTAAGTCACCCATCTAGGATCCAACAAGTGGTATCAGAGTGGGTCTTCTCCAAGCATACTTCTACAAGTAGGAGAAGATGGGTGACTACCTAGGAGGGAGACTCTCTACCAGCCTTCCAATCTTCAATGGGAGCAACTTCCTCTATTGGAGAAGAAGACTTCAATTCTTCATCCAAGGATCAAGTCTCGAGATGTGGCAAATGGTGAACAGCCCATACATTCTACCAAAGACAAACATTGAAGAATGGGATGAAGCCACCTTGATGAAAGCAACCTTGAACGCAAGAGCCATGCACATCCTTTATGCCTCCATGACCCCCACCGAGTTCAACCGAATTTCTTCTTGTGAGACGGACCATGAGGTATGGAGAAAGCTTTGCATCACTTATGAAGGGACAGATCAAGTGAAGGAAAGCAAAGTCTACATGCTCAAAGGGTTTCTTGAGAACTTCAAGATGGGAAAGGAGGAGAGCATAGCCAACATGTACTCAAGGCTCAACACCATCTTGAATGGTCTTGCTGTTCTAGGACATCCTATGTCTGGTGGAGAGATCAACTCAAAGATACTTAGAACTCTCCCCAAGAGATGGGAATCCAAGGTGACTTCCATTGAAGAAGCAAGGTCGCTTAGGGATATTCCTATTGAAGAGCTCATTGGAAATCTACAAGCACATGAAGCCACACTTGACAAGAGGGAGGAAGTAGAAAGACAAGAGAAGAAAGAGCTAAAGAGAATGAAGAAGGCTGAAATGAAGGCTCAAATTGAAGCTATCATGGAACAAGTCTCTCCATCCTCTCAAGCTAAAGAAGATGCCGTGTACTCCAAAGGTCAACTCTACAAAGGCAAGTCCTCCTCCATCCGGTGCTTCACATGTGGAAAGAAGGGTCACTACAAGGAAGATTGCCCACAAGGCAAAAAGACCCATCTTCACAAGAAGAAATGGCAATCAAGCTCAAGTGGCTCCTCCAACTCAAGCTCAAGTGAAGATTCAAGTGAAGGATCAAGCTCAAGCTCAAGTGATGAAGGAGAATGCCATTTTGCTCTTATAGCATCAACAAGTGAAGACTCAAGTGAGGTAAACCTAGACTCGTTAGATAAAGAATCTTTAATTGCTATTATTCATGATATTTGTGCCTCTTATAAGTCTTCTAAAAAGAAAAAGAAAAAGCTTGCTAAAATTGTTGATAATTTGCATGTAGAACTAGATGATCTTGAACATGCTAATTCTTGCTTGCTTATTGATAAAAATGATTGTCTTAGCCAAGTAGACTCTCTTAAACTTGAAAATGCTAGTTTACTTGATAAGATTAAATTTCTAGAAGCTCAACCTCTCATGCCTAGTTCTAGTGAAGAGCATACTTTAATTATTGATTCTCTCATGCATGACATTGATGTTCTTAAATCTGAAAACAAGGACAAAGATTTTGTTTTGCATGAATTAGAAATAGAAAATGCCTCCTTGCTTGCTAAAATCAATGGGCATGAATCTTGTTCTAGTTATACTAATAAAGAGAATGATGTTGCTGCTCTTCATATTGATAGAGATTCTTATTTAACTAAAGCTCTTTGCTTAGAAAATGATCTTTTGCATGCTAGAGATAATATCAATAATTTGTCTTCTACTATTGCCTCTCTTATGCATGATAATGATAGTTTGAGATCATCTTTGCAAAGATTCTTAGTTGGTAAGAAGAGTCTTAATGACATCCTACTCAATTCTACTAAACAAATTGGTAGACATGGTTTAGGATATGATAGTAGTCAAGGGAACAACAAAGATAAAGGACCTCCAATATTCCATGGAGAATCCTCTAGTTCCAACACTATGGGCACATGTAATTATTGCAATGAAATTGGTCATTATTATACTTGTTGTCCTTTTAGGAAAGCACCCAAGAGCAATAGGATTTGGGTTGCCAAACTAACCCCTCCGGACCCAAAAACATGATTGGGGACCATTTCATCTTTCTTCTTGTAGGTATTTACAAATGGATTGATTTGAGCTATTGAATTGCAAATTGACTTCTCAATCCACATGAAAGAAGAAAGGTGAGATGTGTAGAGGGTGACAACAAGTGGAAAAGCAATGGTAAGCACAAAGGTATTGTTTTATTGCTTATAACATTTTCTAACTTGTTTTTGTTATGGTTTTTGAGTCAAAAGTGGCATTTTGTGTTTCTCTTCACACTCTTGCTCAAAAACTGTTTCTAATGCTTCTATAGTGCATTACTAACTTGCTTAGACATGTTTGGATATGGTTTGTATATTTAGCATGCCTCTAGATATGTTTTATGAAAAATATGTGCTTTTTCTACAGAAGTTTTGTCGGCCGAGTTTTGTCCTGTCTAAAACTCGACCGATGGGCACCAATGGGTGTTGCCAACAGCTGCGATCGACCGAGTTGCCAATACACAGAACTCGACCGAAAACACTGTTCACAGAGTATACAGTTGGCTTATTGAATGAGAATTTCCCTCTCAACTAGATTTTCTCAACCAATAGCCTTATTCTTTGGCACTCCATTTGGTACCTTTATATATGCATATTTCCATGTTCTAAATTGCCTATCTTGCTTACAACTCTATCTCTCTAATTGATCTAAATTGGTATATCTATATGTTGCAATTACTTGCTTTGAGTTGTTTTGCAGGTTTTGATGATGATCTCTTTGGATCTCTTAGTTGTGTCTAAAATCGCTTCCGTTGTGCTCTAACTTGCTACATCTATCTAGGTGTATATCTTGTTTTGATACAACCTTGAGGTTCTTAGGGGCAATCATCTTATGGTAAGGATGCATATATAGTGAGTTATATCCTTTCATGCTTCTAAACTTGCATATCTCCTTGTTTGGATATATCTCTTCATCTAATCATAGCTTGCTCTATCTTGTGTATCGTTTGGCATATCTTGCTATGATCTAGATCCTACTAGTAGTCCTAACTTATGATATCATCTACTAGTAGTTCATATACATGTAGTTCTAACCCTGTTTATAATTGGAATATTTGCTCATCTATATGTTATGCTTGTATCTTATCTCATACATACTCAAGATTGTTCCTTGAATTGCATATCTACTATCTTGAGTTGCTTGCATAACATTGTGATGCAGGGTACATAGATCTACATGATATGTAGAAATTGGAGTTTTTGTGGATTTTTATGCAGCTTTTGCTCCAGTTTCAGTTTTTGCTGCAAGTATAGTGTTTTTTATGCAGAAACTACCTTCTGAGCAAGGCTCATCGCTCTGCCATGAGCCCTGATGGTTTTTGATCAAATTCCATCATCTTGAGGGTCAAAATTGCGATTTATTGTTTTTCTGCAGCACCCTATCTTGCATGTTTTGGGTTGTTCAAGTATATGCTTTAACTTGCTTTTCTTTCTATGCTTGGACAAGCCCCTATCTGTGCTCTTCTACTCTCCTTATATAACTTTTATTATCTTCTTTCTCTTAACAAGTGGTGTTTCTTAGTTTCTTCATACCCCCACCTTTTTGAAATGACAAAGGGGGAGAAAGATATGTCTTCTTTTGACAACAGGGAGAAGGCATGTCTTACATGAAGCAAAGAAGCATGTCCATGTAAAGGGGAGAAGGTAAATGGGAGAAGACATATATGTGTAGAACATATATGAGTAGAAGACATAGTTTCTATAAATGTTATGAAAGCTAACCATGCAGGAGAAATAGCATCAATTGAGGGGGAGTATAAAAACTCCACTAGCATCAGTTGAGGGGGAGCATATGAACTCAATTCTACTGAAACCCCTAGGTTTCTCCGAAGGTATGATTTTACTTACAAGCTTTCAATACATTTATGGAATGGTTTGTCATCTTCAAAAAGGGGGAGAATGTTGACTCAAGGTCAATTAGGTCAATGTTGACTCAATTAGGTCAATGTTGACTCACGTATAAATTGACTAAACCCTTGTTTTGATGATGACTAACCATTCCACATATTGGTGTCTAATGCTTCTACATTGAGTGATTTCAGATTAGGTTTAGACACACTCCAAATGCCCTAACTTGCGCATATCAAATTGGAGAAAAGACAAGTCAAAATAGCTACAAGTGTGCAATTTGGGATCTCTATGTAAATGACCTTAGAATTGCTTTGTAATCACTTGTAATGATTGAATGACTTGTAATTAAGCTTAGAAAAATTATTGGGACACAAAAATCCATCATTTGTACGGTTAAATGAAAATTCCAAAATACCCATAACAGGGATTTTGTCGGCCGAATTCCAAACTCGGCCGATCCATATATTCTGGAATTTTTGTTGGAATCGACCGAGTTACAAACTCAGCCGATTCACCGTTCGGTCGAGTTTCTAGCTAGGAAACTCGGCCGATCCACGGATCGGTCCAAGATGAAAGTCGATCGATCGGCCGAGTTTCTCCAAAGAAATTCGGCCGACGGTCTAGCTTTCAGCCTTGTCTTTTAGTGGTTCGGCCGAATTGCCTTTATAGAAACTCGGCCGATCAGACTGTACTGGAATGCAGAAAAAGCATTTCCAACCGTTGGAGACTTTGTTGGGACCCAAAATAGATCCGTTGCAACTTGTAAAACGGCTATTTTTCATTCACAAGTGTTCCCAAAGGCTAAGAGGCATCCCCAGCTATAAATAGGACCCCTTGGGCTTCATTCGAAGGTTGAGCATTCAATGCAAACTCTTTGAGAGGTTCCTATTCTATAGTTGAGTGCTTCCTACAGCCTCCTCTCTCTCTCTAAGCTTAATCACTTGCTACATCCATTAGAGTGAGTAGGAAATCTGTAAGAGAGCTAGTCATATTTGTATATCTTGTGAAGCTCTCACTTCCACCACCTCCCCATCTCTCATTTCCAATCATGAAGATGAAGGTTCTCTCTCTTGTCCAAGAGAGGTGAAGAAGAACAAGGGAAGGAGTCCCTTGGTGAAGATCAAGGTTGAAGACTTGGAGCTAGAGTGGGTAAGCCCTTGGAGAAGGCAGAAGACTCAAGCTCAAGTAGGTAAGTCCTTGGTGGAAGAAGCTTCTCCGAGTGAAGGTGAAGTCAAAGGCGGAAGATCCAAGAAGAGTGGGTAATTCCTACAAGGCTGAAGACTAGTGCAAGATTGGGTAAGTCCTTGGAGAAGGCCGAAGAATCTTGCAAAGTGGGTAAGTCCTTGGTAAGGTTGAAGACTCTTTGTATTGGATAGGTAAGTCCTTTGTTGGGTCATGTATTGTATGTCTTATGAATGAATATAAGAGTGCAATTGTTTGAAGTCCTAGAGGTTGACCTCTCTAGGCAAGTGGACTGACACACTTCTAGTTTGAAGTGTGGAACCACTCTAAATAGCTTGTCTACATGTGTATGTTCAATCTCTCTCATCCTTGCTATGCATGTTTTAGTTGCACTCAAATTACCTATTTAGCAACTTTATCTTGTGATCTATCTTGAAGGTTTAATGAATTTTGTTTAAGTGCTTTCAGCTCTATTCACCCCCCTCTAGAGCATCTAAGTCACCCATCTAGGATCCAACAAGTGGTATCAGAGCGGGTCTTCTCCAAGCATACTTCTACAAGTAGGAGAAGATGGGTGACTACCTAGGAGGGAGACTCTCTACCAGCCTTCAAATCTTCAATGGGAGCAACTTCCTCTATTGGAGAAGAAGACTTCAATTCTTCATCCAAGGATCAAGTCTCGAGATGTGGCAAATGGTGAACAGCCCATACATTCTACCAAAGACAAACATTGAAGAATGGGATGAAGCCACCTTGATGAAAGCAACCTTGAACGCAAGAGCCATGCACATCCTTTATGCCTCCATGACCCCCACCGAGTTCAACCGGATTTCTTCTTGTGAGACGGCCCATGAGGTATGGAGAAAGCTTTGCATCACTTATGAAGGGACAGATCAAGTGAAGGAAAGCAAAGTCTACATGCTCAAAGGGTTGCTTGAGAACTTCAAGATGGGAAAGGAGGAGAGCATAGCCAACATGTACTCAAGGCTCAACACCATCTTGAATGGTCTTGCTGTTCTAGGACATCCTATGTCTAGTGGAGAGATCAACTCAAAGATACTTAGAACTCTCCCCAAGAGATGGGAATCCAAGGTGACTTCCATTGAAGAAGCAAGGTCGCTTAGGGATATTCCTATTGAAGAGCTCATTGGAAATCTACAAGCACATGAAGCCACACTTGACAAGAGGGAGGAAGTAGAAAGACAAGAGAAGAAAGAGCTAAAGAGAATGAAGAAGGCTGAAATGAAGGCTCAAATTGAAGCTATCATGGAACAAGTCTCTCCATCCTCTCAAGCTAAAGAAGATGCCATGTACTCCAAAGGTCAACTCTACAAAGGCAAGTCCTCCTCCATCCGGTGCTTCACATGTGGAAAGAAGGGTCACTACAAGGAAGATTGCCCACAAGGCAAAAAGACCCATCTTCACAAGAAGAAATGGCAATCAAGCTCAAGTGGCTCCTCCAACTCAAGCTCAAGTGAAGATTCAAGTGAAGGATCAAGCTCAAGCTCAAGTGATGAAGTGAATGCCATTTTGCTCTTATAGCATCAACAAGTGAAGACTCAAGTGAGGTAAACCTAGACTCGTTAGATAAAGAATCTTTAATTGCTATTATTCATGATATTTGTGCCTCTTATAAGTCTTCTAAAAAGAAAAAGAAAAAGCTTGCTAAAATTGTTGATAATTTGCATGTAGAACTAGATGATCTTGAACATGCTAATTCTTGCTTGCTTATTGATAAAAATGATTGTCTTAGCCAAGTAGACTCTCTTAAACTTGAAAATGCTAGTTTACTTGATAAGATTAAATTTCTAGAAGCTCAACCTCTCATGCCTAGTTCTAGTGAAGAGCATACTTTAATTATTGATTCTCTCATGCATGACATTGATGTTCTTAAATCTGAAAACAAGGACAAAGATTTTGTTTTGCATGAATTAGAAATAGAAAATGCCTCCTTGCTTGCTAAAATCAATGGGCATGAATCTTGTTCTAGTTATACTAATAAAGAGAATGATGTTGCTGCTCTTCATATTGATAGAGATTCTTATTTAACTAAAGCTCTTTGCTTAGAAAATGATCTTTTGCATGCTAGAGATAATATCAATAATTTGTCTTCTACTATTGCCTCTCTTATGCATGATAATGATAGTTTGAGATCATCTTTGCAAAGATTCTTAGTTGGTAAGAAGAGTCTTAATGACATCCTACTCAATTCTACTAAACAAATTGGTAGACATGGTTTAGGATATGATAGTAGTCAAGGGAACAACAAAGATAAAGGACCTCCAATATTCCATGGAGAATCCTCTAGTTCCAAGACTATGGGCACATGTAATTATTGCAATGAAATTGGTCATTATTCTACTTGTTGTCCTTTTAGGAAAGCACCCAAGAGCAATAGGATTTGGGTTGCCAAACTAACCCCTCCGGACCCAAAAACATGATTGGGGACCATTTCATCTTTCTTCTTTTAAGTATTTACAAATGGATTGATTTGAGCTATTGAATTGCAAATTGACTTCTCAATCCACATGAAAGAAGAAAGGTGAGATGTGTAGAGGGTGACAACAAGTGGAAAATCAATGGTAAGCACAAAGGTATTGTTTTATTGCTTATAACCTTTTCTAACTTGTTTTTGTTATGGTTTTTGAGTCAAAAGTGGAATTTTGTGTTTCTCTTCACACTCTTGCTCAAAAACTGTTTCTAATGCTTCTATAGTGCATTACTAACTTGCTTAGACATGTTTGGATATGGTTTGTATATTTAGCATGCCTCTAGATATGTTTTATGAAAAATATGTGCTTTTTCTACAGTAGTTTTGTCGGCCGAGTTTTGTCCTGTCTAAAACTCGACCGATGGGCACCAATGGGTGTTGCCAACAGCTGCGATCGGCCGAGTTGCCAATACACAGAACTCGACCGAAAACACTGTTCACAGAGTATACAGTTGGCTTATTGAATGAGAATTTCCCTCTCAACTAGATTTTCTCAACCAATAGCCTTATTCTTTGGCACTCCATTTGGTACCTTTATATATGCATATTTCCATGTTCTAAATTGCCTATCTTGCTTACAACTCTATCTCTCTAATTGCTCTAAATTGGTATATCTATATGTTGCAATTACTTGCTTTGAGTTGTTTTGCAGGTTTTGATGATGATCTCTTTGGATCTCTTAGTTGTGTCTAAAATCACTTCCGTTGTGCTCTAACTTGCTACATCTATCTAGGTGTATATCTTGTTTTGATACAACCTTGAGGTTCTTAGGGGCAATCATCTTATGGTAAGGATGCATATATAGTGAGTTATATCCTTTCATGCTTCTAAACTTGCATATCTCCTTGTTTGGATATATCTCTTCATCTAATCATAGCTTGCTCTATCTTGTGTATCATTTGGCATATCTTGCTATGATCTAGATCCTACTAGTAGTCCTAACTTATGATATCATCTACTAGTAGTTCATATACATGTAGTTCTAACCCTGTTTATAATTGGAATATTTGCTCATCTATATGTTATGCTTGTATCTTATCTCATACATACTCAAGATTGTTCCTTGAATTGCATATCTACTATCTTGAGTTGCTTGCATAACATTGTGATGCAGGGTACATAGATCTACATGATATGTAGAAATTGGAGTTTTTGTGGATTTTTATGCAGCTTTTGCTCCAGTTTCAGTTTTTGCTGCAAGTATAGTGTTTTTTATGCAGAAACTACCTTCTGAGCAAGGCTCATCGCTTTGCCATGAGCCCTGATGGTTTTTGATCAAATTCCATCATCTTGAGGGTCAAAATTGCGATTTATTGTTTTTCTGCAGCACCCTATCTTGCATGTTTTGGGTTGTTCAAGTATATGCTTTAACTTGCTTTTCTTTCTATGCTTGGACAAGCCCCTATCTGTGCTCTTCTACTCTCCTTATATAACTTTTGTTATCTTCTTTCTCTTAACAAGTGGTGTTTCTTAGTTTCTTCATACCCCCACCTTTTTGAAATGACAAAGGGGGAGAAAGATATGTCTTCTTTTGACAACAGGGAGAAGGCATGTCTTACATGAAGCAAAGAAGCATGTCCATGTAAATGGGAGAAGGTAAATGGGAGAAGACATATATGTGTAGAACATATATGAGTAGAAGACATAGTTTCTATAAATGTTATGAAAGCTAACCATGCAGGAGAAATAGCATCAATTGAGGGGGAGTATGAAAACTCCACTAGCATCAATTGAGGGGGAGCATATGAACTCAATTCTACTGAAACCCCTAGGTTTCTCCGAAGGTATGATTTTACTTACAAGCTTTCAATACATTTATGGAATGGTTTGTCATCTTCAAAAAGGGGGAGAATGTTGACTCAAGGTCAATTAGGTCAATGTTGACTCAATTAGGTCAATGTTGACTCACGTATAAATTGACTAAACCCTTGTTTTGATGATGACTAACCATTCCACATATTGGTGTCTAATGCTTCTACATTGAGTGATTTCAGATTAGGTTTAGACACACTCCAAATGCCCTAACTTGCGCATATCAAATTGGAGAAAAGACAAGTCAAAATAGCTACAAGTGTGCAATTTGGGATCTCTATGTAAATGACCTTAGAATTGCTTTGTAATCACTTGTAATGATTGTATGACTTGTAATTAAGCTTAGAAAAATTATTGGGACACAAAAATCCATCATTTGTACGGTTAAACGAAAATTCCAAAATACCCATAACAGGGATTTTGTCGGCCGAATTCCAAACTCGGCCGATCCATATATTCTGGAATTTTTGTTGGAATCGGCCGAGTTACAAACTCATCCGATTCACCGTTCGGTCGAGTTTCTAGCTAGGAAACTCGGCCGATCCACTGATCGGTCCAAGATGAAAGTCGACCGATCGGCCGAGTTTCTCCAAAGGAACTCGGCCGACAGTCTAGCTTTCAGCCTTGTCTTTTAGTGGTTCGGCCGAATTGCCTTTATAGAAACTCGGCCGATCAGACTGTACTGGAATGCAGAAAAAGCATTTCCAACCGTTGGAGACTTTGTTGGGACCCAAAATAGATCCGTTGCAACTTGTAAAATGGCTATTTTTCATTCACAAGTGTTCCCAAAGGCTAAGAGGCATCCCCAGCTATAAATAGGACCCCTTGGGCTTCATTCCAAGGTTGTGCATTCCATGCAAACTCTTTGAGAGGTTCCTATTCTATAGTTGAGTGCTTCCTACAGCCTCCTCTCTCTCTCTAAGCTTAATCACTTGCTACATCCATTAGAGTGAGTAGGAAATCTGTAAGAGAGCTAGTCATATTTGTATATCTTGTGAAGCTCTCACTTCCACCACCTCCCCATCTCTCATTTCCAATCATGAAGATGAAGGTTCTCTCTCTTGTCCAAGAGAGGTGAAGAAGAACAAGGGAAGGAGTCCCTTGGTGAAGATCAAGGTTGAAGACTTGGAGCTAGAGTGGGTAAGCCCTTGGAGAAGGCAGAAGACTCAAGCTCAAGTAGGTAAGTCCTTGGTGGAAGAAGCTTCTCCGAGTGAAGGTGAAGTCAAAGGCGGAAGATCCAAGAAGAGTGGGTAATTCCTACAAGGCTGAAGACTAGTGCAAGATTGGGTAAGTCCTTGGAGAAGGCCGAAGAATCTTGCAAAGTGGGTAAGTCCTTGGTAAGGTTGAAGACTCTTTGTATTGGATAGGTAAGTCCTTTGTTGGGTCATGTATTGTATGTCTTATGAATGAATATAAGAGTGCAATTGTTTGAAGTCCTAGAGGTTGACCTCTCTAGGCAAGTGGACTGACACACTTCTAGTTTGAAGTGTGGAACCACTCTAAATAGCTTGTCTACATGTGTATGTTCAATCTCTCTCATCCTTGCTATGCATGTTTTAGTTGCACTCAAATTACCTATTTAGCAACTTTATCTGTTGATCTATCTTGAAGGTTTAATGAATTTTGTTTAAGTGCTTTCAGCTCTATTCACCCCCCCTCTAGAGCATCTAAGTCACCCATCTAGGATCCAACAAGTGGTATCAGAGCGGGTCTTCTCCAAGCATACTTCTACAAGTAGGAGAAGATGGGTGACTACCTAGGAGGGAGACTCTCTACCAGCCTTCAAATCTTCAATGGGAGCAACTTCCTCTATTGGAGAAGAAGACTTCAATTCTTCATCCAAGGATCAAGTCTCGAGATGCGGCAAATGGTGAACATCCCATACATTGTACCAAAGACAAACATTGAAGAATGGGATGAAGCCACCTTGATGAAAGCAACCTTGAACGCAAGAGCCATGCACATCCTTTATGCCTCCATGACCCCCACCGAGTTCAACCGGATTTCTTCTTGTGAGACGGCCCATGAGGTATGGAGAAAGCTTTGCATCACTTATGAAGGGACAGATCAAGTGAAGGAAAGCAAAGTCTACATGCTCAAAGGGTTGCTTGAGAACTTCAAGATGGGAAAGGAGGAGAGCATAGCCAACATGTACTCAAGGCTCAACACCATCTTGAATGGTCTTGCTGTTCTAGGACATCCTATGTCTAGTGGAGAGATCAACTCAAAGATACTTAGAACTCTCCCCAAGAGATGGGAATCCAAGGTGACTTCCATTGAAGAAGCAAGGTCGCTTAGGGATATTCCTATTGAAGAGCTCATTGGAAATCTACAAGCACATGAAGCCACACTTGACAAGAGGGAGGAAGTAGAAAGACAAGAGAAGAAAGAGCTAAAGAGAATGAAGAAGGCTGAAATGAAGGCTCAAATTGAAGCTATCATGGAACAAGTCTCTCCATCCTCTCAAGCTAAAGAAGATGCCATGTACTCCAAAGGTCAACTCTACAAAGGCAAGTCCTCCTCCATTCGGTGCTTCACATGTGGAAAGAAGGGTCACTACAAGGAAGATTGCCCACAAGGCAAAAAGACCCATCTTCACAAGAAGAAATGGCAATCAAGCTCAAGTGGCTCCTTCAACTCAAGCTCAAGTGAAGATTCAAGTGAAGGATCAAGCTCAAGCTCAAGTGATGAAGGAGAATGCCATTTTGCTCTTATAGCATCAACAAGTGAAGACTCAAGTGAGGTAAACCTAGACTCGTTAGATAAAGAATCTTTTATTGCTATTATTCATGATATTTGTGCCTCTTATAAGTCTTCTAAAAAGAAAAAGAAAAAGCTTGCTAAAATTGTTGATAATTTGCATGTAGAACTAGATGATCTTGAACATGCTAATTCTTGCTTGCTTATTGATAAAAATGATTGTCTTAGCCAAGTAGACTCTCTTAAACTTGAAAATGCTAGTTTACTTGATAAGATTAAATTTCTAGAAGCTCAACCTCTCATGCCTAGTTCTAGTGAAGAGCATACTTTAATTATTGATTCTCTCATGCATGACATTGATGTTCTTAAATCTGAAAACAAGGACAAAGATTTTGTTTTGCATGAATTAGAAATAGAAAATGCCTCCTTGCTTGCTAAAATCAATGGGCATGAATCTTGTTCTAGTTATACTAATAAACAGAATGATGTTGCTGCTCTTCATATTGATAGAGATTCTTATTTAACTAAAGCTCTTTGCTTAGAAAATGATCTTTTGCATGCGAGAGATAATATCAATAATTTGTCTTCTACTATTGCCTCTCTTATGCATGATAATGATAGTTTGAGATCATCTTTGCAAAGATTCTTAGTTGGTAAGAAGAGTCTTAATGACATCCTACTCAATTCTACTAAACAAATTGGTAGACATGGTTTAGGATATGGTAGTAGTCAAGGGAACAACAAAGATAAAGGACCTCCAATATTCCATGGAGAATCCTCTAGTTCCAAGACTATGGGCACATGTAATTATTGCAATGAAATTCGTCATTATTCTACTTGTTGTCCTTTTAGGAAAGCACCCAAGAGCAATAGGATTTGGGTTGCCAAACTAACCCCTCCGGACCCAAAAACATGATTGGGGACCATTTCATCTTTCTTCTTGTAGGTATTTACAAATGGATTGATCTGAGCTATTGAATTGCAAATTGACTTCTCAATCCACATGAAAGAAGAAAGGTGAGATGTGTAGAGGGTGACAACAAGTGGAAAAGCAATGGTAAGCACAAAGGTATTGTTTTATTGCTTATAACCTTTTCTAAATTTTTTTTGTTATGGTTTTTGAGTCAAAAGTGGCATTTTGTGTTTCTCTTCACACTCTTGCTCAAAAACTGTTTCTAATGCTTCTATAGTGCATTACTAACTTGCTTAGACATGTTTGGATATGGTTTGTATATTTAGCATGCCTCTAGATATGTTTTATGAAAAATATGTGCTTTTTCTACAGTAGTTTTGTCGGCCGAGTTTTGTCCTGTCTAAAACTCGACCGATGGGCACCAATGGGTGTTGCCAACAGCTGCGATCGGCCGAGTTGCCAATACACAGAACTCGACCGAAAACACTGTTCACAGAGTATACAATTGGCTTATTGAATGAGAATTTCCCTCTCAACTAGATTTTCTCAACCAATAGCCTTATTCTTTGGCACTCCATTTGGTACCTTTATATATGCATATTTCCATGTTCTAAATTGCCTATCTTGCTTACAACTCTATCTCTCTAATTGCACTAAATTGGTATATCTATATGTTGCAATTACTTGCTTTGAGTTGTTTTGCAGGTTTTGATGATGATCTCTTTGGATCTCTTAGTTGTGTCTAAAATCGCTTCCGTTGTGCTCTAACTTGCTACATCTATCTAGGTGTATATCTTGTTTTGATACAACCTTGAGGTTCTTAGGGGCAATCATCTTATGGTAAGGATGCATATATAGTGAGTTATATCCTTTCATGCTTCTAAACTTGCATATCTCCTTGTTTGGATATATCTCTTCATCTAATCATAGCTTGCTCTATCTTGTGTATCGTTTGGCATATCTTGCTATGATCTAGATCCTACTAGTAGTCCTAACTTATGATATCATCTACTAGTAGTTCATATACATGTAGTTCTAACCCTGTTTATAATTGGAATATTTGCTCATCTATATGTTATGCTTGTATCTTATCTCATACATACTCAAGATTGTTCCTTGAATTGCATATCTACTATCTTGAGTTGCTTGCATAACATTGTGATGCAGGGTACATAGATCTACATGATATGTAGAAATTGGAGTTTTTGTGGATTTTTATGCAGCTTTTGCTCCAGTTTCAGTTTTTGCTACAAGTATAGTGTTTTTTATGCAGAAACTACCTTATGAGCAAGGCTCATCGCTCTGCCATGAGCCCTGATGGTTTTTGATCAAATTCCATCATCTTGAGGGTCAAAATTGCGATTTATTGTTTTTCTGCAGCACCCTATCTTGCATGTTTTGGGTTGTTCAAGTATATGCTTTAACTTGCTTTTCTTTCTATGCTTGGACAAGCCCCTATCTGTGCTCTTCTACTCTCCTTATATAACTTTTGTTATCTTCTTTCTCTTAACAAGTGGTGTTTCTTAGTTTCTTCATACCCCCACCTTTTTGAAATGACAAAGGGGGAGAAAGATATGTCTTCTTTTGACAACAGGGAGAAGGCATGTCTTACATGAAGCAAAGAAGCGTGTCCATGTAAAGGGGAGAAGGTAAATGGGAGAAGACATATATGTGTAGAACATATATGAGTAGAAGACATAGTTTCTATAAATGTTATGAAAGCTAACCATGCAGGAGAAATAGCATCAATTGAGGGGGAGTATGAAAACTCCACTAGCATCAATTGAGGGGGAGCATATGAACTCAATTCTACTGAAACCCCTAGGTTTCTCCGAAGGTATGATTTTACTTACAAGCTTTCAATACATTTATGGAATGGTTTCTCATCTTCAAAAAGGGGGAGAATGTTGACTCAAGGTCAATTAGGTCAATGTTGACTCAATTAGGTCAATGTTGACTCACGTATAAATTGACTAAACCCTTGTTTTGATGATGACTAACCATTCCACATATTGGTGTCTAATGCTTCTACATTGAGTGATTTCAGATTAGGTTTAGACACACACCAAATGCCCTAACTTGCGCATATCAAATTGGAGAAAAGACAAGTCAAAATAGCTACAAGTGTGCAATTTGGGATCTCTATGTAAATGACCTTAGAATTGCTTTGTAATCACTTGTAATGATTGTATGACTTGTAATTAAGCTTAGAAAAATTATTGGGACACAAAAATCCATCATTTGTACGGTTAAACGAAAATTCCAAAATACCCATAACAGGGATTTTGTCGGCCGAATTCCAAACTCGGCCGATCCATATATTCTGGAATTTTTGTTGGAATCGGCCGAGTTACAAACTCAGCCGATTCACCGTTCGGTCGAGTTTCTAGCTAGGAAACTCGGCCGATCCACTGATCGGTCCAAGATGAAAGTCGACCGATCGGCCGAGTTTCTCCAAAGGAACTCGGCCGACAGTCTAGCTTTCAGCCTTGTCTTTTAGTGGTTCGGCCGAATTGCCTTTATAGAAACTCGGCCGATCATACTGTACTGGAATGCAAAAAAAGCATTTCCAACCGTTGGAGACTTTGTTGGGACCCAAAATAGATCCGTTGCAACTTGTAAAACGGCTATTTTTCATTCACAAGTGTTCCCAAAGGCTAAGTGGCATCCCCAGCTATAAATAGGACCCCTTGGGCTTCATTCCAAGGTTGAGCATTCCATGCAAACTCTTTGAGAGGTTCCTATTCTATAGTTGAGTGCTTCCTACAGCCTCCTCTCTCTCTCTAAGCTTAATCACTTGCTACATCCATTAGAGTGAGTAGGAAATCTGTAAGAGAGCTAGTCATATTTGTATATCTTGTGAAGCTCTCACTTCCACCACCTCCCCATCTCTCATTTCCAATCATGAAGATGAAGGTTCTCTCTCTTGTCCAAGAGAGGTGAAGAAGAACAAGGGAAGGAGTCCCTTGGTGAAGATCAAGGCTGAAGACTTGGAGCTAGAGTGGGTAAGCCCTTGGAGAAGGCAGAAGACTCAAGCTCAAGTAGGTAAGTCCTTGGTGGAAGAAGCTTCTCCGAGTGAAGGTGAAGTCAAAGGCGGAAGATCCAAGAAGAGTGGGTAATTCCTACAAGGCTGAAGACTAGTGCAAGATTGGGTAAGTCCTTGGAGAAGGCCGAAGAATCTTGCAAAGTGGGTAAGTCCTTGGTAAGGTTGAAGACTCTTTGTATTGGATAGGTAAGTCCTTTGTTGGGTCATGTATTGTATGTCTTATGAATGAATATAAGAGTGCAATTGTTTGAAGTCCTAGAGGTTGACCTCTCTAGGCAAGTGGACTGACACACTTCTAGTTTGAAGTGTGGAACCACTCTAAATAGCTTGTCTACATGTGTATGTTCAATCTCTCTCATCCTTGCTATGCATGTTTTAGTTGCACTCAAATTACCTATTTAGCAACTTTATCTTGTGATCTATCTTGAAGGTTTAATGAATTTTGTTTAAGTGCTTTCAGCTCTATTCACCCCCCTCTAGAGCATCTAAGTCACCCATCTAGGATCCAACAAGTGGTATCAGAGCGGGTCTTCTCCAAGCATACTTCTACAAGTAGGAGAAGATGGGTGACTACCTAGGAGGGAGACTCTCTACCAGCCTTCCAATCTTCAATGGGAGCAACTTCCTCTATTGGAGAAGAAGACTTGAATTCTTCATCCAAGGATCAAGTCTCGAGATGTGGCAAATGGTGAACAGCCCATACATTCTACCAAAGACAAACATTGAAGAATGGGATGAAGCCACCTTGATGAAAGCAACCTTGAAGGCAAGAGCCATGCACATCCTTTATGCCTCCATGACCCCCACCGAGTTCAACCAGATTTCTTCTTGTGAGACGGCCCATGAGGTATGGAGAAAGCTTTGCATCACTTATGAAGGGACAGATCAAGTGAAGGAAAGCAAAGTCTACATGCTCAAAGGGTTGCTTGAGAACTTCAAGATGGGAAAGGAGGAGAGCATAGCCAACATGTACTCAAGGCTCAACACCATCTTGAATGGTCTTGCTATTCTAGGACATCCTATGTCTAGTGGAGAGATCAACTCAAAGATACTTAGAACTCTCCCCAAGAGATGGGAATCCAAGGTGACTTCCATTGAAGAAGCAAGGTCGCTTAGGGATATTCCTATTGAAGAGCTCATTGGAAATCTACAAGCACATGAAGCCACACTTGACAAGAGGGAGGAAGTAGAAAGACAAGAGAAGAAAGAGCTAAAGAGAATGAAGAAGGCTGAAATGAAGGCTCAAATTGAAGCTATCATGGAACAAGTCTCTCCATCCTCTCAAGCTAAAGAAGATGCCATGTACTCCAAAGGTCAACTCTACAAAGGCAAGTCCTCCTCCATCCGGTGCTTCACATGTGGAAAGAAGGGTCACTACAAGGAAGATTGCCCACAAGGCAAAAAGACCCATCTTCACAAGAAGAAATGGCAATCAAGCTCAAGTGGCTCCTCCAACTCAAGCTCAAGTGAAGATTCAAGTGAAGGATCAAGCTCAAGCTCAAGTGATGAAGGAGAATGCCATTTTGCTCTTATAGCATCAACAAGTGAAGACTCAAGTGAGGTAAACCTAGACTCGTTAGATAAAGAATCTTTAATTGCTATTATTCATGATATTTGTGCCTCTTATAAGTCTTCTAAAAAGAAAAAGAAAAAGCTTGCTAAAATTGTTGATAATTTGCATGTAGAACTAGATGATCTTGAACATGCTAATTCTTGCTTGCTTATTGATAAAAATGATTGTCTTAGCCAAGTAGACTCTCTTAAACTTGAAAATGCTAGTTTACTTGATAATATTAAATTTCTAGAAGCTCAACCTCTCATGCCTAGTTCTAGTGAAGAGCATACTTTAATTATTGATTCTCTCATGCATGACATTGATGTTCTTAAATCTGAAAACAAGGACAAAGATTTTGTTTTGCATGAATTAGAAATAGAAAATGCCTCCTTGCTTGCTAAAATCAATGAGCATGAATCTTGTTCTAGTTATACTAATAAAGAGAATGATGTTGCTGCTCTTCATATTGATAGAGATTCTTATTTAACTAAAGCTCTTTGCTTAGAAAATGATCTTTTGCATGCTAGAGATAATATCAATAATTTGTCTTCTACTATTGCCTCTCTTATGCATGATAATGATAGTTTGAGATCATCTTTGCAAAGATTCTTAGTTGGTAAGAAGAGTCTTAATGACATCCTACTCAATTCTACTAAACAAATTGGTAGACATGGTTTAGGATATGATAGTAGTCAAGGGAACAACAAAGATAAAGGACCTCCAATATTCCATGGGGAATCCTCTAGTTCCAAGACTATGGGCACATGTAATTATTGCAATTAAATTCGTCATTATTCTACTTGTTGTCCTTTTAGGAAAGCACCCAAGAGCAATAGGATTTGGGTTGCCAAACTAACCCCTCCGGACCCAAAAACATGATTGGGGACCATTTCATCTTTCTTCTTGTAGGTATTTACAAATGGATTGATTTGAGCTATTGAATTGCAAATTGACTTCTCAATCCACATGAAAGAAGAAAGGTGAGATGTGTAGAGGGTGACAACAAGTGGAAAAGCAATGGTAAGCACAAAGGTATTGTTTTATTGCTTATAACCTTTTCTAACTTGTTTTTGTTATGGTTTTTGAGTCAAAAGTGGCATTTTGTGTTTCTCTTCACACTCTTGCTCAAAAACTGTTTCTAATGCTTCTATAGTGCATTACTAACTTGCTTAGACATGTTTGGATATGGTTTGTATATTTAGCATGCCTCTAGATATGTTTTATGAAAAATATGTGCTTTTTCTACAGTAGTTTTGTCGGCCGAGTTTTGTCCTGTCTAAAATTCGACCGATGGGCACCAATGGGTGTTGCCAACAGCTGCGATCGGCCGAGTTGCCAATACACAGAACTCGACCGAAAACACTGTTCACAGAGTATACAGTTGGCTTATTAAATGAGAATTTCCCTCTCAACTAGATTTTCTCAACCAATAGCCTTATTCTTTGGCACTCCATTTGGTACCTTTATATATGCATATTTCCATGTTCTAAATTGCCTATCTTGCTTACAACTCTATCTCTCTAATTGCTCTAAATTGGTATATCTATATGTTGCAATTACTTGCTTTGAGTTGTTTTGCAGGTTTTGATGATGATCTCTTTGGATCTCTTAGTTGTGTCTAAAATCACTTCCGTTGTGCTCTAACTTGCTACATCTATCTAGGTGTATATCTTATTTTGATACAACCTTGAGGTTCTTAGGGGCAATCATCTTATGGTAAGGATGCATATATAGTGAGTTATATCCTTTCATGCTTCTAAACTTGCATATCTCCTTGTTTGGATATATCTCTTCATCGAATCATAGCTTGCTCTATCTTGTGTATCGTTTGGCATATCTTGCTATGATCTAGATCCTACTAGTAGTCCTAACTTATGATATCATCTACTAGTAGTTCATATACATGTAGTTCTAACCCTGTTTATAATTGGAATATTTGCTCATCTATATGTTATGCTTGTATCTTATCTCATACATACTCAAGATTGTTCCTTGAATTGCATATCTACTATCTTGAGTTGCTTGCATAACATTGTGATGCAGGGTACATAGATCTACATGATATGTAGAAATTGGAGTTTTTGTGGATTTTTATGCAGCTTTTGCTCCAGTTTCAGTTTTTGCTGCAAGTATAGTGTTTTTTATGCAGAAACTACCTTCTGAGCAAGGCTCATCGCTCTGCCATGAGCCCTGATGGTTTTTGATCAAATTCCATCATCTTGAGGGTCAAAATTGCGATTTATTGTTTTTCTGCAGCACCCTATCTTGCATGTTTTGGGTTGTTCAAGTATATGCTTTAACTTGCTTTTCTTTCTATGCTTGGACAAGCCCCTATCTGTGCTCTTCTACTCTCCTTATATAACTTTTGTTATCTTCTTTCTCTTAACAAGTGGTGTTTCTTAGTTTCTTCATACCCCCACCTTTTTGAAATGACAAAGGGGGAGAAAGATATGTCTTCTTTTGACAACAGGGAGAAGGCATGTATTACATGAAGCAAACAAGCGTGTCCATGTAAAGGGGAGAAGGTAAATGGGAGAAGACATATATGTGTAGAACATATATGAGTAGAAGACATAGTTTCTATAAATGTTATGAAAGCTAACCATGCAGGAGAAATAGCATCAATTGAGGGGGAGTATGAAAACTCCACTAGCATCAATTGAGGGGGAGCATATGAACTCAATTCTACTGAAACCCCTAGGTTTCTCCGAAGGTATGATTTTACTTACAAGCTTTCAATACATTTATGGAATGGTTTGTCATCTTCAAAAAGGGGGAGAATGTTGACTCAAGGTCAATTAGGTCAATGTTGACTCAATTAGGTCAATGTTGACTCACGTATAAATTGACTAAACCCTTGTTTTGATGATGACTAACCATTCCACATATTGGTGTCTAATGCTTCTACATTGAGTGATTTCAGATTAGGTTTAGACACACTCCAAATGCCCTAACTTGCGCATATCAAATTGGAGAAAAGACAAGTCAAAATAGCTACAAGTGTGCAATTTGGGATCTCTATGTAAATGACCTTAGAATTGCTTTGTAATCACTTGTAATGATTGTATGACTTGTAATTAAGCTTAGAAAAATTATTGGGACACAAAAATCCATCATTTGTACGGTTAAATGAAAATTCCAAAATACCCATAACAGGGATTTTGTCGGCCGAATTCCAAACTCGGCCGATCCATATATTCTGGAATTTTTGTTGGAATCGGCCGAGTTACGACTCAGCCGATTCACCGTTCGGTCGAGTTTCTAGCTAGGAAACTCGGCCGATCCACTGATCGGTCCAAGATGAAAGTCGACCGATCGACCGAGTTTCTCCAAAGGAACTCGGCCGACGGTCTAGCTTTCAGCCTTGTCTTTTAGTGGTTCGACCGAATTGCCTTTATAGAAACTCGGCCGATCAGACTGTACTGGAATGCAGAAAAAGCATTTCCAACCGTTGGAGACTTTGTTGGGACCCAAAATAGATCCGTTGCAACTTGTAAAACGGCTATTTTTCGTTCACAAGTGTTCCCAAAGGCTAAGAGGCATCCCCAGCTTTAAATAGGACCCCTTGGGCTTCATTCCAAGGTTGAGCATTCCATGCAAACTCTTTGAGAGGTTCCTATTCTATAGTTGAGTGCTTCCTACAGCCTCCTCTCTCTCTCTAAGCTTAATCACTTGCTACATCCATTAGAGTGAGTAGGAAATCTGTAAGAGAGCTAGTCATATTTGTATATCTTGTGAAGCTCTCACTTCCACCACCTCCCCATCTCTCATTTCCAATCATGAAGATGAAGGTTCTCTCTCTTGTCCAAAAGAGGTGAAGAAGAACAAGGGAAGGAGTCCCTTGGTGAAGATCAAGGCTGAAGACTTGGAGCTAGAGTGGGTAAGCCCTTGGAGAAGGCAGAAGACTCAAGCTCAAGTAGGTAAGTCCTTGGTGGAAGAAGCTTCTCCGAGTGAAGGTGAAGTCAAAGGCGGAAGATCCAAGAAGAGTGGGTAATTCCTACAAGGCTGAAGACTAGTGCAAGATTGGGTAAGTCCTTGGAGAAGGCCGAAGAATCTTGCAAAGTGGGTAAGTCCTTGGTAAGGTTGAAGACTCTTTGTATTGGATAGGTAAGTCCTTTGTTGGGTCATGTATTGTATGTCTTATGAATGAATATAAGAGTGCAATTGTTTGAAGTCCTAGAGGTTGACCTCTCTAGGCAAGTGGACTGACACACTTCTAGTTTGAAGTGTGGAACCACTCTAAATAGCTTGTCTACATGTGTATGTTCAATCTCTCTCATCCTTGCTATGCATGTTTTAGTTGCACTCAAATTACCTATTTAGCAACTTTATCTTGTGATCTATCTTGAAGGTTTAATGAATTTTGTTTAAGTGCTTTCAGCTCTATTCACCCCCCCTCTAGAGCATCTAAGTCACCCATCTAGGATCCAACAAGTGGTATCAGAGCGGGTCTTCTCCAAGCATACTTCTACAAGTAGGAGAAGATGGGTGACTACCTAGGAGGGAGACTCTCTACCAGCCTTCCAATCTTCAATGGGAGCAACTTCCTCTATTGGAGAAGAAGACTTCAATTCTTCATCCAAAGATCAAGTCTCGAGATGTGGCAAATGGTGAACAGCCCATACATTCTACCAAAGACAAACATTGAAGAATGGGATGAAGCCACCTTGATGAAAGCAACCTTGAACGCAAGAGCCATGCACATCCTTTATGCCTCCATGACCCCCACCGAGTTCAACCGAATTTCTTCTTGTGAGACGGCCCATGAGGTATGGAGAAAGCTTTGCATCACTTATGAAGGGACAGATCAAGTGAAGAAAAGCAAAGTCTACATGCTCAAAGGGTTGCTTGAGAACTTCAAGATGGGAAAGGAGGAGAGCATAGCCAACATTTACTCAAGGCTCAACACCATCTTGAATGGTCTTGCTGTTCTAGGACATCCTATGTCTAGTGGAGAGATCAACTCAAAGATACTTATAACTCTCCCCAAGAGATGGGAATCCAAGGTGACTTCCATTGAAGAAGCAAGGTCGCTTAGGGATATTCCTATTGAAGAGCTCATTGGAAATCTACAAGCACATGAAGCCACACTTGACAAGAGGGAGGAAGTAGAAAGACAAGAGAAGAAATAGCTAAAGAGAATGAAGAAGGCTGAAATGAAGGCTCAAATTGAAGCTATCATGGAACAAGTCTCTCCATCCTCTCAAGCTAAAGAAGATGCCATGTACTCCAAAGGTCAACTCTACAAAGGCAAGTCCTCCTCCATCCGGTGCTTCACATGTGGAAAGAAGGGTCACTACAAGGAAGATTGCCCACAAGGCAAAAAGACCCATCTTCACAAGAAGAAATGGCAATCAAGCTCAAGTGGCTCCTCCAACTCAAGCTCAAGTGAAGATTCAAGTGAAGGATCAAGCTCAAGCTCAAGTGATGAAGGAGAATGCCATTTTGCTCTTATAGCATCAACAAGTGAAGACTCAAGTGAGGTAAACCTAGACTCGTTAGATAAAGAATCTTTAATTGCTATTATTCATGATATTTGTGCCTCTTATAAGTCTTCTAAAAAGAAAAAGAAAAAGCTTGCTAAAATTGTTGATAATTTGCATGTAGAACTAGATGATCTTGAACATGCTAATTCTTGCTTGCTTATTGATAAAAATGATTGTCTTAGCCAAGTAGACTCTCTTAAACTTGAAAATGCTAGTTTACTTGATAAGATTAAATTTCTAGAAGCTCAACCTCTCATGCCTAGTTCTAGTGAAGAGCATACTTTAATTATTGATTCTCTCATGCATGACATTGATGTTCTTAAATCTGAAAACAAGGACAAAGATTTTGTTTTGCATGAATTAGAAATAGAAAATGCCTCCTTGCTTGCTAAAATCAATGGGCATGAATCTTGTTCTAGTTATACTAATAAAGAGAATGATGTTGCTGCTCTTCATATTGATAGAGATTCTTATTTAACTAAAGCTCTTTGCTTAGAAAATGATCTTTTGCATGCTAGAGATAATATCAATAATTTGTCTTCTACTATTGCCTCTCTTATGCATGATAATGATAGTTTGAGATCATCTTTGCAAAGATTCTTAGTTGGTAAGAAGAGTCTTAATGACATCCTACTCAATTCTACTAAACAAATTGGTAGACATGGTTTAGGATATGATAGTAGTCAAGGGAACAACAAAGATAAAGGACCTCCAATATTCCATGGAGAATCCTCTAGTTCCAAGACTATGGGCACATGTAATTATTGCAATGAAATTGGTCATTATTCTACTTGTTGTCCTTTTAGGAAAGCACCCAAGAGCAATAGGATTTGGGTTGCCAAACTAACCCCTCCGGACCCAAAAACATGATTGGGGACCATTTCATCTTTCTTCTTGTAGGTATTTACAAATGGATTGATTTGAGCTATTGAATTGCAAATTGACTTCTCAATCCAATGAAAGAAGAAAGGTGAGATGTGTAGAGGGTGACAACAAGTGGAAAAGCAATGGTAAGCACAAAGGTATTGTTTTATTGCTTATAACCTTTTCTAACTTGTTTTTGTTATGGTTTTTGAGTCAAAAGTGGCATTTTGTGTTTCTCTTCACACTCTTGCTCAAAAACTGTTTCTAATGCTTCTATAGTGCATTACTAACTTGCTTAGACATGTTTGGATATGGTTTGTATATTTAGCATGCCTCTAGATATGTTTTATGAAAAATATGTGCTTTTTCTACAGTAGTTTTGTCGGCCGAGTTTTGTCCTGTCTAAAACTCGACCGATGGGCACCAATGGGTGTTTCCAACAGCTGCGATCGGCCAAGTTGCCAATACACAGAACTCGACCGAAAACACTGTTCACAGAGTATACAGTTGGCTTATTGAATGAGAATTTCCCTCTCAACTAGATTTTCTCAACCAATAGCCTTATTCTTTGGCACTCCATTTGGTACCTTTATATATGCATATTTCCATGTTCTAAATTACCTATCTTGCTTACAACTCTATCTCTCTAATTGCTCTAAATTGGTATATCTATATGTTGCAATTACTTGCTTTGAGTTGTTTTGCAGGTTTTGATGATGATCTCTTTGGATCTCTTAGTTGTGTCTAAAATCGCTTCCGTTGTGCTCTAACTTGCTACATCTATCTAGGTGTATATCTTGTTTTGATACAACCTTGAGGTTCTTAGGGGCAATCATCTTATGGTAAGGATGCATATATAGTGAGTTATATCCTTTCATGCTTCTAAACTTGCATATCTCCTTGTTTGGATATATCTCTTCATCTTATCATAGCTTGCTCTATCTTGTGTATCGTTTGGCATATCTTGCTATGATCTAGATCCTACTAGTAGTCCTAACTTATGATATCATCTACTAGTAGTTCATATACATGTAGTTCTAACCCTGTTTATAATTGGAATATTTGCTCATCTATATGTTATGCTTGTATCTTATCTCATACATACTCAAGATTGTTCCTTGAATTGCATATCTACTATCTTGAGTTGCTTGCATAACATTGTGATGCAGGGTACATAGATCTACATGATATGTAGAAATTGGAGTTTTTGTGGATTTTTATGCAGCTTTTGCTCCAGTTTCAGTTTTTGCTGCAAGTATAGTGTTTTTTATGCAGAAACTACCTTCTGAGCAAGGCTCATTGCTCTGCCATGATCCCTGATGGTTTTTGATCAAATTCCATCATCTTGAGGGTCAAAATTGCGATTTATTGTTTTTCTGCAGCACCCTATCTTGCATGTTTTGGGTTGTTCAAGTATATGCTTTAACTTGCTTTTCTTTCTATGCTTGGACGAGCCCCTATCTGTGCTCTTCTACTCTCCTTATATAACTTTTGTTATCTTCTTTCTCTTAACAAGTGGTGTTTCTTAGTTTCTTCATACCCCCACCTTTTTGAAATGACAAAGGGGGAGAAAGATATGTCTTCTTTTGACAACAGGGAGAAGGCATGTCTTACATGAAGCAAAGAAGCGTGTCCATGTAAAGGGGAGAAGGTAAATGGGAGAAGACATATATGTGTAGAACATATATGAGTAGAAGACATAGTTTCTATAAATGTTATGAAAGCTAACCATGCAGGAGAAATAGCATCAATTGAGGGGGAGTATGAAAACTCCACTAGCATCAATTGAGGGGGAGCATATGAACTCAATTCTACTGAAACCCCTAGGTTTCTCCGAAGGTATGATTTTACTTACAAGCTTTCAATACATTTATGGAATGGTTTGTCATCTTCAAAAAGGGGGAGAATGTTGACTCAAGGTCAATTAGGTCAATGTTGACTCAATTAGGTCAATGTTGACTCACGTATAAATTGACTAAACCCTTGTTTTGATGATGACTAACCATTCCACATATTGGTGTCTAATGCTTCTACATTGAGTGATTTCAGATTAGGTTTAGACACACTCCAAATGCCCTAACTTGCGCATATCAAATTGGAGAAAAGACAAGTCAAAATAGCTACAAGTGTGCAATTTGGGATCTCTATGTAAATGACCTTAGAATTGCTTTGTAATCACTTGTAATGATTGTATGACTTGTAATTAAGCTTAGAAAAATTATTGGGACACAAAAATCCATCATTTGTACGGTTAAACGAAAATTCCAAAATACCCATAATAGGGATTTTATCGGCCGAATTCCAAACTCGGCCGATCCATATATTCTGGAATTTTTGTTGGAATCGGCCGAGTTACAAACTCAGCCGATTCACCGTTCGGTTGAGTTTCTAGCTAGGAAACTCGGCCGATCCACTGATCGGTCCAAGATGAAAGTCGACCGATCGGCCGAGTTTCTCCAAAGGAACTCGGCCGACGGTCTAGCTTTCAGCCTTGTCTTTTAGTGGTTCGGCCGAATTGCCTTTATAGAAACTCGGCCGATCAGACTGTACTGGAATGCAGAAAAAGCATTTCCAACCGTTGGAGACTTTGTTGGGACCCAAAATAGATCTGTTGCAACTTGTAAAACGGCTATTTTTCGTTCACAAGTGTTCCCAAAGGCTAAGAGGCATCCCCAGCTATAAATAGGACCCCTTGGGCTTCATTCCAAGGTTGAGCATTCCATGCAAACTCTTTGAGAGGTTCCTATTCTATAGTTGAGTGCTTCCTACAGCCTCCTCTCTCTCTCTAATCTTAAACATTTGCTACATCCATTAGAGTGAGTAGGAAATCTGTAAGAGAGCTAGTCATATTTGTATATCTTGTGAAGCTCTCACTTCCACCACCTACCCATCTCTCATTTCCAATCATGAAGATGAAGGTTCTCTCTCTTGTCCAATAGAGGTGAAGAAGAACAAGGGAAGGAGTCCCTTGGTGAAGATCAAGGCTGAAGACTTGGAGCTAGAGTGGGTAAGCCCTTGGAGAAGGCAGAAGACTCAAGCTCAAGTAGGTAAGTCCTTGGTGGAAGAAGCTTCTCCGAGTGAAGGTGAAGTCAAAGGCGGAAGATCCAAGAAGAGTGGGTAATTCCTACAAGGCTGAAGACTAGTGCAAGATTGGGTAAGTCCTTGGAGAAGGCCGAAGAATCTTGCAAAGTGGGTAAGTCCTTGGTAAGGTTGAAGACTCTTTGTATTGGATAGGTAAGTCCTTTGTTGGGTCATGTATTGTATGTCTTATGAATGAATATAAGAGTGTAATTGTTTGAAGTCCTAGAGGTTGACCTCTCTAGGCAAGTGGACTGACACACTTCTAGTTTGAAGTGTGGAACCACTCTAAATAGCTTGTCTACATGTGTATGTTCAATCTCTCTCATCCTTGCTATACATGTTTTAGTTGCACTCAAATTACCTATTTAGCAACTTTATCTTGTGATCTATCTTGAAGGTTTAATGAATTTTGTTTAAGTGCTTTCAGCTCTATTCACCCCCCCTCTAGAGCATCTAAGTCACCCATCTAGGATCCAACAAGTGGTATCAGAGCGGGTCTTCTCCAAGCATACTTCTACAAGTAGGAGAAGATGGGTGACTACCTAGGAGGGAGACTCTCTACCAGCCTTCCAATCTTCAATGGGAGCAACTTCCTCTATTGGAGAAGAAGACTTCAATTCTTCATCCAAGGATCAAGTCTCGAGATGTGGCAAATGGTGAACAGCCCATACATTCTACCAAAGACAAACATTGAAGAATGGGATGAAGCCACCTTGATGAAAGAAACCTTGAACGCAAGAGCCATGCACATCCTTTATGCCTCCATGACCCCCACCGAGTTCAACTGGATTTCTTCTTGTGAGACGGCCCATGAGATATGGAGAAAGCTTTGCATCACTTATGAAGGGACAGATCAAGTGAAGGAAAGCAAAGTCTACATGCTCAAAGGGTTGCTTGAGAACTTCAAGATGGGAAAGGAGGAGAGCATAGCCAACATGTACTCAAGGCTCAACACCATCTTGAATGGTCTTGCTGTTCTAGGACATCCTATGTCTAGTGGAGAGATCAACTCAAAGATACTTAGAACTCTCCCCAAGAGATGGGAATCCAAGGTGACTTCCATTGAAGAAGCAAGGTCGCTTAGGGATATTCCTATTGAAGAGCTCATTGGAAATCTACAAGCACATGAAGCCACACTTGACAAGAGGGAGGAAGTAGAAAGACAAGAGAAGAAAGAGCTAAAGAGAATGAAGAAGGCTGAAATGAAGGCTCAAATTGAAGCTATCATGGAACAAGTCTCTCCATCCTCTCAAGCTAAAGAAGATGCCATGTACTCCAAAGGTCAACTCTATAAAGGCTAGTCCTCCTCCATCCGGTGCTTCACATGTGGAAAGAAGGGTCACTACAAGGAAGATTGCCCACAAGGCAAAAAGACCCATCTTCACAAGAAGAAATGGCAATCAAGCTCAAGTGGCTCCTCCAACTCAAGCTCAAGTGAAGATTCAAGTGAAGGATCAAGCTCAAGCTCAAGTGATGAAGGAGAATGCCATTTTGCTCTTATAGCATCAACAAGTGAAGACTCAAGTGAGGTAAACCTAGACTCGTTAGATAAAGAATCTTTAATTGCTATTATTCATGATATTTGTGCCTCTTATAAGTCTTCTAAAAAGAAAAAGAAAAAGCTTGCTAAAATTGTTGATAATTTGAATGTAGAACTAGATGATCTTGAACATGCTAATTCTTGCTTGCTTATTGATAAAAATGATTGTCTTAGCCAAGTAGACTCTCTTAAACTTGAAAATGCTAGTTTACTTGATAAGATTAAATTTCTAGAAGCTCAACCTCTCATGCCTAGTTCTAGTGAAGAGCATACTTTAATTATTGATTCTCTCATGCATGACATTGATGTTCTTAAATCTGAAAACAAGGACAAAGATTTTGTTTTGCATGAATTAGAAATAAAAATGCCTCCTTGCTTTCTAAAATCAATGGGCATGAATCTTGTTCTAGTTATACTAATAAAGAGAATGATGTTGCTGCTCTTCATATTGATAGAGATTCTTCTTTAACTAAAGCTCTTTGCTTAGAAAATGATCTTTTGCATGCTAGAGATAATATCAATAACTTGTCTTCTACTATTGCCTCTCTTATGCATGATAATGATAGTTTGAGATCATCTTTGCAAAGATTCTTAGTTGGTAAGAAGAGTCTTAATGACATCCTACTCAATTCTACTAAACAAATTGGTAGACATGGTTTAGGATATGATAGTAGTCAAGGGAACAACAAAGATAAAGGACCTCCAATATTCCATGGAGAATCCTCTAGTTCCAAGACTATGGGCACATGTAATTATTGCAATGAAATTGGTCATTATTCTACTTGTTGTCCTTTTAGGAAAGCAACCAAGAGCAATAGGATTTGGGTTGCCAAACTAACCCCTCCGGACCCAAAAACATGATTGGGGACCATTTCATCTTTCTTCTTGTAGGTATTTACAAATGGATTGATCTGAGCTATTGAATTGCAAATTGACTTCTCAATCCACATGAAAGAAGAAAGGTGAGATGTGTAGAGGGTGACAACAAGTGGAAAAGCAATGGTAAGCACAAAGGTATTGTTTTATTGCTTATAACCTTTTCTAACTTGTTTTTGTTATGGTTTTTGAGTCAAAAGTGGCATTTTGTGTTTCTCTTCACACTCTTGCTCAAAAACTATTTCTAATGCTTCTATAGTGCATTACTAACTTGCTTAGACATGCTTGGATATGGTTTGTATATTTAGCATGCCTCTAGATATGTTTTATGAAAAATATGTGCTTTTTCTACAGTAGTTTTGTCGGCCGAGTTTTGTCCTGTCTAAAACTCGACCGATGGGCACCAATGGGTGTTGCCAACAGCTGCGATCGGCCGAGTTGCTAATACACAGAACTCGACCGAAAACACTGTTCACAGAGTATACAGTTGGCTTATTGAATGAGAATTTCCCTCTCAACTAGATTTTCTCAACCAATAGCCTTATTCTTTGGCACTCCATTTGGTACCTTTATATATGCATATTTCCATGTTCTAAATTGCCTATCTTGCTTACAACTCTATCTCTCTAATTGCTCTAAATTGGTATATCTATATGTTGCAATTACTTGCTTTGAGTTGTTTTGCAGGTTTTGATGATGATCTCTTTGGATCTCTTAGTTGTGTCTAAAATCGCTTCCGTTGTGCTCTAACTTGCTACATCTATCTAGGTGTATATCTTGTTTTGATACAACCTTGAGGTTCTTAGGGGCAATCATCTTATGGTAAGGATGCATATATAGTGAGTTATATCCTTTCATGCTTCTAAACTTGCATATCTCCTTGTTTGGATACATCTCTTCATCTAATCATAGCTTGCTCTATCTTGTGTATCGTTTGGCATATCTTGCTATGATCTAGATCCTACTAGTAGTCCTAACTTATGATATCATCTACTAGTAGTTCATATACATGTAGTTCTAACCCTGTTTATAATTGGAATATTTGCTCATCTATATGTTATGCTTGTATCTTATCTCATACATACTCAAGATTGTTCCTTGAATTGCATATCTACTATCTTGAGTTGCTTGCATAACATTGTGATGCAGGGTACATAGATCTACATGATATGTAGAAATTGGAGTTTTTGTGGATTTTTATGCAGCTTTTGCTCCAGTTTCAGTTTTTGCTGCAAGTATAGTGTTTTTTATGCAGAAACTACCTTCTGAGCAAGGCTCATCGCTCTGCCATGAGCCCTGATGGTTTTTGATCAAATTCCATCATCTTGAGGGTCAAAATTGCGATTTATTGTTTTTCTGCAGCACCCTATCTTGCATGTTTTGGGTTGTTCAAGTATATGCTTTAACTTGCTTTTCTTTCTATGCTTGGACAAGCCCCTATCTGTGCTCTTCTACTCTCCTTATATAACTTTTGTTATCTTCTTTCTCTTAACAAGTGGTGTTTCTTAGTTTCTTCATACCCCCACCTTTTTGAAATGACAAAGGGGGAGAAAGATATGTCTTTTTTTTGACAACAGGGAGAAGGCATGTCTTACATGAAGCAAAGAAGCGTGCCCATGTAAAGGGGAGAAGGTAAATGGGAGAAGACATATATGTGTAGAACATATATGAGTAGAAGACATAGTTTCTATAAATGTTATGAAAGCTAACCATGCAGGAGAAATAGCATCAATTGAGGGGGAGTATGAAAACTCCACTAGCATCAATTGAGGGGGAGCATATGAACTCAATTCTACTGAAACCCCTAGGTTTCTCCGAAGGTATGATTTTACTTACAAGCTTTCAATACATTTATGGAATGGTTTGTCATCTTCAAAAAGGGGGAGAATGTTGACTCAAGGTCAATTAGGTCAATGTTGACTCAATTAGGTCAATGTTGACTCACGTATAAATTGACTAAACCCTTGTTTTGATGATGACTAACCATTCCACATATTGGTGTCTAATGCTTCTACATTGAGTGATTTCAGATTAGGTTTAGACACACTCCAAATGCCCTAACTTGCGCATATCAAATTGGAGAAAAGACAAGTCAAAATAGCTACAAGTGTGCAATTTGGGATCTCTATGTAAATGACCTTAGAATTGCTTTGTAATCACTTGTAATGATTGTATGACTTGTAATTAAGCTTAGAAAAATTATTGGGACACAAAAATCCATCATTTGTACGGTTAAACGAAAATTCCAAAATACCCATAACAGGGATTTTGTCGGCCGAATTCCAAACTCGGCCGATCCATATATTCTGGAATTTTTGTTGGAATCGGCTGAGTTACAAACTCAGCCGATTCACCGTTCGGTCGAGTTTCTAGCTAGGAAACTCGGCCGATCCACTGATCGGTCCAAGATGAAAGTCGACCGATCGGCCGAGTTTCTCCAAAGAAACTCGGCCGACGGTCTAGCTTTCAGCCTTGTCTTTTAGTGGTTCGGCCGAATTGCCTTTATAGAAACTCGGCCGATCAGACTGTACTGGAATGCAGAAAAAGCATTTCCAACCGTTGGAGACTTTGTTGGGACCCAAAATAGATCCGTTGCAACTTGTAAAATGGCTATTTTTCGTTCACAAGTGTTCCCAAAGGCTAAGAGGCATCCCCAGCTATAAATAGGACCCCTTGGGCTTCATTCCAAGGTTGAGCATTCAATGCAAACTCTTTGAGAGGTTCCTATTCTATAGTTGAGTGCTTCCTACAGCCTCCTCTCTCTCTCTCTAAGCTTAATCACTTGCTACATCCATTAGAGTGAGTAGGAAATCTGTAAGAGAGCTAGTCATATTTGTATATCTTGTGAAGCTCTCACTTCCACCACCTCCCCATCTCTCATTTCCAATCATGAATATGAAGGTTCTCTCTCTTGTCCAAGAGAGGTGAAGAAGAACAAGGGAAGGAGTCCCTTGGTGAAGATCAAGGCTGAAGACTTGGAGCTAGAGTGGGTAAGCCCTTGGAGAAGGCAGAAGACTCAAGCTCAAGTAGGTAAGTCCTTGGTGGAAGAAGCTTCTCCGAGTGAAGGTGAAGTCAAAGGCGGAAGATCCAAGAAGAGTGGGTAATTCCTACAAGGCTGAAGACTAGTGCAAGATTGGGTAAGTCCTTGGAGAAGGCCGAAGAATCTTGCAAAGTGGGTAAGTCCTTGGTAAGGTTGAAGACTCTTTGTATTGGATAGGTAAGTCCTTTGTTGGGTCATGTATTGTATGTCTTATGAATGAATATAAGAGTGCAATTGTTTGAAGTCCTAGAGGTTGACCTCTCTAGGCAAGTGGACTGACACACTTCTAGTTTGAAGTGTGGAACCACTCTAAATAGCTTGTCTACATGTGTATGTTCAATCTCTCTCATCCTTGCTATGCATGTTTTAGTTGCACTCAAATTACCTATTTAGCAACTTTATCTTGTGATCTATCTTGAAGGTTTAATGAATTTTGTTTAAGTGCTTTCAGCTCTATTCACCCCCCCTCTAGAGCATCTAAGTCACCCATCTAGGATCCAACAAGTGGTATCAGAGCGGGTCTTCTCCAAGCATACTTCTACAAGTAGGAGAAGATGGGTGACTACCTAGGAGGGAGACTCTCTACCAGCCTTCCAATCTTCAATGGGAGCAACTTCCTCTATTGGAGAAGAAGACTTCAATTCTTCATCCAAGGATCAAGTCTCGAGATGTGGCAAATGGTGAACAACCCATACATTCTACCAAAGACAAACATTGAAGAATGGGATGAAGCCACCTTGATGAAAGCAACCTTGAACGCAAGAGCCATGCACATCCTTTATGCCTCCATGACCCCCACCGAGTTCAACCGGATTTCTTCTTGTGAGACGGCCCATGAGGTATGGAGAAAGCTTTGCATCACTTATGAAGGGACAGATCAAGTGAAGGAAAGCAAAGTCTACATGCTCAAAGGGTTGCTTGAGAACTTCAAGATGGGAAAGGAGGAGAGCATAGCCAACATGTACTCAAGGCTCAACACCATCTTGAATGGTCTTGCTGTTCTAGGACATCCTATGTCTAGTGGAGAGATCAACTCAAAGATACTTATAACTCTCCCCAAGAGATGGGAATCCAAGGTGACTTCCATTGAAGAAGCAAGGTCGCTTAGGGATATTCCTATTGAAGAGCTCATTGGAAATCTACAAGCACATGAAGCCACACTTGACAAGAGGGAGGAAGTAGAAAGACAAGAGAAGAAAGAGCTAAAGAGAATGAAGAAGGCTGAAATGAAGGCTCAAATTGAAGCTATCATGGAACAAGTCTCTCCATCCTCTCAAGCTAAAGAAGATGCCATGTACTCCAAAGGTCAACTCTACAAAGGCAAGTCCTCCTCCATCCGGTGCTTCACATGTGGAAAGAAGGGTCACTACAAAGAAGATTGCCCACAAGGCAAAAAGACCCATCTTCACAAGAAGAAATGGCAATCAAGCTCAAGTGGCTCCTCCAACTCAAGCTCAAGTGAAGATTCAAGTGAAGGATCAAGCTCAAGCTCAAGTGATGAAGGAGAATGCCATTTTGCTCTTATAGCATCAACAAGTGAAGACTCAAGTGAGGTAAACCTAGACTCGTTAGATAAAGAATCTTTAATTGCTATTATTCATGATATTTGTGCCTCTTATAAGTCTTCTAAAAAGAAAAAGAAAAAGCTTGCTAAAATTGTTGATAATTTGCATGTAGAACTATATGATCTTGAACATGCTAATTCTTGCTTGCTTATTGATAAAAATGATTGTCTTAGCCAAGTAGACTCTCTTAAACTTGAAAATGCTAGTTTACTTGATAAGATTAAATTTCTAGAAGCTCAACCTCTCATGCCTAGTTCTAGTGAAGAGCATACTTTAATTATTGATTCTCTCATGCATGACATTGATGTTCTTAAATCTGAAAACAAGGACAAAGATTTTGTTTTGCATGAATTAGAAATAGAAAATGCCTCCTTGCTTGCTAAAATCAATGGGCATGAATCTTGTTCTAGTTATACTAATAAAGAGAATGATGTTGCTGCTCTTCATATTGATAGAGATTCTTATTTAACTAAAGCTCTTTGCTTAGAAAATGATCTTTTGCATGCTAGAGATAATATCAATAATTTGTCTTCTACTATTGCCTCTCTTATGCATGATAATGATAGTTTGAGATCATCTTTGCAAAGATTCTTAGTTGGTAAGAAGAGTCTTAATGACATCCTACTCAATTCTACTAAACAAATTGGTAGACATGGTTTAGGATATGATAGTAGTCAAGGGAACAACAAAGATAAAGGACCTCCAATATTCCATAGAGAATCCTCTAGTTCCAAGACTATGGGCACATGTAATTATTGCAATGAAATTGGTCATTATTCTACTTGTTGTCCTTTTAGGAAAGCACCCAAGAGCAATAGGATTTGGGTTGCCAAACTAACCCCTCCGGACCCAAAAACATGATTGGGGACCATTTCATCTTTCTTCTTGTAGGTATTTACAAATGGATTGATTTGAGCTATTGAATTGCAAATTGACTTCTCAATCCACATGAAAGAAGAAAGGTGAGATGTGTAGAGGGTGACAACAAGTGGAAAAGCAATGGTAAGCACAAAGGTATTGTTTTATTGCTTATAACCTTTTCTAACTTGTTTTTGTTATGGTTTTTGAGTCAAAAGTGGCATTTTGTGTTTCTCTTCACACTCTTGCTCAAAAACTGTTTCTAATGCTTCTATAGTGCATTACTAACTTGCTTAGACATGTTTGGATATGGTTTGTATATTTATCATGCCTCTAGATATGTTTTATGAAACATATGTGCTTTTTCTACAGTAGTTTTGTCGGCCGAGTTTTGTCCTGTCTAAAACTTGACCGATGGGCACCAATGGGTGTTGCCAACAGCTGCGATCGGCCGAGTTGCCAATACACAGAACTCGACCGAAAACACTGTTCACAGAGTATACAGTTGGCTTATTGAATGAGAATTTCCCTCTCAACTAGATTTTCTCAACCAATAGCCTTATTCTTTGGCACTCCATTTGGTACCTTTATATATGCATATTTCCATGTTCTAAATTGCCTATCTTGCTTACAACTCTATCTCTCTAATTGCTCTAAATTGGTATATCTATATGTTGCAATTACTTGCTTTGAGTTGTTTTGCAGGTTTTGATGATGATCTCTTTGGATCTCTTAGTTGTGTCTAAAATCGCTTCCGTTGTGCTCTAACTTGCTACATCTATCTAGGTGTATATCTTGTTTTGATACAACCTTGAGGTTCTTAGGGGCAATCATCTTATGGTAAGGATGCATATATAGTGAGTTATATCCTTTCATGCTTCTAAACTTGCATATCTCCTTGTTTGGATATATCTCTTCATCTAATCATAGCTTGCTCTATCTTGTGTATCGTTTGGCATATCTTGCTATGATCTAGATCCTACTAGTAGTCCTAACTTATGATATCATCTACTAGTAGTTCATATACATGTAGTTCTAACCCTGTTTATAATTGGAATATTTGCTCATCTATATGTTATGCTTGTATCTTATCTCATACATACTCAAGATTGTTCCTTGAATTGCATATCTACTATCTTGAGTTGCTTGCATAACATTGTGATGCAGGGTACATAGATCTACATGATATGTAGAAATTGGAGTTTTTGTGGATTTTTATGCAGCTTTTGCTCCAGTTTCAGTTTTTGCTGCAAGTATAGTGTTTTTTATGCAGAAACTACCTTCTGAGCAAGGCTCATCGCTTTTCCATGAGCCCTGATGGTTTTTGATCAAATTCCATCATCTAGAGGGTCAAAATTGCGATTTATTGTTTTTCTGCAGCACCCTATCTTGCATGTTTTGGGTTGTTCAAGTATATGCTTTAACTTGCTTTTCTTTCTATGCTTGGACAAGCCCCTATCTGTGCTCTTCTACTCTCCTTATATAACTTTTGTTATCTTCTTTCTCTTAACAAGTGGTGTTTCTTAGTTTCTTCATACCCCCACCTTTTTGAAATGACAAAGGGGGAGAAAGATATGTCTTCTTTTGACAACAGGGAGAAGGCATGTCTTACATGAAGCAAAGAAGCGTGTCCATGTAAAGGGGAGAAGGTAAATGGGAGAAGACATATATGTGTAGAACATATATGAGTAGAAGACATAGTTTCTATAAATGTTATGAAAGCTAACCATGCAGGAGAAATAGCATCAATTGAGGGGGAGTATGAAAACTCCACTAGCATCAATTGAGGGGGAGCATATGAACTCAATTCTACTGAAACCCCTAGGTTTCTCCGAAGGTATGATTTTACTTACAAGCTTTCAATACATTTATGGAATGGTTTGTCATCTTCAAAAAGGGGGAGAATGTTGACTCAAGGTCAATTAGGTCAATGTTGACTCAATTAGGTCAATGTTGACTCACGTATAAATTGACTAAACCCTTGTTTTGATGATGACTAACCATTCCACATATTGGTGTCTAATGCTTCTACATTGAGTGATTTCAGATTAGGTTTAGACACACTCCAAATGCCCTAACTTGCGCATATCAAATTGGAGAAAAGACAAGTCAAAATAGCTACAAGTGTGCAATTTGGGATCTCTATGTAAATGACCTTAGTATTGCTTTGTAATCACTTGTAATGATTGTATGACTTGTAATTAAGCTTAGAAAAATTATTGGGACACAAAAATCCATCATTTGTATGGTTAAACAAAAATTCCAAAATACCCATAATAGGGATTTTGTCGGCCGAATTCCAAACTCGGCCGATCCATATATTCTGGAATTTTTGTTGGAATCGGCCGAGTTACAAACTCAGCCGATTCACCGTTCGGTCGAGTTTCTAGCTAGGAAACTCAGCCGATCCACTGATCGGTCCAAGATGAAAGTCGACCGATCGGCCGAGTTTCTCCAAAGGAACTCGGCCGACGGTCTAGCTTTCAGCCTTGTCTTTTAGTGGTTCGGACGAATTGCCTTTATAGAAACTCGGCCAATCAGACTGTACTGGAATGCAGAAAAAGCATTTCCAACCGTTGGAGACTTTGTTGGGACCCAAAATAGATCCGTTGCAACTTGTAAAACGGCTATTTTTCGTTCACAAGTGTTCCCAAAGGCTAAGAGGCATCCCCAGCTATAAATAGGACCCCTTGGGCTTCATTCCAAGGTTGAGCATTCCATGCAAACTCTTTGAGAGGTTCCTATTCTATAGTTGAGTGCTTCCTACAGCCTCCTCTCTCTCTCTAAGCTTAATCACTTGCTACATCCATTAGAGTGAGTAGGAAATCTGTAAGAGAGCTAGTCATATTTGTATATCTTGTGAAGCTCTCACTTCCACCACCTCCCCATCTCTCATTTCCAATCATGAAGATGAAGGTTCTCTCTCTTGTCCAAGAGAGGTGAAGAAGAACAAGGGAAGGAGTCCCTTGGTGAAGATCAAGGCTGAAGACTTGGAGCTAGAGTGGGTAAGCCCTTGGAGAAGGCAGAAGACTCAAGCTCAAGTAGGTAAGTCCTTGGTGGAAGAAGCTTCTCCGAGTGAAGGTGAAGTCAAAGGCGGAAGATCCAAGAAGAGTGGGTAATTCCTACAAGGCTGAAGACTAGTGCAAGATTGGGTAAGTCCTTGGAGAAGGCCGAAGAATCTTGCAAAGTGGGTAAGTCCTTGGTAAGGTTGAAGACTCTTTGTATTGGATAGGTAAGTCCTTTGTTGGGTCATGTATTGTATGTCTTATGAATGAATATAAGAGTGCAATTGTTTGAAGTCCTAGAGGTTGACCTCTCTAGGCAAGTGGACTGACACACTTCTAGTTTGAAGTGTGGAACCACTCTAAATAGCTTGTCTACATGTGTATGTTCAATCTCTCTCATCCTTGCTATGCATGTTTTAGTTGCACTCAAATTACCTATTTAGCAACTTTATCTTGTGATCTATCTTGAAGGTTTAATGAATTTTGTTTAAGTTCTTTCAGCTCTATTCACCCCCCTCTAGAGCATCTAAGTCACCCATCTAGGATCCAACAAGTGGTATCAGAGCGGGTCTTCTCCAAGCATACTTCTACAAGTAGGAGAAGATGGGTGACTACCTAGGAGGGAGACTCTCTACCAGCCTTCCAATCTTCAATGGGAGCAACTTCCTCTATTGGAGAAGAAGACTTCAATTCTTCATCCAAGGATCAAGTCTCGAGATGTGGCAAATGGTGAACAGCCCATACATTCTACCAAAGACAAACATTGAAGAATGGGATGAAGCCACCTTGATGAAAGCAACCTTGAACGCAAGAGCCATGCACATCCTTTATGCCTCCATGACCCCCACCGAGTTCAACCGGATTTCTTCTTGTGAGACGGCCCATGAGGTATGGAGAAAGCTTTGCATCACTTATGAAGGGACAGATCAAGTGAAGGAAAGCAAAGTCTACATGCTCAAAGGGTTGCTTGAGAACTTCAAGATGGGAAAGGAGGAGAGCATAGCCAACATGTACTCAAGGCTCAACACCATCTTGAATGGTCTTGCTGTTCTAGGACATCCTATGTCTAGTGGAGAGATCAACTCAAAGATACTTATAACTCTCCCCAAGAGATGGGAATCCAAGGTGACTTCCATTGAAGAAGCAAGGTCTCTTAGGGATATTCCTATTGAAGAGCTCATTGGAAATCTACAAGCACATGAAGCCACACTTGACAAGAGGGAGGAAGTAGAAAGACAAGAGAAGAAAGAGCTAAAGAGAATGAAGAAGGCTGAAATGAAGGCTCAAATTGAAGCTATCATGGAACAAGTCTCTCCATCCTCTCAAGCTAAAGAAGATGCCATGTACTCCAAAGGTCAACTCTACAAAGGCAAGTCCTCCTCCATCCGGTGCTTCACATGTGGAAAGAAGGGTCACTACAAGGAAGATTGCCCACAAGGCAAAAAGACCCATCTTCACAAGAAGAAATGGCAATCAAGCTCAAGTGGCTCCTCCAACTCAAGCTCAAGTGAAGATTCAAGTGAAGGATCAAGCTCAAGCTCAAGTGATGAAGGAGAATGCCATTTTGCTCTTATAGCATCAACAAGTGAAGACTCAAGTGAGGTAAACCTAGACTCGTTAGATAAAGAATCTTTAATTGCTATTATTCATGATATTTGTGCCTCTTATAAGTCTTCCAAAAAGAAAAAGAAAAAGCTTGCTAAAATTGTTGATAATTTGCATGTAGAACTAGATGATCTTGAACATGCTAATTCTTGCTTGCTTATTGATAAAAATGATTGTCTTAGCCAAGTAGACTCTCTTAAACTTGAAAATGCTAGTTTACTTGATAAGATTAAATTTCTAGAAGCTCAACCTCTCATGCCTAGTTCTAGTGAAGAGCATACTTTAATTATTGATTCTCTCATGCATGACATTGATGTTCTTAAATCTGAAAACAAGGACAAAGATTTTGTTTTGCATGAATTAGAAATAGAAAATGCCTCCTTGCTTGCTAAAATCAATGGGCATGAATCTTGTTCTAGTTATACTAATAAAGAGAATGATGTTGCTGCTCTTCATATTGATAGAGATTCTTATTTAACTAAAGCTCTTTGCTTAGAAAATGATCTTTTGCATGCTAGAGATAATATCAATAATTTGTCTTCTACTATTGCCTCTCTTATGCATGATAATGATAGTTTGAGATCATCTTTGCAAAGATTCTTAGTTGGTAAGAAGAGTCTTAATGACATCCTACTCAATTCTACTAAACAAATTGGTAGACATGGTTTAGGATATGATAGTAGTCAAGGGAACAACAAAGATAAAGGACCTCCAATATTCCATGGAGAATCCTCTAGTTCCAAGACTATGGGCACATGTAATTATTGCAATGAAATTGGTCATTATTCTACTTGTTGTCCTTTTAGGAAAGCACCCAAGAGCAATAGGATTTGGGTTGCCAAACTAACCCCTCCGGACCCAAAAACATGATTGGGGACCATTTCATCTTTCTTCTTGTAGGTATTTACAAATGGATTGATTTGAGCTATTGAATTGCAAATTGACTTCTCAATCCACATGAAAGAAGAAAGGTGAGATGTGTAGAGGGTGACAACAAGTGGAAAAGCAATGGTAAGCACAAAGGTATTGTTTTATTGCTTATAACCTTTTCTAACTTGTTTTTGTTATGGTTTTTGAGTCAAAAGTGGCATTTTGTGTTTCTCTTCACACTCTTGCTCAAAAACTGTTTCTAATGCTTCTATAGTGCATTACTAACTTGCTTAGACATGTTTGGATATGGTTTGTATATTTATCATGCCTCTAGATATGTTTTATGAAAAATATGTGCTTTTTCTACAGTAGTTTTGTCGGCCGAGTTTTGTCCTGTCTAAAACTCGACCGATGGGCACCAATGGGTGTTGCCAACAGCTGCGATCGGCCGAGTTGCCAATACACAGAACTCGACCGAAAACACTGTTCACAGAGTATACAGTTGGCTTATTGAATGAGAATTTCCCTCTCAACTAGATTTTCTCAACCAATAGCCTTATTCTTTGGCACTCCATTTGGTACCTTTATATATGCATATTTCCATGTTCTAAATTGCCTATCTTGCTTACAACTCTATCTCTCTAATTTCTCTAAATTGGTATATCTATATGTTGCAATTACTTGCTTTGAGTTGTTTTGCAGGTTTTGATGATGATCTCTTTGGATCTCTTAGTTGTGTCTAAAATCGCTTCCGTTGTGCTCTAACTTGCTACATCTATCTAGGTGTATATCTTGTTTTGATACAACCTTGAGGTTCTTAGGGGCAATCATCTTATGGTAAGGATGCATATATAGTGAGTTATATCCTTTCATGCTTCTAAACTTGCATATCTCCTTGTTTGGATATATCTCTTCATCTAATCATAGCTTGCTCTATCTTGTGTATCGTTTGGCATATCTTGCTATGATCTAGATCCTACTAGTAGTCCTAACTTATGATATCATCTACTAGTAGTTCATATACATGTAGTTCTAACCCTGTTTATAATTGGAATATTTGCTCATCTATATGTTATGCTTGTATCTTATCTCATACATACTCAAGATTGTTCCTTGAATTGCATATCTACTATCTTGAGTTGCTTGCATAACATTGTGATGCAGGGTACATAGATCTACATGATATGTAGAAATTGGAGTTTTTGTGGATTTTTATGCAGCTTTTGCTCCAGTTTCAGTTTTTGCTGCAAGTATAGTGTTTTTTATGCAGAAACTACCTTCTGAGCAAGGCTCATCGCTCTGCCATGAGCCCTGATGGTTTTTGATCAAATTCCATCATCTAGAGGGTCAAAATTACGATTTATTGTTTTTCTGCAGCACCCTATCTTGCATGTTTTGGGTTGTTCAAGTATATGCTTTAACTTGCTTTTCTTTCTATGCTTGGACAAGCCCCTATCTGTGCTCTTCTACTCTCCTTATATAACTTTTGTTATCTTCTTTCTCTTAACAAGTGGTGTTTCTTAGTTTCTTCATACCCCCACCTTTTTGAAATGACAAAGGGGGAGAAAGATATGTCTTCTTTTGACAACAGGGAGAAGGCATGTCTTACATGAAGCAAAGAAGCGTGTCCATGTAAAGGGGAGAAGGTAAATGGGAGAAGACATATATGTGTAGAACATATATGAGTAGAAGACATAGTTTCTATAAATGTTATGAAAGCTAACCATGCAGGAGAAATAGCATCAATTGAGGGGGAGTATGAAAACTCCACTAGCATCAATTGAGGGGGAGCATATGAACTCAATTCTACTGAAACCCCTAGGTTTCTCCGAAGGTATGATTTTACTTACAAGCTTTCAATACATTTATGGAATGGTTTGTCATCTTCAAAAAGGGGGAGAATGTTGACTCAAGGTCAATTAGGTCAATGTTGACTCACGTATAAATTGACTAAACCCTTGTTTTGATGATGACTAACCATTCCACATATTGGTGTCTAATGCTTCTACATTGAGTGATTTCAGATTAGGTTTAGACACACTCCAAATGCCCTAACTTGCGCATATCAAATTGGAGAAAAGACAAGTCAAAATAGCTACAAGTGTGCAATTTGGGATCTCTATGTAAATGACCTTAGTATTGCTTTGTAATCACTTGTAATGATTGTATGACTTGTAATTAAGCTTAGAAAAATTATTGGGACACAAAAATCCATCATTTGTATGGTTAAACAAAAATTCCAAAATACCCATAATAGGGATTTTGTCGGCCGAATTCCAAACTCGGCCGATCTATATATTCTGGAATTTTTGTTGGAATCGGCCGAGTTACAAACTCAGCCGATTCACCGTTCGGTCGAGTTTCTAGCTAGGAAACTCGGCTGATCCACTGATCGATCCAAGATGAAAGTCGACCGATCGGCCGAGTTTCTCCAAAGGAACTCGGCCGACGGTCTAGCTTTCAGCCTTGTCTTTTAGTGGTTCGGCCGAATTGCCTTTATAGAAACTCGGCCGATCAGACTGTACTGGAATGCAGAAAAAGCATTTCCAACCGTTGGAGACTTTGTTGGGACCCAAAATAGATCCGTTGCAACTTGTAAAACGGCTATTTTTCGTTCACAAGTGTTCCCAAAGGCTAAGAGGCATCCCCAGCTATAAATAGGACCCCTTGGGCTTCATTCCAAGGTTGAGCATTCCATGCAAACTCTTTGAGAGGTTCCTATTCTATAGTTGAGTGCTTCCTACATCCTCCTCTCTCTCTCTAAGCTTAATCACTTGCTACATCCATTAGAGTGAGTAGGAAATCTGTAAGAGAGCTAGTCATATTTGTATATCTTGTGAAGCTCTCACTTCCACCACCTCCCCATCTCTCATTTCCAATCATGAAGATGAAGGTTCTCTCTCTTGTCCAAGAGAGGTGAAGAAGAACAAGGGAAGGAGTCCCTTGGTGAAGATCAAGGCTGAAGACTTGGAGCTAGAGTGGGTAAGCCCTTGGAGAAGGCAGAAGACTCAAGCTCAAGTAGGTAAGTCCTTGGTGGAAGAAGCTTCTCCGAGTGAAGGTGAAGTCAAAGGCGGAAGATCCAAGAAGAGTGGGTAATTCCTACAAGGCTGAAGACTAGTGCAAGATTGGGTAAGTCCTTGGAGAAGGCCGAAGAATCTTGCAAAGTGGGTAAGTCCTTGGTAAGGTTGAAGACTCTTTGTATTGGATAGGTAAGTCCTTTGTTGGGTCATGTATTGTATGTCTTATGAATGAATATAAGAGTGCAATTGTTTGAAGTCCTATAGGTTGACCTCTCTAGGCAAGTGGACTGACACACTTCTAGTTTGAAGTGTGGAACCACTCTAAATAGCTTGTCTACATGTGTATGTTCAATCTCTCTCATCCTTGCTATGCATGTTTTAGTTGCACTCAAATTACCTATTTAGCAACTTTATCTTGTGATCTATCTTGAAGGTTTAATGAATTTTGTTTAAGTTCTTTCAGCTCTATTCACCCCCCCTCTAGAGCATCTAAGTCACCCATCTAGGATCCAACAAGTGGTATCAGAGCGGGTCTTCTCCAAGAATACTTCTACAAGTAGGAGAAGATGGGTGACTACCTAGGAGGGAGACTCTCTACCAGCCTTCCAATCTTCAATGGGAGCAACTTCCTCTATTGGAGAAGAAGACTTCAATTCTTCATCCAAGGATCAAGTCTCGAGATGTGGCAAATGGTGAACAGCCCATACATTCTACCAAAGACAAACATTGAAGAATGGGATGAAGCCACCTTGATGAAAGCAACCTTGAACGCAAGAGCCATGCACATCCTTTATGCCTCCATGACCCCCACCGAGTTCAACCGGATTTCTTCTTGTGAGACGGCCCATGAGGTATGGAGAAAGCTTTGCATCACTTATGAAGGGACAGATCAAGTGAAGGAAAGCAAAGTCTACATGCTCAAAGGGTTGCTTGAGAACTTCAAGATGGGAAAGGAGGAGAGCATAGCCAACATGTACTCAAGGCTCAACACCATCTTGAATGGTCTTGCTGTTCTAGGACATCCTATGTCTAGTGGAGAGATCAACTCAAAGATACTTAGAACTCTCCCCAAGAGATGGGAATCCAAGGTGACTTCCATTGAAGAAGCAAGGTCGCTTAGGGATATTCCTATTGAAGAGCTCATTGGAAATCTACAAGCACATGAAGCCACACTTGACAAGAGGGAGGAAGTAGAAAGACAAGAGAAGAAAGAGCTAAAGAGAATGAAGAAGGCTGAAATGAAGGCTCAAATTGAAGCTATCATGGAACAAGTCTCTCCATCCTCTCAAGCTAAAGAAGATGCCATGTACTCCAAAGGTCAACTCTACAAAGGCAAGTCCTCCTCCATCCAGTGCTTCACATGTGGAAAGAAGGGTCACTACAAGGAAGATTGCCCACAAGGCAAAAAGACCCATCTTCACAAGAAGAAATGGCAATCAAGCTCAAGTGGCTCCTCCAACTCAAGCTCAAGTGAAGATTCAAGTGAAGGATCAAGCTCAAGCTCAAGTGATGAAGGAGAATGCCATTTTGCTCTTATAGCATCAACAAGTGAAGACTCAAGTGAGGTAAACCTAGACTCGTTAGATAAAGAATCTTTAATTGCTATTATTCATGATATTTGTGCCTCTTATAAGTCTTCTAAAAAGAAAAAGAAAAAGCTTGCTAAAATTGTTGATAATTTGCATGTAGAACTAGATGATCTTGAACATGCTAATTCTTGCTTGCTTATTGATAAAAATGATTGTCTTAGCCAAGTAGACTCTCTTAAACTTGAAAATGCTAGTTTACTTGATAAGATTAAATTTCTAGAAGCTCAACCTCTCATGCCTAGTTCTAGTGAAGAGCATACTTTAATTATTGATTCTCTCATGCATGACATTGATGTTCTTAAATCTGAAAACAAGGACAAAGATTTTGTTTTGCATGAATTAGAAATAGAAAATGCCTCCTTGCTTGCTAAAATCAATGGGCATGAATCTTGTTCTAGTTATACTAATAAAGAGAATGATGTTGCTGCTCTTCATATTGATAGAGATTCTTATTTAACTAAAGCTCTTTGCTTAGAAAATGATCTTTTGCATGCTAGAGATAATATCAATAATTTGTCTTCTACTATTGCCTCTCTTATGCATGATAATGATAGTTTGAGATCATCTTTGCAAAGATTCTTAGTTGGTAAGAAGAGTCTTAATGACATCCTACTCAATTCTACTAAACAAATTGGTAGACATGGTTTAGGATATGATAGTAGTCAAGGGAACAACAAAGATAAAGGACCTCCAATATTCAATGGAGAATCCTCTAGTTCCAAGACTATGGGAACACGTAATTATTGTAATGAAATTGGTCATTATTCTACTTGTTGTCCTTTTAGGAAAGCACCCAAGAGCAATAGGATTTGGGTTGCCAAACTAACCCCTCCGGACCCAAAAACATGATTGGGGACCATTTCATCTTTCTTCTTGTAGGTATTTACAAATGGATTGATTTGAGCTATTGAATTGCAAATTGACTTCTCAATCCACATGAAAGAAGAAAGGTGAGATGTGTAGAGGGTGACAACAAGTGGAAAAGCAATGGTAAGCACAAAGGTATTGTTTTATTGCTTATAACCTTTTCTAACTTGTTTTTGTTATGGTTTTTGAGTCAAAAGTGGCATTTTGTGTTTCTCTTCACACTCTTGCTCAAAAACTGTTTCTAATGCTTCTATAGTGCATTACTAACTTGCTTAGACATGTTTGGATATGGTTTGTATATTTATCATGCCTCTAGATATGTTTTATGAAAAATATGTGCTTTTTCTACAGTAGTTTTGTCGGCCGAGTTTTGTCCTGTCTAAAACTCGACCGATGGGCACCAATGGGTGTTGCCAACAGCTGCGATCGGCCGAGTTGCCAATACACAGAACTCGACCGAAAACACTGTTCACAGAGTATACAGTTGGCTTATTGAATGAGAATTTCCCTCTCAACTAGATTTTCTCAACCAATAGCCTTATTCTTTGGCACTCCATTTGGTACCTTTATATATGCATATTTCCATGTTCTAAATTGCCTATCTTGCTTACAACTCTATCTCTCTAATTGCTCTAAATTGGTATATCTATATGTTGCAATTACTTGCTTTGAGTTGTTTTGCAGGTTTTGATGATGATCTCTTTGGATCTCTTAGTTGTGTCTAAAATCGCTTCCGTTGTGCTCTAACTTGCTACATCTATCTAGGTGTATATCTTGTTTTGATACAACCTTGAGGTTCTTAGGGGCAATCATCTTATGGTAAGGATGCATATATAGTGAGTTATATCCTTTCATGCTTCTAAACTTGCATATCTCCTTGTTTGGATATATCTCTTCATCTAATCATAGCTTGCTCTATCTTGTGTATCGTTTGGCATATCTTGCTATGATCTAGATCCTACTAGTAGTCCTAACTTATGATATCATCTACTAGTAGTTCATATACATGTAGTTCTAACCCTGTTTATAATTGGAATATTTTCTCATCTATATGTTATGCTTGTATCTTATCTCATACATACTCAAGATTGTTCCTTGAATTGCATATCTACTATCTTGAGTTGCTTGCATAACATTGTGATGCAGGGTACATAGATCTACATGATATGTAGAAATTGGAGTTTTTGTGGATTTTTATGCAGCTTTTGCTCCAGTTTCAGTTTTTGCTGCAAGTATAGTGTTTTTTATGCAGAAACTACCTTCTGAGCAAGGCTCATCGCTCTGCCATGAGCCCTGATGGTTTTTGATCAAATTCCATCATCTAGAGGGTCAAAATTGCGATTTATTGTTTTTCTGCAGCACCCTATCTTGCATGTTTTGGGTTGTTCAAGTATATGCTTTAACTTGCTTTTCTTTCTATGCTTGGACAAGCCCCTATCTGTGCTCTTCTACTCTCCTTATATAACTTTTGTTATCTTCTTTCTCTTAACAAGTGGTGTTTCTTAGTTTCTTCATACCCCCACCTTTTTGAAATGACAAAGGGGGAGAAAGATATGTCTTCTTTTGACAACAGGGAGAAGGCATGTCTTACATGAAGCAAAGAAGCGTGTCCATGTAAAGGGGAGAAGGTAAATGGGAGAAGACATATATGTGTAGAACATATATGAGTAGAAGACATAGTTTCTATAAATGTTATGAAAGCTAACCATGCAGGAGAAATAGCATCAATTGAGGGGGAGTATGAAAACTCCACTAGCATCAATTGAGGGGGAGCATATGAACTCAATTCTACTGAAACCCCTAGGTTTCTCCGAAGGTATGATTTTACTTACAAGCTTTCAATACATTTATGGAATGGTTTGTCATCTTCAAAAAGGGGGAGAATGTTGACTCAAGGTCAATTAGGTCAATGTTGACTCAATTAGGTCAATGTTGACTCACGTATAAATTGACTAAACCCTTGTTTTGATGATGACTAACCATTCCACATATTGGTGTCTAATGCTTCTACATTGAGTGATTTCAGATTAGGTTTAGACACACTCCAAATGCCCTAACTTGCGCATATCAAATTGGAGAAAAGACAAGTCAAAATAGCTACAAGTGTGCAATTTGGGATCTCTATGTAAATGACCTTAGTATTGCTTTGTAATCACTTGTAATGATTGTATGACTTGTAATTAAGCTTAGAAAAATTATTGGGACACAAAAATCCATCATTTGTATGGTTAAACAAAAATTCCAAAATACCCATAATAGGGATTTTGTCGGCCGAATTCCAAACTCGGCCGATCCATATATTCTGGAATTTTTGTTGGAATCGGCCGAGTTACAAACTCAGCCGATTCACCGTTCGGTCGAGTTTCTAGCTAGGAAACTCGGCCGATCCACTGATCGGTCCAAGATGAAAGTCGACCGATCGGCCGAGTTTCTCCAAAGGAACTCGGCCGACGGTCTAGCTTTCAGCCTTGTCTTTTAGTGGTTCGGCCGAATTGCCTTTATAGAAACTCGGCCGATCAGACTGTACTGGAATGCAGAAAAAGCATTTCCAACCGTTGGAGACTTTGTTGGGACCCAAAATAGATCCGTTGCAACTTGTAAAACGGCTATTTTTCGTTCACAAGTGTTCCCAAAGGCTAAGAGGCATCCCCAGCTATAAATAGGACCCCTTGGGCTTCATTCCAAGGTTGAGCATTCCATGCAAACTCTTTGAGAGGTTCCTATTCTATAGTTGAGTGCTTCCTACAGCCTCCTCTCTCTCTCTAAGCTTAATCACTTGCTACATCCATTAGAGTGAGTAGGAAATCTGTAAGAGAGCTAGTCATATTTGTATATCTTGTGAAGCTCTCACTTCCACCACCTCCCCATCTCTCATTTCCAATCATGAAGATGAAGGTTCTCTCTCTTGTCCAAGAGAGGTGAAGAAGAACAAGGGAAGGAGTCCCTTGGTGAAGATCAAGGCTGAAGACTTGGAGCTAGAGTGGGTAAGCCCTTGGAGAAGGCAGAAGACTCAAGCTCAAGTAGGTAAGTCCTTGGTGGAAGAAGCTTCTCCGAGTGAAGGTGAAGTCAAAGGCGGAAGATCCAAGAAGAGTGGGTAATTCCTACAAGGCTGAAGACTAGTGCAAACTTGGGTAAGTCCTTGGAGAAGGCCGAAGAATCTTGCAAAGTGGGTAAGTCCTTGGTAAGGTTGAAGACTCTTTGTATTGGATAGGTAAGTCCTTTGTTGGGTCATGTATTGTATGTCTTATGAATGAATATAAGAGTGCAATTGTTTGAAGTCCTATAGGTTGACCTCTCTAGGCAAGTGGACTGACACACTTCTAGTTTGAAGTGTGGAACCACTCTAAATAGCTTGTCTACATGTGTATGTTCAATCTCTCTCATCCTTGCTATGCATGTTTTAGTTGCACTCAAATTACCTATTTAGCAACTTTATCTTGTGATCTATCTTGAAGGTTTAATGAATTTTGTTTAAGTGCTTTCAGCTCTATTCACCCCCCCCTCTAGAGCATCTAAGTCACCCATCTAGGATCCAACAAGTGGTATCAGAGCGGGTCTTCTCCAAGAATACTTCTACAAGTAGGAAAAGATGGGTGACTACCTAGGAGGGAGACTCTCTACCAGCCTTCCAATCTTCAATGGGAGCAACTTCCTCTATTGGAGAAGAAGACTTCAATTCTTCATCCAAGGATCAAGTCTCGAGATGTGGCAAATGGTGAACAGCCCATACATTCTACCAAAGACAAACATTGAAGAATGGGATGAAGCCACCTTGATGAAAGCAACCTTGAACGCAAGAGCCATGCACATCCTTTATGCCTCCATGACCCCCACCGAGTTCAACCGGATTTCTTCTTGTGAGACGGCCCATGAGGTATGGAGAAAGCTTTGCATCACTTATGAAGGGACAGATCAAGTGAAGGAAAGCAAAGTCTACATGCTCAAAGGGTTGCTTGAGAACTTCAAGATGGGAAAGGAGGAGAGCATAGCCAACATGTACTCAAGGCTCAACACCATCTTGAATGGTCTTGCTGTTCTAGGACATCCTATGTCTAGTGGAGAGATCAACTCAAAGATACTTAGAACTCTCCCCAAGAGATGGGAATCCAAGGTGACTTCCATTGAAGAAGCAAGGTCGCTTAGGGATATTCCTATTGAAGAGCTCATTGGAAATCTACAAGCACATGAAGCCACACTTGACAAGAGGGAGGAAGTAGAAAGACAAGAGAAGAAAGAGCTAAAGAGAATGAAGAAGGCTGAAATGAAGGCTCAAATTGAAGCTATCATGGAACAAGTCTCTCCATCCTCTCAAGCTAAAGAAGATGCCATGTACTCCAAAGGTCAACTCTACAAAGGCAAGTCCTCCTCCATCCGGTGCTTCACATGTGGAAAGAAGGGTCACTACAAGGAAGATTGCCCACAAGGAAAAAAGACCCATCTTCACAAGAAGAAATGGCAATCAAGCTCAAGTGGCTCCTCCAACTCAAGCTCAAGTGAAGATTCAAGTGAAGGATCAAGCTCAAGCTCAAGTGATGAAGGAGAATGCCATTTTGCTCTTATAGCATCAACAAGTGAAGACTCAAGTGAGGTAAACCTAGACTCGTTAGATAAAGAATCTTTAATTGCTATTATTCATGATATTTGTGCCTCTTATAAGTCTTCTAAAAAGAAAAAGAAAAAGCTTGCTAAAATTGTTGATAATTTGCATGTAGAACTAGATGATCTTGAACATGCTAATTCTTGCTTGCTTATTGATAAAAATGATTGTCTTAGCCAAGTAGACTCTCTTAAACTTGAAAATGCTAGTTTACTTGATAAGATTAAATTTCTAGAAGCTCAACCTCTCATGCCTAGTTCTAGTGAAGAGCATACTTTAATTATTGATTCTCTCATGCATGACATTGATGTTCTTAAATCTGAAAACAAGGACAAAGATTTTGTTTTGCATGAATTAGAAATAGAAAATGCCTCCTTGCTTGCTAAAATCAATGGGCATGAATCTTGTTCTAGTTATACTAATAAAGAGAATGATGTTGCTGCTCTTCATATTGATAGAGATTCTTATTTAACTAAAGCTCTTTGCTTAGAAAATGATCTTTTGCATGCTAGAGATAATATCAATAATTTGTCTTCTACTATTGCCTCTCTTATGCATGATAATGATAGTTTGAGATCATCTTTGCAAAGATTCTTAGTTGGTAAGAAGAGTCTTAATGACATCCTACTCAATTCTACTAAACAAATTGGTAGACATGGTTTAGGATATGATAGTAGTCAAGGGAACAACAAAGATAAAGGACCTCCAATATTTAATGGAGAATCCTCTAGTTCCAAGACTATGGGAACACGTAATTATTGCAATGAAATTGGTCATTATTCTACTTGTTGTCCTTTTAGGAAAGCACCCAAGAGCAATAGGATTTGGGTTGCCAAACTAACCCCTCCGGACCCAAAAACATGATTGGGGACCATTTCATCTTTCTTCTTGTAGGTATTTACAAATGGATTGATTTGAGCTATTGAATTGCAAATTGACTTCTCAATCCACATGAAAGAAGAAAGGTGAGATGTGTAGAGGGTGACAACAAGTGGAAAAGCAATGGTAAGCACAAAGGTATTGTTTTATTGCTTATAACCTTTTCTAACTTGTTTTTGTTATGGTTTTTGAGTCAAAAGTGGCATTTTGTGTTTCTCTTCACACTCTTGCTCAAAAACTGTTTCTAATGCTTCTATAGTGCATTACTAACTTGCTTAGACATGTTTGGATATGGTTTGTATATTTATCATGCCTCTAGATATGTTTTATGAAAAATATGTGCTTTTTCTACAGTAGTTTTGTCGGCCGAGTTTTGTCCTGTCTAAAACTCGACCGATGGGCACCAATGGGTGTTGCCAACAGCTGCGATCGGCCGAGTTGCCAATACACAGAACTCGACCGAAAACACTGTTCACAGAGTATACAGTTGGCTTATTGAATGAGAATTTCCCTCTCAACTAGATTTTCTCAACCAATAGCCTTATTCTTTAGCACTCCATTTGGTACCTTTATATATGCATATTTCCATGTTCTAAATTGCCTATCTTGCTTACAACTCTATCTCTCTAATTGCTCTAAATTGGTATATCTATATGTTGCAATTACTTGCTTTGAGTTGTTTTGCAGGTTTTGATGATGATCTCTTTGGATCTCTTAGTTGTGTCTAAAATCGCTTCCGTTGTGCTCTAACTTGCTACATCTATCTAGGTGTATATCTTGTTTTGATACAACCTTGAGGTTCTTAGGGGCAATCATCTTATGGTAAGGATGCATATATAGTGAGTTATATCCTTTCATGCTTCTAAACTTGCATATCTCCTTGTTTGGATATATCTCTTCATCTAATCATAGCTTGCTCTATCTTGTGTATCGTTTGGCATATCTTGCTATGATCTAGATCCTACTAGTAGTCCTAACTTATGATATCATCTACTAGTAGTTCATATACATGTAGTTCTAACCCTGTTTATAATTGGAATATTTGCTCATCTATATGTTATGCTTGTATCTTATCTCATACATACTCAAGATTGTTCCTTGAATTGCATATCTACTATCTTGAGTTGCTTGCATAACATTGTGATGCAGGGTACATAGATCTACATGATATGTAGAAATTGGAGTTTTTGTGGATTTTTATGCAGCTTTTGCTCCAGTTTCAGTTTTTGCTGCAAGTATAGTGTTTTTTATGCAGAAACTACCTTCTGAGCAAGGCTCATCGCTCTGCCATGAGCCCTGATGGTTTTTGATCAAATTCCATCATCTAGAGGGTCAAAATTGCGATTTATTGTTTTTCTGCAGCACCCTATCTTGCATGTTTTGGGTTGTTCAAGTATATGCTTTAACTTGCTTTTCTTTCTATGCTTGGACAAGACCCTATCTGTGCTCTTCTACTCTCCTTATATAACTTTTGTTATCTTCTTTCTCTTAACAAGTGGTGTTTCTTAGTTTCTTCATACCCCCACCTTTTTGAAATGACAAAGGGGGAGAAAGATATGTCTTCTTTTGACAACAGGGAGAAGGCATGTCTTACATGAAGCAAAGAAGCGTGTCCATGTAAAGGGGAGAAGGTAAATGGGAGAAGACATATATGTGTAGAACATATATGAGTAGAAGACATAGTTTCTATAAATGTTATGAAAGCTAACCATGCAGGAGAAATAGCATCAATTGAGGGGGAGTATGAAAACTCCACTAGCATCAATTGAGGGGGAGCATATGAACTCAATTCTACTGAAACCCCTAGGTTTCTCCGAAGGTATGATTTTACTTACAAGCTTTCAATACATTTATAGAATGGTTTGTCATCTTCAAAAAGGGGGAGAATGTTGACTCAAGGTCAATTAGGTCAATGTTGACTCAATTAGGTCAATGTTGACTCACGTATAAATTGACTAAACCCTTGTTTTGATGATGACTAACCATTCCACATATTGGTGTGTAATGCTTCTACATTGAGTGATTTCAGATTAGGTTTAGACACACTCCAAATGCCCTAACTTGTGCATATCAAATTGGAGAAAAGACAAGTCAAAATAGCTACAAGTGTGCAATTTGGGATCTCTATGTAAATGACCTTAGAATTGCTTTGTAATCACTTGTAATGATTGTATGACTTGTAATTAAGCTTAGAAAAATTATTGGGACACAAAAATCCATCATTTGTACGGTTAAACGAAAATTCCAAAATACCCATAACAGGGATTTTGTCGGCCGAATTCCAAACTCGGCCGATCCATATATTCTGGAATTTTTGTTGGAATCGGCCGAGTTACAAACTCAGCCGATTCACCGTTCGGTCGAGTTTCTAGCTAGGAAACTCGGCCGATCCACTGATCGGTCCAAGATGAAAGTCGACCGATCGGCCGAGTTTCTCCAAAGGAACTCGGCCGACGGTCTAGCTTTCAGCCTTGTCTTTTAGTGGTTCGGCCGAATTGCCTTTATAGAAACTTGGCCGATCAGACTGTACTGGAATGCAGAAAAAGCATTTCCAACCGTTGGAGACTTTGTTGGGACCCAAAATAGATCCGTTGCAACTTGTAAAACGGCTATTTTTCGTTCACAAGTGTTCCCAAAGGCTAAGAGGCATCCCCAGCTATAAATAGGACCCCTTGGGCTTCATTCCAAGGTTGAGCATTCCATGCAAACTCTTTGAGAGGTTCCTATTCTATAGTTGAGTGCTTCCTACAGCCTCCTCTCTCTCTCTAAGCTTAATCACTTGCTACATCCATTAGAGTGAGTAGGAAATCTATAAGAGAGCTAGTCATATTTGTATATCTTGTGAAGCTCTCACTTCCACCACCTCCCCATCTCTCATTTCCAATCATGAAGATGAAGGTTCTCTCTCTTGTCCAAGAGAGGTGAAGAAGAACAAGGGAAGGAGTCCCTTGGTGAAGATCAAGGCTGAAGACTTGGAGCTAGAGTGGGTAAGCCCTTGGCGAAGGCAGAAGACTCAAGCTCAAGTAGGTAAGTCCTTGGTGGAAGAAGCTTCTCCGAGTGAAGGTGAAGTCAAAGGCGGAAGATCCAAGAAGAGTGGGTAATTCCTACAAGGCTGAAGACTAGTGCAAGATTGGGTAAGTCCTTATAGAAGGCCGAAGAATCTTGCAAAGTGGGTAAGTCCTTGGTAAGGTTGAAGACTCTTTGTATTGGATAGGTAAGTCCTTTGTTGGGTCATGTATTGTATGTCTTATGAATGAATATAAGAGTGCAATTGTTTGAAGTCCTAGAGGTTGACCTCTCTAGGCAAGTGGACTGACACACTTCTAGTTTGAAGTGTGGAACCACTCTAAATAGTTTGTCTACATGTGTATGTTCAATCTCTCTCATCCTTGCTATGCATGTTTTAGTTGCACTCAAATTACCTATTTAGCAACTTTATCTTGTGATCTATCTTGAAGGTTTAATGAATTTTGTTTAAGTGCTTTCAGCTCTATTCACCCCCCCTCTAGAGCATCTAAGTCACCCATCTAGGATCCAACAAGTGGTATCAGAGCGGGTCTTCTCCAAGCATACTTCTACAAGTAGGAGAAGATGGGTGACTACCTAGGAGGAGACTCTCTACCAGCCTTCCAATCTTCAATGGGAGCAACTTCCTCTATTGGAGAAGAAGACTTCAATTCTTCATCCAAGGATCAAGTCTCGAGATGTGGCAAATGGTGAACAGCCCATACATTCTACCAAAGACAAACATTGAAGAATGGGATGAAGCCACCTTGATGAAAGCAACCTTGAACGCAAGAGCCATGCACATCCTTTATGCCTCCATGACCCCCACCGAGTTCAACCGGATTTCTTCTTGTGAGACGGCCCATGAGGTATGGAGAAAGCTTTGCATCACTTATGAAGGGACAGATCAAGTGAAGGAAAGCAAAGTCTACATGCTCAAAGGGTTGCTTGAGAACTTCAAGATGGGAAAGGAGGAGAGCATAGCCAACATGTACTCAAGGCTCAACACCATCTTGAATGGTCTTGCTGTTCTAGGACATCCTATGTCTAGTGGAGAGATCAACTCAAAGATACTTATAACTCTCCCCAAGAGATGGGAATCCAAGGTGACTTCCATTGAAGAAGCAAGGTCGCTTAGGGATATTCCTATTGAAGAGCTCATTGGAAATCTACAAGCACATGAAGCCACACTTGACAATAGGGAGGAAGTAGAAAGACAAGAGAAGAAAGAGCTAAAGAGAATGAAGAAGGCTGAAATGAAGGCTCAAATTGAAGCTATCATGGAACAAGTCTCTCCATCCTCTCAAGCTAAAGAAGATGCCATGTACTCCAAAGGTCAACTCTACAAAGGCAAGTCCTCCTCCATCCGGTGCTTCACATGTGGAAAGAAGGGTCACTACAAGGAAGATTGCCCACAAGGCAAAAAGACCCATCTTCACAAGAAGAAATGGCAATCAAGCTCAAGTGGCTCCTCCAACTCAAGCTCAAGTGAAGATTCAAGTGAACGATCAAGCTCAAGCTCAAGTGATGAAGGAGAATGCCATTTTGCTCTTATAGCATCAACAAGTGAAGACTCAAGTGAGGTAAACCTAGACTCGTTAGATAAAGAATCTTTAATTGCTATTATTCATGATATTTGTGCCTCTTATAAGTCTTCTAAAAAGAAAAAGAAAAAGCTTGCTAAAATTGTTGATAATTTGCATGTAGAACTAGATGATCTTGAACATGCTAATTCTTGCTTGCTTATTGATAAAAATGATTGTCTTAGCCAAGAAGACTCTCTTAAACTTGAAAATGCTAGTTTACTTGATAAGATTAAATTTCTAGAAGCTCAACCTCTCATGCCTAGTTCTAGTGAAGAGCATACTTTAATTATTGATTCTCTCATGCATGACATTGATGTTCTTAAATCTGAAAACAAGGACAAAGATTTTGTTTTGCATGAATTAGAAATAGAAAATGCCTCCTTGCTTGCTAAAATCAATGGGCATGAATCCTGTTCTAGTTATACTAATAAAGAGAATGATGTTGCTGCTCTTCATATTGATAGAGATTCTTATTTAACTAAAGCTCTTTGCTTAGAAAATGATCTTTTGCATGCTAGAGATAATATCAATAATTTGTCTTCTACTATTGCCTCTCTTATGCATGATAATGATAGTTTGAGATCATCTTTGCAAAGATTCTTAGTTGGTAAGAAGAGTCTTAATGACATCCTACTCAATTCTACTAAACAAATTGGTAGACATGGTTTAGGATATGATAGTAGTCAAGGGAACAACAAAGATAAAGGACCTCCAATATTCCATGGAGAATCCTCTAGTTCCAAGACTATGGGCACATGTAATTATTGCAATGAAATTGGTCATTATTCTACTTGTTGTCCTTTTAGGAAAGCACCCAAGAGCAATAGGATTTGGGTTGCCAAACTAACCCCTCCGGACCCAAAAACATGATTGGGGACCATTTCATCTTTCTTCTTGTAGGTATTTACAAATGGATTGATTTGAGCTATTGAATTGCAAATTGACTTCTCAATCCACATGAAAGAAGAAAGGTGAGATGTGTAGAGGGTGACAACAAGTGGAAAAGCAATGGTAAGCACAAAGGTATTGTTTTATTGCTTATAACCTTTTCTAACTTGTTTTTGTTATGGTTTTTGAGTCAAAAGTGGCATTTTGTGTTTCTCTTCACACTCTTGCTCAAAAACTGTTTCTAATGCTTCTATAGTGCATTACTAACTTGCTTAGACATGTTTGGATATGGTTTGTATATTTAGCATGCCTCTAGATATGTTTTATGAAAAATATGTGCTTTTTCTACAGTAGTTTTGTCGGCCGAGTTTTGTCCTGTCTAAAACTCAACCGATGGGCACCAATGGGTGTTGCCAACAGCTGCGATCGGCCGAGTTGCCAATACACAGAACTCGACCGAAAACACTGTTCACAGAGTATACAGTTGGCTTATTGAATGAGAATTTCCCTCTCAACTAGATTTTCTCAACCAATAGCCTTATTCTTTGGCACTCCATTTGGTACCTTTATATATGCATATTTCCATGTTCTAAATTGCCTATCTTGCTTACAACTCTATCTCTCTAATTGCTCTAAATTGGTATATCTATATGTTGCAATTACTTGCTTTGAGTTGTTTTGCAGGTTTTGATGATGATCTCTTTGGATCTCTTAGTTGTGTCTAAAATCGCTTCCGTTGTGCTCTAACTTGCTACATCTATCTAGGTGTATATCTTGTTTTGATACAACCTTGAGGTTCTTAGGGGCAATCATCTTATGGTAAGGATGCATATATAGTGAGTTATATCCTTTCATGCTTCTAAACTTGCATATCTCCTTGTTTGGATATATCTCTTCATCTAATCATAGCTTGCTCTATCTTGTGTATCGTTTGGCATATCTTGCTATGATCTAGATCCTACTAGTAGTCCTAACTTATGATATCATCTACTAGTAGTTCATATACATGTAGTTCTAACCCTGTTTATAATTGGAATATTTGCTCATCTATATGTTATGCTTGTATCTTATCTCATACATACTCAAGATTGTTCCTTGAATTGCATATCTACTATCTTGAGTTGCTTGCATAACATTGTGATGCAGGGTACATAGATCTACATGATATGTAGAAATTGGAGTTTTTGTGGATTTTTATGCAGCTTTTGCTCCAGTTTCAGTTTTTGCTGCAAGTATAGTGTTTTTTATGCAGAAACTACCTTCTGAGCAAGGCTCATCGCTCTGCCATGAGCCCTGATGGTTTTTTATCAAATTCCATCATCTTGAGGGTCAAAATTGCGATTTATTGTTTTTCTGCAGCACCCTATCTTGCATGTTTTGGGTTGTTCAAGTATATGCTTTAACTTGCTTTTCTTTCTATGCTTGGACAAGACCCTATCTGTGCTCTTCTACTCTCCTTATATAACTTTTGTTATCTTCTTTCTCTTAACAAGTGGTGTTTCTTAGTTTCTTCATACCCCCACCTTTTTGAAATGACAATGGGGGAGAAAGATATGTCTTCTTTTGACAACAGGGAGAAGGCATGTCTTACATGAAGCAAAGAAGCGTGTCCATGTAAAGGGGAGAAGGTAAATGGGAGAAGACATATATGTGTAGAACATATATGAGTAGAAGACATAGTTTCTATAAATGTTATGAAAGCTAACCATGCAGGAGAAATAGAATCAATTGAGGGGGAGTATGAAAACTCCACTAGCATCAATTGAGGGGGAGCATATGAACTCAATTCTACTGAAACCCCTAGGTTTCTCCGAAGGTATGATTTTACTTACAAGCTTTCAATACATTTATGGAATGGTTTGTCATCTTCAAAAAGGGGGAGAATGTTGACTCAAGGTCAATTAGGTCAATGTTGACTCAATTAGGTCAATGTTGACTCACGTATAAATTGACTAAACCCTTGTTTTGATGATGACTAACCATTCCACATATTGGTGTCTAATGCTTCTACATTGAGTGATTTCAGATTAGGTTTAGACACACTCCAAATGCCCTAACTTGCGCATATCAAATTGGAGAAAAGACAAGTCAAAATAGCTACAAGTGTGCAATTTGGGATCTCTATGTAAATGACCTTAGAATTGCTTTGTAATCACTTGTAATGATTGTATGACTTGTAATTAAGCTTAGAAAAATTATTGGGACACAAAAATCCATCATTTGTACGGTTAAACGAAAATTCCAAAATACCCATAACAGGGATTTTGTCGGCCGAATTCCAAACTCGGCCGATCCATATATTCTGGAATTTTTGTTGGAATCGGCCGAGTTACAAACTCAGCCGATTCACCGTTCGGTCGAGTTTCTAGCTAGGAAACTCGGCCGATCCACCGATCGGTCCAAGATGAAAGTCGACCGATCGGCCGAGTTTCTCCAAAGGAACTCGGCCGACGGTCTAGCTTTCAGCCTTGTCTTTTAGTGGTTCGGCCGAATTGCCTTTATAGAAACTCGGCCGATCAGACTGTACTGGAATGCAGAAAAAGCATTTCCAACCGTTGGAGACTTTGTTGGGACCCAAAATAGATCCGTTGCAACTTGTAAAACGGCTATTTTTCGTTCACAAGTGTTCCCAAAGGCTAAGAGGCATCCCCAGCTATAAATAGGACCCCTTGGGCTTCATTCCAAGGTTGAACATTCCATGCAAACTCTTTGAGAGGTTCCTATTCTATAGTTGAGTGCTTCCTACAGCCTCCTCTCTCTCTCTAAGCTTAATCACTTGCTACATCCATTAGAGTGAGTAGGAAATCTGTAAGAGAGCTAGTCATATTTGTATATCTTGTGAAGCTCTCACTTCCACCACCTCCCCATCTCTCATTTCCAATCATGAAGATGAAGGTTCTCTCTCTTGTCCAAGAGAGGTGAAGAAGAACAATGGAAGGAGTCCCTTGGTGAAGATCAAGGCTGAAGACTTGGAGCTAGAGTGGGTAAGCCCTTGGAGAAGGCAGAAGACTCAAGCTCAAGTAGGTAAGTCCTTGGTGGAAGAAGCTTCTCCGAGTGAAGGTGAAGTCAAAGGCGGAAGATCCAAGAAGAGTGGGTAATTCCTACAAGGCTGAAGACTAGTGCAAGATTGGGTAAGTCCTTGGAGAAGGCCGAAGAATCTTGCAAAGTGGGTAAGTCCTTGGTAAGGTTGAAGACTCTTTGTATTGGATAGGTAAGTCCTTTGTTGGGTCATGTATTGTATGTCTTATGAATGAATATAAGAGTGCAATTGTTTGAAGTCCTAGAGGTTGACCTCTCTAGGCAAGTGGACTGACACACTTCTAGTTTGAAGTGTGGAACCACTCTAAATAGCTTGTCTACATGTGTATGTTCAATCTCTCTCATCCTTGCTATGCATGTTTTAGTTGCACTCAAATTACCTATTTAGCAAATTTATCTTGTGATCTATCTTGAAGGTTTAATGAATTTTGTTTAAGTGCTTTCAGCTCTATTCACCCCCCCTCTAGAGCATCTAAGTCACCCATCTAGGATCCAACAAGTGGTATCAGAGCGGGTTTTCTCCAAGCATACTTCTACAAGTAGGAGAAGATGGGTGACTACCTAGGAGGGAGACTCTCTACCAGCCTTCCAATCTTCAATGGGAGCAACTTCCTCTATTGGAGAAGAAGACTTCAATTCTTCATCCAAGGATCAAGTCTCGAGATGTGGCAAATGGTGAACAGCCCATACATTCTACCAAAGACAAACATTGAAGAATGGGATGAAGCCACCTTGATGAAAGCAACCTTGAACGCAAGAGCCATGCACATCCTTTATGCCTCCATGACCCCCACCGAGTTCAACCGGATTTCTTCTTGTGAGAGGGCCCATGATGTATGGAGAAAGCTTTGCATCACTTATGAAGGGACAGATCAAGTGAAGGAAAGCAAAGTCTACATGCTCAAAGGGTTGCTTGAGAACTTCAAGATGGGAAAGGAGGAGAGCATAGCCAACATGTACTCAAGGCTCAACACCATCTTGAATGGTCTTGCTGTTCTAGGACATCCTATGTCTAGTGGAGAGATCAACTCAAAGATACTTAGAACTCTCCCCAAGAGATGGGAATCCAAGGTGACTTCCATTGAAGAAGCAAGGTCGCTTAGGGATATTCCTATTGAAGAGCTCATTGGAAATCTACAAGCACATGAAGCCACACTTGACAAGAGGGAGGAAGTAGAAAGACAAGAGAAGAAAGAGCTAAAGAGAATGAAGAAGGCTGAAATGAAGGCTCAAATTGAAGCTATAATGGAACAAGTCTCTCCATCCTCTCAAGCTAAAGAAGATGCCATGTACTCCAAAGGTCAACTCTACAAAGGCAAGTCCTCCTCCATCCGGTGCTTCACATGTGGAAAGAAGGGTCACTACAAGGAAGATTGCCCACAAGGCAAAAAGACCCATCTTCACAAGAAGAAATGGCAATCAAGCTCAAGTGGCTCCTCCAACTCAAGCTCAAGTGAAGATTCAAGTGAAGGATCAAGCTCAAGCTCAAGTGATGAAGGAGAATGCCATTTTGCTCTTATAGCATCAACAAGTGAAGACTCAAGTGAGGTAAACCTAGACTCGTTAGATAAAGAATCTTTAATTGCTATTATTCATGATATTTGTGCCTCTTATAAGTCTTCTAAAAAGAAAAAGAAAAAGCTTGCTAAAATTGTTGATAATTTGCATGTAGAACTAGATGATCTTGAACATGCTAATTCTTGCTTGCTTATTGATAAAAATGATTGTCTTAGCCAAGTAGACTCTCTTAAACTTGAAAATGCTAGTTTACTTGATAAGATTAAATTTCTAGAAGCTCAACCTCTCATGCCTAGTTCTAGTGAAGAGCATACTTTAATTATTGATTCTCTCATGCATGACATTGATGTTCTTAAATCTGAAAACAAGGACAAAGATTTTGTTTTGCATGAATTAGAAATAGAAAATGCCTCCTTGCTTGCTAAAATCAATGGGCATGAATCTTGTTCTAGTTATACTAATAAAGAGAATGATGTTGCTGCTCTTCATATTGATAGAGATTCTTATTTAACTAAAGCTCTTTGCTTAGAAAATGATCTTTTGCATGCTAGAGATAATATCAATAATTTGTCTTCTACTATTGCCTCTCTTATGCATGATAATGATAGTTTGAGATCATCTTTGCAAAGATTCTTAGTTGGTAAGAAGAGTATTAATGACATCCTACTCAATTCTACTAAACAAATTGGTAGACATGGTTTAGGATATGATAGTAGTCAAGGGAACAACAAAGATAAAGGACCTCCAATATTCCATGGAGAATCCTCTAGTTCCAAGACTATGGGCACATGTAATTATTGCAATGAAATTGGTCATTATTCTACTTGTTGTCCTTTTAGGAAAGCACCCAAGAGCAATAGGATTTGGGTTGCCAGACTAACCCCTCCGGACCCAAAAACATGATTGGGGGCCATTTCATCTTTCTTCTTGTAGGTATTTACAAATGGATTGATTTGAGCTATTGAATTGCAAATTGACTTCTCAATCCACATGAAAGAAGAAAGGTGAGATGTGTAGAGGGTGACAACAAGTGGAAAAGCAATGGTAAGCACAAAGGTATTGTTTTATTGCTTATAACCTTTTCTAACTTGTTTTTGTTATGGTTTTTGAGTCAAAAGTGGCATTTTGTGTTTCTCTTCACACTCTTGCTCAAAAACTGTTTCTAATGCTTCTATAGTGCATTACTAACTTGCTTAGACATGTTTGGATATGGTTTGTATATTTATCATGCCTCTAGATATGTTTTATGAAAAATATGTGCTTTTTCTACAGTAGTTTTGTCGGCCGAGTTTTGTCCTGTCTAAAACTCGACCGATGGGCACCAATGGGTGTTGCCAACAGCTGCGATCGGCCGAGTTGCCAATACACAGAACTCGACCGAAAACACTGTTCACAGAGTATACAGTTGGCTTATTGAATGAGAATTTCCCTCTCAACTAATTTTCTCAACCAATAGCCTTATTCTTTGGCACTCCATTTGGTACCTTTATATATGCATATTTCCATGTTCTAAATTTCCTATCTTGATTACAACTCTATCTCTCTAATTGCTCTAAATTGGTATATCTATATGTTGCAATTACTTGCTTTGAGTTGTTTTGCAGGTTTTGATGATGATATCTTTGGATCTCTTAGTTGTGTCTAAAATCGCTTCCGTTGTGCTCTAACTTGCTACATCTATCTAGGTGTATATCTTGTTTTGATACAACCTTGAGGTTCTTAGGGGCAATCATCTTATGGTAAGGATGCATATATAGTGAGTTATATCCTTTCATGCTTCTAAACTTGCATATCTCCTTGTTTGGATATATCTCTTCATCTAATCATAGCTTGCTCTATCTTGTGTATCGTTTGGCATATCTTGCTATGATCTAGATCCTACTAGTAGTCCTAACTTATGATATCATCTACTAGTAGTTCATATACATGTAGTTCTAACCCTGTTTATAATTGGAATATTTGCTCATCTATATGTTATGCTTGTATCTTATCTCATACATACTCAAGATTGTTCCTTGAATTGCATATCTACTATCTTGAGTTGCTTGCATAACATTGTGATGCAGGGTACATAGATCTACATGATATGTAGAAATTGGAGTTTTTGTGGATTTTTATGCAGCTTTTGCTCCAGTTTCAGTTTTTGCTGCAAGTATAGTGTTTTTTATGCAGAAACTACCTTCTGAGCAAGGCTCATCGCTCTGCCATGAGCCCTGATGGTTTTTGATCAAATTCCATCATCTTGAGGGTCAAAATTGCGATTTATTGTTTTTCTGCAACACCCTATCTTGCATGTTTTGGGTTGTTCAAGTATATGCTTTAACTTGCTTTTCTTTCTATGCTTGGACAAGCCCCTATCTGTGCTCTTCTACTCTCCTTATATAACTTTTGTTATCTTCTTTCTCTTAACAAGTGGTGTTTCTTAGTTTCTTCATACCCCCACCTTTTTGAAATGACAAAGGGGGAGAAAGATATGTCTTCTTTTGACAACAGGGAGAAGGCATGTCTTACATGAAGCAAAGAAGCGTGTCCATGTAAAGGGGAGAAGGTAAATGGGAGAAGACATATATGTGTAGAACATATATGAGTAGAAGACATAGTTTCTATTATTGTTATGAAAGCTAACCATGCAGGAGAAATAGCATCAATTGAGGGGGAGTATGAAAACTCCACTAGCATCAATTGAGGGGGAGCATATGAACTCAATTCTACTGAAACCCCTAGGTTTCTCCGAAGGTATGATTTTACTTACAAGCTTTCAATACATTTATGGAATGGTTTGTCATCTTCAAAAAGGGGGAGAATGTTGACTCAAGGTCAATTAGGTCAATGTTGACTCAATTAGGTCAATGTTGACTCACGTATAAATTGACTAAACCCTTGTTTTGATGATGACTAACCATTCCACATATTGGTGTCTAATGCTTCTACATTGAGTGATTTCAGATTAGGTTTAGACACACTCCAAATGCCCTAACTTGCGCATATCAAATTGGAGAAAAGACAAGTCAAAATAGCTACAAGTGTGCAATTTGGGATCTCTATGTAAATGACCTTAGAATTGCTTTGTAATCACTTGTAATGATTGTATGACTTGTAATTAAGCTTAGAAAAATTATTGGGACACAAAAATCCATCATTTGTACGGTTAAACGAAAATTCCAAAATACCCATAACAGGGATTTTGTCGGCCGAATTCCAAACTCGGCCGATCCATATATTCTGGAATTTTTGTTGGAATCGGCCGAGTTACAAACTCAGCCGATTCACCGTTCGGTCGAGTTTCTAGCTAGGAAACTCGGCCGATCCACTGATCGGTCCAAGATGAAAGTCGACCGATCGGCCGAGTTTCTCCAAAGGAACTCGGCCGACAGTCTAGCTTTCAACCTTGTCTTTTAGTGGTTCGGCCGAATTGCCTTTATAGAAACTCGGCCGATCAGACTGTACTGGAATGCAGAAAAAGCATTTCCAACCGTTGGAGACTTTGTTGGGACCCAAAATAGATCCGTTGCAACTTGTAAAACGGCTATTTTTCGTTCACAAGTGTTCCCAAAGGCTAAGAGGCATCCCCAGCTATAAATAGGACCCCTTGGGCTTCATTCCAAGGTTGAGCATTCCATGCAAACTCTTTGAGAGGTTCCTATTCTATAGTTGAGTGCTTCCTACAGCCTCCTCTCTCTCTCTAAGCTTAATCACTTGCTACATCCATTAGAGTGAGTAGGAAATCTGTAAGAGAGCTAGTCATATTTGTATATCTTGTGAAACTCTCACTTCCACCACCTCCCCATCTCTCATTTCCAATCATGAAGATGAAGGTTCTCTCTCTTGTCCAAGAGAGGTGAAGAAGAACAAGGGAAGGAGTCCCTTGGTGAAGATCAAGGCTGAAGACTTGGAGCTAGAGTGGGTAAGCCCTTGGAGAAGGCAGAAGACTCAAGCTCAAGTAGGTAAGTCCTTGGTGGAAGAAGCTTCTCCGAGTGAAGGTGAAGTCAAAGGCGGAAGATCCAAGAAGAGTGGGTAATTCCTACAAGGCTAAAGACTAGTGCAAGATTGGGTAAGTCCTTGGAGAAGGCCGAAGAATCTTGCAAAGTGGGTAAGTCCTTGGTAAGGTTGAAGACTCTTTGTATTGGATAGGTAAGTCCTTTGTTGGGTCATGTATTGTATGTCTTATGAATGAATATAAGAGTGCAATTGTTTGAAGTCCTAGAGGTTGACCTCTCTAGGCAAGTGGACTGACACACTTCTAGTTTGAAGTGTGGAACCACTCTAAATAGCTTGTCTACATGTGTATGTTCAATCTCTCTCATCCTTGCTATGCATGTTTTAGTTGCACTCAAATTACCTATTTAGCAACTTTATCTTGTGATCTATCTTGAAGGTTTAATGAATTTTGTTTAAGTGCTTTCAGCTCTATTCACCCCCCCTCTAGAGCATCTAAGTCACCCATCTAGGATCCAACAAGTGGTATCAGAGCGGGTCTTCTCCAAGCATACTTCTACAAGTAGGAGAAGATGGGTGACTACCTAGGAGGGAGACTCTCTACCAGCCTTCCAATCTTCAATGGGAGCAACTTCCTCTATTGGAGAAGAAGACTTCAATTCTTCATCCAAGGATCAAGTCTCGAGATGTGGCAAATGGTGAACAGCCCATACATTCTACCAAAGACAAACATTGAAGAATGGGATGAAGCCACCTTGATGAAAGCAACCTTGAACGCAAGAGCCATGCACATCCTTTATGCCTCCATGACCCCCACCGAGTTCAACCGGATTTCTTCTTGTGAGAGGGCCCATGAGGTATGGAGAAAGCTTTGCATCACTTATGAAGGGACAGATCAAGTGAAGGAAAGCAAAGTCTACATGCTCAAAGGGTTGCTTGAGAACTTCAAGATGGGAAAGGAGGAGAGCATAGCCAACATGTACTCAAGGCTCAACACCATCTTGAATGGTCTTGCTGTTCTAGGACATCCTATGTCTAGTGGAGAGATCAACTCAAAGATACTTAGAACTCTCCCCAAGAGATGGGAATCCAAGGTGACTTCCATTGAAGAAGCAAGGTCGCTTAGGGATATTCCTATTGAAGAGCTCATTGGAAATCTACAAGCACATGAAGCCACACTTGACAAGAGGGAGGAAATAGAAAGACAAGAGAAGAAAGAGCTAAAGAGAATGAAGAAGGCTGAAATGAAGGCTCAAATTGAAGCTATCATGGAACAAGTCTCTCCATCCTCTCAAGCTAAAGAAGATGCCATGTACTCCAAAGGTCAACTCTACAAAGGCAAGTCCTCCTCCATTCGGTGCTTCACATGTGGAAAGAAGGGTCACTACAAGGAAGATTGCCCACAAGGCAAAAAGACCCATCTTCACAAGAAGAAATGGCAATCAAGCTCAAGTGGCTCCTCCAACTCAAGCTCAAGTGAAGATTCAAGTGAAGGATCAAGCTCAAGCTCAAGTGATGAAGGAGAATGCCATTTTGGTCTTATAGCATCAACAAGTGAAGACTCAAGTGAGGTAAACCTAGACTCGTTAGATAAAGAATCTTTAATTGCTATTATTCATGATATTTGTGCCTCTTATAAGTATTCTAAAAAGAAAAAGAAAAAGCTTGCTAAAATTGTTGATAATTTGCATGTAGAACTAGATGATCTTGAACATGCTAATTCTTGCTTGCTTATTGATAAAAATGATTGTCTTAGCCAAGTAGACTCTCTTAAACTTGAAAATGCTAGTTTACTTGATAAGATTAAATTTCTAGAAGCTCAACCTCTCATGCCTAGTTCTAGTGAAGAGCATACTTTAATTATTGATTCTCTCATGCATGACATTGATGTTCTTAAATCTGAAAACAAGGACAAAGATTTTGTTTTGCATGAATTAGAAATAGAAAATGCCTCCTTGCTTGCTAAAATCAATGGGCATGAATCTTGTTCTAGTTATACTAATAAAGAGAATGATGTTGCTGCTCTTCATATTGATAGAGATTCTTATTTAACTAAAGCTCTTTGCTTAGAAAATGATCTTTTGCATGCTAGAGATAATATCAATAATTTGTCTTCTACTATTGCCTCTCTTATGCATGATAATGATAGTTTGAGATCATCTTTGCAAAGATTCTTAGTTGGTAAGAAGAGTCTTAATGACATCCTACTCAATTCTACTAAACAAATTGGTAGACATGGTTTAGGATATGATAGTAGTCAAGGGAACAACAAAGATAAAGGACCTCCAATATTCCATGGAGAATCCTCTAGTTCCAAGACTATGGGCACATGTAATTATTGCAATGAAATTGGTCATTATTCTACTTGTTGTCCTTTTAGGAAAGCACCCAAGAGCAATAGGATTTGGGTTGCCAAACTAACCCCTCCGGACCCAAAAACATGATTGGGGACCATTTCATCTTTCTTCTTGTAGGTATTTACAAATGGATTGATTTGAGCTATTGAATTGCAAATTGACTTCTCAATCCACATGAAAGAAGAAAGGTGAGATGTGTAGAGGGTGACAACAAGTGGAAAAGAAATGGTAAGCACAAAGGTATTGTTTTATTGCTTATAACCTTTTCTAACTTGTTTTTGTTATGGTTTTTGAGTCAAAAGTGGCATTTTGTGTTTCTCTTCACACTCTTGCTCAAAAACTGTTTCTAATGCTTCTATAGTGCATTACTAACTTGCTTAGACATGTTTGGATATGGTTTGTATATTTAGCATGCCTCTAGATATGTTTTATGAAAAATATGTGCTTTTTCTACAGTAGTTTTGTCGGCCGAGTTTTGTCCTGTCTAAAACTCGACCGATGGGCACCAATGGGTGTTGCCAACAGCTGCGATCGGCCGAGTTGCCAATACACAGAACTCGACCGAAAACACTGTTCACAGAGTATACAGTTGGCTTATTGAATGAGAATTTCCCTCTCAACTAGATTTTCTCAACCAATAGCCTTATTCTTTGGCACTCCATTTGGTACCTTTATATATGCATATTTCCATGTTCTAAATTGCCTATCTTGCTTACAACTCTATCTCTCTAATTGCTCTAAATTGGTATATCTATATGTTGCAATTACTTTCTTTGAGTTGTTTTGCAGGTTTTGATGATGATCTCTTTGGATCTCTTAGTTGTGTCTAAAATCGCTTCCGTTGTGCTCTAACTTGCTACATCTATCTAGGTGTATATCTTGTTTTGATACAACCTTGAGGTTCTTAGGGGCAATCATCTTATGGTAAGGATGCATATATAGTGAGTTATATCCTTTCATGCTTCTAAACTTGCATATCTCCTTGTTTGGATATATCTCTTCATCTAATCATAGCTTGCTCTATCTTGTGTATCGTTTGGCATATCTTGCTATGATCTAGATCCTACTAGTAGTCCTAACTTATGATATCATCTACTAGTAGTTCATATACATGTAGTTCTAACCCTATTTATAATTGGAATATTTGCTCATCTATATGTTATGCTTGTATCTTATCTCATACATACTCAAGATTGTTCCTTGAATTGCATATCTACTATCTTGAGTTGCTTGCATAACATTGTGATGCAGGGTACATAGATCTACATGATATGTAGAAATTGGAGTTTTTGTGGATTTTTATGCAGCTTTTGCTCCAGTTTCAGTTTTTGCTGCAAGTATAGTGTTTTTTATGCAGAAACTACCTTCTGAGCAAGGCTCATTGCTTTGCTATGAGCCCTGATGGTTTTTGATCAAATTCCATCATCTTGAGGGTCAAAATTGCGATTTATTGTTTTTCTGCAGCACCCTATCTTGCATGTTTTGGGTTGTTCAAGTATATGCTTTAACTTGCTTTTCTTTCTATGCTTGGACAAGCCCCTATCTGTGCTCTTCTACTCTCCTTATATAACTTTTGTTATCTTCTTTCTCTTAACAAGTGGTGTTTCTTAGTTTCTTCATACCCCCACCTTTTTGAAATGACAAAGGGGGAGAAAGATATGTCTTGTTTTGACAACAGGGAGAAGGCATGTCTTACATGAAGCAAAGAAGCGTGTCCATGTAAAGGGGAGAAGGTAAATGGGAGAAGACATATATGTGTAGAACATATATGAGTAGAAGACATAGTTTCTATAAATGTTATGAAAGCTAACCATGCAGGAGAAATAGCATCAATTGAGGGGGAGTATGAAAACTCCACTAGCATCAATTGAGGGGGAGCATATGAACTCAATTCTACTGAAACCCCTAGGTTTCTCCGAAGGTATGATTTTACTTACAAGCTTTCAATACATTTATGGAATGGTTTGTCATCTTCAAAAAGGGGGAGAATGTTGACTCAAGGTCAATTAGGTCAATGTTGACTCAATTAGGTCAATGTTGACTCACGTATAAATTGACTAAACCCTTGTTTTGATTATGACTAACCATTCCACATATTGGTGTCTAATGCTTCTACATTGAGTGATTTCAGATTAGGTTTAGACACACTCCAAATGCCCTAACTTGCGCATATCAAATTGGAGAAAAGACAAGTCAAAATAGCTACAAGTGTGCAATTTGGGATCTCTATGTAAATGACCTTAGAATTGCTTTGTAATCACTTGTAATGATTGTATGACTTGTAATTAAGCTTAGAAAAATTATTGGGACACAAAAATCCATCATTTGTACGGTTAAAAGAAAATTCCAAAATACCCATAACAGGGATTTTGTCGGCCAAATTCCAAACTCGGCCGATCCATATATTCTGGAATTTTTGTTGGAATCGGCCGAGTTACAAACTCAGCCGATTCACCGTTCGGTCGAGTTTCTAGCTAGGAAACTTGGCCGATCCACTGATCGGTCCAAGATGAAAGTCGACCGATCGGCCGAGTTTCTCCAAAGGAACTCGGCCGACAGTCTAGCTTTCAGCCTTGTCTTTTAGTGGTTCGGCCGAATTGCCTTTATAGAAACTCGGCCGATCAGACTGTACTGGAATACAGAAAAAGCATTTCCAACCGTTGGAGACTTTGTTGGGACCCAAAATAGATCCGTTGCAACTTGTAAAACGGCTATTTTTCGTTCACAAGTGTTCCCAAAGGCTAAGAGGCATCCCCAGCTATAAATAGGACCCCTTGGGCTTCATTCCAAGGTTGAGCATTCCATGCAAACTCTTTGAGAGGTTCCTATTCTATAGTTGAGTGCTTCCTACAGCCTCCTCTCTCTCTCTAAGCTTAATCACTTGCTACATCCATTAGAGTGAGTAGGAAATCTGTAAGAGAGCTAGTCCTTGGTGGAAGAAGCTTCTCCGAGTGAAGGTGAAGTCAAAGGCGGAAGATCCAAGAAGAGTGGGTAATTCCTACAAGGCTGAAGACTAGTGCAAGATTGGGTAAGTCTTTGGAGAAGGCCGAAGAATCTTGCAAAGTGGGTAAGTCCTTGGTAAGGTTGAAGACTCTTTGTATTGGATAGGTAAGTCCTTTGTTGGGTCATGTATTGTATGTCTTATGAATGAATATAAGAGTGCAATTCTTTGAAGTCCTAGAGGTTGACCTCTCTAGGCAAGTGGACTGACACACTTCTAGTTTGAAGTGTGGAACCACTCTAAATAGCTTGTCTACATGTGTATGTTCAATCTCTCTCATCCTTGCTATGCATGTTTTAGTTGCACTCAAATTACCTATTTAGCAACTTTATCTTGTGATCTATCTTGAAGGTTTAATGAATTTTGTTTAAGTGCTTTCAGCTCTATTCACCCCCCCTCTAGAGCATCTAAGTCACCCATCTAGGATCCAACAAGTGGTATCAGAGCGGGTCTTCTCCAAGCATACTTCTACAAGTAGGAGAAGATGGGTGACTACCTAGGAGGGAGACTCTCTACCAGCCTTCCAATCCTCAATGGGAGCAACTTCCTCTATTGGAGAAGAAGACTTCAATTCTTCATCCAAGGATCAAGTCTCGAGATGTGGCAAATGGTGAACAGCCCATACATTCTAACAAAGACAAACATTGAAGAATGGGATGAAGCCACTTTGATGAAAGCAACCTTGAACGCAAGAGCCATGCACATCCTTTATGCCTCCATGACCCCCACCGAGTTCAACCGGATTTCTTCTTGTGAGACGGCCCATGAGGTATGGAGAAAGCTTTGCATCACTTATGAAGGGACAGATCAAGTGAAGGAAAGCAAAGTCTACATGCTCAAAGGGTTGCTTGAGAACTTCAAGATGGGAAAGGAGGAGAGCATAGCCAACATGTACTCAAGGCTCAACACCATCTTGAATGGTCTTGCTGTTCTAGGACATCCTATGTCTAGTGGAGAGATCAACTCAAAGATACTTAGAACTCTCCCCAAGAGATGGGAATCCAAGGTGACTTCCATTGAAGAAGCAAGGTCGCTTAGGGATATTCCTATTGAAGAGCTCATTGGAAATCTACAAGCACATGAAGCCACACTTGACAAGAGGGAGGAAGTAGAAAGACAAGAGAAGAAAGAGCTAAAGAGAATGAAGAAGGCTGAAATGAAGGCTCAAATTGAAGCTATCATGGAACAAGTCTCTCCATCCTCTCAAGCTAAAGAAGATGCCATGTACTCCAAAGGTCAACTCTACAAAGGCAAGTCCTCCTCCATCCGGTGCTTCACATGTGGAAAGAAGGGTCACTACAAGGAAGATTGCCCACAAGGCAAAAAGACCCATCTTCACAAGAAGAAATGGCAATCAAGCTCAAGTGGCTCCTCCAACTCAAGCTCAAGTGAAGATTCAAGTGAAGGATCAAGTTCAAGCTCAAGTGATGAAGGAGAATGCCATTTTGCTCTTATAGCATCAACAAGTGAAGACTCAAGTGAGGTAAACCTAGACTCGTTAGATAAAGAATCTTTAATTGCTATTATTCATGATATTTGTGCCTCTTATAAGTCTTCTAAAAAGAAAAAGAAAAAGCTTGCTAAAATTGTTGATAAATTGCATGTAGAACTAGATGATCTTGAACATGCTAATTCTTTCTTGCTTATTGATAAAAATGATTATCTTAGCCAAGTAGACTCTCTTAAACTTGAAAATGCTAGTTTACTTGATAAGATTAAATTTCTAGAAGCTCAACCTCTCATGCCTAGTTCTAGTGAAGAGCATACTTTAATTATTCATTCTCTCATGCATGACATTGATGTTCTTAAATCTGAAAACAAGATCAAAGATTTTGTTTTGCATGAATTAGAAATAGAAAATGCCTCCTTGCTTGCTAAAATCAATGGGCATGAATCTTGTTCTAGTTATACTAATAAAGAGAATGATGTTGCTGCTCTTCATATTGATAGAGATTCTTATTTAACTAAAGCTCTTTGCTTAGAAAATGATCTTTTGCATGCTAGAGATAATATCAATAATTTGTCTTCTACTATTGCCTCTCTTATGCATGATAATGATAGTTTGAGATCATCTTTGCAAAGATTCTTAGTTGGTAAGAAGAGTCTTAATGACATCCTACTCAATTCTACTAAACAAATTGGTAGACATGGTTTAGGATATGATAGTAGTCAAGGGAACAACAAAGATAAAGGACCTCCAATATTCCATGGAGAATCCTCTAGTTCCAAGACTATGGGCACATGTAATTATTGCAATGAAATTGGTCATTATTCTACTTGTTGTCCTTTTAGGAAAGCACCCAAGAGCAATAGGATTTGGGTTGCCAAACTAACCCCTCTGGACCCAAAAACATGATTGGGGACCATTTCATCTTTCTTCTTGTAGGTATTTACAAATGGATTGATTTGAGCTATTGAATTGCAAATTGACTTCTCAATCCACATGAAAGAAGAAAGGTGAGATGTGTAGAGGGTGACAACAAGTGGAAAAGCAATGGTAAGCACAAAGGTATTGTTTTATTGCTTATAACCTTTTCTAACTTGTTTTTGTTATGGTTTTTGAGTCAAAAGTGGCATTTTGTGTTTCTCTTCACACTCTTGCTCAAAAACTGTTTCTAATGCTTCTATAGTGCATTACTAACTTGCTTAGACATGTTTGGATATGGTTTGTATATTTAGCATGCCTCTAGATATGTTTTATGAAAAATATGTGCTTTTTCTACAGTAGTTTTGTCGGCCGAGTTTTGTCCTGTCTAAAACTCGACCGATGGGCACCAATGGGTGTTGCCAACAGCTGCGATCGGCCGAGTTGCCAATACACAGAACTCGACCGAAAACACTGTTCACAGAGTATACAGTTGGCTTATTGAATGAGAATTTCCCTCTCAACTAGATTTTCTCAACCAATAGCCTTATTCTTTGGCACTCCATTTGGTACCTTTATATATGCATATTTCCATGTTCTAAATTGCCTATCTTGCTTACAACTCTATCTCTCTAATTGCTCTAAATTGGTATATCTATATGTTGCAATTACTTGCTTTGAGTTGTTTTGCAGGTTTTGATGATGATCTCTTTGGATCTCTTAGTTGTGTCTAAAATCGCTTCCGTTGTGCTCTAACTTGCTACATCTATCTAGGTGTATATCTTGTTTTGATACAACCTTGAGGTTCTTAGGGGCAATCATCTTATGGTAAGGATGCATATATAGTGAGTTATATCCTTTCATGCTTCTAAACTTGCATATCTCCTTGTTTGGATATATCTCTTCATCTAATCATAGCTTGCTCTATCTTGTGTATCGTTTGGCATATCTTGCTATGATCTAGATCCTACTAGTAGTCCTAACTTATGATATCATCTACTAGTAGTTCATATACATGTAGTTCTAACCCTGTTTATAATTGGAATATTTGCTCATCTATATGTTATGCTTGTATCTTATCTCATACATACTCAAGATTGTTCCTTGAATTGCATATCTACTATCTTGAGTTGCTTGCATAACATTGTGATGCAGGGTACATAGATCTACATGATATGTAGAAATTGGAGTTTTTGTGGATTTTTATGCAGCTTTTGCTCCAGTTTCAGTTTTTGCTGCAAGTATAGTGTTTTTTATGCCGAAACTACCTTCTGAGCAAGGCTCATCGCTTTGCCATGAGCCCTGATGGTTTTTGATCAAATTCCATCATCTTGAGGGTCAAAATTGCGATTTATTGTTTTTCTGCAGCACCCTATCTTGCATGTTTTGGGTTGTTCAAGTATATGCTTTAACTTGCTTTTCTTTCTATGCTTGGACAAGCCCCTATCTGTTCTCTTCTACTCTCCTTATATAACTTTTGTTATCTTCTTTCTCTTAACAAGTGGTGTTTCTTAGTTTCTTCATACCCCCATCTTTTTGAAATGACAAAGGGGGAGAAAGATATGTCTTCTTTTGACAACAGGGAGAAGGCATGTCTTACATGAAGCAAAGAAGCGTGTCCATGTAAAGGGGAGAAGGTAAATGGGAGAAGACATATATGTGTAGAACATATATGAGTAGAAGACATAGTTTCTATAAATGTTATGAAAGCTAACCATGCAGGAGAAATAGCATCAATTGAGGGGGAGTATGAAAACTCCACTAGCATCAATTGAGGGGGAGCATATGAACTCAATTCTACTGAAACCCCTAGGTTTCTCCGAAGGTATGATTTTACTTACAAGCTTTCAATACATTTATGGAATGGTTTGTCATCTTCAAAAAGGGGGAGAATGTTGACTCAAGGTCAATTAGGTCAATGTTGACTCAATTAGGTCAATGTTGACTCACGTATAAATTGACTAAACCCTTGTTTTGATGATGACTAACCATTCCACATATTGGTGTCTAATGCTTCTACATTGAGTGATTTCAGATTAGGTTTAGACACACTCCAAATGCCCTAACTTGCGCATATCAAATTGGAGAAAAGACAAGTCAAAATAGATGCAAGTGTGCAATTTGGGATCTCTATGTAAATGACCTTAGAATTGCTTTGTAATCACTTGTAATGATTGTATGACTTGTAATTAAGCTTAGAAAAATTATTGGGACACAAAAATCCATCATTTGTACGGTTAAACGAAAATTCCAAAATACCCATAACAGGGATTTTGTCGGCCGAATTCCAAACTCGGCCGATCCATATATTCTGGAATTTTTGTTGGAATCGGCCGAGTTACAAACTCAGCCGATTCACCGTTCGGTCGAGTTTCTAGCTAGGAAACTCGGACGATCCACTGATCGGTCCAAGATGAAAGTCGACCGATCGGCCGAGTTTCTCCAAAGGAACTCGGCCGACAGTCTAGCTTTCAGCCTTGTCTTTTAGTGGTTCGGCCGAATTGCCTTTATAGAAACTCGGCCGATCAGACTGTACTGGAATGCAGAAAAAGAATTTCCAACCGTTGGAGACTTTGTTGGGACCCAAAATAGATCCGTTGCAACTTGTAAAACGGCTATTTTTCGTTCACAAGTGTTCCCAAAGGCTAAGAGGCATCCCCAGCTATAAATAGGACCCCTTGGGCTTCATTCCAAGGTTGAGCATTCCATGCAAACTCTTTGAGAGGTTCCTATTCTATAGTTGAGTGCTTCCTACAACCTCCTCTCTCTCTCTAAGCTTAATCACTTGCTACATCCATTAGAGTGAGTAGGAAATCTGTAAGAGAGCTAGTCATATTTGTATATCTTGTGAAGCTCTCACTTCCACCACCTCCCCATCTCTCATTTCCAATCATGAAGATGAAGGTTCTCTCTCTTGTCCAAGAGAGGTGAAGAAGAACAAGGGAAGGAGTCCCTTGGTGAAGATAAAGGCTGAAGACTTGGAGCTAGAGTGGGTAAGCCCTTGGAGAAGGCAGAAGACTCAAGCTCAAGTAGGTAAGTCCTTGGTGGAAGAAGCTTCTCCGAGTGAAGGTGAAGTCAAAGGCGGAAGATCCAAGAAGAGTGGGTAATTCCTACAAGGCTGAAGACTAGTGCAAGATTGGGTAAGTCCTTGGAGAAGGCCGAAGAATCTTGCAAAGTGGGTAAGTCCTTGGTAAGGTTGAAGACTCTTTGTATTGGATAGGTAAGTCTTTTGTTGGGTCATGTATTGTATGTCTTATGAATGAATATAAGAGTGTAATTGTTTGAAGTCCTAGAGGTTGACCTCTCTAGGCAAGTGGACTGACACACTTCTAGTTTGAAGTGTGGAACCACTCTAAATAGCTTGTCTACATGTGTATGTTCAATCTCTCTCATCCTTGCTATGCATGTTTTAGTTGCACTCAAATTACCTATTTAGCAACTTTATCTTGTGATCTATCTTGAAGGTTTAATGAATTTTGTTTAAGTGCTTTCAGCTCTATTCACCCCCCCTCTAGAGCATCTAAGTCACCCATCTAGGATCCAACAAGTGGTATCAGAGCGGGTCTTCTCGAAGCATACTTCTACAAGTAGGAGAAGATGGGTGACTACCTAGGAGGGAGACTATCTACCAGCCTTCCAATCTTCAATGGGAGCAACTTCCTCTATTGGAGAAGAAGACTTCAATTCTTCATCCAAGGATCAAGTCTCGAGATGTGGCAAATGGTGAACAGCCCATACATTCTACCAAAGACAAACATTGAAGAATGGGATGAAGCCACCTTGATGAAAGCAACCTTGAACGCAAGAGCCATGCACATCCTTTATGCCTCCATGACCCCCACCGAGTTCAACCGGATTTCTTCTTGTGAGACGGCCCATGAGGTATGGAGAAAGCTTTGCATCACTTATGAAGGGACAGATCAAGTGAAGGAAAGCAAAGTCTACATGCTCAAAGGGTTGCTTGAGAACTTCAAGATGGGAAAGGAGGAGAGCATAGCCAACATGTACTCAAGGCTCAACACCATCTTGAATGGTCTTGCTGTTCTAGGACATCCTATGTCTAGTGGAGAGATCAACTCAAAGATACTTAGAACTCTCCCCAAGAGATGGGAATCCAAGGTGACTTCCATTGAAGAAGCAAGGTCGCTTAGGGATATTCCTATTGAAGAGCTCATTGGAAATCTACAAGCACATGAAGCCACACTTGACAAGAGGGAGGAAGTAGAAAGACAAGAGAAGAAAGAGCTAAAGAGAATGAAGAAGGCTAAAATGAAGGCTCAAATTGAAGCTATCATGGAACATGTCTCTCCATCCTCTCAAGCTAAAGAAGATGCCATGTACTCCAAAGGTCAACTCTACAAAGGCAAGTCCTCCTCCATCCGGTGCTTCACATGTGGAAAGAAGGGTCACTACAAGGAAGATTGCCCACAAGGCAAAAAGACCCATCTTCACAAGAAGAAATGGCAATCAAGCTCAAGTGGCTCCTCCAACTCAAGCTCAAGTGAAGATTCAAGTGAAGGATCAAGCTCAAGCTCATGTGATGAAGGAGAATGCCATTTTTCTCTTATAGCATCAACAAGTGAAGACTCAAGTGAGGTAAACCTAGACTCGTTAGATAAAAAATCTTTAATTGCTATTATTCATGATATTTGTGCCTCTTATAAGTCTTCTAAAAAGAAAAAGAAAAAGCTTGCTAAAATTGTTGATAATTTGCATGTAGAACTAGATGATCTTGAACATGCTAATTCTTTCTTGCTTATTGATAAAAATGATTGTCTTAGCCAAGTAGACTCTCTTAAACTTGAAAATGCTAGTTTACTTGATAAGATTAAATTTCTAGAAGCTCAACCTCTCATGCCTAGTTCTAGTGAAGAGCATACTTTAATTATTGATTCTCTCATGCATGACATTGATGTTCTTAAATCTGAAAACAAGGACAAAGATTTTGTTTTGCATGAATTAGAAATAGAAAATGCCTCCTTGCTTGCTAAAATCAATGGGCATGAATCTTGTTCTAGTTATACTAATAAAGAGAATGATGTTGCTGCTCTTCATATTGATAGAGATTCTTATTTAACTAAAGCTCTTTGCTTAGAAAATGATCTTTTGCATGCTAGAGATAATATCAATAATTTGTCTTCTACTATTGCCTCTCTTATGCATGATAATGATAGTTTGAGATCATCTTTGCAAAGATTCTTAGTTGGTAAGAAGAGTCTTAATGACATCCTACTCAATTCTACTAAACAAATTGGTAGACATGGTCTAGGATATGATAGTAGTCAAGGGAACAACAAAGATAAAGGACCTCCAATATTCCATGGAGAATCCTCTAGTTCCAAGACTATGGGCACATGTAATTATTGCAATGAAATTGGTCATTATTCTACTTGTTGTCCTTTTAGGAAAGCACCCAAGAGAAATAGGATTTGGGTTGCCAAACTAACCCCTCCGGACCCAAAAACATGATTGGGACCATTTCATCTTTCTTCTTGTAGGTATTTACAAATGGATTGATTTGAGCTATTGAATTGCAAATTGACTTCTCAATCCACATGAAAGAAGAAAGGTGAGATGTGTAGAGGGTGACAACAAGTGGAAAAGCAATGGTAAGCACAAAGGTATTGTTTTATTGCTTATAACCTTTTCTAACTTGTTTTTGTTATGGTTTTTGAGTCAAAAGTGGCATTTTGTGTTTCTCTTCACACTCTTGCTCAAAAACTGTTTCTAATGCTTCTATAGTGCATTACTAACTTGCTTAGACATGTTTGGATATGGTTTGTATATTTAGCATGCCTCTAGATATGTTTTATGAAAAATATGTGCTTTTTCTACAGTAGTTTTGTCGGCCGAGTTTTGTCCTGTCTAAAACTCAACCGATGGGCACCAATGGGTGTTGCCAACAGCTGCGATCGGCCGAGTTGCCAATACACAGAACTCGACCGAAAACACTGTTCACAGAGTATACAGTTGGCTTATTGAATGAGAATTTCCCTCTCAACTAGATTTTCTCAACCAATAGCCTTATTCTTTGGCACTCCATTTGGTACCTTTATATATGCATATTTCCATGTTCTAAATTGCCTATCTTGCTTACAACTCTATCTCTCTAATTGCTCTAAATTGGTATATCTATATGTTGCAATTACTTGCTTTGAGTTGTTTTGCAGGTTTTGATGATGATCTCTTTGGATCTCTTAGTTGTGTCTAAAATCACTTCCGTTGTGCTCTAACTTGCTACATCTATCTAGGTGTATATCTTGTTTTGATACAACCTTGAGGTTCTTAGGGGCAATCATCTTATGGTAAGGATGCATATATAGTGAGTTATATCCTTTCATGCTTCTAAACTTGCATATCTCCTTGTTTGGATATATCTCTTCATCTAATCATAGCTTGCTCTATCTTGTGTATCGTTTGGCATATCTTGCTATGATCTAGATCCTACTAGTAGTCCTAACTTATGATATCATCTACTAGTAGTTCATATACATGTAGTTCTAACCCTGTTTATAATTGGAATATTTGCTCATCTATATGTTATGCTTGTATCTTATCTCATACATACTCAAGATTGTTCCTTGAATTGCATATCTACTATCTTGAGTTGCTTGCATAACATTGTGATGCAGGGTACATAGATCTACATGATATGTAGAAATTGGAGTTTTTGTGGATTTTTATGCAGCTTTTGCTCCAGTTTCAGTTTTTGCTGCAAGTATAGTGTTTTTTATGCAGAAACTACCTTCTGAGCAAGGCTCATCGCTCTGCCATGAGCCCTGATGGTTTTTGATCAAATTCCATCATCTAGAGGGTCAAAATTGCGATTTATTGTTTTTCTGCAGCACCCTATCTTGCATGTTTTGGGTTGTTCAAGTATATGCTTTAACTTGCTTTTCTTTCTATGCTTGGACAAGCCCCTATCTGTGCTCTTCTACTCTCCTTATATAACTTTTGTTATCTTCTTTCTCTTAACAAGTGGTGTTTCTTAGTTTCTTCATACCCCCACCTTTTTGAAATGACAAAGGGGGAGAAAGATATGTCTTCTTTTGACAACAGGGAGAAGGCGTGTCTTACATGAAGCAAAGAAGCGTGTCCATGTAAAGGGGAGAAGGTAAATGGGAGAAGACATATATGTGTAGAACATATATGAGTAGAAGACATAGTTTCTATAAATGTTATGAAAGCTAACCATGCAGGAGAAATAGCATCAATTGAGGGGGAGTATGAAAACTCCACTAGCATCAATTGAGGGGGAGCATATGAACTCAATTCTACTGAAACCCCTAGGTTTCTCCGAAGGTATGATTTTACTTACAAGCTTTCAATACATTTATGGAATGGTTTGTCATTTTCAAAAAGGGGGAGAATGTTGACTCAAGGTCAATTAGGTCAATGTTGACTCAATTAGGTCAATGTTGACTCACGTATAAATTGACTAAACCCTTGTTTTGATGATGACTAACCATTCCACATATTGGTGTCTAATGCTTCTACATTGAGTGATTTCAGATTAGGTTTAGACACACTCCAAATGCCCTAACTTGCGCATATCAAATTGGAGAAAAGACAAGTCAAAATAGCTACAAGTGTGCAATTTGGGATCTCTATGTAAATGACCTTAGAATTGCTTTGTAATCACTTGTAATGATTGTATGACTTGTAATTAAGCTTAGAAAAATTATTGGGACACAAAAATCCATCATTTGTACGGTTAAACGAAAATTCCAAAATACCCATAACAGGGATTTTGTCGGCCAAATTCCAAACTCGGCCGATCCATATATTCTGGAATTTTTGTTGGAATCGGCTGAGTTACAAACTCAGCCGATTCACCGTTCGGTCGAGTTTCTAGCTAGGAAACTCGGCCGATCCACTGATCGGTCCAAGATGAAAGTCGACCGATCGGCCGAGTTTCTCTAAAGGAACTCGGCCGACAGTCTAGCTTTCAGCCTTGTCTTTTAGTGGTTCGGCCGAATTGCCTTTATAGAAACTCGGCCGATCAGACTGTACTGGAATGCAGAAAAAACATTTCCAACCGTTGGAGACTTTGTTGGGACCCAAAATAGATCCGTTGCAACTTGTAAAACGGCTATTTTTCGTTCACAAGTGTTCCCCAAGGCTAAGAGGCATCCCCAGCTATAAATAGGACCCCTTGGGCTTCATTCCAAGGTTGAGCATTCCATGCAAACTCTTTGAGAGGTTCCTATTCTATAGTTGAGTGCTTCCTACAGCCTCCTCTCTCTCTCTAAGCTTAATCACTTGCTACATCCATTAGAGTGAGTAGGAAATCTGTAAGAGAGCTAGTCATATTTGTATATCTTGTGAAGATCTCACTTCCACCACCTCCCCATCTCTCATTTCCAATCATGAAGATGAAGGTTCTCTCTCTTGTCCAAGAGAGGTGAAGAAGAACAAGGGAAGGAGTCCCTTGGTGAAGATCAAGGCTGAAGACTTGGAGCTAGAGTGGGTAAGCCCTTGGAGAAGGCAGAAGACTCAAGCTCAAGTAGGTAAGTCCTTGGTGGAAGAAGCTTCTCCGAGTGAAGGTGAAGTCAAAGGCGGAAGATCTAAGAAGAGTGGGTAATTCCTACAAGGCTGAAGACTAGTGCAAGATTGGGTAAGTCCTTGGAGAAGGCCGAAGAATCTTGCAAAGTGGGTAAGTCCTTGGTAAGGTTGAAGACTCTTTGTATTGTATAGGTAAGTCCTTTGTTGGGTCATGTATTGTATGTCTTATGAATGAATATAAGAGTGCAATTGTTTGAAGTCCTAGAGGTTGACCTCTCTAGGCAAGTGGACTGACACACTTCTAGTTTGAAGTGTGGAACCACTCTAAATAGCTTGTCTACATGTGTATGTTCAATCTCTCTCATCCTTGCTATGCATGTTTTAGTTGCACTCAAATTACCTATTTAGCAACTTTATCTTGTGATCTATCTTGAAGGTTTAATGAATTTTGTTTAAGTGCTTTCAGCTCTATTCACCCCCCCTCTAGAGCATCTAAGTCACCCATCTAGGATCCAACAAGTGGTATCAGAGCGGGTCTTCCCCAAGCATACTTCTACAAGTAGGAGAATATGGGTGACTACCTAGGAGGGAGACTCTCTACCAGCCTTCCAATCTTCAATGGGAGCAACTTCCTCTATTGGAGAAGAAGACTTCAATTCTTCATCCAAGGATTAAGTCTCGAGATGTGGCAAATGGTGAACAGCCCATACATTCTACCAAAGACAAACATTGAAGAATGGGATGAAGCCACCTTGATGAAAGCAACCTTGAACGCAAGAGCCATGCACATCCTTTATGCCTCCATGACCCCCACCGAGTTCAACCAGATTTCTTCTTGTGAGACGGCCCATGAGGTATGGAGAAAGCTTTGCATCACTTATGAAGGGACAGATCAAGTGAAGGAAAGCAAAGTCTACATGCTCAAAGGGTTGCTTGAGAACTTCAAGATGGGAAAGGAGGAGAGCATAGCCAACATGTACTCAAGGCTCAACACCATCTTGAATGGTCTTGCTGTTCTAGGACATCCTATGTCTAGTGGAGAGATCAACTCAAAGATACTTAGAACTCTCCCCAAGAGATGGGAATCCAAGGTGACTTCCATTGAAGAAGCAAGGTCGCTTAGGGATATTCCTATTGAAGAGCTCATTGGAAATCTACAAGCACATGAAGCCACACTTGACAAGAGGGAGGAAGTAGAAAGACAAGAGAAGAAAGAGCTAAAGAGAATGAAGAAGGCTGAAATGAAGGCTCAAATTGAAGCTATCATGGAACAAGTCTCTCCATCCTCTCAAGCTAAAGAAGATGCCATGTACTCCAAAGGTCAACTCTACAAAGGCAAGTCCTCCTCCATCCGGTGCTTCACATGTGGAAAGAAGGGTCACTACAAGGAAGATTGCCCACAAGGCAAAAAGACCCATCTTCACAAGAAGAAATGGCAATCAAGCTCAAGTGGCTCCTCCAACTCAAGCTCAAGTGAAGATTCAAGTGAAGGATCAAGCTCAAGCTCAAGTGATGAAGGAGAATGCCATTTTGCTCTTATAGCATCAACAAGTGAAGACTCAAGTGAGGTAAACCTAGACTCGTTAGATAAAGAATCTTTAATTGCTATTATTCATGATATTTGTGCCTCTTATAAGTCTTCTAAAAAGAAAAAGAAAAAGCTTGCTAAAATTGTTGATAATTTGCATGTAGAACTAGATGATCTTGAACATGCTAATTCTTGCTTGCTTATTGATAAAAATGATTGTCTTAGCCAAGTAGACTCTCTTAAACTTGAAAATGCTAGTTTACTTGATAAGATTAAATTTCTAGAAGCTCAACCTCTCATGCCTAGTTCTAGTGAAGAGCATACTTTAATTATTGATTCTCTCATGCATGACATTGATGTTCTTAAATCTGAAAACAAGGACAAAGATTTTGTTTTGCATGAATTAGAAATAGAAAATGCCTCCTTGCTTGCTAAAATCAATGGGCATGAATCTTGTTCTAGTTATACTAATAAAGAGAATGATGTTGCTGCTCTTCATATTGATAGAGATTCTTATTTAACTAAAGCTCTTTGCTTAGAAAATGATCTTTTGCATGCTAGAGATAATATCAATAATTTGTCTTCTACTATTGCCTCTCTTATGCATGATAATGATAGTTTGAGATCATCTTTGCAAAGATTCTTAGTTGGTAAGAAGAGTCTTAATGACATCCTACTCAATTCTACTAAACAAATTGGTAGACATGGTTTAGGATATGATAGTAGTCAAGGGAACAACAAAGATAAAGGACCTCCAATATTCCATGGAGAATCCTCTAGTTCCAAGACTATGGGCACATGTAATTATTGCAATGAAATTGGTCATTATTCTACTTGTTGTCCTTTTAGGAAAGCACCCAAGAGCAATAGGATTTGGGTTGCCAAACTAACCCCTCCGGACCCAAAAACATGATTGGGGACCATTTCATCTTTCTTCTTGTAGGTATTTACAAATGGATTGATTTGAGCTATTGAATTGCAAATTGACTTCTCAATCCACATTAAAGAAGAAAGGTGAGATGTGTAGAGGGTGACAACAAGTGGAAAAGCAATGGTAAGCACAAAGGTATTGTTTTATTACTTATAACCTTTTCTAACTTGTTTTTGTTATGGTTTTTGAGTCAAAAGTGGCATTTTGTGTTTCTCTTCACACTCTTGCTCAAAAACTGTTTCTAATGCTTCTATAGTGCATTACTAACTTGCTTAGACATGTTTGGATATGGTTTGTATATTTAGCATGCCTCTAGATATGTTTTATGAAAAATATGTGCTTTTTCTACAGTAGTTTTGTCGGCCGAGTTTTGTCCTGTCTAAAACTCGACCGATGGGCACCAATGGGTGTTGCCAACAGCTGCGATCGGCCGAGTTGCCAATACACAGAACTCGACCGAAAACACTGTTCACAGAGTATACAATTGGCTTATTGAATGAGAATTTCCCTCTCAACTAGATTTTCTCAACCAATAGCCTTATTCTTTGGCACTCCATTTGGTACCTTTATATATGCATATTTCCATGTTCTAAATTGCCTATCTTGCTTACAACTCTATCTCTCTAATTGCTCTAAATTGGTATATCTATATGTTGCAATTACTTGCTTTGAGTTGTTTTGCAGGTTTTGATGATGATCTCTTTGGATCTCTTAGTTGTGTCTAAAATCGCTTCCGTTGTGCTCTAACTTGCTACATCTATCTAGGTGTATATCTTGTTTTGATACAACCTTGAGGTTCTTAGGGGCAATCATCTTATGGTAAGGATGCATATATAGTGAGTTATATCCTTTCATGCTTCTAAACTTGCATATCTCCTTGTTTGGATATATCTCTTCATCTAATCATAGCTTGCTCTATCTTGTGTATCGTTTGGCATATCTTGCTATGATCTAGATCCTACTAGTAGTCCTAACTTATGATATCATCTACTAGTAGTTCATATACATGTAGTTCTAACCCTGTTTATAATTGGAATATTTGCTCATCTATATGTTATGCTTGTATCTTATCTCATACATACTCAAGATTGTTCCTTGAATTGCATATCTACTATCTTGAGTTGCTTGCATAACATTGTGATGCAGGGTACATAGATCTACATGATATGTAGAAATTGGAGTTTTTGTGGATTTTTATGCAGCTTTTGCTCCAGTTTCAGTTTTTGCTGCAAGTATAGTGTTTTTTATGCAGAAACTACCTTCTGAGCAAGGCTCATCGCTCTGCCATGAGCCCTGATGGTTTTTGATCAAATTCCATCATCTTGAGGGTCAAAATTGCGATTTATTGTTTTTCTGCAGCACCCTATCTTGCATGTTTTGGGTTGTTCAAGTATATGCTTTAACTTGCTTTTCTTTCTATGCTTGGACAAGCCCCTATCTGTGCTCTTCTACTCTCCTTATATAACTTTTGTTATCTTCTTTCTCTTAACAAGTGGTGTTTCTTAGTTTCTTCATACCCCCACCTTTTTGAAATGACAAAGGGGGAGAAAGATATGTCTTCTTTTGACAACAGGGAGAAGACATGTCTTACATGAAGCAAAGAAGCGTGTCCATGTAAAGGGGAGAAGGTAAATGGGAGAAGACATATATGTGTAAAACATATATGAGTAGAAGACATAGTTTCTATAAATGTTATGAAAGCTAACCATGCAGGAGAAATAGCATCAATTGAGGGGGAGTATGAAAACTCCACTAGCATCAATTGAGGGGGAGCATATGAACTCAATTCTACTGAAACCCCTAGGTTTCTCCGAAGGTATGATTTTACTTACAAGCTTTCAATACATTTATGGAATGGTTTGTCATCTTTAAAAAGGGGGAGAATGTTGACTCAAGGTCAATTAGGTCAATGTTGACTCAATTAGGTCAATGTTGACTCACGTATAAATTGACTAAACCCTTGTTTTGATGATGACTAACCATTCCACATATTGGTGTCTAATGCTTCTACATTGAGTGATTTTAGATTAGGTTTAGACACACTCCAAATGCCCTAACTTGCGCATATCAAATTGGAGAAAAGACAAGTCAAAATAGCTACAAGTGTGCAATTTGGGATCTCTATGTAAATGACCTTAGAATTGCTTTGTAATCACTTGTAATGATTGTATGACTTGTAATTAAGCTTAGAAAAATTATTGGGACACAAAAATCCATCATTTGTACGGTTAAACAAAAATTCCAAAATACCCATAACAGGGATTTTGTCGGCCAAATTCCAAACTCGGCCGATCCATATATTCTGGAATTTTTGTTGGAATCGGCCGAGTTACAAACTCAGCCAATTCACCGTTTGGTCGAGTTTCTAGCTAGGAAACTCGGCCGATCCACTGATCGGTCCAAGATGAAAGTCGACCGATCGGCCGAGTTTCTCCAAAGGAACTCGGCCGATAGTCTAGCTTTCAGCCTTGTCTTTTAGTGGTTCGGCCGAATTGCCTTTATAGAAACTCGGCCGATCAGACTGTACTGGAATGCAGAAAAAGCATTTCCAACCGTTGGAGACTTTGTTGGGACCCAAAATAGATCCGTTGCAACTTGTAAAACGGCTATTTTTCATTCACAAGTGTTCCCAAAGGCTAAGAGGCATCCCCAGCTATAAATAGGACCCCTTGGGCTTCATTCCAAGGTTGAGCATTCCATGCAAACTCTTTGAGAGGTTCCTATTCTATAGTTGAGTGCTTCCTACAGCCTCCTCTCTCTCTCTAAGCTTAATCACTTGCTACATCCATTAGAGTGAGTAGGAAATCTGTAAGAGAGCTAGTCATATTTGTATATCTTGTGAAGCTCTCACTTCCACCACCTCCCCATCTCTCATTTCCAATCATGAAGATGAAGGTTCTCTCTCTTGTCCAAGAGAGGTGAAGAAGAACAAGGGAAGGAGTCCCTTGGTGAAAATCGAGGCTGAAGACTTGGAGCTAGAGTGGGTAAGCCCTTGGAGAAGGCAGAAGACTCAAGCTCAAGTAGGTAAGTCCTTGGTGGAAGAAGCTTCTCCGAGTGAAGGTGAAGTCAAAGGCGGAAGATCCAAGAAGAGTGGGTAATTCCTACAAGGCTGAAACTAGTGCAAGATTGGGTAAGTCCTTGGAGAAGGCCGAAGAATCTTGCAAAGTGGGTAAGTCCTTGGTAAGGTTGAAGACTCTTTGTATTGGATAGGTAAGTCCTTTGTTGGGTCATGTATTGTATGTCTTATGAATGAATATAAGAGTGCAATTGTTTGAAGTCCTAGAGGTTGACCTCTCTAGGCAAGTGGACGGACACACTTCTAGTTTGAAGTGTGGAACCACTCTAAATAGCTTGTCTACATGTGTATGTTCAATCTCTCTCATCCTTGCTATGGATGTTTTAGTTGCACTCAAATTACCTATTTAGCAACTTTATCTTGTGATCTATCTTGAAGGTTTAATGAATTTTGTTTAAGTGCTTTCATCTCTATTCACCCCCCCTCTAGAGCATCTAAGTCACCCATCTAGGATCCAACAAGTGGTATCAGAGCGGGTCTTCTCCAAGCATACTTCTACAAGTAGGAGAAGATGGGTGACTACCTAGGAGGGAGACTCTCTACCAGTCTTCCAATCTTCAATGGGAGCAACTTCCTCTATTGGAGAAGAAGACTTCAATTCTTCATCCAAGGATCAAGTTTTGAGATGTGGCAAATGGTGAACAGCCCATACATTCTACCAAAGACAAACATTGAAGAATGGGATGAAGCCACCTTAATGAAAGCAACCTTGAACGCAAGAGCCATGCACATCCTTTATGCCTCCATGACCCCCACCGAGTTCAACCGGATTTCTTCTTGTGAGACGGCCCATGAGGTATGGAGAAAGCTTTGCATCACTTATGAAGGGACAGATCAAGTGAAGGAAAGCAAAGTCTACATGCTCAAAGGGTTGCTTGAGAACTTCAAGATGGGAAAGGAGGAGAGCATAGCCAACATGTACTCAAGGCTCAACACCATCTTGAATGGTCTTGCTGTTCTAGGACATCCTATGTCTAGTGGAGAGATCAACTCAAAGATACTTAGAACTCTCCCCAAGAGATGGGAATCCAAGGTGACTTCCATTGAAGAAGCAAGGTCGCTTAGGGATATTATTATTGAAGAGCTCATTGGAAATCTACAAGCACATGAAGCCACACTTGACAAGAGGGAGGAAGTAGAAAGACAAGAGAAGAAAGAGCTAAAGAGAATGAAGAAGGCTGAAATGAAGGCTCAAATTGAAGCTATCATGGAACAAGTCTCTCCATCCTCTCAAGCTAAAGAAGATGCCATGTACTCCAAAGGTCAACTCTACAAAGGCAAGTCCTCCTCCATCCGGTGCTTCACATGTGGAAAGAAGGGTCACTACAAGGAAGATTGCCCACAAGGCAAAAAGACCCATCTTCACAAGAAGAAATGGCAATCAAGCTCAAGTGGCTCCTCCAACTCAAGCTCAAGTGAAGATTCAAGTGAAGGATCAAGCTCAAGCTCAAGTGATGAAGGAGAATGCCATTTTGCTCTTATAGCATCAACAAGTGAAGACTCAAGTGAGGTAAACCTAGACTCGTTAGATAAAGAATCTTTAATTTCGATTATTCATGATATTTGTGCCTCTTATAAGTCTTCTAAAAAGAAAAAGAAAAAGCTTGCTAAAATTGTTGATAATTTGCATGTAGAACTAGATGATCTTGAACATGCTAATTCTTGCTTGCTTATTGATAAAAATGATTGTCTTAGCCAAGTAGACTCTCTTAAACTTGAAAATGCTAGTTTACTTGATAAGATTAAATTTCTAGAAGCTCAACCTCTCATGCCTAGTTCTAGTGAAGAGCATACTTTAATTATTGATTCTCTCATGCATGACATTGATGTTCTTAAATCTGAAAACAAGGACAAAGATTTTGTTTTGCATGAATTAGAAATAGAAAATGCCTCCTTGCTTGCTAAAATCAATGGGCATGAATCTTGTTCTAGTTATACTAATAAAGAGAATGATGTTGCTGCTCTTCATATTGATAGAGATTCTTATTTAACTAAAGCTCTTTGCTTAGAAAATGATCTTTTGCATGCTAGAGATAATATCAATAATTTGTCTTCTACTATTGCCTCTCTTATGCATGATAATGATAGTTTGAGATCATCTTTGCAAAGATTCTTAGTTGGTAAGAAGAGTCTTAATGACATCCTACTCAATTCTACTAAACAAATTGGTAGACATGGTTTAGGATATGATAGTAGTCAAGGGAACAACAAAGATAAAGGACCTCCAATATTCCATGGAGAATCCTCTAGTTCCAAGACTATGGGCACATGTAATTATTGCAATGAAATTGGTCATTATTCTACTTGTTGTCCTTTTAGGAAAGCACCCAAGAGCAATAGGATTTGGGTTGCCAAACTAACCCCTCCGGACCCAAAAACATGATTGGGGACCATTTCATCTTTCTTCTTGTAGGTATTTACAAATGGATTGATTTGAGCTATTGAATTGCAAATTGACTTCTCAATCCACATGAAAGAAGAAAGGTGAGATGTGTAGAGGGTGACAACAAGTGGAAAAGCAATGGTAAGCACAAAGGTATTGTTTTATTGCTTATAACCTTTTCTAACTTGTTTTTGTTATGATTTTTGAGTCAAAAGTGGCATTTTGTGTTTCTCTTCACACTCTTGCTCAAAAACTGTTTCTAATGCTTCTATAGTGCATTACTAACTTACTTAGACATGTTTGGATATGGTTTGTATATTTAGCATGCCTCTAGATATGTTTTATGAAAAATATGTGCTTTTTCTACAGTAGTTTTGTCGGCCGAGTTTTGTCCTGTCTAAAACTCGACCGATGGGCACCAATGGGTGTTGCCAACAGCTGCGATCGGCCGAGTTGCCAATACACAGAACTCGACCGAAAACACTGTTCACAGAGTATACAGTTGGCTTATTGAATGAGAATTTCCCTCTCAACTAGATTTTCTCAACCAATAGCCTTATTCTTTGGCACTCCATTTGGTACCTTTATATATGCATATTTCCATGTTCTAAATTGCCTATCTTGCTTACAACTCTATCTCTCTAATTGCTCTAAATTGGTATATCTATATGTTGCAATTACTTGCTTTGAGTTGTTTTGCAGGTTTTGATGATGATCTCTTTGGATCTCTTAGTTGTATCTAAAATCGCTTCCGTTGTGCTCTAACTTGCTACATCTATCTAGGTGTATATCTTGTTTTGATACAACCTTGAGGTTCTTAGGGGCAATCATCTTATGGTAAGGATGCATATATAGTGAGTTATATCCTTTCATGCTTCTAAACTTGCATATCTCCTTGTTTGGATATATCTCTTCATCTAATCATAGCTTGCTCTATCTTGTGTATCGTTTGGCATATCTTGCTATGATCTAGATCCTACTAGTAGTCCTAACTTATGATATCATCTACTAGTAGTTCATATACATGTAGTTCTAACCCTGTTTATAATTGGAATATTTGCTCATCTATATGTTATGCTTGTATCTTATCTCATACATACTCAAGATTGTTCCTTGAATTGCATATCTACTATCTTGAGTTGCTTGCATAACATTGTGATGCAGGGTACATAGATCTACATGATATGTAGAAATTGGAGTTTTTGTGGATTTTTATGCAGCTTTTGCTCCAGTTTCAATTTTTGCTGCAAGTATAGTGTTTTTTATGCAGAAACTACCTTCTGAGCAAGGCTCATCGCTCTGCCATGAGCCCTGATGGTTTTTGATCAAATTCCATCATCTTGAGGGTCAAAATTGCGATTTATTGTTTTTCTGCAGCACCCTATCTTGCATGTTTTGGGTTGTTCAAGTATATGCTTTAACTTGCTTTTCTTTCTATGCTTGGACAAGCCCCTATCTGTGCTCTTCTACTCTCCTTATATAACTTTTGTTATCTTCTTTCTCTTAACAAGTGGTGTTTCTTAGTTTCTTCATACCCCCACCTTTTTGAAATGACAAAGGGGGAGAAAGATATGTCTTCTTTTGACAACAGGGAGAAGGCATGTCTTACATGAAGCAAAGAAGCGTGCCCATGTAAAGGGGAGAAGGTAAATGGGAGAAGACATATATGTGTAGAACATATATGAGTAGAAGACATAGTTTCTATAAATGTTATGAAAGCTAACCATGCAGGAGAAATAGCATCAATTGAGGGGGAGTATGAAAACTCCACTAGCATCAATTGAGGGGGAGCATATGAACTCAATTCTACTAAAACCCCTAGGTTTCTCCGAAGGTATGATTTTACTTACAAGCTTTCAATACATTTATGGAATGGTTTGTCATCTTCAAAAAGGGGGAGAATGTTGACTCAAGGTCAATTAGGTCAATGTTGACTGAATTAGGTCAATGTTGACTCACATATAAATTGACTAAACCCTTGTTTTGATGATGACTAACCATTCCACATATTGGTGTCTAATGCTTCTACATTGAGTGATTTCAGATTAGGTTTAGACACACTCCAAATGCCCTAACTTGCGCATATCAAATTGGAGAAAAGACAAGTCAAAATAGCTACAAGTGTGCAATTTGGGATCTCTATGTAAATGACCTTAGAATTGCTTTGTAATCACTTGTAATGATTGTATGACTTGTAATTAAGCTTAGAAAAATTATTGGGACACAAAAATCCATCATTTGTACGGTTAAACGAAAATTCCAAAATACCCATAACAGGGATTTTGTCGGCCGAATTCCAAACTCGGCCGATCCATATATTCTGGAATTTTTGTTGGAATCGGCCGAGTTACAAACTCAGCCGATTCACCGTTCGGTCGAGTTTCTAGCTAGGAAACTCGGCCGATCCACTGATCGGTCCAAGATGAAAGTTGACCGATCGGCTGAGTTTCTCCAAAGGAACTCGGCCGACAGTCTAGCTTTCAGCCTTGTCTTTTAGTGGTTCGGCCGAATTGCCTTTATAGAAACTCGGCCGATCAGACTGTACTGGAATGCAGAAAAAGCATTTCCAACCGTTGGAGACTTTGTTGGGACCCAAAATAGATCCGTTGCAACTTGTAAAACGGCTATTTTTCGTTCACAAGTGTTCCCAAAGGCTAAGAGGCATCCCCAGCTATAAATAGGACCCCTTGGGCTTCATTCCAAGGTTGAGCATTCCATGCAAACTCTTTGAGAGGTTCCTATTCTATAGTTGAGTGCTTCCTACAGCCTCCTCTCTCTCTCTAAGCTTAATCACTTGCTACATCCATTAGAGTGAGTAGGAAATCTGTAAGAGAGCTAGTCATATTTGTATATCTTGTGAAGCTCTCACTTCCACCACCTCCCCATCTCTCATTTCCAATCATGAAGATGAAGGTTCTCTCTCTTGTCCAAGAGAGGTGAAGAAGAACAAGGGAAGGATTCCCTTGGTGAAGATCAAGGCTGAAGACTTGGAGCTAGAGTGGGTAAGCCCTTGGAGAAGGCAGAAGACTCAAGCTCAAGTAGGTAAGTCCTTGGTGGAAGAAGCTTCTCCGAGTGAAGGTGAAGTCAAAGGCGGAAGATCCAAGAAGAGTGGGTAATTCCTACAAGGCTGAAGACTAGTGCAAGATTGGGTAAGTCCTTGGAGAAGGCCGAAGAATCTTGCAAAGTGGGTAAGTCCTTGGTAAGGTTGAAGACTCTTTGTATTGGATAGGTAAGTCCTTTGTTGGGTCATGTATTGTATGTCTTATGAATGAATATAAGAGTGCAATTGTTTGAAGTCCTAGAGGTTGACCTCTCTAGGCAAGTGGACTGACACACTTCTAGTTTGAAGTGTGGAACCACTCTAAATAGCTTGTCTACATGTGTATGTTCAATCTCTCTCATCCTTGCTATGCATGTTTTAGTTGCACTCAAATTACCTATTTAGCAACTTTATCTTGTGATCTATCTTGAAGGTTTAATGAATTTTGTTTAAGTGCTTTCAGCTCTATTCACCCCCCCTCTAGAGCATCTAAGTCACCCATCTAGGATCCAACAAGTGGTATCAGAGCGGATTTTCTCCAAGCATACTTCTACAAGTAGGAGAAGATGGGTGACTACCTAGGAGGGAGACTCTCTACCAGCCTTCCAATCTTCAATGGGAGCAACTTCCTCTATTGGAGAAGAAGACTTCAATTCTTCATCCAAGGATCAAGTCTCGAGATGTGGCAAATGGTGAACAGCCCATACATTCTACCAAAGACAAACATTGAAGAATGGGATGAAGCCACCTTGATGAAAGCAACCTTGAACGCAAGAGCCATGCACATCCTTTATGCCTCCATGACCCCCACCGAGTTCAACCGGATTTCTTCTTGTGAGACGGCCCATGAGGTATGGAGAAAGCTTTGCATCACTTATGAAGGGACAGATCAAGTGAAGGAAAGCAAAGTCTACATTCTCAAAGGGTTACTTGAGAACTTCAAGATGGGAAAGGAGGAGAGCATAGCCAACATGTACTCAAGGCTCAACACCATCTTGAATGGTCTTGCTGTTCTAGGACATCCTATGTCTAGTGGAGAGATCAACTCAAAGATACTTAGAACTCTCCCCAAGAGATGGGAATCCAAGGTGACTTCCATTGAAGAAGCAAGGTCGCTTAGGGATATTCCTATTGAAGAGCTCATTGGAAATCTACAAGCACATGAAGCCACACTTGACAAGAGGGAGGAAGTAGAAAGACGAGAAGAAAGAGATAAAGAGAATGAAGAAGGCTGAAATGAAGGCTCAAATTGAAGCTATCATGGAACAAGTCTCTCCATCCTCTCAAGCTAAAGAAGATGCCATGTACTCCAAAGGTCAACTCTACAAAGGCAAGTCCTCCTCCATCCGGTGCTTCACATGTGGAAAGAAGGGTCACTACAAGGAAGATTGACCACAAGGCAAAAAGACCCATATTCACAAGAAGAAATGGCAATCAAGCTCAAGTGGCTCCTCCAACTCAAGCTCAAGTGAAGATTCAAGTGAAGGATCAAGCTCAAGCTCAAGTGATGAAGGAGAATGCCATTTTGCTCTTATAGCATCAACAAGTGAAGACTCAAGTGAGGTAAACCTAGACTCGTTAGATAAAGAATCTTTAATTGCTATTATTCATGATATTTGTGCCTCTTATAAGTCTTCTAAAAAGAAAAAGAAAAAGCTTGCTAAAATTGTTGATAATTTGCATGTAGAACTAGATGATCTTGAACATGCTAATTCTTGCTTGCTTATTGATAAAAATGATTGTCTTAGCCAAGTAGACTCTCTTAAACTTGAAAATGCTAGTTTACTTGATAAGATTAAATTTCTAGAAGCTCAACCTCTCATGCCTAGTTCTAGTGAAGAGCATACTTTAATTATTGATTCTCTCATGCATGACATTGATGTTCTTAAATCTGAAAACAAGGACAAAGATTTTGTTTTGCATGAATTAGAAATAGAAAATGCCTCCTTGCTTGCTAAAATCAATGGGCATGAATCTTGTTCTAGTTATACTAATAAAGAGAATGATGTTGCTGCTCTTCATATTGATAGAGATTCTTATTTAACTAAAGCTCTTTGCTTAGAAAATGATCTTTTGCATGCTAGAGATAATATCAATAATTTGTCTTCTACTATTGCCTCTCTTATGCATGATAATGATAGTTTGAGATCATCTTTGCAAAGATTCTTAGTTGGTAAGAAGAGTCTTAATGACATCCTACTCAATTCTACTAAACAAATTGGTAGACATGGTTTAGGATATGATAGTAGTCAAGGGAACAACAAAGATAAAGGACCTCCAATATTCCATGGAGAATCCTCTAGTTCCAAGACTATGGGCACATGTAATTATTGCAATGAAATTGGTCATTATTCTACTTGTTGTCCTTTTAGGAAAGAACCCAAGAGCAATAAGATTTGGGTTGCCAAACTAACCCCTCCGGACCCAAAAACATGATTGGGGACCATTTCATCTTTCTTCTTGTAGGTATTTACAAATGGATTGATTTGAGCTATTGAATTGCAAATTGACTTCTCAATCCACATGAAAGAAGAAAGGTGAGATGTGTAGAGGGTGACAACAAGTGGAAAAGCAATGATAAGCACAAAGGTATTGTTTTATTGCTTATAACCTTTTCTAACTTGTTTTTGTTATGGTTTTTGAGTCAAAAGTGGCATTTTGTGTTTCTCTTCACACTCTTGCTCAAAAACTGTTTCTAATGCTTCTATAGTGCATTACTAACTTGCTTAGACATGTTTGGATATGGTTTGTATATTTAGCATGCCTCTAGATATGTTTTATGAAAAATATGTGCTTTTTCTACAGTAGTTTTGTTGGCCGAGTTTTGTCCTGTCTAAAACTCGACCGATGGGCACCAATGGGTGTTGCCAACAGCTGCGATCGGCCGAGTTGCCAATACACAGAACTCGACCGAAAACACTGTTCACAGAGTATACAGTTGGCTTATTGAATGAGAATTTCCCTCTCAACTAGATTTTCTCAACCAATAGCCTTATTCTTTGGCACTCCATTTGGTACCTTTATATATGCATATTTCCATGTTCTAAATTGCCTATCTTGCTTACAACTCTATCTCTCTAATTGCTCTAAATTGGTATATCTATATGTTGCAATTACTTGCTTTGAGTTGTTTTGCAGGTTTTGATGATGATCTCTTTGGATCTCTTAGTTGTGTCTAAAATCGCTTCCGTTGTGCTCTAACTTGCTACATCTATCTAGGTGTATATCTTGTTTTGATACAACCTTGAGGTTCTTAGGGGCAATCATCTTATGGTAAGGATGCATATATAGTGAGTTATATCCTTTCATGCTTCTAAACTTGCATATCTCCTTGTTTGGATATATCTCTTCATCTAATCATAGCTTGCTCTATCTTGTGTATCGTTTGGCATATCTTGCTATGATCTAGATCCTACTAGTAGTCCTAACTTATGATATCATCTACTAGTAGTTCATATACATGTAGTTCTAACCCTGTTTATAATTGGAATATTTGCTCATCTATATGTTATGCTTGTATCTTATCTCATACATACTCAAGATTGTTCCTTGAATTGCATATCTACTATCTTGAGTTGCTTGCATAACATTGTGATGCAGGGTACATAGATCTACATGATATGTAGAAATTGGAGTTTTTGTGGATTTTTATGCAGCTTTTGCTCCAGTTTCAGTTTTTGCTGCAAGTATAGTGTTTTTTATGCAGAAACTACCTTCTGAGCAAGGCTCATCGCTTTGCCATGAGCCCTGATGGTTTTTGATCAAATTCCATCATCTTGAGGGTCAAAATTGCGATTTATTGTTTTTCTGCAGCACCCTATCTTGCATGTTTTGGGTTGTTCAAGTATATGCTTTAACTTGCTTTTCTTTCTATGCTTGGACAAGCCCCTATCTGTGCTCTTCTACTCTCCTTATATAACTTTTGTTATCTTCTTTCTCTTAACAAGTGGTGTTTCTTAGTTTCTTCATACCCCCACCTTTTTGAAATGACAAAGGGGGAGAAAGATATGTCTTCTTTTGACAACAGGGAGAAGGCATGTCTTACATGAAGCAAAGAAGCGTGCCCATGTAAAGGGGAGAAGGTAAATGGGAGAAGACATATATGTGTAGAACATATATGAGTAGAAGACATAGTTTCTATAAATGTTATGAAAGCTAACCATGCAGGAGAAATAGCATCAATTGAGGGGGAGTATGAAAACTCCACTAGCATCAATTGAGGGGGAGCATATGAACTCAATTCTACTGAAACCCCTAGGTTTCTCCGAAGGTATGATTATACTTACAAGCTTTCAATACATTTATGGAATGGTTTGTCATCTTCAAAAAGGGGGAGAATGTTGACTCAAGGTCAATTAGGTCAATGTTGACTCAATTAGGTCAATGTTGACTCACGTATAAATTGACTAAACCCTTGTTTTGATGATGACTAACCATTCCACATATTGGTGTCTAATGCTTCTACATTGAGTGATTTCAGATTAGGTTTAGACACACTCCAAATGCCCTAACTTGCGCATATCAAATTGGAGAAAAGACAAGTCAAAATAGATACACGTGTGCAATTTGGGATCTCTATGTAAATGACCTTAGAATTGCTTTGTAATCACTTGTAATGATTGTATGACTTGTAATTAAGCTTAGAAAAATTATTGGGACACAAAAATTCATCATTTGTACGGTTAAACGAAAATTCCAAAATACCCATAACAGGGATTTTGTCGGCCGAATTCCAAACTCGGCCGATCCATATATTCTGGAATTTTTGTTGGAATCGGCCGAGTTACAAACTCAGCCGATTCACCGTTCGGTCGAGTTTCTAGCTAGAAAACTCGGCCGATCCACTGATCGGTCCAAGATGAAAGTCGACCGATCGGCCGAGTTTCTCCAAAGGAACTCGGCCGACAGTCTAGCTTTCAGCCTTGTCTTTTAGTGGTTCGGCCGAATTGCCTTTATAGAAACTCGGCCGATCAGACTGTACTGGAATGCAGAAAAAGCATTTCCAACCGTTGGAGACTTTGTTGGGACCCAAAATAGATCCGTTGCAACTTGTAAAATGGCTATTTTTCGTTCACAAGTGTTCCCAAAGGCTAAGAGGCATCCCCAGCTATAAATAGGACCCCTTGGGCTTCATTCCAAGGTTGAGCATTCCATGCAAACTCTTTGAGAGGTTCCTATTCTATAGTTGAGTGCTTCCTACAACCTCCTCTCTCTCTCTAAGCTTAATCACTTGCTACATCCATTAGAGTGAGTAGGAAATCTGTAAGAGAGCTAGTCATATTTGTATATCTTGTGAAGCTCTCACTTCCACCACCTCCCCATCTCTCATTTCCAATCATGAAGATGAAGGTTCTCTCTCTTGTCCAAGAGAGGTGAAGAAGAACAAGGGAAGGAGTCCCTTGGTGAAGATCAAGGCTGAAGACTTGGAGCTAGAGTGGGTAAGCCCTTGGAGAAGGCAGAAGACTCAAGCTCAAGTAGGTAAGTCCTTGGTGGAAGAAGCTTCTTCGAGTGAAGGTGAAGTCAAAGGCGGAAGATCTAAGAAGAGTGGGTAATTCCTACAAGGCTGAAGACTAGTGCAAGATTGGGTAAGTCCTTGGAGAAGGCCGAAGAATCTTGCAAAGTGGGTAAGTCCTTGGTAAGGTTGAAGACTCTTTGTATTGGATAGGTAAGTCCTTTGTTGGGTCATGTATTGTATGTCTTATGAATGAATATAAGAGTGCAATTCTTTGAAGTCCTAGAGGTTGACCTCTCTAGGCAAGTGGACTGACACACTTCTAGTTTGAAGTGTGGAACCACTCTAAATAGCTTGTCTACATGTGTATGTTCAATCTCTCTCATCCTTGCTATGCATGTTTTAGTTGCACTCAAATTACCTATTTAGCAACTTTATCTTGTGATCTATCTTGAAGGTTTAATGAATTTTGTTTAAGTGCTTTCAGCTCTATTCACCCCCCCTCTAGAGCATCTAAGTCACCCATCTAGGATCCAACAAGTGGTATCAGAGCGGATCTTCTCCAAGCATACTTCTACAAGTAGGAGAAGATGGGTGACTACCTAGGAGGGAGACTCTCTACCAGCCTTCCAATCTTCAATGGGAGCAACTTCCTCTATTGGAGAAGAAGACTTCAATTCTTCATCCAAGGATCAAGTCTCGAGATGTGGCAAATGGTGAACAACCCATACATTCTACCAAAGACAAACATTGAAGAATGGGATGAAGCCACCTTGATGAAAGCAACCTTGAACGCAAGAGCCATGCACATCCTTTATGCCTCCATGACCCCCACCGAGTTCAACCGGATTTCTTCTTGTGAGATGGCCCATGAGGTATGGAGAAAGCTTTGCATCACTTATGAAGGGACAGATCAAGTGAAGGAAAGCAAAGTCTACATGCTCAAAGGGTTTCTTGAGAACTTCAAGATGGGAAAGGAGGAGAGCATAGCCAACATGTACTCAAGGCTCAACACCATCTTGAATGGTCTTGCTGTTCTAGGACATCCTATGTCTAGTGGAGAGATCAACTCAAAGATACTTAGAACTCTCCCCAAGAGATGGGAATCCAAGGTGACTTCCATTGAAGAAGCAAGGTCGCTTAGGGATATTCCTATTGAAGAGCTCATTGGAAATCTACAAGCACATGAAGCCACACTTGACAAGAGGGAGGAAGTAGAAAGACAAGAGAAGAAAGAGCTAAAGAGAATGAAGAAGGCTGAAATGAAGGCTCAAATTGAAGCTATCATGGAACAAGTCTCTCCATCCTCTCAAGCTAAAGAAGATGCCATGTACTCCAAAGGTCAACTCTACAAAGGCAAGTCCTCCTCCATCCGGTGCTTCACATGTGGAAAGAAGGGTCACTACAAGGAAGATTGCCCACAAGGCAAAAAGACCCATATTCACAAGAAGAAATGGCAATCAAGCTCAAGTGGCTCCTCCAACTCAAGCTCAAGTGAAGATTCAAGTGAAGGATCAAGCTCAAGCTCAAGTGATGAAGGAGAATGCCATTTTGCTCTTATAGCATCAACAAGTGAAGACTCAAGTGAGGTAAACCTAGACTCGTTAGATAAAGAATCTTTAATTGCTATTATTCATGATATTTGTGCCTCTTATAAGTCTTCTAAAAAGAAAAAGAAAAAGCTTGCTAAAATTGTTGATAATTTGCATGTAGAACTAGATGATCTTGAACATGCTAATTCTTGCTTGCTTATTGATAAAAATGATTGTCTTAGCCAAGTAGACTCTCGTAAACTTGAAAATGCTAGTTTACTTGATAAGATTAAATTTCTAGAAGCTCAACCTCTCATGCCTAGTTCTAGTGAAGAGCATACTTTAATTATTGATTCTCTCATGCATGACATTGATGTTCTTAAATCTGAAAACAAGGACAAAGATTTTGTTTTGCATGAATTAGAAATAGAAAATGCCTCCTTGCTTGCTAAAATCAATGGGCATGAATCTTGTTCTAGTTATACTAATAAAGAGAATGATGTTTCTGCTCTTCATATTGATAGAGATTCTTATTTAACTAAAGCTCTTTGCTTAGAAAATGATCTTTTGCATGCTAGAGATAATATCAATAATTTGTCTTCTACTATTGCCTCTCTTATGCATGATAATGATAGTTTGAGATCATCTTTGCAAAGATTCTTAGTTGGTAAGAAGAGTCTTAATGACATCCTACTCAATTCTACTAAACAAATTGGTAGACATGGTTTAGGATATGATAGTAGTCAAGGGAACAACAAATTTAAAGGACCTCCAATATTCCATGGAGAATCCTCTAGTTCCAAGACTATGGGCACATGTAATTATTGCAATGAAATTGGTCATTATTCTACTTGTTGTTTTTTTAGGAAAGCACCCAAGAGCAATAGGATTTGGGTTGCCAAACTAACCCCTCCGGACCCAAAAACATGATTGGGGACCATTTCATCTTTCTTCTTGTAGGTATTTACAAATGGATTGATTTGAGCTATTGAATTGCAAATTGACTTCTCAATCCACATGAAAGAAGAAAGGTGAGATGTGTAGAGGGTGACAACAAGTGGAAAAGCAATGGTAAGCACAAAGGTATTGTTTTATTGCTTATAACCTTTTCTAACTTGTTTTTGTTATGGTTTTTGAGTCAAAAGTGGCATTTTGTGTTTCTCTTCACACTCTTGCTCAAAAACTGTTTCTAATGCTTCTATAGTGCATTACTAACTTGCTTAGACATGTTTGGATATGGTTTGTATATTTAGCATGCCTCTAGATATGTTTTATGAAAAATATGTGCTTTTTCTACAGTAGTTTTGTCGGCCGAGTTTTGTCCTGTCTAAAACTCGACCGATGGGCACCAATGGGTGTTGCCAACAGCTGCGATCGGCCGAGTTGCCAATACACAGAACTCGACCGAAAACACTGTTCACAGAGTATACAGTTGGCTTATTGAATGAGAATTTCCCACTCAACTAGATTTTCTCAACCAATAGCCTTATTCTTTGGCACTCCATTTGGTACCTTTATATATGCATATTTCCATGTTCTAAATTGCCTATCTTGCTTACAACTCTATCTCTCTAATTGCTCTAAATTGGTATATCTATATGTTGCAATTACTTGCTTTGAGTTGTTTTGCAGGTTTTGATGATGATCTCTTTGGATCTCTTAGTTGTGTCTAAAATCGCTTCCGTTGTGCTCTAACTTGCTACATCTATCTAGGTGTATATCTTGTTTTGATACAACCTTGAGGTTCTTAGGGGCAATCATCTTATGGTAAGGATGCATATATAGTGAGTTATATCCTTTCATGCTTCTAAACTTGCATATCTCCTTGTTTGGATATATCTCTTCATCTAATCATAGCTTGCTCTATCTTGTGTATCGTTTGGCATATCTTGCTATGATCTAGATCCTACTAGTAGTCCTAACTTATGATATCATCTACTAGTAGTTCATATACATGTAGTTCTAACCCTGTTTATAATTGGAATATTTGCTCATCTATATGTTATGCTTGTATCTTATCTCATACATACTCAAGATTGTTCCTTGAATTGCATATCTACTATCTTGAGTTGCTTGCATAACATTGTGATGCAGGGTACATAGATCTACATGATATGTAGAAATTGGAGTTTTTGTGGATTTTTATGCAGCTTTTGCTCCAGTTTCAGTTTTTGCTGCAAGTATAGTGTTTTTTATGCAGAAACTACCTTCTGAGCAAGGCTCATCGCTCTGCCATGAGCCCTGATGGTTTTTGATCAAATTCCATCATCTTGAGGGTCAAAATTGCGATTTATTGTTTTTCTGCAGCACCCTATCTTGCATGTTTTGGGTTGTTCAAGTATATGCTTTAACTTGCTTTTCTTTCTATGCTTGGACAAGCCCCTATCTGTGCTCTTCTACTCTCCTTATATAACTTTTGTTATCTTCTTTCTCTTAACAAGTGGTGTTTCTTAGTTTATTCATACCCCCACCTTTTTGAAATGACAAAGGGGGAGAAAGATATGTCTTCTTTTGACAACAGGGAGAAGGCATGTCTTACATGAAGCAAAGAAGCGTGTCCATGTAAAGGGGAGAAGGTAAATGGGAGAAGACATATATGTGTAGAACATATATGAGTAGAAGACATAGTTTCTATAAATGTTATGAAAGCTAACCATGCAGGAGAAATAGCATCAATTGAGGGGGAGTATGAAAACTCCACTAGCATCAATTGAGGGGGAGCATATGAACTCAATTCTACTAAAACCCCTAGGTTTCTCCGAAGGTATGATTTTACTTACAAGCTTTCAATACATTTATGGAATGGTTTGTCATCTTCAAAAAGGGGGAGAATGTTGACTCAAGGTCAATTAGGTCAATGTTGACTCAATTAGGTCAATGTTGACTCACATATAAATTGACTAAACCCTTGTTTTGATGATGACTAACCATTCCACATATTGGTGTCTAATGCTTCTACATTGAGTGATTTCAGATTAGGTTTAGACACACTCCAAATGCCCTAACTTGCGCATATCAAATTGGAGAAAAGACAAGTCAAAATAGCTACAAGTGTGCAATTTGGGATCTCTATGTAAATGACCTTAGAATTGCTTTGTAATCACTTGTAATGATTGTATGACTTGTAATTAAGCTTAGAAAAATTATTGGGACACAAAAATCCATCATTTGTACGGTTAAATGAAAATTCCAAAATACCCATAACAGGGATTTTGTCGGCCGAATTCCAAACTCGGCCGATCCATATATTCTGGAATTTTTGTTGGAATCGGCCGAGTTACAAACTCAGCCGATTCACCGTTCGGTCGAGTTTCTAGCTAGGAAACTCGGCCGATCCACTGATCGGTCCAAGATGAAAGTCGACCGATCGGCTGAGTTTCTCCAAAGGAACTCGGCCGACAGTCTAGCTTTCAGCCTTGTCTTTTAGTGGTTCGGCCGAATTGCCTTTATAGAAACTCGGCCGATCAGACTGTACTGGAATGCAGAAAAAGCATTTCCAACCGTTGGAGACTTTGTTGGGACCCAAAATAGATCCGTTGCAACTTGTAAAATGGCTATTTTTCGTTCACAAGTGTTCCCAAAGGCTAAGAGGCATCCCCAGCTATAAATAGGACCCCTTGGGCTTCATTCCAAGGTTGAGCATTCCATGCAAACTCTTTGAGAGGTTCCTATTCTATAGTTGAGTGCTTCCTACAGCCTCCTCTCTCTCTCTAAGCTTAATCACTTGCTACATCCATTAGAGTGAGTAGGAAATCTGTAAGAGAGCTAGTCATATTTGTATATCTTGTGAAGCTCTCACTTCCACCACCTCCCCATCTCTCATTTCCAATCATGAAGATGAAGGTTCTCTCTCTTGTCCAAGAGAGGTGAAGAAGAACAAGGGAAGGAGTCCCTTGGTGAAGATCAAGGTTGAAAACTTGGAGCTAGAGTGGGTAAGCCCTTGGAGAAGGCAGAAGACTCAAGCTCAAGTAGGTAAGTCCTTGGTGGAAGAAGCTTCTCCGAGTGAAGGTGAAGTCAAAGGCGGAAGATCCAAGAAGAGTGGGTAATTCCTACAAGGCTGAAGACTAGTGCCAGATTGGGTAAGTCCTTGGAGAAGGCCGAAGAATCTTGCAAAGTGGGTAAGTCCTTGGTAAGGTTGAAGACGCTTTGTATTGGATAGGTAAGTCCTTTGTTGGGTCATGTATTGTATGTCTTATGAATGAATATAAGAGTGCAATTGTTTGAAGTCCTAGAGTTTGACCTCTCTAGGCAAGTGGACTGACACACTTCTAGTTTGAAGTGTGGAACCACTCTAAATAGCTTGTCTACATGTGTATGTTCAATCTCTCTCATCCTTGCTATGCATGTTTTAGTTGCACTCAAATTACCTATTTAGCAACTTTATCTTGTGATCTATCTTGAAGGTTTAATGAATTTTGTTTAAGTGCTTTCAGCTCTATTCACCCCCCCTCTAGAGCATCTAAGTCACCCATCTAGGATCCAACAAGTGGTATCAGAGCGGGTCTTCTCCAAGCATACTTCTACAAGTAGGAGAAGATGGGTGACTACCTAGGAGGGAGACTCTCTACCAGCCTTCCAATCTTCAGTGGGAGCAACTTCCTCTATTGGAGAAGAAGACTTCAAATCTTCATCCAAGGATCAAGTCTCGAGATGTGGCAAATGGTGAACAACCCATACATTCTACCAAAGACAAACATTGAAGAATGGGATGAAGCCACCTTGATGAAAGCAACCTTGAACGCAAGAGCCATGCACATCCTTTATGCCTCCATGACCCCCACCGAGTTCAACCGGATTTCTTCTTGTGAGACGGCCCATGAGGTATGGAGAAAGCTTTGCATCACTTATGAAGGGACATATCAAGTGAAGGAAAGCAAAGTCTACATGCTCAAAGGGTTTCTTGAGAACTTCAAGATGGGAAAGGAGGAGAGCATAGACAACATGTACTCAAGGCTCAACACCATCTTGAATGGTCTTGCTGTTCTAGGACATCCTATGTCTAGTGGAGAGATCAACTCAAAGATACTTAGAACTCTCCCCAAGAGATGGGAATCCAAGGTGACTTCCATTGAAGAAGCAAGGTCGCTTAGGGATATTCCTATTGAAGAGCTCATTGGAAATCTAAAAGCACATGAAGCCACACTTGACAAGAGGGAGGAAGTAGAAAGACAAGAGAAGAAAGAGCTAAAGAGAATGAAGAAGGCTGAAATGAAGGCTCAAATTGAAGCTATCATGGAACAAGTCTCTCCATCCTCTCAAGCTAAAGAAGATGCCATGTACTCCAAAGGTCAACTCTACAAAGGCAAGTCCTCCTCCATCCGGTGCTTCACATGTGGAAAGAAGGGTCACTACAAGGAAGATTGCCCACAAGGCAAAAAGACCCATATTCACAAGAAGAAATGGCAATCAAGCTCACGTGGCTCCTCCAACTCAAGCTCAAGTGAAGATTCAAGTGAAGGATCAAGCTCAAGCTCAAGTGATGAAGGAGAATGCCATTTTGCTCTTATAGCATCAACAAGTGAAGACTCAAGTGAGGTAAACCTAGACTCGTTAGATAAAGAATCTTTAATTGCTATTATTCATGATATTTGTGCCTCTTATAAGTCTTCTAAAAAGAAAAAGAAAAAGCTTGCTAAAATTGTTGATAATTTGCATGTAGAACTAGATGATCTTGAACATGCTAATTCTTGCTTGCTTATTGATAAAAATGATTGTCTTAGCCAAGTAGACTCTCTTAAACTTGAAAATGCTAGTTTACTTGATAAGATTAAATTTCTAGAAGCTCAACCTCTCATGCCTAGTTCTAGTGAAGAGCATACTTTAATTATTGATTCTCTCATGCATGACATTGATGTTCTTAAATCTGAAAACAAGGACAAAGATTTTGTTTTGCATGAATTAGAAATAGAAAATGCCTCCTTGCTTGCTAAAATCAATGGGCATGAATCTTGTTCTAGTTATACTAATAAAGAGAATGATGTTGCTGCTCTTCATATTGATAGAGATTCTTATTTAACTAAAGCTCTTTGCTTAGAAAATGATCTTTTGCATGCTAGAGATAATATCAATAATTTGTCTTCTACTATTGCCTCTCTTATGCATGATAATGATAGTTTGAGATCATCTTTGCAAAGATTCTTAGTTGGTAAGAAGAGTCTTAATGACATCCTACTCAATTCTACTAAACAAATTGGTAGACATGGTTTAGGATATGATAGTAGTCAAGGGAACAACAAAGATAAAGGACCTCCAATATTCCATGGAGAATCCTCTAGTTCCAAGACTATGGGCACATGTAATTATTGCAATGAAATTGGTCATTATTCTACTTGTTGTCCTTTTAGGAAAGCACCCAAGAGCAATAGGATTTGGGTTGCCAAACTAACCCCTCCGGACCCAAAAACATGATTGGGGACCATTTCATCTTTCTTCTTGTAGGTATTTACAAATGGATTGATTTGAGCTATTGAATTGCAAATTGACTTCTCAATCCACATGAAAGAAGAAAGGTGAGATGTGTAGAGGGTGACAACAAGTGGAAAAGCAATGGTAAGCACAAAGGTATTGTTTTATTGCTTATAACCTTTTCTAACTTGTTTTTTTTATGGTTTTTGAGTCAAAAGTGGCATTTTGTGTTTCTCTTCACACTCTTGCTCAAAAAATGTTTCTAATGCTTCTATAGTGCATTACTAACTTGCTTAGACATGTTTGGATATGGTTTGTATATTTAGCATGCCTCTAGATATGTTTTATGAAAAATATGTGCTTTTTCTACAGTAGTTTTGTCGGCCGAGTTTTGTCATGTCTAAAACTCGACCGATGGGCACCAATGGGTGTTGCCAACAGCTGCGATCGGCCGAGTTGCCAATACACAGAACTCGACCGAAAACACTGTTCACAGAGTATACAGTTGGCTTATTGAATGAGAATTTCCCTCTCAACTAGATTTTCTCAACCAATATCCTTATTCTTTGGCACTCCATTTGGTACCTTTATATATGCATATTTCCATGTTCTAAATTGCCTATCTTGCTTACAACTCTATCTCTCTAATTGCTCTAAATTGGTATATCTATATGTTGCAATTACTTGCTTTGAGTTGTTTTGCAGGTTTTGATGATGATCTCTTTGGATCTCTTAGTTGTGTCTAAAATCGCTTCCGTTGTGCTCTAACTTGCTACATCTATCTAGGTGTATATCTTGTTTTGATACAACCTTGAGGTTCTTAGGGGCAATTATCTTATGGTAAGGATGCATATATAGTGAGTTATATCCTTTCATGCTTATAAACTTGCATATCTCCTTGTTTGGATATATCTCTTCATCTAATCATAGCTTGCTCTATCTTGTGTATCGTTTGGCATATCTTGCTATGATCTAGATCCTACTAGTAGTCCTAACTTATGATATCATCTACTAGTAGTTCATATACATGTAGTTCTAACCCTATTTATAATTGGAATATTTGCTCATCTATATGTTATGCTTGTATCTTATCTCATACATACTCAAGATTGTTCCTTGAATTGCATATCTACTATCTTGAGTTGCTTGCATAACATTGTGATGCAGGGTACATAGATCTACATGATATGTAGAAATTGGAGTTTTTGTGGATTTTTATGCAGCTTTTGCTCCAGTTTCAGTTTTTGCTGCAAATATAGTGTTTTTTATGTAGAAACTACCTTCTGAGCAAGGCTCATCGCTTTGCCATGAGCCCTGATGGTTTTTGATCAAATTCCATCATCTTGAGGGTCAAAATTGCGATTTATTGTTTTTCTGCAGCACCCTATCTTGCATGTTTTGGGTTGTTCAAGTATATGCTTTAACTTGCTTTTCTTTCTATGCTTGGACAAGCCCCTATCTGTGCTCTTCTACTCTCCTTATATAACTTTTGTTATCTTCTTTCTCTTAACAAGTGGTGTTTCTTAGTTTCTTCATACCCCCACCTTTTTGAAATGACAAAGGGGGAGAAAGATATGTCTTCTTTTGACAACAGGGAGAAGGCATGTCTTACATGAAGCAAAGAAGCGTGTCCATGTAAAGGGGAGAAGGTAAATGGGAGAAGACATATATGTGTAGAACATATATGAGTAGAAGACATAGTTTCTATAAATGTTATGAAAGCTAACCATGCAGGAGAAATAGCATCAATTGAGGGGGAGTATGAAAACTCCACTAGCATCAATTGAGGGGGAGCATATGAACTCAATTCTACTGAAACCCCTAGGTTTCTCCGAAGGTATGATTTTACTTACAAGCTTTCAATACATTTATGGAATGGTTTGTCATCTTCAAAAAGGGGGAGAATGTTGACTCAAGGTCAATTAGGTCAATGTTGACTCAATTAGGTCAATGTTGACTCACGTATAAATTGACTAAACCCTTGTTTTGATGATGACTAACCATTCCACATATTGGTGTCTAATGCTTCTACATTGAGTGATTTCAGATTAGGTTTAGACACACTCCAAATGCCCTAACTTGCGCATATCAAATTGGAGAAAAGACAAGTCAAAATAGCTACAAGTGTGCAATTTGGGATCTCTATGTAAATGACCTTAGAATTGCTTTGTAATCACTTGTAATGATTGTATGACTTGTAATTAAGCTTAGAAAAATTATTGGGACACAAAAATCCATCATTTGTACGGTTAAATGAAAATTCCAAAATACCCATAACAGGGATTTTGTCGGCCGAATTCCAAACTCGGCCGATCCATATATTCTGGAATTTTTGTTGGAATCGACCGAGTTACAAACTCAGCCGATTCACCGTTCGGTCGAGTTTCTAGCTAGGAAACTCGGCCGATCCACTGATCGGTCCAAGATGAAAGTCGATCGATCGGCCGAGTTTCTCCAAAGAAATTCGGCCGACGGTCTAGCTTTCAGCCTTGTCTTTTAGTGGTTCGGCCGAATTGCCTTTATAGAAACTCGGCCGATCAGACTGTACTGGAATGCATAAAAAGCATTTCCAACCGTTGGAGACTTTGTTGGGACCCAAAATAGATCCGTTGCAACTTGTAAAACGGCTATTTTTCATTCACAAGTGTTCCCAAAGGCTAAGAGGCATCCCCAGCTATAAATAGGACCCCTTGGGCTTCATTCGAAGGTTGAGCATTCAATGCAAACTCTTTGAGAGGTTCCTATTCTATAGTTGAGTGCTTCCTACAGCCTCCTCTCTCTCTCTAAGCTTAATCACTTGCTACATCCATTAGAGTGAGTAGGAAATCTGTAAGAGAGCTAGTCATATTTGTATTTCTTGTGAAGCTCTCACTTCCACCACCTCCCCATCTCTCATTTCCAATCATGAAGATGAAGGTTCTCTCTCTTGTCCAAGAGAGGTGAAGAAGAACAAGGGAAGGAGTCCCTTGGTGAAGATCAAGGTTGAAGACTTGGAGCTAGAGTGGGTAAGCCCTTGGAGAAGGCAGAAGACTCAAGCTCAAGTAGGTAAGTCCTTGGTGGAAGAAGCTTCTCCGAGTGAAGGTGAAGTCAAAGGCGGAAGATCCAAGAAGAGTGGGTAATTCCTACAAGGCTGAAGACTAGTGCAAGATTGGGTAAGTCCTTGGAGAAGGCCGAAGAATCTTGCAAAGTGGGTAAGTCCTTGGTAAGGTTGAAGACTCTTTGTATTGGATAGGTAAGTCCTTTGTTGGGTCATGTATTGTATGTCTTATGAATGAATATAAGAGTGCAATTGTTTGAAGTCCTAGAGGTTGACCTCTCTAGGCAAGTGGACTGACACACTTCTAGTTTGAAGTGTGGAACCACTCTAAATAGCTTGTCTACATGTGTATGTTCAATCTCTCTCATCCTTGCTATGCATGTTTTAGTTGCACTCAAATTACCTATTTAGCAACTTTATCTTGTGATCTATCTTGAAGGTTTAATGAATTTTGTTTAAGTGCTTTCAGCTCTATTCACCCCCCTCTAGAGCATCTAAGTCACCCATCTAGGATCCAACAAGTGGTATCAGAGCGGGTCTTCTCCAAGCATACTTCTACAAGTAGGAGAAGATGGGTGACTACCTAGGAGGGAGACTCTCTACCAGCCTTCCAATCTTCAATGGGAGCAACTTCCTCTATTGGAGAAGAAGACTTCAATTCTTCATCCAAGGATCAAGTCTCGAGATGTGGCAAATGGTGAACAGCCCATACATTCTACCAAAGACAAACATTGAAGAATGGGATGAAGCCACCTTGATGAAAGCAACCTTGAACGCAAGAGCCATGCACATCCTTTATGCCTCCATGACCCCCACCGAGTTCAACCGGATTTCTTCTTGTGAGACGGCCCATGAGGTATGGAGAAAGCTTTGCATCACTTATGAAGGGACAGATCAAGTGAAGGAAAGCAAAGTCTACATGCTCAAAGGGTTGCTTGAGAACTTCAAGATGGGAAAGGAGGAGAGCATAGCCAACATGTACTCAAGGCTCAACACCATCTTGAATAGTCTTGCTGTTCTAGGACATCCTATGTCTAGTGGAGAGATCAACTCAAAGATACTTAGAACTCTCCCCAAGAGATGGGAATCCAAGGTGACTTCCATTGAAGAAGCAAGGTCGCTTAGGGATATTCCTATTGAAGAGCTCATTGGAAATCTACAAGCACATGAAGCCACACTTGACAAGAGGGAGGAAGTAGAAAGACAAGAGAAGAAAGAGCTAAAGAGAATGAAGAAGGCTGAAATGAAGGCTCAAATTGAAGCTATCATGGAACAAGTCTCTCCATCCTCTCAAGCTAAAGAAGATGCCATGTACTCCAAAGGTCAACTCTACAAAGGCAAGTCCTCCTCCATCCGGTGCTTCACATGTGGAAAGAAGGGTCACTACAAGGAAGATTGCCCACAAGGCAAAAAGACCCATCTTCACAAGAAGAAATGGCAATCAAGCTCAAGTGGCTCCTCCAACTCAAGCTCAAGTGAAGATTCAAGTGAAGGATCAAGCTCAAGCTCAAGTGATGAAGTGAATGCCATTTTGCTCTTATAGCATCAACAAGTGAAGACTCAAGTGAGGTAAACCTAGACTCGTTAGATAAAGAATCTTTAATTGCTATTATTCATGATATTTGTGCCTCTTATAAGTCTTCTAAAAAGAAAAAGAAAAAGCTTGCTAAAATTGTTGATAATTTGCATGTAGAACTAGATGATCTTGAACATGCTAATTCTTGCTTGCTTATTGATAAAAATGATTGTCTTAGCCAAGTAGACTCTCTTAAACTTGAAAATGCTAGTTTACTTGATAAGATTAAATTTCTAGAAGCTCAACCTCTCATGCCTAGTTCTAGTGAAGAGCATACTTTAATTATTGATTCTCTCATGCATGACATTGATGTTCTTAAATCTGAAAACACGGACAAAGATTTTGTTTTGCATGAATTAGAAATAGAAAATGCCTCCTTGCTTGCTAAAATCAATGGGCATGAATCTTGTTCTAGTTATACTAATAAAGAGAATGATGTTGCTGCTCTTCATATTGATAGAGATTCTTATTTAACTAAAGCTCTTTGCTTAGAAAATGATCTTTTGCATGCTAGAGATAATATCAATAATTTGTCTTCTACTATTGCCTCTCTTATGCATGATAATGATAGTTTGAGATCATCTTTGCAAAGATTCTTAGTTGGTAAGAAGAGTCTTAATGACATCCTACTCAATTCTACTAAACAAATTGGTAGACATGGTTTAGGATATGATAGTAGTCAAGGGAACAACAAAGATAAAGGACCTCCAATATTCCATGGAGAATCCTCTAGTTCCAAGACTATGGGCACATGTAATTATTGCAATGAAATTGGTCATTATTCTACTTGTTGTCCTTTTAGGAAAGCACCCAAGAGCAATAGGATTTGGGTTGCCAAACTAACCCCTCCGGACCCAAAAACATGATTGGGGACCATTTCATCTTTCTTCTTTTAGGTATTTACAAATGGATTGATTTGAGCTATTGAATTGCAAATTGACTTCTCAATCCACATTAAAGAAGAAAGGTGAGATGTGTAGAGGGTGACAACAAGTGGAAAATCAATGGTAAGCACAAAGGTATTGTTTTATTGCTTATAACCTTTTCTAACTTGTTTTTGTTATGGTTTTTGAGTCAAAAGTGGAATTTTGTGTTTCTCTTCACACTCTTGCTCAAAAACTATTTCTAATGCTTCTATAGTGCATTACTAACTTGCTTAGACATGTTTGGATATGGTTTGTATAGTTAGCATGCCTCTAGATATGTTTTATGAAAAATATGTGCTTTTTCTACAGCAGTTTTGTCGGCCGAGTTTTGTCCTGTCTAAAACTCGACCGATGGGCACCAATGGGTGTTGCCAACAGCTGCGATCGGCCGAGTTGCCAATACACAGAACTCGACCGAAAACACTGTTCACAGAGTATACAGTTGGCTTATTGAATGAGAATTTCCCTCTCAACTAGATTTTCTCAACCAATAGCCTTATTCTTTGGCACTCCATTTGGTACCTTTATATATGCATATTTCCATGTTCTAAATTGCCTATCTTGCTTACAACTCTATCTCTCTAATTGCTCTAAATTGGTATATCTATATGTTGCAATTACTTGCTTTGAGTTGTTTTGCAGGTTTTGATGATGATCTCTTTGGATCTCTTAGTTGTGTCTAAAATCACTTCCGTTGTGCTCTAACTTGCTACATCTATCTAGGTGTATATCTTGTTTTGATACAACCTTGAGGTTCTTAGGGGCAATCATCTTATGGTAAGGATGCATATATAGTGAGTTATATCCTTTCATGCTTCTAAACTTGCATATCTCCTTGTTTGGATATATCTCTTCATCTAATCATAGCTTGCTCTATCTTGTGTATCATTTGGCATATCTTGCTATGATCTAGATCCTACTAGTAGTCCTAACTTATGATATCATCTACTAGTAGTTCATATACATGTAGTTCTAACCCTGTTTATAATTGGAATATTTGCTCATCTATATGTTATGCTTGTATCTTATCTCATACATACTCAAGATTGTTCCTTGAATTGCATATCTACTATCTTGAGTTGCTTGCATAACATTGTGATGCAGGGTACATAGATCTACATGATATGTAGAAATTGGAGTTTTTGTGGATTTTTATGCAGCTTTTGCTCCAGTTTCAGTTTTTGCTGCAAGTATAGTGTTTTTTATGCAGAAACTACCTTCTGAGCAAGGCTCATCGCTTTGCCGTGAGCCCTGATGGTTTTTGATCAAATTCCATCATCTTGAGGGTCAAAATTGCGATTTATTGTTTTTCTGCAGCACCCTATCTTGCATGTTTTGGGTTGTTCAAGTATATGCTTTAACTTGCTTTTCTTTCTATGCTTGGACAAGCCCCTATCTGTGCTCTTCTACTCTCCTTATATAACTTTTGTTATCTTCTTTCTCTTAACAAGTGGTGTTTCTTAGTTTCTTCATACCCCCACCTTTTTGAAATGACAAAGGGGGAGAAAGATATGTCTTCTTTTGACAACAGGGAGAAGGCATGTCTTACATGAAGCAAAGAAGCATGTCCATGTAAATGGGAGAAGGTAAATGGGAGAAGACATATATGTGTAGAACATATATGAGTAGAAGACATAGTTTCTATAAATGTTATGAAAGCTAACCATGCAGGAGAAATAGCATCAATTGAGGGGGAGTATGAAAACTCCACTAGCATCAATTGAGGGGGAGCATATGAACTCAATTCTACTGAAACCCCTAGGTTTCTCCGAAGGTATGATTTTACTTACAAGCTTTCAATACATTTATGGAATGGTTTGTCATCTTCAAAAAGGGGGAGAATGTTGACTCAAGGTCAATTAGGTCAATGTTGACTCAATTAGGTCAATGTTGACTCACGTATAAATTGACTAAACCCTTGTTTTGATGATGACTAACCATTCCACATATTGGTGTCTAATGCTTCTACATTGAGTGATTTCAGATTAGGTTTAGACACACTCCAAATGCCCTAACTTGCGCATATCAAATTGGAGAAAAGACAAGTCAAAATAGCTACAAGTGTGCAATTTGGGATCTCTATGTAAATGACCTTAGAATTGCTTTGTAATCACTTGTAATGATTGTATGACTTGTAATTAAGCTTAGAAAAATTATTGGGACACAAAAATCCATCATTTGTACGGTTAAACGAAAATTCCAAAATACCCATAACAGGGATTTTGTCGGCCGAATTCCAAACTCGGCCGATCCATATATTCTGGAATTTTTGTTGGAATCGGCCGAGTTACAAACTCATCCGATTCACCGTTCGGTCGAGTTTCTAGCTAGGAAACTCGGCCGATCCACTGATCGGTCCAAGATGAAAGTCGACCGATCGGCCGAGTTTCTCCAAAGGAACTCGGCCGACAGTCTAGCTTTCAGCCTTGTCTTTTAGTGGTTCGGCCGAATTGCCTTTATAGAAACTCGGCCGATCAGACTGTACTGGAATGCAGAAAAAGCATTTCCAACCGTTGGAGACTTTGTTGGGACCCAAAATAGATCCGTTGCAACTTGTAAAATGGCTATTTTTCATTCACAAGTGTTCCCAAAGGCTAAGAGGCATCCCCAGCTATAAATAGGACCCCTTGGGCTTCATTCCAAGGTTGTGCATTCCATGCAAACTCTTTGAGAGGTTCCTATTCTATAGTTGAGTGCTTCCTACAGCCTCCTCTCTCTCTCTAAGCTTAATCACTTGCTACATCCATTAGAGTGAGTAGGAAATCTGTAAGAGAGCTAGTCATATTTGTATATCTTGTGAAGCTCTCACTTCCACCACCTCCCCATCTCTCATTTCCAATCATGAAGATGAAGGTTCTCTCTCTTGTCCAAGAGAGGTGAAGAAGAACAAGGGAAGGAGTCCCTTGGTGAAGATCAAGGCTGAAGACTTGGAGCTAGAGTGGGTAAGCCCTTGGAGAAGGCAGAAGACTCAAGCTCAAGTAGGTAAGTCCTTGGTGGAAGAAGCTTCTCCGAGTGAAGGTGAAGTCAAAGGCGGAAGATCCAAGAAGAGTGGGTAATTCCTACAAGGCTGAAGACTAGTGCAAGATTGGGTAAGTCCTTGGAGAAGGCCGAAGAATCTTGCAAAGTGGGTAAGTCCTTGGTAAGGTTGAAGACTCTTTGTATTGGATAGGTAAGTCCTTTGTTGGGTCATGTATTGTATGTCTTATGAATGAATATAAGAGTGCAATTGTTTGAAGTCCTAGAGGTTGACCTCTCTAGGCAAGTGGACTGACACACTTCTAGTTTGAAGTGTGGAACCACTCTAAATAGCTTGTCTACATGTGTATGTTCAATCTCTCTCATCCTTGCTATGCATGTTTTAGTTGCACTCAAATTACCTATTTAGCAACTTTATCTTGTGATCTATCTTGAAGGTTTAATGAATTTTGTTTAAGTGCTTTCAGCTCTATTCACCCCCCCTCTAGAGCATCTAAGTCACCCATCTAGGATCCAACAAGTGGTATCAGAGCGGGTCTTCTCCAAGCATACTTCTACAAGTAGGAGAAGATGGGTGACTACCTAGGAGGGAGACTCTCTACCAGCCTTCAAATCTTCAATGGGAGCAACTTCCTCTATTGGAGAAGAAGACTTCAATTCTTCATCCAAGGATCAAGTCTCGAGATGCGGCAAATGGTGAACATCCCATACATTGTACCAAAGACAAACATTGAAGAATGGGATGAAGCCACCTTGATGAAAGCAACCTTGAACGCAAGAGCCATGCACATCCTTTATGCCTCCATGACCCCCACCGAGTTCAACCGGATTTCTTCTTGTGAGACGGCCCATGAGGTATGGAGAAAGCTTTGCATCACTTATGAAGGGACAGATCAAGTGAAGGAAAGCAAAGTCTACATGCTCAAAGGGTTGCTTGAGAACTTCAAGATGGGAAAGGAGGAGAGCATAGCCAACATGTACTCAAGGCTCAACACCATCTTGAATGGTCTTGCTGTTCTAGGACATCCTATGTCTAGTGGAGAGATCAACTCAAAGATACTTAGAACTCTCCCCAAGAGATGGGAATCCAAGGTGACTTCCATTGAAGAAGCAAGGTCGCTTAGGGATATTCCTATTGAAGAGCTCATTGGAAATCTACAAGCACATGAAGCCACACTTGACAAGAGGGAGGAAGTAGAAAGACAAGAGAAGAAAGAGCTAAAGAGAATGAAGAAGGCTGAAATGAAGGCTCAAATTGAAGCTATCATGGAACAAGTCTCTCCATCCTCTCAAGCTAAAGAAGATGCCATGTACTCCAAAGGTCAACTCTACAAAGGCAAGTCCTCCTCCATCCGGTGCTTCACATGTGGAAAGAAGGGTCACTACAAGGAAGATTGCCCACAAGGCAAAAAGACCCATCTTCACAAGAAGAAATGGCAATCAAGCTCAAGTGGCTCCTTCAACTCAAGCTCAAGTGAAGATTCAAGTGAAGGATCAAGCTCAAGCTCAAGTGATGAAGGAGAATGCCATTTTGCTCTTATAGCATCAACAAGTGAAGACTCAAGTGAGGTAAACCTAGACTCGTTAGATAAAGAATCTTTTATTGCTATTATTCATGATATTTGTGCCTCTTATAAGTCTTATAAAAAGAAAAAGAAAAAGCTTGCTAAAATTGTTGATAATTTGCATGTAGAACTAGATGATCTTGAACATGCTAATTCCTTCTTGCTTATTGATAAAAATGATTGTCTTAGCCAAGTAGACTCTCTTAAACTTGAAAATGCTAGTTTACTTGATAAGATTAAATTTCTAGAAGCTCAACCTCTCATGCCTAGTTCTAGTGAAGAGCATACTTTAATTATTGATTCTCTCATGCATGACATTGATGTTCTTAAATCTGAAAACAAGGACAAAGATTTTGTTTTGCATGAATTAGAAATAGAAAATGCCTCCTTGCTTGCTAAAATCAATGGGCATGAATCTTGTTCTAGTTATACTAATAAAGAGAATGATGTTGCTGCTCTTCATATTGATAGAGATTCTTATTTAACTAAAGTTCTTTGCTTAGAAAATGATCTTTTGCATGCGAGAGATAATATCAATAATTTGTCTTCTACTATTGCCTCTCTTATGCATGATAATGATAGTTTGAGATCATCTTTGCAAAGATTCTTAGTTGGTAAGAAGAGTCTTAATGACATCCTACTCAATTCTACTAAACAAATTGGTAGACATGGTTTAGGATATGATAGTAGTCAAGGGAACAACAAAGATAAAGGACCTCCAATATTCCATGGAGAATCCTCTAGTTCCAAGACTATGGGCACATGTAATTATTGCAATGAAATTGGTCATTATTCTACTTGTTGTCCTTTTAGGAAAGCACCCAAGAGCAATAGGATTTGGGTTGCCAAACTAACCCCTCCGGACCCAAAAACATGATTGGGGACCATTTCATCTTTCTTCTTGTAGGTATTTACAAATGGATTGATCTGAGCTATTGAATTGCAAATTGACTTCTCAATCCACATGAAAGAAGAAAGGTGAGATGTGTAGAGGGTGACAACAAGTGGAAAAGCAATGGTAAGCACAAAGGTATTGTTTTATTGCTTATAACCTTTTCTAAATTGTTTTTGTTATGGTTTTTGAGTCAAAAGTGGCATTTTGTGTTTCTCTTCACACTCTTGCTCAAAAACTGTTTCTAATGCTTCTATAGTGCATTACTAACTTGCTTAGACATGTTTGGATATGGTTTGTATATTTAGCATGCCTCTAGATATGTTTTATGAAAAATATGTGCTTTTTCTACAGTAGTTTTGTCGGCCGAGTTTTGTCCTGTCTAAAACTCGACCGATGGGCACCAATGGGTGTTGCCAACAGCTGCGATCGGCCGAGTTGCCAATACACAGAACTCGACCGAAAACACTGTTCACAGAGTATACAATTGGCTTATTGAATGAGAATTTCCCTCTCAACTAGATTTTCTCAACCAATAGCCTTATTCTTTGGCACTCCATTTGGTACCTTTATATATGCATATTTCCATGTTCTAAATTGCCTATCTTGCTTACAACTCTATCTCTCTAATTGCACTAAATTGGTATATCTATATGTTGCAATTACTTGCTTTGAGTTGTTTTGCAGGTTTTGATGATGATCTCTTTGGATCTCTTAGTTGTGTCTAAAATCGCTTCCGTTGTGCTCTAACTTGCTACATCTATCTAGGTGTATATCTTGTTTTGATACAACCTTAAGGTTCTTAGGGGCAATCATCTTATGGTAAGGATGCATATATAGTGAGTTATATCCTTTCATGCTTCTAAACTTGCATATCTCCTTGTTTGGATATATCTCTTCATCTAATCATAGCTTGCTCTATCTTGTGTATCGTTTGGCATATCTTGCTATGATCTAGATCCTACTAGTAGTCCTAACTTATGATATCATCTACTAGTAGTTCATATACATGTAGTTCTAACCCTGTTTATAATTGGAATATTTGCTCATCTATATGTTATGCTTGTATCTTATCTCATACATACTCAAGATTGTTCCTTGAATTGCATATCTACTATCTTGAGTTGCTTGCATAACATTGTGATGCAGGGTACATAGATCTACATGATATGTAGAAATTGGAGTTTTTGTGGATTTTTATGCAGCTTTTGCTCCAGTTTCAGTTTTTGCTACAAGTATAGTGTTTTTTATGCAGAAACTACCTTATGAGCAAGGCTCATCGCTCTGCCATGAGCCCTGATGGTTTTTGATCAAATTCCATCATCTTGAGGGTCAAAATTGCGATTTATTGTTTTTCTGCAGCACCCTATCTTGCATGTTTTGGGTTGTTCAAGTATATGCTTTAACTTGCTTTTCTTTCTATGCTTGGACAAGCCCCTATCTGTGCTCTTCTACTCTCCTTATATAACTTTTGTTATCTTCTTTCTCTTAACAAGTGGTGTTTCTTAGTTTCTTCATACCCCCACCTTTTTGAAATGACAAAGGGGGAGAAAGATATGTCTTCTTTTGACAACAGGGAGAAGGCATGTCTTACATGAAGCAAAGAAGCGTGTCCATGTAAAGGGGAGAAGGTAAATGGGAGAAGACATATATGTGTAGAACATATATGAGTAGAAGACATAGTTTCTATAAATGTTATGAAAGCTAACCATGCAGGAGAAATAGCATCAATTGAGGGGGAGTATGAAAACTCCACTAGCATCAATTGAGGGGGAGCATATGAACTCAATTCTACTGAAACCCCTAGGTTTCTCCGAAGGTATGATTTTACTTACAAGCTTTCAATACATTTATGGAATGGTTTGTCATCTTCAAAAAGGGGGAGAATGTTGACTCAAGGTCAATTAGGTCAATGTTGACTCAATTAGGTCAATGTTGACTCACGTATAAATTGACTAAACCCTTGTTTTGATGATGACTAACCATTCCACATATTGGTGTCTAATGCTTCTACATTGAGTGATTTCAGATTAGGTTTAGACACACACCAAATGCCCTAACTTGCGCATATCAAATTGGAGAAAAGACAAGTCAAAATAGCTACAAGTGTGCAATTTGGGATCTCTATGTAAATGACCTTAGAATTGCTTTGTAATCACTTGTAATGATTGTATGACTTGTAATTAAGCTTAGAAAAATTATTGGGACACAAAAATCCATCATTTGTACGGTTAAACGAAAATTCCAAAATACCCATAACAGGGATTTTGTCGGCCGAATTCCAAACTCGGCCGATCCATATATTCTGGAATTTTTGTTGGAATCGGCCGAGTTACAAACTCAGCCGATTCACCGTTCGGTCGAGTTTCTAGCTAGGAAACTCGGCCGATCCACTGATCGGTCCAAGATGAAAGTCGACCGATCGGCCGAGTTTCTCCAAAGGAACTCGGCCGACAGTCTAGCTTTCAGCCTTGTCTTTTAGTGGTTCGGCCGAATTGCCTTTATAGAAACTCGGCCGATCATACTGTACTGGAATGCAGAAAAAGCATTTCCAACCGTTGGAGACTTTGTTGGGACCCAAAATAGATCCGTTGCAACTTGTAAAACGGCTATTTTTCATTCACAAGTGTTCCCAAAGGCTAAGAGGCATCCCCAGCTATAAATAGGACCCCTTGGGCTTCATTCCAAGGTTGAGCATTCCATGCAAACTCTTTGAGAGGTTCCTATTCTATAGTTGAGTGCTTCCTACAGCCTCCTCTCTCTCTCTAAGCTTAATCACTTGCTACATCCATTAGAGTGAGTAGGAAATCTGTAAGAGAGCTAGTCATATTTGTATATCTTGTGAAGCTCTCACTTCCACCACCTCCCCATCTCTCATTTCCAATCATGAAGATGAAGGTTCTCTCTCTTGTCCAAGAGAGGTGAAGAAGAACAAGGGAAGGAGTCCCTTGGTGAAGATCAAGGCTGAAGACTTGGAGCTAGAGTGGGTAAGCCCTTGGAGAAGGCAGAAGACTCAAGCTCAAGTAGGTAAGTCCTTGGTGGAAGAAGCTTCTCCGAGTGAAGGTGAAGTCAAAGGCGGAAGATCCAAGAAGAGTGGGTAATTCCTACAAGGCTGAAGACTAGTGCAAGATTGGGTAAGTCCTTGGAGAAGGCCGAAGAATCTTGCAAAGTGGGTAAGTCCTTGGTAAGGTTGAAGACTCTTTGTATTGGATAGGTAAGTCCTTTGTTGGGTCATGTATTGTATGTCTTATGAATGAATATAAGAGTGCAATTGTTTGAAGTCCTAGAGGTTGACCTCTCTAGGCAAGTGGACTGACACACTTCTAGTTTGAAGTGTGGAACCACTCTAAATAGCTTGTCTACATGTGTATGTTCAATCTCTCTCATCCTTGCTATGCATGTTTTAGTTGCACTCAAATTACCTATTTAGCAACTTTATCTTGTGATCTATCTTGAAGGTTTAATGAATTTTGTTTAAGTGCTTTCAGCTCTATTCACCCCCCTCTAGAGCATCTAAGTCACCCATCTAGGATCCAACAAGTGGTATCAGAGCGGGTCTTCTCCAAGCATACTTCTACAAGTAGGAGAAGATGGGTGACTACCTAGGAGGGAGACTCTCTACCAGCCTTCCAATCTTCAATGGGAGCAACTTCCTCTATTGGAGAAGAAGACTTCAATTCTTCATCCAAGGATCAAGTCTCGAGATGTGGCAAATGGTGAACAGCCCATACATTCTACCAAAGACAAACATTGAAGAATGGGATGAAGCCACCTTGATGAAAGCAACCTTGAACGCAAGAGCCATGCACATCCTTTATGCCTCCATGACCCCCACCGAGTTCAACCAGATTTCTTCTTTTGAGACGGCCCATGAGGTATGGAGAAAGCTTTGCATCACTTATGAAGGGACAGATCAAGTGAAGGAAAGCAAAGTCTACATGCTCAAAGGGTTGCTTGAGAACTTCAAGATGGGAAAGGATGAGAGCATAGCCAACATGTACTCAAGGCTCAACACCATCTTGAATGGTCTTGCTATTCTAGGACATCCTATGTCTAGTGGAGAGATCAACTCAAAGATACTTAGAACTCTCCCCAAGAGATGGGAATCCAAGGTGACTTCCATTGAAGAAGCAAGGTCGCTTAGGGATATTCCTATTGAAGAGCTCATTGGAAATCTACAAGCACATGAAGCCACACTTGACAAGAGGGAGGAAGTAGAAAGACAAGAGAAGAAAGAGCTAAAGAGAATGAAGAAGGCTGAAATGAAGGCTCAAATTGAAGCTATCATGGAACAAGTCTCTCCATCCTCTCAAGCTAAAGAAGATGCCATGTACTCCAAAGGTCAACTCTACAAAGGCAAGTCCTCCTCCATCCGGTGCTTCACATGTGGAAAGAAGGGTCACTACAAGGAAGATTGCCCACAAGGCAAAAAGACCCATCTTCACAAGAAGAAATGGCAATCAAGCTCAAGTGGCTCCTCCAACTCAAGCTCAAGTGAAGATTCAAGTGAAGGATCAAGCTCAAGCTCAAGTGATGAAGGAGAATGCCATTTTGCTCTTATAGCATCAACAAGTGAAGACTCAAGTGAGGTAAACCTAGACTCGTTAGATAAAGAATCTTTAATTGCTATTATTCATGATATTTGTGCCTCTTATAAGTCTTCTAAAAAGAAAAAGAAAAAGCTTGCTAAAATTGTTGATAATTTGCATGTAGAACTAGATGATCTTGAACATGCTAATTCTTGCTTGCTTATTGATAAAAATGATTGTCTTAGCCAAGTAGACTCTCTTAAACTTGAAAATGCTAGTTTACTTGATAAGATTAAATTTCTAGAAGCTCAACCTCTCATGCCTAGTTCTAGTGAAGAGCATACTTTAATTATTGATTCTCTCATGCATGACATTGATGTTCTTAAATCTGAAAACAAGGACAAAGATTTTGTTTTGCATGAATTAGAAATAGAAAATGCCTCCTTGCTTGCTAAAATCAATGGGCATGAATCTTGTTCTAGTTATACTAATAAAGAGAATGATGTTGCTGCTCTTCATATTGATAGAGATTCTTATTTAACTAAAGCTCTTTGCTTAGAAAATGATCTTTTGCATGCTAGAGATAATATCAATAATTTGTCTTCTACTATTGCCTCTCTTATGCATGATAATGATAGTTTGAGATCATCTTTGCAAAGATTCTTAGTTGGTAAGAAGAGTCTTAATGACATCCTACTCAATTCTACTAAACAAATTGGTAGACATGGTTTAGGATATGATAGTAGTCAAGGGAACAACAAAGATAAAGGACCTCCAATATTCCATGGGGAATCCTCTAGTTCCAAGACTATGGGCACATGTAATTATTGCAATGAAATTCGTCATTATTCTACTTGTTGTCCTTTTAGGAAAGCACCCAAGAGCAATAGGATTTGGGTTGCCAAACTAACCCCTCCGGACCCAAAAACATGATTGGGGACCATTTCATCTTTCTTCTTGTAGGTATTTACAAATGGATTGATTTGAGCTATTGAATTGCAAATTGACTTCTCAATCCACATGAAAGAAGAAAGGTGAGATGTGTAGAGGGTGACAATAAGTGGAAAAGCAATGGTAAGCACAAAGGTATTGTTTTATTGCTTATAACCTTTTCTAACTTGTTTTTGTTATGGTTTTTGAGTCAAAAGTGGCATTTTGTGTTTCTCTTCACACTCTTGCTCAAAAACTGTTTCTAATGATTCTATAGTGCATTACTAACTTGCTTAGACATGTTTGGATATGGTTTGTATATTTAGCATGCCTCTAGATATGTTTTATGAAAAATATGTGCTTTTTCTACAGTAGTTTTGTCGGCCGAGTTTTGTCCTGTCTAAAATTCGACCGATGGGCACCAATGGGTGTTGCCAACAGCTGCGATCGGCCGAGTTGCCAATACACAGAACTCGACCGAAAACACTGTTCACAGAGTATACAGTTGGCTTATTGAATGAGAATTTCCCTCTCAACTAGATTTTCTCAACCAATAGCCTTATTCTTTGGCACTCCATTTGGTACCTTTATATATGCATATTTCCATGTTCTAAATTGCCTATCTTGCTTACAACTCTATCTCTCTAATTGCTCTAAATTGGTATATCTATATGTTGCAATTACTTGCTTTGAGTTGTTTTGCAGGTTTTGATGATGATCTCTTTGGATCTCTTAGTTGTATCTAAAATCACTTCCGTTGTGCTCTAACTTGCTACATCTATCTAGGTGTATATCTTATTTTGATACAACCTTGAGGTTCTTAGGGGCAATCATCTTATGGTAAGGATGCATATATAGTGAGTTATATCCTTTCATGCTTCTAAACTTGCATATCTCCTTGTTTGGATATATCTCTTCATCTAATCATAGCTTGCTCTATCTTGTGTATCGTTTGGCATATCTTGCTATGATCTAGATCCTACTAGTAGTCCTAACTTATGATATCATCTACTAGTAGTTCATATACATGTAGTTCTAACCCTGTTTATAATTGGAATATTTGCTCATCTATATGTTATGCTTGTATCTTATCTCATACATACTCAAGATTGTTCCTTGAATTGCATATCTACTATCTTGAGTTGCTTGCATAACATTGTGATGCAGGGTACATAGATCTACATGATATGTAGAAATTGGAGTTTTTGTGGATTTTTATGCAGCTTTTGCTCCAGTTTCAGTTTTTGCTGCAAGTATAGTGTTTTTTATGCAGAAACTACCTTCTGAGCAAGGCTCATCGCTCTGCCATGAGCCCTGATGGTTTTTGATCAAATTCCATCATCTTGAGGGTCAAAATTGCGATTTATTGTTTTTCTGCAGCACCCTATCTTGCATGTTTTGGGTTGTTCAAGTATATGCTTTAACTTGCTTTTCTTTCTATGCTTGGACAAGCCCCTATCTGTGCTCTTCTACTCTCCTTATATAACTTTTGTTATCTTCTTTCTCTTAACAAGTGGTGTTTCTTAGTTTCTTCATACCCCCACCTTTTTGAAATGACAAAGGGGGAGAAAGATATGTCTTCTTTTGACAACAGGGAGAAGGCATGTATTACATGAAGCAAACAAGCGTGTCCATGTAAAGGGGAGAAGGTAAATGGGAGAAGACATATATGTGTAGAACATATATGAGTAGAAGACATAGTTTCTATAAATGTTATGAAAGCTAACCATGCAGGAGAAATAGCATCAATTGAGGGGGAGTATGAAAACTCCACTAGCATCAATTGAGGGGGAGCATATGAACTCAATTCTACTGAAACCCCTAGGTTTCTCCGAAGGTATGATTTTACTTACAAGCTTTCAATACATTTATGGAATGGTTTGTCATCTTCAAAATGGGGGAGAATGTTGACTCAAGGTCAATTAGGTCAATGTTGACTCAATTAGGTCAATGTTGACTCACGTATAAATTGACTAAACCCTTGTTTTGATGATGACTAACCATTCCACATATTGGTGTCTAATGCTTCTACATTGAGTGATTTCAGATTAGGTTTAGACACACTCCAAATGCCCTAACTTGCGCATATCAAATTGGAGAAAAGACAAGTCAAAATAGCTACAAGTGTGCAATTTGGGATCTCTATGTAAATGACCTTAGAATTGCTTTGTAATCACTTGTAATGATTGTATGACTTGTAATTAAGCTTAGAAAAATTATTGGGACACAAAAATCCATCATTTGTACGGTTAAACGAAAATTCCAAAATACCCATAACAGGGATTTTGTCGGCCGAATTCCAAACTCGGCCGATCCATATATTCTGGAATTTTTGTTGGAATCGGCCGAGTTACGACTCAGCCGATTCACCGTTCGGTCGAGTTTCTAGCTAGGAAACTCGGCCGATCCACTGATCGGTCCAAGATGAAAGTCGACCGATCGACCGAGTTTCTCCAAAGGAACTCGGCCGACGGTCTAGCTTTCAGCCTTGTCTTTTAGTGGTTCGGCCGAATTGCCTTTATAGAAACTCGGCCGATCAGACTGTACTGGAATGCAGAAAAAGCATTTCCAACCGTTGGAGACTTTGTTGGGACCCAAAATAGATCCGTTGCAACTTGTAAAACGGCTATTTTTCGTTCACAAGTGTTCCCAAAGGCTAAGAGGCATCCCCAGCTTTAAATAGGACCCCTTAGGCTTCATTCCAAGGTTGAGCATTCCATGCAAACTCTTTGAGAGGTTCCTATTCTATAGTTGAGTGCTTCCTACAGCCTCCTCTCTCTCTCTAAGCTTAATCACTTGCTACATCCATTAGAGTGAGTAGGAAATCTGTAAGAGAGCTAGTCATATTTGTATATCTTGTGAAGCTCTCACTTCCACCACCTCCCCATCTCTCATTTCCAATCATGAAGATGAAGGTTCTCTCTCTTGTCCAAAAGAGGTGAAGAAGAACAAGGGAAGGAGTCCCTTGGTGAAGATCAAGGCTGAAGACTTGGAGCTAGAGTGGGTAAGCCCTTGGAGAAGGCAGAAGACTCAAGCTCAAGTAGGTAAGTCCTTGGTGGAAGAAGCTTCTCCGAGTGAAGGTGAAGTCAAAGGCGGAAGATCCAAGAAGAGTGGGTAATTCCTACAAGGCTGAAGACTAGTGCAAGATTGGGTAAGTCCTTGGAGAAGGCCGAAGAATCTTGCAAAGTGGGTAAGTCCTTGGTAAGGTTGAAGACTCTTTGTATTGGATAGGTAAGTCCTTTGTTGGGTCATGTATTGTATGTCTTATGAATGAATATAAGAGTGCAATTGTTTGAAGTCCTAGAGGTTGACCTCTCTAGGCAAGTGGACTGACACACTTCTAGTTTGAAGTGTGGAACCACTCTAAATAGCTTGTCTACATGTGTATGTTCAATCTCTCTCATCCTTGCTATGCATGTTTTAGTTGCACTCAAATTACCTATTTAGCAACTTTATCTTGTGATCTATCTTGAAGGTTTAATGAATTTTGTTTAAGTGCTTTCAGCTCTATTCACCCCCCCTCTAGAGCATCTAAGTCACCCATCTAGGATCCAACAAGTGGTATCAGAGCGGGTCTTCTCCAAGCATACTTCTACAAGTAGGAGAAGATGGGTGACTACCTAGGAGGGAGACTCTCTACCAGCCTTCCAATCTTCAATGGGAGCAACTTCCTCTATTGGAGAAGAAGACTTCAATTCTTCATCCAAAGATCAAGTCTCGAGATGTGGCAAATGGTGAACAGCCCATACATTCTACCAAAGACAAACATTGAAGAATGGGATGAAGCCACCTTGATGAAAGCAACCTTGAACGCAAGAGCCATGCACATCCTTTATGCCTCCATGACCCCCACCGAGTTCAACCGAATTTCTTCTTGTGAGACGGCCCATGAGGTATGGAGAAAGCTTTGCATCACTTATGAAGGGACAGATCAAGTGAAGAAAAGCAAAGTCTACATGCTCAAAGGGTTGCTTGAGAACTTCAAGATGGGAAAGGAGGAGAGCATAGCCAACATTTACTCAAGGCTCAACACCATCTTGAATGGTCTTGCTGTTCTAGGACATCCTATGTCTAGTGGAGAGATCAACTCAAAGATACTTAGAACTCTCCCCAAGAGATGGGAATCCAAGGTGACTTCCATTGAAGAAGCAAGGTCGCTTAGGGATATTCCTATTGAAGAGCTCATTGGAAATCTACAAGCACATGAAGCCACACTTGACAAGAGGGAGGAAGTAGAAAGACAAGAGAAGAAATAGCTAAAGAGAATGAAGAAGGCTGAAATGAAGGCTCAAATTGAAGCTATCATGGAACAAGTCTCTCCATCCTCTCAAGCTAAAGAAGATGCCATGTACTCCAAAGGTCAACTCTACAAAGGCAAGTCCTCCTCCATCCGGTGCTTCACATGTGGAAAGAAGGGTCACTACAAGGAAGATTGCCCACAAGGCAAAAAGACCCATCTTCACAAGAAGAAATGGCAATCAAGCTCAAGTGGCTCCTCCAACTCAAGCTCAAGTGAAGATTCAAGTGAAGGATCAAGCTCAAGCTCAAGTGATGAAGGAGAATGCCATTTTGCTCTTATAGCATCAACAAGTGAAGACTCAAGTGAGGTAAACCTAGACTCGTTAGATAAAGAATCTTTAATTGCTATTATTCATGATATTTGTGCCTCTTATAAGTCTTCTAAAAAGAAAAAGAAAAAGCTTGCTAAAATTGTTGATAATTTGCATGTAGAACTAGATGATCTTGAACATGCTAATTCTTGCTTGCTTATTGATAAAAATGATTGTCTTAGCCAAGTAGACTCTCTTAAACTTGAAAATGCTAGTTTACTTGATAAGATTAAATTTCTAGAAGCTCAACCTCTCATGCCTAGTTCTAGTGAAGAGCATACTTTAATTATTGATTCTCTCATGCATGACATTGATGTTCTTAAATCTGAAAACAAGGACAAAGATTTTGTTTTGCATGAATTAGAAATAGAAAATGCCTCCTTGCTTGCTAAAATCAATGGGCATGAATCTTGTTCTAGTTATACTAATAAAGAGAATGATGTTGCTGCTCTTCATATTGATAGAGATTCTTATTTAACTAAAGCTCTTTGCTTAGAAAATGATCTTTTGCATGCTAGAGATAATATCAATAATTTGTCTTCTACTATTGCCTCTCTTATGCATGATAATGATAGTTTGAGATCATCTTTGCAAAGATTCTTAGTTGGTAAGAAGAGTCTTAATGACATCCTACTCAATTCTACTAAACAAATTGGTAGACATGGTTTAGGATATGATAGTAGTCAAGGGAACAACAAAGATAAAGGACCTCCAATATTCCATGGAGAATCCTCTAGTTCCAAGACTATGGGCACATGTAATTATTGCAATGAAATTCGTCATTATTCTACTTGTTGTCCTTTTAGGAAAGCACCCAAGAGCAATAGGATTTGGGTTGCCAAACTAACCCCTCCGGACCCAAAAACATGATTGGGGACCATTTCATCTTTCTTCTTGTAGGTATTTACAAATGGATTGATTTGAGCTATTGAATTGCAAATTGACTTCTCAATCCAATGAAAGAAGAAAGGTGAGATGTGTAGAGGGTGACAACAAGTGGAAAAGCAATGGTAAGCACAAAGGTATTGTTTTATTGCTTATAACCTTTTCTAACTTGTTTTTGTTATGGTTTTTGAGTCAAAAGTGGCATTTTGTGTTTCTCTTCACACTCTTGCTCAAAAACTGTTTCTAATGCTTCTATAGTGCATTACTAACTTGCTTAGACATGTTTGGATATGGTTTGTATATTTAGCATGCCTCTAGATATGTTTTATGAAAAATATGTGCTTTTTCTACAGTAGTTTTGTCGGCCGAGTTTTGTCCTGTCTAAAACTCGACCGATGGGCACCAATGGGTGTTGCCAACAGCTGCGATCGGCCAAGTTGCCAATACACAGAACTCGACCGAAAACACTGTTCACAGAGTATACAGTTGGCTTATTGAATGAGAATTTCCCTCTCAACTAGATTTTCTCAACCAATAGCCTTATTCTTTGGCACTCCATTTGGTACCTTTATATATGCATATTTCCATGTTCTAAATTACCTATCTTGCTTACAACTCTATCTCTCTAATTGCTCTAAATTGGTATATCTATATGTTGCAATTACTTGCTTTGAGTTGTTTTGCAGGTTTTGATGATGATCTCTTTGGATCTCTTAGTTGTGTCTAAAATCGCTTCCGTTGTGCTCTAACTTGCTACATCTATCTAGGTGTATATCTTGTTTTGATACAACCTTGAGGTTCTTAGGGGCAATCATCTTATGGTAAGGATGCATATATAGTGAGTTATATCCTTTCATGCTTCTAAACTTGCATATCTCCTTGTTTGGATATATCTCTTCATCTTATCATAGCTTGCTCTATCTTGTGTATCGTTTGGCATATCTTGCTATGATCTAGATCCTACTAGTAGTCCTAACTTATGATATCATCTACTAGTAGTTCATATACATGTAGTTCTAACCCTGTTTATAATTGGAATATTTGCTCATCTATATGTTATGCTTCTATCTTATCTCATACATACTCAAGATTGTTCCTTGAATTGCATATCTACTATCTTGAGTTGCTTGCATAACATTGTGATGCAGGGTACATAGATCTACATGATATGTAGAAATTGGAGTTTTTGTGGATTTTTATGCAGCTTTTGCTCCAGTTTCAGTTTTTGCTGCAAGTATAGTGTTTTTTATGCAGAAACTACCTTCTGAGCAAGGCTCATTGCTCTGCCATGATCCCTGATGGTTTTTGATCAAATTCCATCATCTTGAGGGTCAAAATTGCGATTTATTGTTTTTCTGCAGCACCCTATCTTGCATGTTTTGGGTTGTTCAAGTATATGCTTTAACTTGCTTTTCTTTCTATGCTTGGACGAGCCCCTATCTGTGCTCTTCTACTCTCCTTATATAACTTTTGTTATCTTCTTTCTCTTAACAAGTGGTGTTTCTTAGTTTCTTCATACCCCCACCTTTTTGAAATGACAAAGGGGGAGAAAGATATGTCTTCTTTTGACAACAGGGAGAAGGCATGTCTTACATGAAGCAAAGAAGCGTGTCCATGTAAAGGGGAGAAGGTAAATGGGAGAAGACATATATGTGTAGAACATAGATGAGTAGAAGACATAGTTTCTATAAATGTTATGAAAGCTAACCATGCAAGAGAAATAGCATCAATTGAGGGGGAGTATGAAAACTCCACTAGCATCAATTGAGGGGGAGCATATGAACTCAATTCTACTGAAACCCCTAGGTTTCTCCGAAGGTATGATTTTACTTACAAGCTTTCAATACATTTATGGAATGGTTTGTCATCTTCAAAAAGGGGGAGAATGTTGACTCAAGGTCAATTAGGTCAATGTTGACTCAATTAGGTCAATGTTGACTCACGTATAAATTGACTAAACCCTTGTTTTGATGATGACTAACCATTCCACATATTAGTGTCTAATGCTTCTACATTGAGTGATTTCAGATTAGGTTTAGACACACTCCAAATGCCCTAACTTGCGCATATCAAATTGGAGAAAAGACAAGTCAAAATAGCTACAAGTGTGCAATTTGGGATCTCTATGTAAATGACCTTAGAATTGCTTTGTAATCACTTGTAATGATTGTATGACTTGTAATTAAGCTTAGAAAAATTATTGGGACACAAAAATCCATCATTTGTACGGTTAAACGAAAATTCCAAAATACCCATAACAGGGATTTTATCGGCCGAATTCCAAACTCGGCCGATCCATATATTCTGGAATTTTTGTTGGAATCGGCCGAGTTACAAACTCAGCCGATTCACCGTTCGGTTGAGTTTCTAGCTAGGAAACTCGGCCGATCCACTGATCGGTCCAAGATGAAAGTCGACCGATCGGCCGAGTTTCCCCAAAGGAACTCGGCCGACAGTCTAGCTTTCAGCCTTGTCTTTTAGTGGTTCGGCCGAATTGCCTTTATAGAAACTCGGCCGATCAGACTGTACTGGAATGCAGAAAAAGCATTTCCAACCGTTGGAGACTTTGTTGGGACCCAAAATAGATCCGTTGCAACTTGTAAAACGGCTATTTTTCGTTCACAAGTGTTCCCAAAGGCTAAGAGGCATCCCCAGCTATAAATAGGACCCCTTGGGCTTCATTCCAAGGTTGAGCATTCCATGCAAACTCTTTGAGAGGTTCCTATTCTATAGTTGAGTGCTTCCTACAGCCTCCTCTCTCTCTCTAAGCTTAAACATTTGCTACATCCATTAGAGTGAGTAGGAAATCTGTAAGAGAGCTAGTCATATTTGTATATCTTGTGAAGCTCTCACTTCCACCACCTACCCATCTCTCATTTCCAATCATGAAGATGAAGGTTCTCTCTCTTGTCCAAGAGAGGTGAAGAAGAACAAGGGAAGGAGTCCCTTGGTGAAGATCAAGGCTGAAGACTTGGAGCTAGAGTGGGTAAGCCCTTGGAGAAGGCAGAAGACTCAAGCTCAAGTAGGTAAGTCCTTGGTGGAAGAAGCTTCTCCGAGTGAAGGTGAAGTCAAAGGCGGAAGATCCAAGAAGAGTGGGTAATTCCTACAAGGCTGAAGACTAGTGCAAGATTGGGTAAGTCCTTGGAGAAGGCCGAAGAATCTTGCAAAGTGGGTAAGTCCTTGGTAAGGTTGAAGACTCTTTGTATTGGATAGGTAAGTCCTTTGTTGGGTCATGTATTGTATGTCTTATGAATGAATATAAGAGTGTAATTGTTTGAAGTCCTAGAGGTTGACCTCTCTAGGCAAGTGGACTGACACACTTCTAGTTTGAAGTGTGGAACCACTCTAAATAGCTTGTCTACATGTGTATGTTCAATCTCTCTCATCCTTGCTATACATGTTTTAGTTGCACTCAAATTACCTATTTAGCAACTTTATCTTGTGATCTATCTTGAAGGTTTAATGAATTTTGTTTAAGTGCTTTGAGCTCTATTCACCCCCCCTCTAGAGCATCTAAGTCACCCATCTAGGATCCAACAAGTGGTATCAGAGCGGGTCTTCTCCAAGCATACTTCTACAAGTAGGAGAAGATGGGTGACTACCTAGGAGGGAGACTCTCTACCAGCCTTCCAATCTTCAATGGGAGCAACTTCCTCTATTGGAGAAGAAGACTTCAATTCTTCATCCAAGGATCAAGTCTCGAGATGTGGCAAATGGTGAACAGCCCATACATTCTACCAAAGACAAACATTGAAGAATGGGATGAAGCCACCTTGATGAAAGCAACCTTGAACGCAAGAGCCATGCACATCCTTTATGCCTCCATGACCCCCACCGAGTTCAACTGGATTTCTTCTTGTGAGACGGCCCATGAGATATGGAGAAAGCTTTGCATCACTTATGAAGGGACAGATCAAGTGAAGGAAAGCAAAGTCTACATGCTCAAAGGGTTGCTTGAGAACTTCAAGATGGGAAAGGAGGAGAGCATAGCCAACATGTACTCAAGGCTCAACACCATCTTGAATGGTCTTGCTGTTCTAGGACATCCTATGTCTAGTGGAGAGATCAACTCAAAGATACTTAGAACTCTCCCCAAGAGATGGGAATCCAAGGTGACTTCCATTGAAGAAGCAAGGTCGCTTAGGGATATTCCTATTGAAGAGCTCATTGGAAATCTACAAGCACATGAAGCCACACTTGACAAGAGGGAGGAAGTAGAAAGACAAGAGAAGAAAGAGCTAAAGAGAATGAAGAAGGCTGAAATGAAGGCTCAAATTGAAGCTATCATGGAACAAGTCTCTCCATCCTCTCAAGCTAAAGAAGATGCCATGTACTCCAAAGGTCAACTCTACAAAGGCAAGTCCTCCTCCATCCGGTGCTTCACATGTGGAAAGAAGGGTCACTACAAGGAAGATTGCCCACAAGGCAAAAAGACCCATCTTCACAAGAAGAAATGGCAATCAAGCTCAAGTGGCTCCTCCAACTCAAGCTCAAGTGAAGATTCAAGTGAAGGATCAAGCTCAAGCTCAAGTGATGAAGGAGAATGCCATTTTGCTCTTATAGCATCAACAAGTGAAGACTCAAGTGAGGTAAACCTAGACTCGTTAGATAAAGAATCTTTAATTGCTATTATTCATGATATTTGTGCCTCTTATAAGTCTTCTAAAAAGAAAAAGAAAAAGCTTGCTAAAATTGTTGATAATTTGCATGTAGAACTAGATGATCTTGAACATGCTAATTCTTGCTTGCTTATTGATAAAAATGATTGTCTTAGCCAAGTAGACTCTCTTAAACTTGAAAATGCTAGTTTACTTGATAAGATTAAATTTCTAGAAGCTCAACCTCTCATGCCTAGTTCTAGTGAAGAGCATACTTTAATTATTGATTCTCTCATGCATGACATTGATGTTCTTAAATCTGAAAACAAGGACAAAGATTTTGTTTTGCATGAATTAGAAATAAAAATGCCTCCTTGCTTTCTAAAATCAATGGGCATGAATGTTGTTCTAGTTATACTAATAAAGAGAATGATGTTGCTGCTCTTCATATTGATAGAGATTCTTCTTTAACTAAAGCTCTTTGCTTAGAAAATGATCTTTTGCATGCTAGAGATAATATCAATAACTTGTCTTCTACTATTGCCTCTCTTATGCATGATAATGATAGTTTGAGATCATCTTTGCAAAGATTCTTAGTTGGTAAGAAGAGTCTTAATGACATCCTACTCAATTCTACTAAACAAATTGGTAGACATGGTTTAGGATATGATAGTAGTCAAGGGAACAACAAAGATAAAGGACCTCCAATATTCCATGGAGAATCCTCTAGTTCCAAGACTATGGGCACATGTAATTATTGCAATGAAATTGGTCATTATTCTACTTGTTGTCCTTTTAGGAAAGCAGCCAAGAGCAATAGGATTTGGGTTGCCAAACTAACCCCTCCGGACCCAAAAACATGATTGGGGACCATTTCATCTTTCTTCTTGTAGGTATTTACAAATGGATTGATCTGAGCTATTGAATTGCAAATTGACTTCTCAATCCACATGAAAGAAGAAAGGTGAGATGTGTAGAGGGTGACAACAAGTGGAAAAGCAATGGTAAGCACAAAGGTATTGTTTTATTGCTTATAACCTTTTCTAACTTGTTTTTGTTATGGTTTTTGAGTCAAAAGTGGCATTTTGTGTTTCTCTTCACACTCTTGCTCAAAAACTATTTCTAATGCTTCTATAGTGCATTACTAACTTGCTTAGACATGATTGGATATGGTTTGTATATTTAGCATGCCTCTAGATATGTTTTATGAAAAATATGTGCTTTTTCTACAGTAGTTTTGTCGGCCGAGTTTTGTCCTGTCTAAAACTCGACCGATGGGCACCAATGGGTGTTGCCAACAGCTGCGATCGGCCGAGTTGCTAATACACAGAACTCGACCGAAAACACTGTTCACAGAGTATACAGTTGGCTTATTGAATGAGAATTTCCCTCTCAACTAGATTTTCTCAACCAATAGCCTTATTCTTTGGCACTCCATTTGGTACCTTTATATATGCATATTTCCATGTTCTAAATTGCCTATCTTGCTTACAACTCTATCTCTCTAATTGCTCTAAATTGGTATATCTATATGTTGCAATTACTTGCTTTGAGTTGTTTTGCAGGTTTTGATGATGATCTCTTTGGATCTCTTAGTTGTGTCTAAAATCGCTTCCGTTGTGCTCTAACTTGCTACATCTATCTAGGTGTATATCTTGTTTTGATACAACCTTGAGGTTCTTAGGGGCAATCATCTTATGGTAAGGATGCATATATAGTGAGTTATATCCTTTCATGCTTCTAAACTTGCATATCTCCTTGTTTGGATACATCTCTTCATCTAATCATAGCTTGCTCTATCTTGTGTATCGTTTGGCATATCTTGCTATGATCTAGATCCTACTAGTAGTCCTAACTTATGATATCATCTACTAGTAGTTCATATACATGTAGTTCTAACCCTGTTTATAATTGGAATATTTGCTCATCTATATGTTATGCTTGTATCTTATCTCATACATACTCAAGATTGTTCCTTGAATTGCATATCTACTATCTTGAGTTGCTTGCATAACATTGTGATGCAGGGTACATAGATCTACATGATATGTAGAAATTGGAGTTTTTGTGGATTTTTATGCAGCTTTTGCTCCAGTTTCAGTTTTTGCTGCAAGTATAGTGTTTTTTATGCAGAAACTACCTTCTGAGCAAGGCTCATCGCTCTGCCATGAGCCCTGATGGTTTTTGATCAAATTCCATCATCTAGAGGGTCAAAATTGCGATTTATTGTTTTTCTGCAGCACCCTATCTTGCATGTTTTGGGTTGTTCAAGTATATGCTTTAACTTGCTTTTCTTTCTATGCTTGGACAAGCCCCTATCTGTGCTCTTATACTCTCCTTATATAACTTTTGTTATCTTCTTTCTCTTAACAAGTGGTGTTTCTTAGTTTCTTCATACCCCCACCTTTTTGAAATGACAAAGGGGGAGAAAGATATGTCTTCTTTTGACAACAGGGAGAAGGCATGTCTTACATGAAGCAAAGAAGCGTGTCCATGTAAAGGGGAGAAGGTAAATGGGAGAAGACATATATGTGTAGAACATATATGAGTAGAAGACATAGTTTCTATAAATGTTATGAAAGCTAACCATGCAGGAGAAATAGCATCAATTGAGGGGGAGTATGAAAACTCCACTAGCATCAATTGAGGGGGAGCATATGAACTCAATTCTACTGAAACCCCTAGGTTTCTCCGAAGGTATGATTTTACTTACAAGCTTTCAATACATTTATGGAATGGTTTGTCATCTTCAAAAAGGGGGAGAATGTTGACTCAAGGTCAATTAGGTCAATGTTGACTCACGTATAAATTGACTAAACCCTTGTTTTGATGATGACTAACCATTCCACATATTGGTGTCTAATGCTTCTACATTGAGTGATTTCAGATTAGGTTTAGACACACTCCAAATGCCCTAACTTGCGCATATCAAATTGGAGAAAAGACAAGTCAAAATAGTTACAAGTGTGCAATTTGGGATCTCTATGTAAATGACCTTAGTATTGCTTTGTAATCACTTGTAATGATTGTATGACTTGTAATTAAGCTTAGAAAAATTATTGGGACACAAAAATCCATCATTTGTATGGTTAAACAAAAATTCCAAAATACCCATAATAGGGATTTTGTCGGCCGAATTCCAAACTCGGCCGATCCATATATTCTGGAATTTTTGTTGGAATCGGCCGAGTTACAAACTCAGCCGATTCACCGTTCGGTCGAGTTTCTAGCTAGGAAACTCGGCCGATCCACTGATCGGTCCAAGATGAAAGTCGACCGATCGGCCGAGTTTCTCCAAAGGAACTCGGCCGACGGTCTAGCTTTCAGCCTTGTCTTTTAGTGGTTCGGCCGAATTGCCTTTATAGAAACTCGGCCGATCAGACTGTACTGGAATGCAGAAAAAGCATTTCCAACCGTTGGAGACTTTGTTGGGACCCAAAATAGATCCGTTGCAACTTGTAAAACGGCTATTTTTCGTTCACAAGTGTTCCCAAAGGCTAAGAGGCATCCCCAGCTATAAATAGGACCCCTTGGGCTTCATTCCAAGGTTGAGCATTCCATGCAAACTCTTTGAGAGGTTCCTATTCTATAGTTGAGTGCTTCCTACAGCCTCCTCTCTCTCTCTAAGCTTAATCACTTGCTACATCCATTAGAGTGAGTAGGAAATCTGTAAGAGAGCTAGTCATATTTGTATATCTTGTGAAGCTCTCACTTCCACCACCTCCCCATCTCTCATTTCCAATCATGAAGATGAAGGTTCTCTCTCTTGTCCAAGAGAGGTGAAGAAGAACAAGGGAAGGAGTCCCTTGGTGAAGATCAAGGCTGAAGACTTGGAGCTAGAGTGGGTAAGCCCTTGGAGAAGGCAGAAGACTCAAGCTCAAGTAGGTAAGTCCTTGGTGGAAGAAGCTTCTCCGAGTGAAGGTGAAGTCAAAGGCGGAAGATCCAAGAAGAGTGGGTAATTCCTACAAGGCTGAAGACTAGTGCAAGATTGGGTAAGTCCTTGGAGAAGGCCGAAGAATCTTGCAAAGTGGGTAAGTCCTTGGTAAGGTTGAAGACTCTTTGTATTGGATAGGTAAGTCCTTTGTTGGGTCATGTATTGTATGTCTTATGAATGAATATAAGAGTGCAATTGTTTGAAGTCCTAGAGGTTGACCTCTCTAGGCAAGTGGACTGACACACTTCTAGTTTGAAGTGTGGAACCACTCTAAATAGCTTGTCTACATGTGTATGTTCAATCTCTCTCATCCTTGCTATGCATGTTTTAGTTGCACTCAAATTACCTATTTAGCAACTTTATCTTGTGATCTATCTTGAAGGTTTAATGAATTTTGTTTAAGTTCTTTCAGCTCTATTCACCCCCCTCTAGAGCATCTAAGTCACCCATCTAGGATCCAACAAGTGGTATCAGAGCGGGTCTTCTCCAAGCATACTTCTACAAGTAGGAGAAGATGGGTGACTACCTAGGAGGGAGACTCTCTACCAGCCTTCCAATCTTCAATGGGAGCAACTTCCTCTATTGGAGAAGAAGACTTCAATTCTTCATCCAAGGATCAAGTCTCGAGATGTGGCAAATGGTGAACAGCCCATACATTCTACCAAAGACAAACATTGAAGAATGGGATGAAGCCACCTTGATGAAAGCAACCTTGAACGCAAGAGCCATGCACATCCTTTATGCCTCCATGACCCCCACCGAGTTCAACTGGATTTCTTCTTGTGAGACGGCCCATGAGGTATGGAGAAAGCTTTGCATCACTTATGAAGGGACAGATCAAGTGAAGGAAAGCAAAGTCTACATGCTCAAAGGGTTGCTTGAGAACTTCAAGATGGGAAAGGAGGAGAGCATAGCCAACATGTACTCAAGTCTCAACACCATCTTGAATGGTCTTGCTGTTCTAGGACATCCTATGTCTAGTGGAGAGATCAACTCAAAGATACTTATAACTCTCCCCAAGAGATGGGAATCCAAGGTGACTTCCATTGAAGAAGCAAGGTCGCTTAGGGATATTCCTATTGAAGAGCTCATTGGAAATCTACAAGCACATGAAGCCACACTTGACAAGAGGGAGGAAGTAGAAAGACAAGAGAAGAAAGAGCTAAACAGAATGAAGAAGGCTGAAATGAAGGCTCAAATTGAAGCTATCATGGAACAAGTCTCTCCATCCTCTCAAGCTAAAGAAGATGCCATGTACTCCAAAGGTCAACTCTACAAAGGCAAGTCCTCCTCCATCCGGTGCTTCACATGTGGAAAGAAGGGTCACTACAAGGAAGATTGCCCACAAGGCAAAAAGACCCATCTTCACAAGAAGAAATGGCAATCAAGCTCAAGTGGCTCCTCCAACTCAAGCTCAAGTGAAGATTCAAGTGAAGGATCAAGCTCAAGCTCAAGTGATGAAGGAGAATGCCATTTTGCTCTTATAGCATCAACAAGTGAAGACTCAAGTGAGGTAAACCTAGACTCGTTAGATAAAGAATCTTTAATTGCTATTATTCATGATATTTGTGCCTCTTATAAGTCTTCTAAAAAGAAAAAGAAAAAGCTTGCTAAAATTGTTGATAATTTGCATGTAGAACTAGATGATCTTGAACATGCTAATTCTTGCTTGCTTATTGATAAAAATGATTGTCTTAGCCAAGTAGACTCTCTTAAACTTGAAAATGCTAGTTTACTTGATAAGATTAAATTTCTAGAAGCTCAACCTCTCATGCCTAGTTCTAGTGAAGAGCATACTTTAATTATTGATTCTCTCATGCATGACATTGATGTTCTTAAATCTGAAAACAAGGACAAAGATTTTGTTTTGCATGAATTAGAAATAGAAAATGCCTCCTTGCTTGCTAAAATCAATGGGCATGAATCTTGTTCTAGTTATACTAATAAAGAGAATGATGTTGCTGCTCTTCATATTGATAGAGATTCTTATTTAACTAAAGCTCTTTGCTTAGAAAATGATCTTTTGCATGCTAGAGATAATATCAATAATTTGTCTTCTACTATTGCCTCTCTTATGCATGATAATGATAGTTTGAGATCATCTTTGCAAAGATTCTTAGTTGGTAAGAAGAGTCTTAATGACATCCTACTCAATTCTACTAAACAAATTGGTAGACATGGTTTAGGATATGATAGTAGTCAAGGGAACAACAAAGATAAAGGACCTCCAATATTCCATGGAGAATCCTCTAGTTCCAAGACTATGGGCACATGTAATTATTGCAATGAAATTGGTCATTATTCTACTTGTTGTCCTTTTAGGAAAGCACCCAAGAGCAATAGGATTTGGGTTGCCAAACTAACCCCTCCGGACCCAAAAACATGATTGGGGACCATTTCATCTTTCTTCTTGTAGGTATTTACAAATGGATTGATTTGAGCTATTGAATTGCAAATTGACTTCTCAATCCACATGAAAGAAGAAAGGTGAGATGTGTAGAGGGTGACAACAAGTGGAAAAGCAATGGTAAGCACAAAGGTATTGTTTTATTGCTTATAACCTTTTCTAACTTGTTTTTGTTATGGTTTTTGAGTCAAAAGTGGCATTTTGTGTTTCTCTTCACACTCTTGCTCAAAAACTGTTTCTAATGCTTCTATAGTGCATTACTAACTTGCTTAGACATGTTTGGATATGGTTTGTATATTTATCATGCCTCTAGATATGTTTTATGAAAAATATGTGCTTTTTCTACAGTAGTTTTGTCGGCCGAGTTTTGTCCTGTCTAAAACTCGACCGATGGGCACCAATGGGTGTTGCCAACAGCTGCGATCGGCCGAGTTGCCAATACACAGAACTCGACCGAAAACACTGTTCACAGAGTATACAGTTGGCTTATTGAATGAGAATTTCCCTCTCAACTAGATTTTCTCAACCAATAGCCTTATTCTTTGGCACTCCATTTGGTACCTTTATATATGCATATTTCCATGTTCTAAATTGCCTATCTTGCTTACAACTCTATCTCTCTATTTTCTCTAAATTGGTATATCTATATGTTGCAATTACTTGCTTTGAGTTGTTTTGCAGGTTTTGATGATGATCTCTTTGGATCTCTTAGTTGTGTCTAAAATCGCTTCCGTTGTGCTCTAACTTGCTACATCTATCTAGGTGTATATCTTGTTTTGATACAACCTTGAGGTTCTTAGGGGCAATCATCTTATGGTAAGGATGCATATATAGTGAGTTATATCCTTTCATGCTTCTAAACTTGCATATCTCCTTGTTTGGATATATCTCTTCATCTAATCATAGCTTGCTCTATCTTGTGTATCGTTTGGCATATCTTGCTATGATCTAGATCCTACTAGTTGTCCTAACTTATGATATCATCTACTAGTAGTTCATATACATGTAGTTCTAACCCTGTTTATAATTGGAATATTTGCTCATCTATATGTTATGCTTGTATCTTATCTCATACATACTCAAGATTGTTCCTTGAATTGCATATCTACTATCTTGAGTTGCTTGCATAACATTGTGATGCAGGGTACATAGATCTACATGATATGTAGAAATTGGAGTTTTTGTGGATTTTTATGCAGCTTTTGCTCCAGTTTCAGTTTTTGCTGCAAGTATAGTGTTTTTTATGCAGAAACTACCTTCTGAGCAAGGCTCATCGCTTTGCCATGAGCCCTGATGGTTTTTGATCAAATTCCATCATCTAGAGGGTCAAAATTGCGATTTATTGTTTTTCTGCAGCACCCTATCTTGCATGTTTTGGGTTATTCAAGTATATGCTTTAACTTGCTTTTCTTTCTATGCTTGGACAAGCCCCTATCTGTGCTCTTCTACTCTCCTTATATAACTTTTGTTATCTTCTTTCTCTTAACAAGTGGTGTTTCTTAGTTTCTTCATACCCCCACCTTTTTGAAATGACAAAGGGGGAGAAAGATATGTCTTCTTTTGACAACAGGGAGAAGGCATGTCTTACATGAAGCAAAGAAGCGTGTCCATGTAAAGGGGAGAAGGTAAATGGGAGAAGACATATATGTGTAGAACATATATGAGTAGAAGACATAGTTTCTATAAATGTTATGAAAGCTAACCATGCAGGAGAAATAGCATCAATTGAGGGGGAGTATGAAAACTCCACTAGCATCAATTGAGGGGGAGCATATGAACTCAATTCTACTGAAACCCCTAGGTTTCTCCGAAGGTATGATTTTACTTACAAGCTTTCAATACATTTATGGAATGGTTTGTCATCTTCAAAAAGGGGGAGAATGTTGACTCAAGGTCAATTAGGTCAATGTTGACTCACGTATAAATTGACTAAACCCTTGTTTTGATGATGACTAACCATTCCACATATTGGTGTCTAATGCTTCTACATTGAGTGATTTCAGATTAGGTTTAGACACACTCCAAATGCCCTAACTTGCGCATATCAAATTGGAGAAAAGACAAGTCAAAATAGCTACAAGTGTGCAATTTGGGATCTCTATGTAAATGACCTTAGTATTGCTTTGTAATCACTTGTAATGATTGTATGACTTGTAATTAAGCTTAGAAAAATTATTGGGACACAAAAATCCATCATTTGTATGGTTAAACAAAAATTCCAAAATACCCATAATAGGGATTTTGTCGGCCGAATTCCAAACTCGGCCGATCCATATATTCTGGAATTTTTGTTGGAATCGGCCGAGTTACAAACTCAGCCGATTCACCGTTCGGTCGAGTTTCTAGCTAGGAAACTCGGCCGATCCACTGATCGGTCCAAGATGAAAGTCGACCGATCGGCCGAGTTTCTCCAAAGGAACTCGGCCGACGGTCTAGCTTTCAGCCTTGTCTTTTAGTGGTTCGGCCGAATTGCCTTTATAGAAACTCGGCCGATCAGACTGTACTGGAATGCAGAAAAAGCATTTCTAACCGTTGGAGACTTTGTTGGGACCCAAAATAGATCCGTTGCAACTTGTAAAACGGCTATTTTTCGTTCACAAGTGTTCCCAAAGGCTAAGAGGCATCCCCAGCTATAAATAGGACCCCTTGGGCTTCATTCCAAGGTTGAGCATTCCATGCAAACTCTTTGAGAGGTTCCTATTCTATAGTTGAGTGCTTCCTACAGCCTCCTCTCTCTCTCTAAGCTTAATCACTTGCTACATCCATTAGAGTGAGTAGGAAATCTGTAAGAGAGCTAGTCATATTTGTATATCTTGTGAAGCTCTCACTTCCACCACCTCCCCATCTCTCATTTCCAATCATGAAGATGAAGGTTCTCTCTCTTGTCCAAGAGAGGTGAAGAAGAACAAGGGAAGGAGTCCCTTGGTGAAGATCAAGGCTGAAGACTTGGAGCTAGAGTGGGTAAGCCCTTGGAGAAGGCAGAAGACTCAAGCTCAAGTAGGTAAGTCCTTGGTGGAAGAAGCTTCTCCGAGTGAAGGTGAAGTCAAAGGCGGAAGATCCAAGAAGAGTGGGTAATTCCTACAAGGCTGAAGACTAGTGCAAGATTGGGTAAGTCCTTGGAGAAGGCCGAAGAATCTTGCAAAGTGGGTAAGTCCTTGGTAAGGTTGAAGACTCTTTGTATTGGATAGGTAAGTCCTTTGTTGGGTCATGTATTGTATGTCTTATGAATGAATATAAGAGTGCAATTGTTTGAAGTCCTATAGGTTGACCTCTCTAGGCAAGTGGACTGACACACTTCTAGTTTGAAGTGTGGAACCACTCTAAATAGCTTGTCTACATGTGTATGTTCAATCTCTCTCATCCTTGCTATGCATGTTTTAGTTGCACTCAAATTACCTATTTAGCAACTTTATCTTGTGATCTATCTTGAAGGTTTAATGAATTTTGTTTAAGTTCTTTCAGCTCTATTCACCCCCCCTCTAGAGCATCTAAGTCACCCATCTAGGATCCAACAAGTGGTATCAGAGCGGGTCTTCTCCAAGAATACTTCTACAAGTAGGAGAAGATGGGTGACTACCTAGGAGGGAGACTCTCTACCAGCCTTCCAATCTTCAATGGGAGCAACTTCCTCTATTGGAGAAGAAGACTTCAATTCTTCATCCAAGGATCAAGTCTCGAGATGTGGCAAATGGTGAACAGCCCATACATTCTACCAAAGACAAACATTGAAGAATGGGATGAAGCCACCTTGATGAAAGCAACCTTGAACGCAAGAGCCATGCACATCCTTTATGCCTCCATGACCCCCACCGAGTTCAACCGGATTTCTTCTTGTGAGACGGCCCATGAGGTATGGAGAAAGCTTTGCATCACTTATGAAGGGACAGATCAAGTGAAGGAAAGCAAAGTCTACATGCTCAAAGGGTTGCTTGAGAACTTCAAGATGGGAAAGGAGGAGAGCATAGCCAACATGTACTCAAGGCTCAACACCATCTTGAATGGTCTTGCTGTTCTAGGACATCCTATGTCTAGTGGAGAGATCAACTCAAAGATACTTAGAACTCTCCCCAAGAGATGGGAATCCAAGGTGACTTCCATTGAAGAAGCAAGGTCGCTTAGGGATATTCCTATTGAAGAGCTCATTGGAAATCTACAAGCACATGAAGCCACACTTGACAAGAGGGAGGAAGTAGAAAGACAAGAGAAGAAAGAGCTAAAGAGAATGAAGAAGGCTGAAATGAAGGCTCAAATTGAAGCTATCATGGAACAAGTCTCTCCATCCTCTCAAGCTAAAGAAGATGCCATGTACTCCAAAGGTCAACTCTACAAAGGCAAGTCCTCCTCCATCCGGTGCTTCACATGTGGAAAGAAGGGTCACTACAAGGAAGATTGCCCACAAGGCAAAAAGACCCATCTTCACAAGAAGAAATGGCAATCAAGCTCAAGTGGCTCCTTCAACTCAAGCTCAAGTGAAGATTCAAGTGAAGGATCAAGCTCAAGCTCAAGTGATGAAGGAGAATGCCATTTTGCTCTTATAGCATCAACAAGTGAAGACTCAAGTGAGGTAAACCTAGACTCGTTAGATAAAGAATCTTTAATTGCTATTATTCATGATATTTGTGCCTCTTATAAGTCTTCTAAAAAGAAAAAGAAAAAGCTTGCTAAAATTGTTGATAATTTGCATGTAGAACTAGATGATCTTGAACATGCTAATTCTTGCTTGCTTATTGATAAAAATGATTGTCTTAGCCAAGTAGACTCTCTTAAACTTGAAAATGCTAGTTTACTTGATAAGATTAAATTTCTAGAAGCTCAACCTCTCATGCCTAGTTCTAGTGAAGAGCATACTTTAATTATTGATTCTCTCATGCATGACATTGATGTTCTTAAATCTGAAAACAAGGACAAAGATTTTGTTTTGCATGAATTAGAAATAGAAAATGCCTCCTTGCTTGCTAAAATCAATGGGCATGAATCTTGTTCTAGTTATACTAATAAAGAGAATGATGTTGCTGCTCTTCATATTGATAGAGATTCTTATTTAACTAAAGCTCTTTGCTTAGAAAATGATCTTTTGCATTCTAGAGATAATATCAATAATTTGTCTTCTACTATTGCCTCTCTTATGCATGATAATGATAGTTTGAGATCATCTTTGCAAAGATTCTTAGTTGGTAAGAAGAGTCTTAATGACATCCTACTCAATTCTACTAAACAAATTGGTAGACATGGTTTAGGATATGATAGTAGTCAAGGGAACAACAAAGATAAAGGACCTCCAATATTCAATGGAGAATCCTCTAGTTCCAAGACTATGGGAACACGTAATTATTGCAATGAAATTGGTCATTATTCTACTTGTTGTCCTTTTAGGAAAGCACCCAAGAGCAATAGGATTTGGGTTGCCAAACTAACCCCTCCGGACCCAAAAACATGATTGGGGACCATTTCATCTTTCTTCTTGTAGGTATTTACAAATGGATTGATTTGAGCTATTGAATTGCAAATTGACTTCTCAATCCACATGAAAGAAGAAAGGTGAGATGTGTAGAGGGTGACAACAAGTGGAAAAGCAATGGTAAGCACAAAGGTATTGTTTTATTGCTTATAACCTTTTCTAACTTGTTTTTGTTATGGTTTTTGAGTCAAAAGTGGCATTTTGTGTTTCTCTTCACACTCTTGCTCAAAAACTGTTTCTAATGCTTCTATAGTGCATTACTAACTTGCTTAGACATGTTTGGATATGGTTTGTATATTTATCATGCCTCTAGATATGTTTTATGAAAAATATGTGCTTTTTCTACAGTAGTTTTGTCGGCCGAGTTTTGTCCTGTCTAAAACTCGACCGATGGGCACCAATGGGTGTTGCCAACAGCTGCGATCGGCCGAGTTGCCAATACACAGAACTCGACCGAAAACACTGTTCACAGAGTATACAGTTGGCTTATTGAATGAGAATTTCCCTCTCAACTAGATTTTCTCAACCAATAGCCTTATTCTTTGGCACTCCATTTGGTACCTTTATATATGCATATTTCCATGTTCTAAATTGCCTATCTTGCTTACAACTCTATCTCTCTAATTGCTCTAAATTGGTATATCTATATGTTGCAATTACTTGCTTTGAGTTGTTTTGCAGGTTTTGATGATGATCTCTTTGGATCTCTTAGTTGTGTCTAAAATCGCTTCCGTTGTGCTCTAACTTGCTACATCTATCTAGGTGTATATCTTGTTTTGATACAACCTTGAGGTTCTTAGGGGCAATCATCTTATGGTAAGGATGCATATATAGTGAGTTATATCCTTTCATGCTTCTAAACTTGCATATCTCCTTGTTTGGATATATCTCTTCATCTAATCATAGCTTGCTCTATCTTGTGTATCGTTTGGCATATCTTGCTATGATCTAGATCCTACTAGTAGTCCTAACTTATGATATCATCTACTAGTAGTTCATATACATGTAGTTCTAACCCTGTTTATAATTGGAATATTTGCTCATCTATATGTTATGCTTGTATCTTATCTCATACATACTCAAGATTGTTCCTTGAATTGCATATCTACTATCTTGAGTTGCTTGCATAACATTGTGATGCAGGGTACATAGATCTACATGATATGTAGAAATTGGAGTTTTTGTGGATTTTTATGCAGCTTTTGCTCCAGTTTCAGTTTTTGCTGCAAGTATAGTGTTTTTTATGCAGAAACTACCTTCTGAGCAAGGCTCATCGCTCTGCCATGAGCCCTGATGGTTTTTGATCAAATTCCATCATCTAGAGGGTCAAAATTGCGATTTATTGTTTTTCTGCAGCACCCTATCTTGCATGTTTTGGGTTGTTCAAGTATATGCTTTAACTTGCTTTTCTTTCTATGCTTGGACAAGCCCCTATCTGTGCTCTTCTACTCTCCTTATATAACTTTTGTTATCTTCTTTCTCTTAACAAGTGGTGTTTCTTAGTTTCTTCATACCCCCACCTTTTTGAAATGACAAAGGGGGAGAAAGATATGTCTTCTTTTGACAACAGGGAGAAGGCATGTCTTACATGAAGCAAAGAAGCGTGTCCATGTAAAGGGGAGAAGGTAAATGGGAGAAGACATATATGTGTAGAACATATATGAGTAGAAGACATAGTTTCTATAAATGTTATGAAAGCTAACCATGCAGGAGAAATAGCATCAATTGAGGGGGAGTATGAAAACTCCACTAGCATCAATTGAGGGGGAGCATATGAACTCAATTCTACTGAAACCCCTAGGTTTCTCCGAAGGTATGATTTTACTTACAAGCTTTCAATACATTTATGGAATGGTTTGTCATCTTCAAAAAGGGGGAGAATGTTGACTCAAGGTCAATTAGGTCAATGTTGACTCAATTAGGTCAATGTTGACTCACGTATAAATTGACTAAACCCTTGTTTTGATGATGACTAACCATTCCACATATTGGTGTCTAATGCTTCTACATTGAGTGATTTCAGATTAGGTTTAGACACACTCCAAATGCCCTAACTTGCGCATATCAAATTGGAGAAAAGACAAGTCAAAATAGCTACAAGTGTGCAATTTGGGATCTCTATGTAAATGACCTTAGTATTGTTTTGTAATCACTTGTAATGATTGTATGACATGTAATTAAGCTTAGAAAAATTATTGGGACACAAAAATCCATCATTTGTATGGTTAAACAAAAATTCCAAAATACCCATAATAGGGATTTTGTCGGCCGAATTCCAAACTCGGCCGATCCATATATTCTGGAATTTTTGTTGGAATCGGCCGAGTTACAAACTCAGCCGATTCACCGTTCGGTCGAGTTTCTAGCTAGGAAACTCGGCCGATCCACTGATCGGTCCAAGATGAAAGTCGACCGATCGGCCGAGTTTCTCCAAAGGAACTCGGCCGACGGTCTAGCTTTCAGCCTTGTCTTTTAGTGGTTCGGCCGAATTGCCTTTATAGAAACTCGGCCGATCAGACTGTACTGGAATGCAGAAAAAGCATTTCCAACCGTTGGAGACTTTGTTGGGACCCAAAATAGATCCGTTGCAACTTGTAAAACGGCTATTTTTCGTTCACAAGTGTTCCCAAAGGCTAAGAGGCATCCCCAGCTATAAATAGGACCCCTTGGGCTTCATTCCAAGGTTGAGCATTCCATGCAAACTCTTTGAGAGGTTCCTATTCTATAGTTGAGTGCTTCCTACAGCCTCCTCTCTCTCTCTAAGCTTAATCACTTGCTACATCCATTAGAGTGAGTAGGAAATCTGTAAGAGAGCTAGTCATATTTGTATATCTTGTGAAGCTCTCACTTCCACCACCTCCCCATCTCTCATTTCCAATCATGAAGATGAAGGTTCTCTCTCTTGTCCAAGAGAGGTGAAGAAGAACAAGGGAAGGAGTCCCTTGGTGAAGATCAAGGCTGAAGACTTGGAGCTAGAGTGGGTAAGCCCTTGGAGAAGGCAGAAGACTCAAGCTCAAGTAGGTAAGTCCTTGGTGGAAGAAGCTTCTCCGAGTGAAGGTGAAGTCAAAGGCGGAAGATCCAAGAAGAGTGGGTAATTCCTACAAGGCTGAAGACTAGTGCAAGATTGGGTAAGTCCTTGGAGAAGGCCGAAGAATCTTGCAAAGTGGGTAAGTCCTTGGTAAGGTTGAAGACTCTTTGTATTGGATAGGTAAGTCCTTTGTTGGGTCATGTATTGTATGTCTTATGAATGAATATAAGAGTGCAATTGTTTGAAGTCCTATAGGTTGACCTCTCTAGGCAAGTGGACTGACACACTTCTAGTTTGAAGTGTGGAACCACTCTAAATAGCTTGTCTACATGTGTATGTTCAATCTCTCTCATCCTTGCTATGCATGTTTTAGTTGCACTCAAATTACCTATTTAGCAACTTTATCTTGTGATCTATCTTGAAGGTTTAATGAATTTTGTTTAAGTGCTTTCAGCTCTATTCACCCCCCCTCTAGAGCATCTAAGTCACCCATCTAGGATCCAACAAGTGGTATCAGAGCGGGTCTTCTCCAAGAATACTTCTACAAGTAGGAAAAGATGGGTGACTACCTAGGAGGGAGACTCTCTACCAGCCTTCCAATCTTCAATGGGAGCAACTTCCTCTATTGGAGAAGAAGACTTCGATTCTTCATCCAAGGATCAAGTCTCGAGATGTGGCAAATGGTGAACAGCCCATACATTCTACCAAAGACAAACATTGAAGAATGGGATGAAGCCACCTTGGTGAAAGCAACCTTGAACGCAAGAGCCATGCACATCCTTTATGCCTCCATGACCCCCACCGAGTTCAACCGGATTTCTTCTTGTGAGACGGCCCATGAGGTATGGAGAAAGCTTTGCATCACTTATGAAGGGACAGATCAAGTGAAGGAAAGCAAAGTCTACATGCTCAAAGGGTTGCTTGAGAACTTCAAGATGGGAAAGGAGGAGAGCATAGCCAACATGTACTCAAGGCTCAACACCATCTTGAATGGTCTTGCTGTTCTAGGACATCCTATGTCTAGTGGAGAGATCAACTCAAAGATACTTAGAACTCTCCCCAAGAGATGGGAATCCAAGGTGACTTCCATTGAAGAAGCAAGGTCGCTTAGGGATATTCCTATTGAAGAGCTCATTGGAAATCTACAAGCACATGAAGCCACACTTGACAAGAGGGAGGAAGTAGAAAGATAAGAGAAGAAAGAGCTAAAGAGAATGAAGAAGGCTGAAATGAAGGCTCAAATTGAAGCTATCATGGAACAAGTCTCTCCATCCTCTCAAGCTAAAGAAGATGCCATGTACTCCAAAGGTCAACTCTACAAAGGCAAGTCCTCCTCCATCCGGTGCTTCACATGTGGAAAGAAGGGTCACTACAAGGAAGATTGCCCACAAGGCAAAAAGACCCATCTTCACAAGAAGAAATGGCAATCAAGCTCAAGTGGCTCCTCCAACTCAAGCTCAAGTGAAGATTCAAGTGAAGGATCAAGCTCAAGCTCAAGTGATGAAGGAGAATGCCATTTTGCTCTTATAGCATCAACAAGTGAAGACTCAAGTGAGATAAACCTAGACTCGTTAGATAAAGAATCTTTAATTGCTATTATTCATGATATTTGTGCCTCTTATAAGTCTTCTAAAAAGAAAAAGAAAAAGCTTGCTAAAATTGTTGATAATTTGCATGTAGAACTAGATGATCTTGAACATGCTAATTCTTGCTTGCTTATTGATAAAAATGATTGTCTTAGCCAAGTAGACTCTCTTAAACTTGAAAATGCTAGTTTACTTGATAAGATTAAATTTCTAGAAGCTCAACCTCTCATGCCTAGTTCTAGTGAAGAGCATACTTTAATTATTGATTCTCTCATGCATGACATTGATGTTCTTAAATCTGAAAACAAGGACAAAGATTTTGTTTTGCATGAATTAGAAATAGAAAATGCCTCCTTGCTTGCTAAAATCAATGGGCATGAATGTTGTTCTAGTTATACTAATAAAGAGAATGATGTTGCTGCTCTTCATATTGATAGAGATTCTTATTTAACTAAAGCTCTTTGCTTAGAAAATGATCTTTTGCATGCTAGAGATAATATCAATAATTTGTCTTCTACTATTGCCTCTCTTATGCATGATAATGATAGTTTGAGATCATCTTTGCAAAGATTCTTAGTTGGTAAGAAGAGTCTTAATGACATCCTACTCAATTCTACTAAACAAATTGGTAGACATGGTTTAGGATATGATAGTAGTCAAGGGAACAACAAAGATAAAGGACCTCCAATATTCCATGGAGAATCCTCTAGTTCCAAGACTATGGGAACACGTAATTATTGCAATGAAATTGGTCATTATTCTACTTGTTGTCCTTTTAGGAAAGCACCCAAGAGCAATAGGATTTGGGTTGCCAAACTAACCCCTCCGGACCCAAAAACATGATTGGGGACCATTTCATCTTTCTTCTTGTAGGTATTTACAAATGGATTGATTTGAGCTATTGAATTGCAAATTGACTTCTCAATCCACATGAAAGAAGAAAGGTGAGATGTGTAGAGGGTGACAACAAGTGGAAAAGCAATGGTAAGCACAAAGGTATTGTTTTATTGCTTATAACCTTTTCTAACTTGTTTTTGTTATGGTTTTTGAGTCAAAAGTGGCATTTTGTGTTTCTCTTCACACTCTTGCTCAAAAACTGTTTCTAATGCTTCTATAGTGCATTACTCACTTGCTTAGACATGTTTGGATATGGTTTGTATATTTATCATGCCTCTAGATATGTTTTATGAAAAATATGTGCTTTTTCTACAGTAGTTTTGTCGGCCGAGTTTTGTCCTGTCTAAAACTCGACCGATGGGCACCAATGGGTGTTGCCAACAGCTGCGATCGGCCGAGTTGCCAATACACAGAACTCGACCGAAAACACTGTTCACAGAGTATACAGTTGGCTTATTGAATGAGAATTTCCCTCTCAACTAGATTTTCTCAACCAATAGCCTTATTCTTTGGCACTCCATTTGGTACCTTTATATATGCATATTTCCATGTTCTAAATTGCCTATCTTGCTTACAACTCTATCTCTCTAATTGCTCTAAATTGGTATATCTATATGTTGCAATTACTTGCTTTGAGTTGTTTTGCAGGTTTTGATGATGATCTCTTTGGATCTCTTAGTTGTGTCTAAAATCGCTTCCGTTGTGCTCTAACTTGCTACATCTATCTAGGTGTATATCTTGTTTTGATACAACCTTGAGGTTCTTAGGGGCAATCATCTTATGGTAAGGATGCATATATAGTGAGTTATATCCTTTCATGCTTCTAAACTTGCATATCTCCTTGTTTGGATATATCTCTTCATCTAATCATAGCTTGCTCTATCTTGTGTATCGTTTGGCATATCTTGCTATGATCTAGATCCTACTAGTAGTCCTAACTTATGATATCATCTACTAGTAGTTCATATACATGTAGTTCTAACCCTGTTTATAATTGGAATATTTGCTCATCTATATGTTATGCTTGTATCTTATCTCATACATACTCAAGATTGTTCCTTGAATTGCATATCTACTATCTTGAGTTGCTTGCATAACATTGTGATGCAGGGTACATAGATCTACATGATATGTAGAAATTGGAGTTTTTGTGGATTTTTATGCAGCTTTTGCTCCAGTTTCAGTTTTTGCTGCAAGTATAGTGTTTTTTATGCAGAAACTACCTTCTGAGCAAGGCTCATCGCTCTGCCATGAGCCCTGATGGTTTTTGATCAAATTCCATCATCTAGAGGGTCAAAATTGCGATTTATTGTTTTTCTGCAGCACCCTATCTTGCATGTTTTGGGTTGTTCAAGTATATGCTTTAACTTGCTTTTCTTTCTATGCTTGGACAAGACCCTATCTGTGCTCTTCTACTCTCCTTATATAACTTTTGTTATCTTCTTTCTCTTAACAAGTGGTGTTTCTTAGTTTCTTCATACCCCCACCTTTTTGAAATGACAAAGGGGGAGAAAGATATGTCTTCTTTTGACAACAGGGAGAAGGCATGTCTTACATGAAGCAAAGAAGCGTGTCCATGTAAAGGGGAGAAGGTAAATGGGAGAAGACATATATGTGTAGAACATATATGAGTAGAAGACATAGTTTCTATAAATGTTATGAAAGCTAACCATGCAGGAGAAATAGCATCAATTGAGGGGGAGTATGAAAACTCCACTAGCATCAATTGAGGGGGAGCATATGAACTCAATTCTACTGAAACCCCTAGGTTTCTCCGAAGGTATGATTTTACTTACAAGCTTTCAATACATTTATAGAATGGTTTGTCATCTTCAAAAAGGGGGAGAATGTTGACTCAAGGTCAATTAGGTCAATGTTGACTCAATTAGGTCAATGTTGACTCACGTATAAATTGACTAAACCCTTGTTTTGATGATGACTAACCATTCCACATATTGGTGTGTAATGCTTCTACATTGAGTGATTTCAGATTAGGTTTAGACACACTCCAAATGCCCTAACTTGTGCATATCAAATTGGAGAAAAGACAAGTCAAAATAGCTACAAGTGTGCAATTTGGGATCTCTATGTAAATGACCTTAGAATTGCTTTGTAATCACTTGTAATGATTGTATGACTTGTAATTAAGCTTAGAAAAATTATTGGGACACAAAAATCCATCATTTGTACGGTTAAACGAAAATTCCAAAATACCCATAACAGGGATTTTGTCGGCCGAATTCCAAACTCGGCCGATCCATATATTCTGGAATTTTTGTTGGAATCGGCCGAGTTACAAACTCAGCCGATTCACCGTTCGATCGAGTTTCTAGCTAGGAAACTCGGCCGATCCACTGATCGGTCCAAGATGAAAGTCGACCGATCGGCCGAGTTTCTCCAAAGGAACTCGGCCGACGGTCTAGCTTTCAGCCTTGTCTTTTAGTGGTTCGGCCGAATTGCCTTTATAGAAACTTGGCCGATCAGACTGTACTGGAATGCAGAAAAAGCATTTCCAACCGTTGGAGACTTTGTTGGGACCCAAAATAGATCCGTTGCAACTTGTAAAACGGCTATTTTTCGTTCACAAGTGTTCCCAAAGGCTAAGAGGCATCCCCAGCTATAAATAGGACCCCTTGGGCTTCATTCCAAGGTTGAGCATTCCATGCAAACTCTTTGAGAGGTTCCTATTCTATAGTTGAGTGCTTCCTACAGCCTCCTCTCTCTCTCTAAGCTTAATCACTTGCTACATCCATTAGAGTGAGTAGGAAATCTATAAGAGAGCTAGTCATATTTGTATATCTTGTGAAGCTCTCACTTCCACCACCTCCCCATCTCTCATTTCCAATCATGAAGATGAAGGTTCTCTCTCTTGTCCAAGAGAGGTGAAGAAGAACAAGGGAAGGAGTCCCTTGGTGAAGATCAAGGCTGAAGACTTGGAGCTAGAGTGGGTAAGCCCTTGGCGAAGGCAGAAGACTCAAGCTCAAGTAGGTAAGTCCTTGGTGGAAGAAGCTTCTCCGAGTGAAGGTGAAGTCAAAGGCGGAAGATCCAAGAAGAGTGGGTAATTCCTACAAGGCTGAAGACTAGTGCAAGATTGGGTAAGTCCTTGTAGAAGGCCGAAGAATCTTGCAAAGTGGGTAAGTCCTTGGTAAGGTTGAAGACTCTTTGTATTGGATAGGTAAGTCCTTTGTTGGGTCATGTATTGTATGTCTTATGAATGAATATAAGAGTGCAATTGTTTGAAGTCCTAGAGGTTGACCTCTCTAGGCAAGTGGACTGACACACTTCTAGTTTGAAGTGTGGAACCACTCTAAATAGCTTGTCTACATGTGTATGTTCAATCTCTCTCATCCTTGCTATGCATGTTTTAGTTGCACTCAAATTACCTATTTAGCAACTTTATCTTGTGATCTATCTTGAAGGTTTAATGAATTTTGTTTAAGTGCTTTCAGCTCTATTCACCCCCCCTCTAGAGCATCTAAGTCACCCATCTAGGATCCAACAAGTGGTATCAGAGCGGGTCTTCTCCAAGCATACTTCTACAAGTAGGAGAAGATGGGTGACTACCTAGGAGGAGACTCTCTACCAGCCTTCCAATCTTCAATGGGAGCAACTTCCTCTATTGGAGAAGAAGACTTCAATTCTTCATCCAAGGATCAAGTCTCAAGATGTGGCAAATGGTGAACAGCCCATACATTCTACCAAAGACAAACATTGAAGAATGGGATGAAGCCACCTTGATGAAAGCAACCTTGAACGCAAGAGCCATGCACATCCTTTATGCCTCCATGACCCCCACCGAGTTCAACCGGATTTCTTCTTGTGAGACGGCCCATGAGGTATGGAGAAAGCTTTGCATCACTTATGAAGGGACAGATCAAGTGAAGGAAAGCAAAGTCTACATGCTCAAAGGGTTGCTTGAGAACTTCAAGATGGGAAAGGAGGAGAGCATAGCCAACATGTACTCAAGGCTCAACACCATCTTGAATGGTCTTGCTGTTCTAGGACATCCTATGTCTAGTGGAGAGATCAACTCAAAGATACTTATAACTCTCCCCAAGAGATGGGAATCCAAGGTGACTTCCATTGAAGAAGCAAGGTCGCTTAGGGATATTCCTATTGAAGAGCTCATTGGAAATCTACAAGCACATGAAGCCACACTTGACAATAGGGAGGAAGTAGAAAGACAAGAGAAGAAAGAGCTAAAGAGAATGAAGAAGGCTGAAATGAAGGCTCAAATTGAAGCTATCATGGAACAAGTCTCTCCATCCTCTCAAGCTAAAGAAGATGCCATGTACTCCAAAGGTCAACTCTACAAAGGCAAGTCCTCCTCCATCCGGTGCTTCACATGTGGAAAGAAGGGTCACTACAAGGAAGATTGCCCACAAGGCAAAAAGACCCATCTTCACAAGAAGAAATGGCAATCAAGCTCAAGTGGCTCCTCCAACTCAAGCTCAAGTGAAGATTCAAGTGAACGATCAAGCTCAAGCTCAAGTGATGAAGGAGAATGCCATTTTGCTCTTATAGCATCAACAAGTGAAGACTCAAGTGAGGTAAACCTAGACTCGTTAGATAAAGAATCTTTAATTGCTATTATTCATGATATTTGTGCCTCTTATAAGTCTTCTAAAAAGAAAAAGAAAAAGCTTGCTAAAATTGTTGATAATTTGCATGTAGAACTAGATGATCTTGAACATGCTAATTCTTGCTTGCTTATTGATAAAAATGATTGTCTTAGCCAAGTAGACTCTCTTAAACTTGAAAATGCTAGTTTACTTGATAAGATTAAATTTCTAGAAGCTCAACCTCTCATGCCTAGTTCTAGTGAAGAGCATACTTTAATTATTGATTCTCTCATGCATGACATTGATGTTCTTAAATCTGAAAACAAGGACAAAGATTTTGTTTTGCATGAATTAGAAATAGAAAATGCCTCCTTGCTTGCTAAAATCAATGGGCATGAATCTTGTTCTAGTTATACTAATAAAGAGAATGATGTTGCTGCTCTTCATATTGATAGAGATTCTTATTTAACTAAAGCTCTTTGCTTAGAAAATGATCTTTTGCATGCTAGAGATAATATCAATAATTTGTCTTCTACTATTGCCTCTCTTATGCATGATAATGATAGTTTGAGATCATCTTTGCAAAGATTCTTAGTTGGTAAGAAGAGTCTTAATGACATCCTACTCAATTCTACTAAACAAATTGGTAGACATGGTTTAGGATATGATAGTAGTCAAGGGAACAACAAAGATAAAGGACCTCCAATATTCCATGGAGAATCCTCTAGTTCCAAGACTATGGGCACATGTAATTATTGCAATGAAATTGGTCATTATTCTACTTGTTGTCCTTTTAGGAAAGCACCCAAGAGCAATAGGATTTGGGTTGCCAAACTAACCCCTCCGGACCCAAAAACATGATTGGGGACCATTTCATCTTTCTTCTTGTAGGTATTTACAAATGGATTGATTTGAGCTATTGAATTGCAAATTGACTTCTCAATCCACATGAAAGAAGAAAGGTGAGATGTGTAGAGGGTGACAACAAGTGGAAAAGCAATGGTAAGCACAAAGGTATTGTTTTATTGCTTATAACCTTTTCTAACTTGTTTTTGTTATGGTTTTTGAGTCAAAAGTGGCATTTTGTGTTTCTCTTCACACTCTTGCTCAAAAACTGTTTCTAATGCTTCTATAGTGCATTACTAACTTGCTTAGACATGTTTGGATATGGTTTGTATATTTAGCATGCCTCTAGATATGTTTTATGAAAAATATGTGCTTTTTCTACAGTAGTTTTGTCGGCCGAGTTTTGTCCTGTCTAAAACTCAACCGATGGGCACCAATGGGTGTTGCCAACAGCTGCGATCGGCCGAGTTGCCAATACACAGAACTCGACCGAAAACACTGTTCACAGAGTATACAGTTGGCTTATTGAAAGAGAATTTCCCTCTCAACTAGATTTTCTCAACCAATAGCCTTATTCTTTGGCACTCCATTTGGTACCTTTATATATGCATATTTCCATGTTCTAAATTGCCTATCTTGCTTACAACTCTATCTCTCTAATTGCTCTAAATTGGTATATCTATATGTTGCAATTACTTGCTTTGAGTTGTTTTGCAGGTTTTGATGATGATCTCTTTGGATCTCTTAGTTGTGTCTAAAATCGCTTCCGTTGTGCTCTAACTTGCTACATCTATCTAGGTGTATATCTTGTTTTGATACAACCTTGAGGTTCTTAGGGGCAATCATCTTATGGTAAGGATGCATATATAGTGAGTTATATCCTTTCATGCTTCTAAACTTGCATATCTCCTTGTTTGGATATATCTCTTCATCTAATCATAGCTTGCTCTATCTTGTGTATCGTTTGGCATATCTTGCTATGATCTAGATCCTACTAGTAGTCCTAACTTATGATATCATCTACTAGTAGTTCATATACATGTAGTTCTAACCCTGTTTATAATTGGAATATTTGCTCATCTATATGTTATGTTTGTATCTTATCTCATACATACTCAAGATTGTTCCTTGAATTGCATATCTACTATCTTGAGTTGCTTGCATAACATTGTGATGCAGGGTACATAGATCTACATGATATGTAGAAATTGGAGTTTTTGTGGATTTTTATGCAGCTTTTGCTCCAGTTTCAGTTTTTGCTGCAAGTATAGTGTTTTTTATGCAGAAACTACCTTCTGAGCAAGGCTCATCGCTCTGCCATGAGCCCTGATGGTTTTTGATCAAATTCCATCATCTTGAGGGTCAAAATTGCGATTTATTGTTTTTCTGCAGCACCCTATCTTGCATGTTTTGGGTTGTTCAAGTATATGCTTTAACTTGCTTTTCTTTCTATGCTTGGACAAGCCCCTATCTGTGCTCTTCTACTCTCCTTATATAACTTTTGTTATCTTCTTTCTCTTAACAAGTGGTGTTTCTTAGTTTCTTCATACCCCCACCTTTTTGAAATGACAATGGGGGAGAAAGATATGTCTTCTTTTGACAACAGGGAGAAGGCATGTCTTACATGAAGCAAAGAAGCGTGTCCATGTAAAGGGGAGAAGGTAAATGGGAGAAGACATATATGTGTAGAACATATATGAGTAGAAGACATAGTTTCTATAAATGTTATGAAAGCTAACCATGCAGGAGAAATAGAATCAATTGAGGGGGAGTATGAAAACTCCACTAGCATCAATTGAGGGGGAGCATATGAACTCAATTCTACTGAAACCCCTAGGTTTCTCCGAAGGTATGATTTTACTTACAAGCTTTCAATACATTTATGGAATGGTTTGTCATCTTCAAAAAGGGGGAGAATGTTGACTCAAGGTCAATTAGGTCAATGTTGACTCAATTAGGTCAATGTTGACTCACGTATAAATTGACTAAACCCTTGTTTTGATGATGACTAACCATTCCACATATTGGTGTCTAATGCTTCTACATTGAGTGATTTCAGATTAGGTTTAGACACACTCCAAATGCCCTAACTTGCGCATATCAAATTGCAGAAAAGACAAGTCAAAATAGCTACAAGTGTGCAATTTGGGATCTCTATGTAAATGACCTTAGAATTGCTTTGTAATCACTTGTAATGATTGTATGACTTGTAATTAAGCTTAGAAAAATTATTGGGACACAAAAATCCATCATTTGTACGGTTAAACGAAAATTCCAAAATACCCATAACAGGGATTTTGTCGGCCGAATTCCAAACTCGGCCGATCCATATATTCTGGAATTTTTGTTGGAATCGGCCGAGTTACAAACTCAGCCGATTCACTGTTCGGTCGAGTTTCTAGCTAGGAAACTCGGCCGATCCACCGATCGGTCCAAGATGAAAGTCGACCGATCGGCCGAGTTTCTCCAAAGGAACTCGGCCGACGGTCTAGCTTTCAGCCTTGTCTTTTAGTGGTTCGGCCGAATTGCCTTTATAGAAACTCGGCCGATCAGACTGTACTGGAATGCAGAAAAAGCATTTCCAACCGTTGGAGACTTTGTTGGGACCCAAAATAGATCCGTTGCAACTTGTAAAACGGCTATTTTTCGTTCACAAGTGTTCCCAAAGGCTAAGAGGCATCCCCAGCTATAAATAGGACCCCTTGGGCTTCATTCCAAGGTTGAACATTCCATGCAAACTCTTTGAGAGGTTCCTATTCTATAGTTGAGTGCTTCCTACAGCCTCCTCTCTCTCTCTAAGCTTAATCACTTGCTACATCCATTAGAGTGAGTAGGAAATCTGTAAGAGAGCTAGTCATATTTGTATATCTTGTGAAGCTCTCACTTCCACCACCTCCCCATCTCTCATTTCCAATCATGAAGATGAAGGTTCTCTCTCTTGTCCAAGAGAGGTGAAGAAGAACAATGGAAGGAGTCCCTTGGTGAAGATCAAGGCTGAAGACTTGGAGCTAGAGTGGGTAAGCCCTTGGAGAAGGCAGAAGACTCAAGCTCAAGTAGGTAAGTCCTTGGTGGAAGAAGCTTCTCCGAGTGAAGGTGAAGTCAAAGGCGGAAGATCCAAGAAGAGTGGGTAATTCCTACAAGGCTGAAGACTAGTGCAAGATTGGGTAAGTCCTTGGAGAAGGCCGAAGAATCTTGCAAAGTGGGTAAGTCCTTGGTAAGGTTGAAGACTCTTTGTATTGGATAGGTAAGTCCTTTGTTGGGTCATGTATTGTATGTCTTATGAATGAATATAAGAGTGCAATTGTTTGAAGTCCTAGAGGTTGACCTCTCTAGGCAAGTGGACTGACACACTTCTAGTTTGAAGTGTGGAACCACTCTAAATAGCTTGTCTACATGTGTATGTTCAATCTCTCTCATCCTTGCTATGCATGTTTTAGTTGCACTCAAATTACCTATTTAGCAAATTTATCTTGTGATCTATCTTGAAGGTTTAATGAATTTTGTTTAAGTGCTTTCAGCTCTATTCACCCCCCCTCTAGAGCATCTAAGTCACCCATCTAGGATCCAACAAGTGGTATCAGAGCGGGTTTTCTCCAAGCATACTTCTACAAGTAGGAGAAGATGGGTGACTACCTAGGAGGGAGACTCTCTACCAGCCTTCCAATCTTCAATGGGAGCAACTTCCTCTATTGGAGAAGAAGACTTCAATTCTTCATCCAAGGATCAAGTCTCGAGATGTGGCAAATGGTGAACAGCCCATACATTCTACCAAAGACAAACATTGAAGAATGGGATGAAGCCACCTTGATGAAAGCAACCTTGAACGCAAGAGCCATGCACATCCTTTATGCCTCCATGACCCCCACCGAGTTCAACCGGATTTCTTCTTGTGAGAGGGCCCATGATGTATGGAGAAAGCTTTGCATCACTTATGAAGGGACAGATCAAGTGAAGGAAAGCAAAGTCTACATGCTCAAAGGGTTGCTTGAGAACTTCAAGATGGGAAAGGAGGAGAGCATAGCCAACATGTACTCAAGGCTCAACACCATCTTGAATGGTCTTGCTGTTCTAGGACATCCTATGTCTAGTGGAGAGATCAACTCAAAGATACTTAGAACTCTCCCCAAGAGATGGGAATCCAAGGTGACTTCCATTGAAGAAGCAAGGTCGCTTAGGGATATTCCTATTGAAGAGCTCATTGGAAATCTACAAGCACATGAAGCCACACTTGACAAGAGGGAGGAAGTAGAAAGACAAGAGAAGAAAGAGCTAAAGAGAATGAAGAAGGCTGAAATGAAGGCTCAAATTGAAGCTATAATGGAACAAGTCTCTCCATCCTCTCAAGCTAAAGAAGATGCCATGTACTCCAAAGGTCAACTCTACAAAGGCAAGTCCTCCTCCATCCGGTGCTTCACATGTGGAAAGAAGGGTCATTACAAGGAAGATTGCCCACAAGGCAAAAAGACCCATCTTCACAAGAAGAAATGGCAATCAAGCTCAAGTGGCTCCTCCAACTCAAGCTCAAGTGAAGATTCAAGTGAAGGATCAAGCTCAAGCTCAAGTGATGAAGGAGAATGCCATTTTGCTCTTATAGCATCAACAAGTGAAGACTCAAGTGAGGTAAACCTAGACTCGTTAGATAAAGAATCTTTAATTGCTATTATTCATGATATTTGTGCCTCTTATAAGTCTTCTAAAAAGAAAAAGAAAAAGCTTGCTAAAATTGTTGATAATTTGCATGTAGAACTAGATGATCTTGAACATGCTAATTCTTGCTTGCTTATTGATAAAAATGATTGTCTTAGCCAAGTAGACTCTCTTAAACTTGAAAATGCTAGTTTACTTGATAAGATTAAATTTCTAGAAGCTCAACCTCTCATGCCTAGTTCTAGTGAAGAGCATACTTTAATTATTGATTCTCTCATGCATGACATTGATGTTCTTAAATCTGAAAACAAGGACAAAGATTTTGTTTTGCATGAATTAGAAATAGAAAATGCCTCCTTGCTTGCTAAAATCAATGGGCATGAATCTTGTTCTAGTTATACTAATAAAGAGAATGATGTTGCTGCTCTTCATATTGATAGAGATTCTTATTTAACTAAAGCTCTTTGCTTAGAAAATGATCTTTTGCATGCTAGAGATAATATCAATAATTTGTCTTCTACTATTGCCTCTCTTATGCATGATAATGATAGTTTGAGATCATCTTTGCAAAGATTCTTAGTTGGTAAGAAGAGTATTAATGACATCCTACTCAATTCTACTAAACAAATTGGTAGACATGGTTTAGGATATGATAGTAGTCAAGGGAACAACAAAGATAAAGGACCTCCAATATTCCATGGAGAATCCTCTAGTTCCAAGACTATGGGCACATGTAATTATTGCAATGAAATTGGTCATTATTCTACTTGTTGTCCTTTTAGGAAAGCACCCAAGAGCAATAGGATTTGGGTTGCCAGACTAACCCCTCCGGACCCAAAAACATGATTGGGGGCCATTTCATCTTTCTTCTTGTAGGTATTTACAAATGGATTGATTTGAGCTATTGAATTGCAAATTGACTTCTCAATCCACATGAAAGAAGAAAGGTGAGATGTGTAGAGGGTGACAACAAGTGGAAAAGCAATGGTAAGCACAAAGGTATTGTTTTATTGCTTATAACCTTTTCTAACTTGTTTTTGTTATGGTTTTTGAGTCAAAAGTGGCATTTTGTGTTTCTCTTCACACTCTTGCTCAAAAACTGTTTCTAATGCTTCTATAGTGCATTACTAACTTGCTTAGACATGTTTGGATATGGTTTGTATATTTATCATGCCTCTAGATATGTTTTATGAAAAATATGTGCTTTTTCTACAGTAGTTTTGTCGGCCGAGTTTTGTCCTGTCTAAAACTCGACCGATGGGCACCAATGGGTGTTGCCAACAGCTGCGATCGGCCGAGTTCCCAATACACAGAACTCGACCGAAAACACTGTTCACAGAGTATACAGTTGGCTTATTGAATGAGAATTTCCCTCTCAACTAGATTTTCTCAACCAATAGCCTTATTCTTTGGCACTCCATTTGGTACCTTTATATATGCATATTTCCATGTTCTAAATTTCCTATCTTGATTACAACTCTATCTCTCTAATTGCTCTAAATTGGTATATCTATATGTTGCAATTACTTGCTTTGAGTTGTTTTGCAGGTTTTGATGATGATATCTTTGGATCTCTTAGTTGTGTCTAAAATCGCTTCCGTTGTGCTCTAACTTGCTACATCTATCTAGGTGTATATCTTGTTTTGATACAACCTTGAGGTTCTTAGGGGCAATCATCTTATGGTAAGGATGCATATATAGTGAGTTATATCCTTTCATGCTTCTAAACTTGCATATCTCCTTGTTTGGATATATCTCTTCATCTAATCATAGCTTGCTCTATCTTGTGTATCGTTTGGCATATCTTGCTATGATCTAGATCCTACTAGTAGTCCTAACTTATGATATCATCTACTAGTAGTTCATATACATGTAGTTCTAACCCTATTTATAATTGGAATATTTGCTCATCTATATGTTATGCTTGTATCTTATCTCATACATACTCAAGATTGTTCCTTGAATTGCATATCTACTATCTTGAGTTGCTTGCATAACATTGTGATGCAGGGTACATAGATCTACATGATATGTAGAAATTGGAGTTTTTGTGGATTTTTATGCAGCTTTTGCTCCAGTTTCAGTTTTTGCTGCAAGTATAGTGTTTTTTATGCAGAAACTACCTTCTGAGCAAGGCTCATCGCTCTGCCATGAGCCCTGATGGTTTTTGATCAAATTCCATCATCTTGAGGGTCAAAATTGCGATTTATTGTTTTTCTGCAGCACCCTATCTTGCATGTTTTGGGTTGTTCAAGTATATGCTTTAACTTGCTTTTCTTTCTATGCTTGGACAAGCCCCTATCTGTGCTCTTCTACTCTCCTTATATAACTTTTGTTATCTTCTTTCTCTTAACAAGTGGTGTTTCTTAGTTTCTTCATACCCCCACCTTTTTGAAATGACAAAGGGGGAGAAAGATATGTCTTTTTTGACAACAGGGAGAAGGCATGTCTTACATGAAGCAAAGAAGCGTGTCCATGTAAAGGGGAGAAGGTAAATGGGAGAAGACATATATGTGTAGAACATATATGAGTAGAAGACATAGTTTCTATTATTGTTATGAAAGCTAACCATGCAGGAGAAATAGCATCAATTGAGGGGGAGTATGAAAACTCCACTAGCATCAATTGAGGGGGAGCATATGAACTCAATTCTACTGAAACCCCTAGGTTTCTCCGAAGGTATGATTTTACTTACAAGCTTTCAATACATTTATGGAATGGTTTGTCATCTTCAAAAAGGGGGAGAATGTTGACTCAAGGTCAATTAGGTCAATGTTGACTCAATTAGGTCAATGTTGACTCACGTATAAATTGACTAAACCCTTGTTTTGATGATGACTAACCATTTCACATATTGGTGTCTAATGCTTCTACATTGAGTGATTTCAGATTAGGTTTAGACACACTCCAAATGCCCTAACTTGCGCATATCAAATTGGAGAAAAGACAAGTCAAAATAGCTACAAGTGTGCAATTTGGGATCTCTATGTAAATGACCTTAGAATTGCTTTGTAATCACTTGTAATGATTGTATGACTTGTAATTAAGCTTAGAAAAATTATTGGGACACAAAAATCCATCATTTGTACGGTTAAACGAAAATTCCAAAATACCCATAACAGGGATTTTGTCGGTCGAATTCCAAACTCGGCCGATCCATATATTCTGGAATTTTTATTGGAATCGGCCGAGTTACAAACTCAGCCGATTCACCGTTCGGTCGAGTTTCTAGCTAGGAAACTCGGCCGATCCACTGATCGGTCCAAGATGAAAGTCGACCGATCGGCCGAGTTTCTCCAAAGGAACTCGGCCGACAGTCTAGCTTTCAACCTTGTCTTTTAGTGGTTCGGCCGAATTGCCTTTATAGAAACTCGGCCGATCAGACTGTACTGGAATGCAGAAAAAGCATTTCCAACCGTTGGAGACTTTGTTGGGACCCAAAATAGATCCGTTGCAACTTGTAAAACGGCTATTTTTCATTCACAAGTGTTCCCAAAGGCTAAGAGGCATCCCCAGCTATAAATAGGACCCCTTGGGCTTCATTCCAAGGTTGAGCATTCCATGCAAACTCTTTGAGAGGTTCCTATTCTATAGTTGAGTGCTTCCTACAGCCTCCTCTCTCTCTCTAAGCTTAATCACTTGCTACATCCATTAGAGTGAGTAGGAAATCTGTAAGAGAGCTAGTCATATTTGTATATCTTGTGAAACTCTCACTTCCACCACCTCCCCATCTCTCATTTCCAATCATGAAGATGAAGGTTCTCTCTCTTGTCCAAGAGAGGTGAAGAAGAACAAGGGAAGGAGTCCCTTGGTGAAGATCAAGGCTGAAGACTTGGAGCTAGAGTGGGTAAGCCCTTGGAGAAGGCAGAAGACTCAAGCTCAAGTAGGTAAGTCCTTGGTGGAAGAAGCTTCTCCGAGTGAAGGTGAAGTCAAAGGCGGAAGATCCAAGAAGAGTGGGTAATTCCTACAAGGCTAAAGACTAGTGCAAGTTTGGGTAAGTCCTTGGAGAAGGCCGAAGAATCTTGCAAAGTGGGTAAGTCCTTGGTAAGGTTGAAGACTCTTTGTATTGGATAGGTAAGTCCTTTGTTGGGTCATGTATTGTATGTCTTATGAATGAATATAAGAGTGCAATTGTTTGAAGTCCTAGAGGTTGACCTCTCTAGGCAAGTGGACTGACACACTTCTAGTTTGAAGTGTGGAACCACTCTAAATAGCTTGTCTACATGTGTATGTTCAATCTCTCTCATCCTTGCTATGCATGTTTTAGTTGCACTCAAATTACCTATTTAGCAACTTTATCTTGTGATCTATCTTGAAGGTTTAATGAATTTTGTTTAAGTACTTTCAGCTCTATTCACCCCCCCTCTAGAGCATCTAAGTCACCCATCTAGGATCCAACAAGTGGTATCAGAGCGGGTCTTCTCCAAGCATACTTCTACAAGTAGGAGAAGATGGGTGACTACCTAGGAGGGAGACTCTCTACCAGCCTTCCAATCTTCAATGGGAGCAACTTCCTCTATTGGAGAAGAAGACTTCAATTCTTCATCCAAGGATCAAGTCTCGAGATGTGGCAAATGGTGAACAGCCCATACATTCTACCAAAGACAAACATTGAAGAATGGGATGAAGCCACCTTGATGAAAGCAACCTTGAACGCAAGAGCCATGCACATCCTTTATGCCTCCATGACCCCCACCGAGTTCAACCGGATTTCTTCTTGTGAGAGGGCCCATGAGGTATGGAGAAAGCTTTGCATCACTTATGAAGGGACAGATCAAGTGAAGGAAAGCAAAGTCTACATGCTCAAAGGGTTGCTTGAGAACTTCAAGATGGGAAAGGAGGAGAGCATAGCCAACATGTACTCAAGGCTCAACACCATCTTGAATGGTCTTGCTGTTCTAGGACATCCTATGTCTAGTGGAGAGATCAACTCAAAGATACTTAGAACTCTCCCCAAGAGATGGGAATCCAAGGTGACTTCCATTGAAGAAGCAAGGTCGCTTAGGGATATTCCTATTGAAGAGCTCATTGGAAATCTACAAGCACATGAAGCCACACTTGACAAGAGGGAGGAAATAGAAAGACAAGAGAAGAAAGAGCTAAAGAGAATGAAGAAGGCTGAAATGAAGGCTCAAATTGAAGCTATCATGGAACAAGTCTCTCCATCCTCTCAAGCTAAAGAAGATGCCATGTACTCCAAAGGTCAACTCTACAAAGGCAAGTCCTCCTCCATTCGGTGCTTCACATGTGGAAAGAAGGGTCACTACAAGGAAGATTGCCCACAAGGCAAAAAGACCCATCTTCACAAGAAGAAATGGCAATCAAGCTCAAGTGGCTCCTCCAACTCAAGCTCAAGTGAAGATTCAAGTGAACGATCAAGCTCAAGCTCAAGTGATGAAGGAGAATGCCATTTTGGTCTTATAGCATCAACAAGTGAAGACTCAAGTAAGGTAAACCTAGACTCGTTAGATAAAGAATCTTTAATTGCTATTATTCATGATATTTGTGCCTCTTATAAGTATTCTAAAAAGAAAAAGAAAAAGCTTGCTAAAATTGTTGATAATTTGCATGTAGAACTAGATGATCTTGAACATGCTAATTCTTGCTTGCTTATTGATAAAAATGATTGTCTTAGCCAAGTAGACTCTCTTAAACTTGAAAATGCTAGTTTACTTGATAAGATTAAATTTCTAGAAGCTCAACCTCTCATGCCTAGTTCTAGTGAAGAGCATACTTTAATTATTGATTCTCTCATGCATGACATTGATGTTCTTAAATCTGAAAACAAGGACAAAGATTTTGTTTTGCATGAATTAGAAATAGAAAATGCCTCCTTGCTTGCTAAAATCAATGGGCATGAATCTTGTTCTAGTTATACTAATAAAGAGAATGATGTTGCTGCTCTTCATATTGATAGAGATTCTTATTTAACTAAAGCTCTTTGCTTAGAAAATGATCTTTTGCATGCTAGAGATAATATCAATAATTTGTCTTCTACTATTGCCTCTCTTATGCATGATAATGATAGTTTGAGATCATCTTTGCAAAGATTCTTAGTTGGTAAGAAGAGTCTTAATGACATCCTACTCAATTCTACTAAACAAATTGGTAGACATGGTTTAGGATATGATAGTAGTCAAGGGAACAACAAAGATAAAGGACCTCCAATATTCCATGGAGAATCCTCTAGTTCCAAGACTATGGGCACATGTAATTATTGCAATGAAATTGGTCATTATTCTACTTGTTGTCCTTTTAGGAAAGCACCCAAGAGCAATAGGATTTGGGTTGCCAAACTAACCCCTCCGGACCCAAAAACATGATTGGGGACCATTTCATCTTTCTTCTTGTAGGTATTTACAAATGGATTGATTTGAGCTATTGAATTGCAAATTGACTTCTCAATCCACATGAAAGAAGAAAGGTGAGATGTGTAGAGGGTGACAACAAGTGGAAAAGCAATGGTAAGCACAAAGGTATTGTTTTATTGCTTATAACCTTTTCTAACTTGTTTTTGTTATGGTTTTTGAGTCAAAAGTGGCATTTTGTGTTTCTCTTCACACTCTTGCTCAAAAACTGTTTCTAATGCTTCTATAGTGCATTACTAACTTGCTTAGACATGTTTGGATATGGTTTGTATATTTAGCATGCCTCTAGATATGTTTTATGAAAAATATGTGCTTTTTCTACAGTAGTTTTGTCGGCCGAGTTTTGTCCTGTCTAAAACTCGACCGATGGGCACCAATGGGTGTTGCCAACAGCTGCGATCGGCCGAGTTGCCAATACACAGAACTCGACTGAAAACACTGTTCACAGAGTATACAGTTGGCTTATTGAATGAGAATTTCCCTCTCAACTAGATTTTCTCAACCAATAGCCTTATTCTTTGGCACTCCATTTGGTACCTTTATATATGCATATTTCCATGTTCTAAATTGCCTATCTTGCTTACAACTCTATCTCTCTAATTGCTCTAAATTGGTATATCTATATGTTGCAATTACTTTCTTTGAGTTGTTTTGCAGGTTTTGATGATGATCTCTTTGGATCTCTTAGTTGTGTCTAAAATCGCTTCCGTTGTGCTCTAACTTGCTACATCTATCTAGGTGTATATCTTGTTTTGATACAACCTTGAGGTTCTTAGGGGCAATCATCTTATGGTAAGGATGCATATATAGTGAGTTATATCCTTTCATGCTTCTAAACTTGCATATCTCCTTGTTTGGATATATCTCTTCATCTAATCATAGCTTGCTCTATCTTGTGTATCGTTTGGCATATCTTGATATGATCTAGATCCTACTAGTAGTCCTAACTTATGATATCATCTACTAGTAGTTCATATACATGTAGTTCTAACCCTGTTTATAATTGGAATATTTGCTCATCTATATGTTATGCTTGTATCTTATCTCATACATACTCAAGATTGTTCCTTGAATTGCATATCTACTATCTTGAGTTGCTTGCATAACATTGTGATGCAGGGTACATAGATCTACATGATATGTAGAAATTGGAGTTTTTGTGGATTTTTATGCAGCTTTTGCTCCAGTTTCAGTTTTTGCTGCAAGTATAGTGTTTTTTATGCAGAAACTACCTTCTGAGCAAGGCTCATCTCTTTGCTATGAGCCCTGATGGTTTTTGATCAAATTCCATCATCTTGAGGGTCAAAATTGTGATTTATTGTTTTTCTGCAGCACCCTATCTTGCATGTTTTGGGTTGTTCAAGTATATGCTTTAACTTGCTTTTCTTTCTATGCTTGGACAAGCCCCTATCTGTGCTCTTCTACTCTCCTTATATAACTTTTGTTATCTTCTTTCTCTTAACAAGTGGTGTTTCTTAGTTTCTTCATACCCCCACCTTTTTGAAATGACAAAGGGGGAGAAAGATATGTCTTGTTTTGACAACAGGGAGAAGGCATGTCTTACATGAAGCAAAGAAGCGTGTCCATGTAAAGGGGAGAAGGTAAATGGGAGAAGACATATATGTGTAGAACATATATGAGTAGAAGACATAGTTTCTATAAATGTTATGAAAGCTAACCATGCAGGAGAAATAGCATCAATTGAGGGGGAGTATGAAAACTCCACTAGCATCAATTGAGGGGGAGCATATGAACTCAATTCTACTGAAACCCCTAGGTTTCTCCGAAGGTATGATTTTACTTACAAGCTTTCAATACATTTATGGAATGGTTTGTCATCTTCAAAAAGGGGGAGAATGTTGACTCAAGGTCAATTAGGTCAATGTTGACTCAATTAGGTCAATGTTGACTCACGTATAAATTGACTAAACCCTTGTTTTGATGATGACTAACCATTCCACATATTGGTGTCTAATGCTTCTACATTGAGTGATTTCAGATTAGGTTTAGACACACTCCAAATGCCCTAACTTGCGCATATCAAATTGGAGAAAAGACAAGTCAAAATAGCTACAAGTGTGCAATTTGGGATCTCTATGTAAATGACCTTAGAATTACTTTGTAATCACTTGTAATGATTGTATGACTTGTAATTAAGCTTAGAAAAATTATTGGGACACAAAAATCCATCATTTGTACGGTTAAAAGAAAATTCCAAAATACCCATAACAGGGATTTTGTCGGCCAAATTCCAAACTCGGCCGATCCATATATTCTGGAATTTTTGTTGGAATCGGCCGAGTTACAAACTCAGCCGATTCACCGTTCGGTCGAGTTTCTAGCTAGGAAACTCGGCCGATCCACTGATCGGTCCAAGATGAAAGTCGACCGATCGGCCGAGTTTCTCCAAAGGAACTCGGCCGACAGTCTAGCTTTCAGCCTTGTCTTTTAGTGGTTCGGCCGAATTGCCTTTATAGAAACTCGGCCGATCAGACTGTACTGGAATGCAGAAAAAGCATTTCCAACCGTTGGAGACTTTGTTGGGACCCAAAATAGATCCGTTGCAACTTGTAAAACGGCTATTTTTCGTTCACAAGTGTTCCCAAAGGCTAAGAGGCATCCCCAGCTATAAATAGGACCCCTTGGGCTTCATTCCAAGGTTGAGCATTCCATGCAAACTCTTTGAGAGGTTCCTATTCTATAGTTGAGTGCTTCCTACAGCCTCCTCTCTCTCTCTAAGCTTAATCACTTGCTACATCCATTAGAGTGAGTAGGAAATCTGTAAGAGAGCTAGTCCTTGGTGGAAGAAGCTTCTCCGAGTGAAGGTGAAGTCAAAGGCGGAAGATCCAAGAAGAGTGGGTAATTCCTACAAGGCTGAAGACTAGTGCAAGATTGGGTAAGTCCTTGGAGAAGGCCGAAGAATCTTGCAAAGTGGGTAAGTCCTTGGTAAGGTTGAAGACTCTTTGTATTGGATAGGTAAGTCCTTTGTTGGGTCATGTATTGTATGTCTTATGAATGAATATAAGAGTGCAATTGTTTGAAGTCCTAGAGGTTGACCTCTCTAGGCAAGTGGACTGACACACTTCTAGTTTGAAGTGTGGAACCACTCTAAATAGCTTGTCTACATGTGTATGTTCAATCTCTCTCATCCTTGCTATGCATGTTTTAGTTGCACTCAAATTACCTATTTAGCAACTTTATCTTGTGATCTATCTTGAAGGTTTAATGAATTTTGTTTAAGTGCTTTCAGCTCTATTCACCCCCCCTCTAGAGCATCTAAGTCACCCATCTAGGATCCAACAAGTGGTATCAGAGCGGGTCTTCTCCAAGCATACTTCTACAAGTAGGAGAAGATGGGTGACTACCTAGGAGGGAGACTCTCTACCAGCCTTCCAATCTTCAATGGGAGCAACTTCCTCTATTGGAGAAGAAGACTTCAATTCTTCATCCAAGGATCAAGTCTCGAGATGTGGCAAATGGTGAACATCCCATACATTCTAACAAAGACAAACATTGAAGAATGGGATGAAGCCACCTTGATGAAAGCAACCTTGAACGCAAGAGCCATGCACATCCTTTATGCCTCCATGACCCCCACCGAGTTCAACCGGATTTCTTCTTGTGAGACGGCCCATGAGGTATGGAGAAAGCTTTGCATCACTTATGAAGGGACAGATCAAGTGAAGGAAAGCAAAGTCTACATGCTCAAAGGGTTGCTTGAGAACTTCAAGATGGGAAAGGAGGAGAGCATAGCCAACATGTACTCAAGGCTCAACACCATCTTGAATGGTCTTGCTGTTCTAGGACATCCTATGTCTAGTGGAGAGATCAACTCAAAGATACTTAGAACTCTCCCCAAGAGATGGGAATCCAAGGTGACTTCCATTGAAGAAGCAAGGTCGCTTAGGGATATTCCTATTGAAGAGCTCATTGGAAATCTATAAGCACATGAAGCCACACTTGACAAGAGGGAGGAAGTAGAAAGACAAGAGAAGAAAGAGCTAAAGAGAATGAAGAAGGCTGAAATGAAGGCTCAAATTGAAGCTATCATGGAACAAGTCTCTCCATCCTCTCAAGCTAAAGAAGATGCCATGTACTCCAAAGGTCAACTCTACAAAGGCAAGTCCTCCTCCATCCGGTGCTTCACATGTGGAAAGAAGGGTCACTACAAGGAAGATTGCCCACAAGGCAAAAAGACCCATCTTCACAAGAAGAAATGGCAATCAAGCTCAAGTGGCTCCTCCAACTCAAGCTCAAGTGAAGATTCAAGTGAAGGATCAAGTTCAAGCTCAAGTGATGAAGGAGAATGCCATTTTGCTCTTATAGCATCAACAAGTGAAGACTCAAGTGAGGTAAACCTAGACTCGTTAGATAAAGAATCTTTAATTGCTATTATTCATGATATTTGTGCCTCTTATAAGTCTTCTAAAAAGAAAAAGAAAAAGCTTGCTAAAATTGTTGATAAATTGCATGTAGAACTAGATGATCTTGAACATGCTAATTCTTTCTTGCTTATTGATAAAAATGATTGTCTTAGCCAAGTAGACTCTCTTAAACTTGAAAATGCTAGTTTACTTGATAAGATTAAATTTCTAGAAGCTCAACCTCTCATGCCTAGTTCTAGTGAAGAGCATACTTTAATTATTGATTCTCTCATGCATGACATTGATGTTCTTAAATCTGAAAACAAGGACAAAGATTTTGTTTTGCATGAATTAGAAATAGAAAATGCCTCCTTGCTTGCTAAAATCAATGGGCATGAATCTTGTTCTAGTTATACTAATAAAGAGAATGATGTTGCTGCTCTTCATATTGATAGAGATTCTTATTTAACTAAAGCTCTTTGCTTAGAAAATGATCTTTTGCATGCTAGAGATAATATCAATAATTTGTCTTCTACTATTGCCTCTCTTATGCATGATAATGATAGTTTGAGATCATCTTTGCAAAGATTCTTAGTTGGTAAGAAGAGTCTTAATGACATCCTACTCAATTCTACTAAACAAATTGGTAGACATGGTTTAGGATATGATAGTAGTCAAGGGAACAACAAAGATAAAGGACCTCCAATATTCCATGGAGAATCCTCTAGTTCCAAGACTATGGGCACATGTAATTATTGCAATGAAATTGGTCATTATTCTACTTGTTGTCCTTTTAGGAAAGCACCCAAGAGCAATAGGATTTGGGTTGCCAAACTAACCCCTCTGGACCCAAAAACATGATTGGGGACCATTTCATCTTTCTTCTTGTAGGTATTTACAAATGGATTGATTTGAGCTATTGAATTGCAAATTGACTTCTCAATCCACATGAAAGAAGAAAGGTGAGATGTGTAGAGGGTGACAACAAGTGGAAAAGCAATGGTAAGCACAAAGGTATTGTTTTATTGCTTATAACCTTTTCTAACTTGTTTTTGTTATGGTTTTTGAGTCAAAAGTGGCATTTTGTGTTTCTCTTCACACTCTTGCTCAAAAACTGTTTCTAATGCTTCTATAGTGCATTACTAACTTGCTTAGACATGTTTGGATATGGTTTGTATATTTAGCATGCCTCTAGATATGTTTTATGAAAAATATGTGCTTTTTCTACAGTAGTTTTGTCGGCCGAGTTTTGTCCTGTCTAAAACTCGACCGATGGGCACCAATGGGTGTTGCCAACAGCTGCGATCGGCCGAGTTGCCAATACACAGAACTCGACCGAAAACACTGTTCACAGAGTATACAGTTGGCTTATTGAATGAGAATTTCCCTCTCAACTAGATTTTCTCAACCAATAGCCTTATTCTTTGGCACTCCATTTGGTACCTTTATATATGCATATTTCCATGTTCTAAATTGCCTATCTTGCTTACAACTCTATCTCTCTAATTGCTCTAAATTGGTATATCTATATGTTGCAATTACTTGCTTTGAGTTGTTTTGCAGGTTTTGATGATGATCTCTTTGGATCTCTTAGTTGTGTCTAAAATCGCTTCCGTTGTGCTCTAACTTGCTACATCTATCTAGGTGTATATCTTGTTTTGATACAACCTTGAGGTTCTTAGGGGCAATCATCTTATGGTAAGGATGCATATATAGTGAGTTATATCCTTTCATGCTTCTAAACTTGCATATCTCCTTGTTTGGATATATCTCTTCATCTAATCATAGCTTGCTCTATCTTGTGTATCGTTTGGCATATCTTGCTATGATCTAGATCCTACTAGTAGTCCTAACTTATGATATCATCTACTAGTAGTTCATATACATGTAGTTCTAACCCTGTTTATAATTGGAATATTTGCTCATCTATATGTTATGCTTGTATCTTATCTCATACATACTCAAGATTGTTCCTTGAATTGCATATCTACTATCTTGAGTTGCTTGCATAACATTGTGATGCAGGGTACATAGATCTACACGATATGTAGAAATTGGAGTTTTTGTGGATTTTTATGCAGCTTTTGCTCCAGTTTCAGTTTTTGCTGCAAGTATAGTGTTTTTTATGCCGAAACTACCTTCTGAGCAAGGCTCATCGCTTTGCCATGAGCCCTGATGGTTTTTGATCAAATTCCATCATCTTGAGGGTCAAAATTGCGATTTATTGTTTTTCTGCAGCACCCTATCTTGCATGTTTTGGGTTGTTCAAGTATATGCTTTAACTTGCTTTTCTTTCTATGCTTGGACAAGCCCCTATCTGTTCTCTTCTACTCTCCTTATATAACTTTTGTTATCTTCTTTCTCTTAACAAGTGGTGTTTCTTAGTTTCTTCATACCCCCACCTTTTTGAAATGACAAAGGGGGAGAAAGATATGTCTTCTTTTGACAACAGGGAGAAGGCATGTCTTACATGAAGCAAAGAAGCGTGTCCATGTAAAGGGGAGAAGGTAAATGGGAGAAGACATATATGTGTAGAACATATATGAGTAGAAGACATAGTTTCTATAAATGTTATGAAAGCTAACCATGCAGGAGAAATAGCATCAATTGAGGGGGAGTATGAAAACTCCACTAGCATCAATTGAGGGGGAGCATATGAACTCAATTCTACTGAAACCCCTAGGTTTCTCCGAAGGTATGATTTTACTTACAAGCTTTCAATACATTTATGGAATGGTTTGTCATCTTCAAAAAGGGGGAGAATGTTGACTCAAGGTCAATTAGGTCAATGTTGACTCAATTAGGTCAATGTTGACTCACGTATAAATTGACTAAACCCTTGTTTTGATGATGACTAACCATTCCACATATTGGTGTCTAATGCTTCTACATTGAGTGATTTCAGATTAGGTTTAGACACACTCCAAATGCCCTAACTTGCGCATATCAAATTGGAGAAAAGACAAGTCAAAATAGCTGCAAGTGTGCAATTTGGGATCTCTATGTAAATGACCTTAGAATTGCTTTGTAATCACTTGTAATGATTGTATGACTTGTAATTAAGCTTAGAAAAATTATTGGGACACAAAAATCCATCATTTGTACGGTTAAACGAAAATTCCAAAATACCCATAACAGGGATTTTGTCGGCCGAATTCCAAACTCGGCCGATCCATATATTCTGGAATTTTTGTTGGAATCGGCCGAGTTACAAACTCAGCCGATTCACCGTTCGGTCGAGTTTCTAGCTAGGAAACTCGGACGATCCACTGATCGGTCCAAGATGAAAGTCGACCGATCGGCCGAGTTTCTCCAAAGGAACTCGGCCGACAGTCTAGCTTTCAGCCTTGTCTTTTAGTGGTTCGGCCGAATTGCCTTTATAGAAACTCGGCCGATCAGACTGTACTGGAATGCAGAAAAAGCATTTCCAACCGTTGGAGACTTTGTTGGGACCCAAAATAGATCCGTTGCAACTTGTAAAACGGCTATTTTTCGTTCACAAGTGTTCCCAAAGGCTAAGAGGCATCCCCAGCTATAAATAGGACCCCTTGGGCTTCATTCCAAGGTTGAGCATTCCATGCAAACTCTTTGAGAGGTTCCTATTCTATAGTTGAGTGCTTCCTACAACCTCCTCTCTCTCTCTAAGCTTAATCACTTGCTACATCCATTAGAGTGAGTAGGAAATATGTAAGAGAGCTAGTCATATTTGTATATCTTGTGAACCTCTCACTTCCACCACCTCCCCATCTCTCATTTCCAATCATGAAGATGAAGGTTCTCTCTCTTGTCCAAGAGAGGTGAAGAAGAACAAGGGAAGGAGTCCCTTGGTGAAGATAAAGGCTGAAGACTTGGAGCTAGAGTGGGTAAGCCCTTGGAGAAGGCAGAAGACTCAAGCTCAAGTAGGTAAGTCCTTGGTGGAAGAAGCTTCTCCGAGTGAAGGTGAAGTCAAAGGCGGAAGATCCAAGAAGAGTGGGTAATTCCTACAAGGCTGAAGACTAGTGCAAGATTGGGTAAGTCCTTGGAGAAGGCCGAAGAATCTTGCAAAGTGGGTAAGTCCTTGGTAAGGTTGAAGACTCTTTGTATTGGATAGGTAAGTCCTTTGTTGGGTCATGTATTGTATGTCTTATGAATGAATATAAGAGTGCAATTGTTTGAAGTCCTAGAGGTTGACCTCTCTAGGCAAGTGGACTGACACACTTCTAGTTTGAAGTGTGGAACCACTCTAAATAGCTTGTCTACATGTGTATGTTCAATCTCTCTCATCCTTGCTATGCATGTTTTAGTTGCACTCAAATTACCTATTTAGCAACTTTATCTTGTGATCTATCTTGAAGGTTTAATGAATTTTGTTTAAGTGCTTTCAGCTCTATTCACCCCCCCCTCTAGAGCATCTAAGTCACCCATCTAGGATCCAACAAGTGGTATCAGAGCGGGTCTTCTCGAAGCATACTTCTACAAGTAGGAGAAGATGGGTGACTACCTAGGAGGGAGACTATCTACCAGCCTTCCAATCTTCAATGGGAGCAACTTCCTCTATTGGAGAAGAAGACTTCAATTCTTCATCCAAGGATCAAGTCTCGAGATGTGGCAAATGGTGAACAGCCCATACATTCTACCAAAGACAAACATTGAAGAATGGGATGAAGCCACCTTGATGAAAGCAACCTTGAACGCAAGAGCCATGCACATCCTTTATGCCTCCATGACCCCCACCGAGTTCAACCGGATTTCTTCTTGTGAGACGGCCCATGAGGTATGGAGAAAGCTTTGCATCACTTATGAAGGGACAGATCAAGTGAAGGAAAGCAAAGTCTACATGCTCAAAGGGTTGCTTGAGAACTTCAAGATGGGAAAGGAGGAGAGCATAGCCAACATGTACTCAAGGCTCAACACCATCTTGAATGGTCTTGCTGTTCTAGGACATCCTATGTCTAGTGGAGAGATCAACTCAAAGATACTTAGAACTCTCCCCAAGAGATGGGAATCCAAGGTGACTTCCATTGAAGAAGCAAGGTCGCTTAGGGATATTCCTATTGAAGAGCTCATTGGAAATCTACAAGCACATGAAGCCACACTTGACAAGAGGGAGGAAGTAGAAAGACAAGAGAAGAAAGAGCTAAAGAGAATGAAGAAGGCTAAAATGAAGGCTCAAATTGAAGCTATCATGGAACATGTCTCTCCATCCTCTCAAGCTAAAGAAGATGCCATGTACTCCAAAGGTCAACTCTACAAAGGCAAGTCCTCCTCCATCCGGTGCTTCACATGTGGAAAGAAGGGTCACTACAAGGAAGATTGCCCACAAGGCAAAAAGACCCATCTTCACAAGAAGAAATGGCAATCAAGCTCAAGTGGCTCCTCCAACTCAAGCTCAAGTGAAGATTCAAGTGAAGGATCAAGCTCAAGCTCATGTGATGAAGGAGAATGCCATTTTGCTCTTATAGCATCAACAAGTGAAGACTCAAGTGAGGTAAACCTAGACTCGTTAGATAAAGAATCTTTAATTGCTATTATTCATGATATTTGTGCCTCTTATAAGTCTTCTAAAAAGAAAAAGAAAAAGCTTGCTAAAATTGTTGATAATTTGCATGTAGAACTAGATGATCTTGAACATGCTAATTCTTTCTTGCTTATTGATAAAAATGATTGTCTTAGCCAAGTAGACTCTCTTAAACTTGAAAATGCTAGTTTACTTGATAAGATTAAATTTCTAGAAGCTCAACCTCTCATGCCTAGTTCTAGTGAAGAGCATACTTTAATTATTGATTCTCTCATGCATGACATTGATGTTCTTAAATCTGAAAACAAGGACAAAGATTTTGTTTTGCATGAATTAGAAATAGAAAATGCCTCCTTGCTTGCTAAAATCAATGGGCATGAATCTTGTTCTAGTTATACTAATAAAGAGAATGATGTTGCTGCTCTTCATATTGATAGAGATTCTTATTTAACTAAAGCTCTTTGCTTAGAAAATGATCTTTTGCATGCTAGAGATAATATCAATAATTTGTCTTCTACTATTGCCTCTCTTATGCATGATAATGATAGTTTGAGATCATCTTTGCAAAGATTCTTAGTTGGTAAGAAGAGTCTTAATGACATCCTACTCAATTCTACTAAACAAATTGGTAGACATGGTCTAGGATATGATAGTAGTCAAGGGAACAACAAAGATAAAGGACCTCCAATATTCCATGGAGAATCCTCTAGTTCCAAGACTATGGGCACATGTAATTATTGCAATGAAATTGGTCATTATTCTACTTGTTGTCCTTTTAGGAAAGCACCCAAGAGCAATAGGATTTGGGTTGCCAAACTAACCCCTCCGGACCCAAAAACATGATTGGGGACCATTTCATCTTTCTTCTTGTAGGTATTTACAAATGGATTGATTTGAGCTATTGAATTGCAAATTGACTTCTCAATCCACATGAAAGAAAAAGCTGAGATGTGTAGAGGGTGACAACAAGTGGAAAAGCAATGGTAAGCACAAAGGTATTGTTTTATTGCTTATAACCTTTTCTAACTTGTTTTTGTTATGGTTTTTGAGTCAAAAGTGGCATTTTGTGTTTCTCTTCACACTCTTGCTCAAAAACTGTTTCTAATGCTTCTATAGTGCATTACTAACTTGCTTAGACATGTTTGGATATGGTTTGTATATTTAGCATGCCTCTAGATATGTTTTATGAAAAATATGTGCTTTTTCTACAGTAGTTTTGTCGGCCGAGTTTTGTCCTGTCTAAAACTCAACCGATGGGCACCAATGGGTGTTGCCAACAGCTGCGATCGGCCGAGTTGCCAATACACAGAACTCGACCGAAAACACTGTTCACAGAGTATACAGTTGGCTTATTGAATGAGAATTTCCCTCTCAACTAGATTTTCTCAACCAATAGCCTTATTCTTTGGCACTCCATTTGGTACCTTTATATATGCATATTTCCATGTTCTAAATTGCCTATCTTGCTTACAACTCTATCTCTCTAATTGCTCTAAATTGGTATATCTATATGTTGCAATTACTTGCTTTGAGTTGTTTTGCAGGTTTTGATGATGATCTCTTTGGATCTCTTAGTTGTGTCTAAAATCACTTCCGTTGTGCTCTAACTTGCTACATCTATCTAGGTGTATATCTTGTTTTGATACAACCTTGAGGTTCTTAGGGGCAATCATCTTATGGTAAGGATGCATATATAGTGAGTTATATCCTTTCATGCTTCTAAACTTGCATATCTCCTTGTTTGGATATATCTCTTCATCTAATCATAGCTTGCTCTATCTTGTGTATCGTTTGGCATATCTTGCTATGATCTAGATCCTACTAGTAGTCCTAACTTATGATATCATCTACTAGTAGTTCATATACATGTAGTTCTAACCCTGTTTATAATTGGAATATTTGCTCATCTATATGTTATGCTTGTATCTTATCTCATACATACTCAAGATTGTTCCTTGAATTGCATATCTACTATCTTGAGTTGCTTGCATAACATTGTGATGCAGGGTACATAGATCTACATGATATGTAGAAATTGGAGTTTTTGTGGATTTTTATGCAGCTTTTGCTCCAGTTTCAGTTTTTGCTGCAAGTATAGTGTTTTTTATGCAGAAACTACCTTCTGAGCAAGGCTCATCGCTCTGCCATGAGCCCTGATGGTTTTTGATCAAATTCCATCATCTAGAGGGTCAAAATTGCGATTTATTGTTTTTCTGCAGCACCCTATCTTGCATGTTTTGGGTTGTTCAAGTATATGCTTTAACTTGCTTTTCTTTCTATGCTTGGACAAGCCCCTATCTGTGCTCTTCTACTCTCCTTATATAACTTTTGTTATCTTCTTTCTCTTAACAAGTGGTGTTTCTTAGTTTCTTCATACCCCCACCTTTTTGAAATGACAAAGGGGGAGAAAGATATGTCTTCTTTTGACAACAGGGAGAAGGCGTGTCTTACATGAAGCAAATAAGCGTGTCCATGTAAAGGGGAGAAGGTAAATGGGAGAAGACATATATGTGTAGAACATATATGAGTAGAAGACATAGTTTCTATAAATGTTATGAAAGCTAACCATGCAGGAGAAATAGCATCAATTAAGGGGGAGTATGAAAACTCCACTAGAATCAATTGAGGGGGAGCATATGAACTCAATTCTACTGAAACCCCTAGGTTTCTCCGAAGGTATGATTTTACTTACAAGCTTTCAATACATTTATGGAATGGTTTGTCATTTTCAAAAAGGGGGAGAATGTTGACTCAAGGTCAATTAGGTCAATGTTGACTCAATTAGGTCAATGTTGACTCACGTATAAATTGACTAAACCCTTGTTTTGATGATGACTAACCATTCCACATATTGGTGTCTAATGCTTCTACATTGAGTGATTTCAGATTAGGTTTAGACACACTCCAAATGCCCTAACTTGCGCATATCAAATTGGAGAAAAGACAAGTCAAAATAGCTACAAGTGTGCAATTTGGGATCTCTATGTAAATGACCTTAGAATTGCTTTGTAATCACTTGTAATGATTGTATGACTTGTAATTAAGCTTAGAAAAATTATTGGGACACAAAAATCCATCATTTGTACGGTTAAACGAAAATTCCAAAATACCCATAACAGGGATTTTGTCGGCCAAATTCCAAACTCGGTCGATCCATATATTCTGGAATTTTTGTTGGAATCGGCTGAGTTACAAACTCAGCCGATTCACCGTTCGGTCGAGTTTCTAGCTAGGAAACTCGGCCGATCCACTGATCGGTCCAAGATGAAAGTCGACCGATCGGCCGAGTTTCTCTAAAGGAACTCGGCCGACAGTCTAGCTTTCAGCCTTGTCTTTTAGTGGTTCGGCCGAATTGCCTTTATAGAAACTCGGCCGATCAGACTGTACTGGAATGCAGAAAAAGCATTTCCAACCGTTGGAGACTTTGTTGGGACCCAAAATAGATCTGTTGCAACTTGTAAAACGGCTATTTTTCGTTCACAAGTGTTCCCAAAGGCTAAGAGGCATCCCCAGCTATAAATAGGACCCCTTGGGCTTCATTCCAAGGTTGAGCATTCCATGCAAACTCTTTGAGAGGTTCCTATTCTATAGTTGAGTGCTTCCTACAGCCTCCTCTCTCTCTCTAAGCTTAATCACTTGCTACATCCATTAGAGTGAGTAGGAAATCTGTAAGAGAGCTAGTCATATTTGTATATCTTGTGAAGATCTCACTTCCACCACCTCCCCATCTCTCATTTCCAATCATGAAGATGAAGGTTCTCTCTCTTGTCCAAGAGAGGTGAAGAAGAACAAGGGAAGGAGTCCCTTGGTGAAGATCAAGGCTGAAGACTTGGAGCTAGAGTGGGTAAGCCCTTGGAGAAGGCAGAAGACTCAAGCTCAAGTAGGTAAGTCCTTGGTGGAAGAAGCTTCTCCGAGTGAAGGTGAAGTCAAAGGCGGAAGATCCAAGAAGAGTGGGTAAATCCTACAAGGCTGAAGACTAGTGCAAGATTGGGTAAGTCCTTGGAGAAGGCCGAAGAATCTTGCAAAGTGGGTAAGTCCTTGGTAAGGTTGAAGACTCTTTGTATTGGATAGGTAAGTCCTTTGTTGGGTCATGTATTGTATGTCTTATGAATGAATATAAGAGTGCAATTGTTTGAAGTCCTAGAGGTTGACCTCTCTAGGCAAGTGGACTGACACACTTCTAGTTTGAAGTGTGGAACCACTCTAAATAGCTTGTCTACATGTGTAAGTTCAATCTCTCTCATCCTTGCTATGCATGTTTTAGTTGCACTCAAATTACCTATTTAGCAACTTTATCTTGTGATCTATCTTGAAGGTTTAATGAATTTTGTTTAAGTGCTTTCAGCTCTATTCACCCCCCCTCTAGAGCATCTAAGTCACCCATCTAGGATCCAACAAGTGGTATCAGAGCGGGTCTTCTCCAAGCATACTTCTACAAGTAGGAGAAGATGGGTGACTACCTAGGAGGGAGACTCTCTACCAGCCTTCCAATCTTCAATGGGAGCAACTTCCTCTATTGGAGAAGAAGACTTCAATTCTTCATCCAAGGATCAAGTCTCGAGATGTGGCAAATGGTGAACAACACATACATTCTACCAAAGACAAACATTGAAGAATGGGATGAAGCCACCTTGATGAAAGCAACCTTGAACGCAAGAGCCATGCACATCCTTTATGCCTCCATGACCCCCACCGAGTTCAACCGGATTTCTTCTTGTGAGACGGCCCATGAGGTATGGAGAAAGCTTTGCATCACTTATGAAGGGACACATCAAGTGAAGGAAAGCAAAGTCTACATGCTCAAAGGGTTGCTTGAGAACTTCAAGATGGGAAAGGAGGAGAGCATAGCCAACATGTACTCAAGGCTCAACACCATCTTGAATGGTCTTGCTGTTCTAGGACATCCTATGTCTAGTGGAGAGATCAACTCAAAGATACTTAGAACTCTCCCCAAGAGATGGGAATCCAAGGTGACTTCCATTGAAGAAGCAAGGTCGCTTAGGGATATTCCTATTGAAGAGCTCATTGGAAATCTACAAGCACATGAAGCCACACTTGACAAGAGGGAGGAAGTAGAAAGACAAGAGAAGAAAGAGCTAAAGAGAATGAAGAAGGCTGAAATGAAGGCTCAAATTGAAGCTATCATGGAACAAGTCTCTCCATCCTCTCAAGCTAAAGAAGATGCCATGTACTCCAAAGGTCAACTCTACAAAGGCAAGTCCTCCTCCATCCGGTGCTTCACATGTGGAAAGAAGGGTCACTACAAGGAAGATTGCCCACAAGGCAAAAAGACCCATCTTCACAAGAAGAAATGGCAATCAAGCTCAAGTGGCTCCTCCAACTCAAGCTCAAGTGAAGATTCAAGTGAAGGATCAAGCTCAAGCTCAAGTGATGAAGGAGAATGCCATTTTGCTCTTATAGCATCAACAAGTGAAGACTCAAGTGAGGTAAACCTAGACTCGTTAGATAAAGAATCTTTAATTGCTATTATTCATGATATTTGTGCCTCTTATAAGTCTTCTAAAAAGAAAAAGAAAAAGCTTGCTAAAATTGTTGATAATTTGCATGTAGAACTAGATGATCTTGAACATGCTAATTCTTGCTTGCTTATTGATAAAAATGATTGTCTTAGCCAAGTAGACTCTCTTAAACTTGAAAATGCTAGTTTACTTGATAAGATTAAATTTCTAGAAGCTCAACCTCTCATGCCTAGTTCTAGTGAAGAGCATACTTTAATTATTGATTCTCTCATGCATGACATTGATGTTCTTAAATCTGAAAACAAGGACAAAGATTTTGTTTTGCATGAATTAGAAATAGAAAATGCCTCCTTGCTTGCTAAAATCAATGGGCATGAATCTTGTTCTAGTTATACTAATAAAGAGAATGATGTTGCTGCTCTTCATATTGATAGAGATTCTTATTTAACTAAAGCTCTTTGCTTAGAAAATGATCTTTTGCATGCTAGAGATAATATCAATAATTTGTCTTCTACTATTGCCTCTCTTATGCATGATAATGATAGTTTGAGATCATCTTTGCAAAGATTCTTAGTTGGTAAGAAGAGTCTTAATGACATCCTACTCAATTCTACTAAACAAATTGGTAGACATGGTTTAGGATATGATAGTAGTCAAGGGAACAACAAAGATAAAGGACCTCCAATATTCCATGGAGAATCCTCTAGTTCCAAGACTATGGGCACATGTAATTATTGCAATGAAATTGGTCATTATTCTACTTGTTGTCCTTTTAGGAAAGCACCCAAGAGCAATAGGATTTGGGTTGCCAAACTAACCCCTCCGGACCCAAAAACATGATTGGGGACCATTTCATCTTTCTTCTTGTAGGTATTTACAAATGGATTGATTTGAGCTATTGAATTGCAAATTGACTTCTCAATCCACATTAAAGAAGAAAGGTGAGATGTGTAGAGGGTGACAACAAGTGGAAAAGCAATGGTAAGCACAAAGGTATTGTTTTATTGCTTATAACCTTTTCTAACTTGTTTTTGTTATGGTTTTTGAGTCAAAAGTGGCATTTTGTGTTTCTCTTCACACTCTTGCTCAAAAACTGTTTCTAATGCTTCTATAGTGCATTACTAACTTGCTTAGACATGTTTGGATATGGTTTGTATATTTAGCATGCCTCTAGATATGTTTTATGAAAAATATGTGCTTTTTCTACAGTAGTTTTGTCGGCCGAGTTTTGTCCTGTCTAAAACTCGACCGATGGGCACCAATGGGTGTTGCCAACAGCTGCGATCGGCCGAGTTGCCAATACACAGAACTCGACCGAAAACACTGTTCACAGAGTATACAGTTGGCTTATTGAATGAGAATTTCCCTCTCAACTAGATTTTCTCAACCAATAGCCTTATTCTTTGGCACTCCATTTGGTACCTTTATATATGCATATTTCCATGTTCTAAATTGCCTATCTTGCTTACAACTCTATCTCTCTAATTGCTCTAAATTGGTATATCTATATGTTGCAATTACTTGCTTTGAGTTGTTTTGCAGGTTTTGATGATGATCTCTTTGGATCTCTTAGTTGTGTCTAAAATCGCTTCCGTTGTGCTCTAACTTGCTACATCTATCTAGGTGTATATCTTGTTTTGATACAACCTTGAGGTTCTTAGGGGAAATCATCTTATGGTAAGGATGCATATATAGTGAGTTATATCCTTTCATGCTTCTAAACTTGCATATCTCCTTGTTTGGATATATCTCTTCATCTAATCATAGCTTGCTCTATCTTGTGTATCGTTTGGCATATCTTGCTATGATCTAGATCCTACTAGTAGTCCTAACTTATGATATCATCTACTAGTAGTTCATATACATGTAGTTCTAACCCTGTTTATAATTGGAATATTTGCTCATCTATATGTTATGCTTGTATCTTATCTCATACATACTCAAGATTGTTCCTTGAATTGCATATCTACTATCTTGAGTTGCTTGCATAACATTGTGATGCAGGGTACATAGATCTACATGATATGTAGAAATTGGAGTTTTTGTGGATTTTTATGCAGCTTTTGCTCCAGTTTCAGTTTTTGCTGCAAGTATAGTGTTTTTTATGCAGAAACTACCTTCTGAGCAAGGCTCATCGCTCTGCCATGAGCCCTGATGGTTTTTGATCAAATTCCATCATCTTGAGGGTCAAAATTGCGATTTATTGTTTTTCTGCAGCACCCTATCTTGCATGTTTTGGGTTGTTCAAGTATATGCTTTAACTTGCTTTTCTTTCTATGCTTGGACAAGCCCCTATCTGTGCTCTTCTACTCTCCTTATATAACTTTTGTTATCTTCTTTCTCTTAACAAGTGGTGTTTCTTAGTTTCTTCATACCCCCACCTTTTTGAAATGACAAAGGGGGAGAAAGATATGTCTTCTTTTGACAACAGGGAGAAGACATGTCTTACATGAAGCAAAGAAGCGTGTCCATGTAAAGGGGAGAAGGTAAATGGGAGAAGACATATATGTGTAAAACATATATGAGTAGAAGACATAGTTTCTATAAATGTTATGAAAGCTAACCATGCAGGAGAAATAGCATCAATTGAGGGGGAGTATGAAAACTCCACTAGCATCAATTGAGGGGGAGCATATGAACTCAATTCTACTGAAACCCCTAGGTTTCTCCGAAGGTATGATTTTACTTACAAGCTTTCAATACATTTATGGAATGGTTTGTCATCTTTAAAAAGGGGGAGAATGTTGACTCAAGGTCAATTAGGTCAATGTTGACTCAATTAGGTCAATGTTGACTCACGTATAAATTGACTAAATCCTTGTTTTGATGATGACTAACCATTCCACATATTGGTGTCTAATGCTTCTACATTGAGTGATTTTAGATTAGGTTTAGACACACTCCAAATGCCCTAACTTGCGCATATCAAATTGGAGAAAAGACAAGTCAAAATAGCTACAAGTGTGCAATTTGGGATCTCTATGTAAATGACCTTAGAATTGCTTTGTAATCACTTGTAATGATTGTATGACTTGTAATTAAGCTTAGAAAAATTATTGGGACACAAAAATCCATCATTTGTACGGTTAAACAAAAATTCCAAAATACCCATAACAGGGATTTTGTCGGCCAAATTCCAAACTCGGCCGATCCATATATTCTGGAATTTTTGTTGGAATCGGCCGAGTTACAAACTCAGCCGATTCACCGTTCGGTCGAGTTTCTAGCTAGGAAACTCGGCCGATCCACTGATCGGTCCAAGATGAAAGTCGACCGATCGGCCGAGTTTCTCCAAAGGAACTCGGCCGATAGTATAGCTTTCAGCCTTGTCTTTTAGTGGTTCGGCCGAATTGCCTTTATAGAAACTCGGCCGATCAGACTGTACTGGAATGCAGAAAAAGCATTTCCAACCGTTGGAGACTTTGTTGGGACCCAAAATAGATCCGTTGCAACTTGTAAAACGGCTATTTTTCATTCACAAGTGTTCCCAAAGGCTAAGAGGCATCCCCAGCTATAAATAGGACCCCTTGGGCTTCATTCCAAGTTTGAGCATTCCATGCAAACTCTTTGAGAGGTTCCTATTCTATAGTTGAGTGCTTCCTACAGCCTCCTCTCTCTCTCTAAGCTTAATCACTTGCTACATCCATTAGAGTGAGTAGGAAATCTGTAAGAGAGCTAGTCATATTTGTATATCTTGTGAAGCTCTCACTTCCACCACCTCCCCATCTCTCATTTCCAATCATGAAGATGAAGGTTCTCTCTCTTGTCCAAGAGAGGTGAAGAAGAACAAGGGAAGGAGTCCCTTGGTGAAAATCGAGGCTGAAGACTTGGAGCTAGAGTGGGTAAGCCCTTGGAGAAGGCAGAAGACTCAAGCTCAAGTAGGTAAGTCCTTGGTGGAAGAAGCTTCTCCGAGTGAAGGTGAAGTCAAAGGCGGAAGATCCAAGAAGAGTGGGTAATTCCTACAAGGCTGAAGACTAGTGCAAGATTGGGTAAGTCCTTGGAGAAGGCCGAAGAATCTTGCAAAGTGGGTAAGTCCTTGGTAAGGTTGAAGACTCTTTGTATTGGATAGGTAAGTCCTTTGTTGGGTCATGTATTGTATGTCTTATGAATGAATATAAGAGTGCAATTGTTTGAAGTCCTAGAGGTTGACCTCTCTAGGCAAGTGGACGGACACACTTCTAGTTTGAAGTGTGGAACCACTCTAAATAGCTTGTCTACATGTGTATGTTCAATCTCTCTCATCCTTGCTATGGATGTTTTAGTTGCACTCAAATTACCTATTTAGCAACTTTATCTTGTGATCTATCTTGAAGGTTTAATGAATTTTGTTTAAGTGCTTTCATCTCTATTCACCCCCCCTCTAGAGCATCTAAGTCACCCATCTAGGATCCAACAAGTGGTATCAGAGCGGGTCTTCTCCAAGCATACTTCTACAAGTAGGAGAAGATGGGTGACTACCTAGGAGGGAGACTCTCTACCAGTCTTCCAATCTTCAATGGGAGCAACTTCCTCTATTGGAGAAGAAGACTTCAATTCTTCATCCAAGGATCAAGTTTTGAGATGTGGCAAATGGTGAACAGCCCATACATTCTACCAAAGACAAACATTGAAGAATGGGATGAAGCCACCTTAATGAAAGCAACCTTGAACGCAAGAGCCATGCACATCCTTTATGCCTCCATGACCCCCACCGAGTTCAACCGGATTTCTTCTTGTGAGACGGCCCATGAGGTATGGAGAAAGCTTTGCATCACTTATGAAGGGACAGATCAAGTGAAGGAAAGCAAAGTCTACATGCTCAAAGGGTTGCTTGAGAACTTCAAGATGGGAAAGGAGGAGAGCATAGCCAACATGTACTCAAGGCTCAACACCATCTTGAATGGTCTTGCTGTTCTAGGACATCCTATGTCTAGTGGAGAGATCAACTCAAAGATACTTAGAACTCTCCCCAAGAGATGGGAATCCAAGGTGACTTCCATTGAAGAAGCAAGGTCGCTTAGGGATATTCTTATTGAAGAGCTCATTGGAAATCTACAAGCACATGAAGCCACACTTGACAAGAGGGAGGAAGTAGAAAGACAAGAGAAGAAAGAGCTAAAGAGAATGAAGAAGGCTGAAATGAAGGCTCAAATTGAAGCTATCATGGAACAAGTCTCTCCATCCTCTCAAGCTAAAGAAGATGCCATGTACTCCAAAGGTCAACTCTACAAAGGCAAGTCCTCCTCCATCCGGTGCTTCACATGTGGAAAGAAGGGTCACTACAAGGAAGATTGCCCACAAGGCAAAAAGACCCATCTTCACAAGAAGAAATGGCAATCAAGCTCAAGTGGCTCCTCCAACTCAAGCTCAAGTGAAGATTCAAGTGAAGGATCAAGCTCAAGCTCAAGTGATGAAGGAGAATTCCATTTTGCTCTTATAGCATCAACAAGTGAAGACTCAAGTGAGGTAAACCTAGACTCGTTAGATAAAGAATCTTTAATTTCGATTATTCATGATATTTGTGCCTCTTATAAGTCTTCTAAAAAGAAAAAGAAAAAGCTTGCTAAAATTGTTGATAATTTGCATGTAGAACTAGATGATCTTGAACATGCTAATTCTTGCTTGCTTATTGATAAAAATGATTGTCTTAGCCAAGTAGACTCTCTTAAACTTGAAAATGCTAGTTTACTTGATAAGATTAAATTTCTAGAAGCTCAACCTCTCATGCCTAGTTCTAGTGAAGAGCATACTTTAATTATTGATTCTCTCATGCATGACATTGATGTTCTTAAATCTGAAAACAAGGACAAAGATTTTGTTTTGCATGAATTAGAAATAGAAAATGCCTCCTTGCTTGCTAAAATCAATGGGCATGAATCTTGTTCTAGTTATACTAATAAAGAGAATGATGTTGCTGCTCTTCATATTGATAGAGATTCTTATTTAACTAAAGCTCTTTGCTTAGAAAATGATCTTTTGCATGCTAGAGATAATATCAATAATTTGTCTTCTACTATTGCCTCTCTTATGCATGATAATGATAGTTTGAGATCATCTTTGCAAAGATTCTTAGTTGGTAAGAAGAGTCTTAATGACATCCTACTCAATTCTACTAAACAAATTGGTAGACATGGTTTAGGATATGATAGTAGTCAAGGGAACAACAAAGATAAAGGACCTCCAATATTCCATGGAGAATCCTCTAGTTCCAAGACTATGGGCACATGTAATTATTGCAATGAAATTGTTCATTATTCTACTTGTTGTCCTTTTAGGAAAGCACCCAAGAGCAATAGGATTTGGGTTGCCAAACTAACCCCTCCGGACCCAAAAACATGATTGGGGACCATTTCATCTTTCTTCTTGTAGGTATTTACAAATTGATTGATTTGAGCTATTGAATTGCAAATTGACTTCTCAATCCACATTAAAGAAGAAAGGTGAGATGTGTAGAGGGTGACAACAAGTGGAAAAGCAATGGTAAGCACAAAGGTATTGTTTTATTGCTTATAACCTTTTCTAACTTGTTTTTGTTATGGTTTTTGAGTCAAAAGTGGCATTTTGTGTTTCTCTTCACACTCTTGCTCAAAAACTGTTTCTAATGCTTCTATAGTGCATTACTAACTTGCTTAGACATGTTTGGATATGGTTTGTATATTTAGCATGCCTCTAGATATGTTTTATGAAAAATATGTGCTTTTTCTACAGTAGTTTTGTCGGTCGAGTTTTGTCCTGTCTAAAACTCGACCGATGGGCACCAATGGGTGTTGCCAACAGCTGCGATCGGCCAAGTTGCCAATACACAGAACTCGACCGAAAACACTGTTCACAGAGTATACAGTTGGCTTATTGAATGAGAATTTCCCTCTCAACTAGATTTTCTCAACCAATAGCCTTATTCTTTGGCACTCCATTTGGTACCTTTATATATGCATATTTCCATGTTCTAAATTGCCTATCTTGCTTACAACTCTATCTCTCTAATTGCTCTAAATTGGTATATCTATATGTTGCAATTACTTGCTTTGAGTTGTTTTGCAGGTTTTGATGATGATCTCTTTGGATCTCTTAGTTGTGTCTAAAATCGCTTCCGTTGTGCTCTAACTTGCTACATCTATCTAGGTGTATATCTTGTTTTGATACAACCTTGAGGTTCTTAGGGGCAATCATCTTATGGTAAGGATGCATATATAGTGAGTTATATCCTTTCATGCTTCTAAACTTGCATATCTCCTTGTTTGGATATATCTCTTCATCTAATCATAGCTTGCTCTATCTTGTGTATCGTTTGGCATATCTTGCTATGATCTAGATCCTACTAGTAGTCCTAACTTATGATATCATCTACTAGTAGTTCATATACATGTAGTTCTAACCCTGTTTATAATTGGAATATTTGCTCATCTATATGTTATGCTTGTATCTTATCTCATACATACTCAAGATTGTTCCTTGAATTGCATATCTACTATCTTGAGTTGCTTGCATAACATTGTGATGCAGGGTACATAGATCTACATGATATGTAGAAATTGGAGTTTTTGTGGATTTTTATGCAGCTTTTGCTCCAGTTTCAGTTTTTGCTGCAAGTATAGTGTTTTTTATGCAGAAACTACCTTCTGAGCAAGGCTCATCGCTCTGCCATGAGCCCTGATGGTTTTTGATCAAATTCCATCATCTTGAGGGTCAAAATTGCGATTTATTGTTTTTCTGCAGCACCCTATCTTGCATGTTTTGGGTTGTTCAAGTATATTCTTTAACTTGCTTTTCTTTCTATGCTTGGACAAGCCCCTATCTGTGCTCTTCTACTCTCCTTATATAACTTTTGTTATCTTCTTTCTCTTAACAAGTGGTGTTTCTTAGTTTCTTCATACCCCCACCTTTTTGAAATGACAAAGGGGGAGAAAGATATGTCTTCTTTTGACAACAGGGAGAAGGCATGTCTTACATGAAGCAAAGAAGCGTGTCCATGTAAAGGGGAGAAGGTAAATGGGAGAAGACATATATGTGTAGAACATATATGAGTAGAAGACATAGTTTCTATAAATGTTATGAAAGCTAACCATGCAGGAGAAATAGCATCAATTGAGGGGGAGTATGAAAACTCCACTAGCATCAATTGAGGGGGAGCATATGAACTCAATTCTACTGAAACCCCTAGGTTTCTCCGAAGGTATGATTTTACTTACAAGCTTTCAATACATTTATGGAATGGTTTGTCATCTTCAAAAGGGGGAGAATGTTGACTCAAGGTCAATTAGGTCAATGTTGACTCAATTAGGTCAATGTTGACTCACGTATAAATTGACTAAACCCTTGTTTTGATGATGACTAACCATTCCACATATTGGTGTCTAATGCTTCTACATTGAGTGATTTCAGATTAGGTTTAGACACACTCCAAATGCCCTAACTTGCACATATCAAATTGGAGCAAAGACAAGTCAAAATAGCTACAAGTGTGCAATTTGGGATCTCTATGTAAATGACCTTAGAATTGCTTTGTAATCACTTGTAATGATTGTATGACTTGTAATTAAGCTTAGAAAAATTATTGGGACACAAAAATCCATCATTTGTACGGTTAAACGAAAATTCCAAAATACCCATAACAGGGATTTTGTCGGCCAAATTCCAAACTCGGCCGATCCATATATTCTGGAATTTTTGTTGGAATTGGCCAAGTTACAAACTCAGCCGATTCACCGTTCGGTCGAGTTTCTAGCTAGGAAACTCGGCCGATCCACTGATCGGTCCAAGATGAAAGTCGACCGATCGGCCGAGTTTCTCCAAAGGAACTCGGCCGAAAGTCTAGCTTTCAGCCTTGTCTTTTAGTGGTTCGGCCGAATTGCCTTTATAGAAACGCGGCCGATCAGACTGTACTGGAATGCAGAAAAAGCATTTCCAACCGTTGGAGACTTTGTTGGGACCCAAAATAGATCTGTTGCAACTTGTAAAACGGCTATTTTTCATTCACAAGTGTTCCCAAAGGCTAAAAGGCATCCCCAGCTATAAATAGGACCCCTTGGGCTTCATTCCAAGGTTGAGCATTCCATGCAAACTCTTTGAGAGGTTCCTATTCTATAGTTGAGTGCTTTCTACAGCCTCCTCTCTCTCTCTAAGCTTAATCACTTGCTACATCCATTAGAGTGAGTAGGAAATCTGTAAGAGAGCTAGTCATATTTGTATATCTTGTGAAGCTCTCACTTCCACCACCTCCCCATCTCTCATTTCCAATCATGAAGATGAAGGTTCTCTCTCTTGTCCAAGAGAGGTGAAGAAGAACAAGGGAAGGAGTCCCTTGGTGAAGATCAAGGCTGAAGACTTGGAGCTAGAGTGGGTAAGCCCTTGGAGAAGGCAGAAGACTCAAGCTCAAGTAGGTAAGTCCTTGGTGGAAGAAGCTTCTCCGAGTGAAGGTGAAGTCAAAGGCAGAAGATCCAAGAAGAGTGGGTAATTCCTACAAGGCTGAAGACTAGTGCAAGATTGGGTAAGTCCTTGGAGAAGGCCGAAGAATCTTGCAAAGTGGGTAAGTCCTTGGTAAGGTTGAAGACTATTTGTATTGGATAGGTAAGTCCTTTGTTGGGTCATGTATTGTATGTCTTATGAATTAATATAAGAGTGCAATTGTTTGAAGTCCTAGAGGTTGACCTCTCTAGGCAAGTGGACTGACACACTTCTAGTTTGAAGTGTGGAACCACTCTAAATAGCTTGTCTACATGTGTATGTTCAATCTCTCTCATCCTTGCTATGCATGTTTTAGTTGCACTCAAATTACCTATTTAGCAACTTTATCTTGTGATCTATCTTGAAGGTTTAATGAATTTTGTTTAAGTGCTTTCAGCTCTATTCACCCCCCCTCTAGAGCATCTAAGTCACCCATCTAGGATCCAACAAGTGGTATCAGAGCGGGTCTTCTCCAAGCATACTTCTACAAGTAGGAGAAGATGGGTGACTACCTAGGAGGGAGACTCTCTACCAGCCTTCCAATCTTCAATGGGAGCAACTTCCTCTATTGGAGAAGAAGACTTCAATTCTTCATCCAAGGATCAAGTCTCGAGATGTGGCAAATGGTGAACAGCCCATACATTCTACCAAAGACAAACATTGAAGAATGGGATGAAGCCACCTTGATGAAAGCAACCTTGAACGCAAGAGCCATGCACATCCTTTATGCCTCCATGACCCCCACCGAGTTCAGCCGGATTTCTTCTTGTGAGACGGCCCATGAGGTATGGAGAAAGCTTTGCATCACTTATTAAGGGACAGATCAAGTGAAGGAAAGCAAAGTCTACATGCTCAAAGGGTTGCTTGAGAACTTCAAGATGGGAAAGGAGGAGAGCATATCCAACATGTACTCAAGGATCAACACCATCTTGAATGGTCTTGCTGTTCTAGGACATCCTATGTCTAGTGGAGAGATCAACTCAAAGATACTTAGAACTCTCCCCAAGAGATGGGAATCCAAGGTGACTTCCATTGAAGAAGCAAGGTCGCTTAGGGATATTCCTATTGAAGAGCTCATTGGAAATCTACAAGCACATGAAGCCACACTTGACAAGAGGGAGGAAGTAGAAAGACAAGAGAAGAAAGAGCTAAAGAGAATGAAGAAAGCTGAAATAAAGGCTCAAATTGAAGCTATCATGGAACAAGTCTCTCCATCCTCTCAAGCTAAAGAAGATGCCATGTACTCCAAAGGTCAACTCTACAAAGGCAAGTCCTCCTCCATCCGGTGCTTCACATGTGGAAAGAAGGGTCACTACAAGGAAGATTGCCCACAAGGCAAAAAGACCCATCTTCACAAGAAGAAATGGCAATCAAGCTCAAGTGGCTCCTCCAACTCAAGCTCAAGTGAAGATTCAAGTGAAGGATCAAGCTCAAGCTCAAGTGATGAAGGAGAATGCCATTTTGCTCTTATAGCATCAACAAGTGAAGACTCAAGTGAGGTAAACCTAGACTCGTTAGATAAAGAATCTTTAATTGCTATTATTCATGATATTTGTGCCTCTTATAAGTCTTCTAAAAAGAAAAAGAAAAAGCTTGCTAAAATTGTTGATAATTTGCATGTAGAACTAGATGATCTTGAACATTCTAATTCTTGCTTGCTTATTGATAAAAATGATTGTCTTAGCCAAGTAGACTCTCTTAAACTTGAAAATGCTAGTTTACTTGATAAGATTAAATTTCTAGAAGCTCAACCTCTCATGCCTAGTTCTAGTGAAGAGCATACTTTAATTATTGATTCTCTCATGCATGACATTGATGTTCTTAAATCTGAAAACAAGGACAAAGATTTTGTTGTGCATGAATTAGAAATAGAAAATGCCTCCTTGCTTGCTAAAATCAATGGGCATGAATCTTGTTCTAGTTATACTAATAAAGAGAATGATGTTGCTGCTCTTCATATTGATAGAGATTCTTATTTAACTAAAGCTCTTTGCTTAGAAAATGATCTTTTGCATGCTAGAGATAATATCAATAATTTGTCTTCTACTATTGCCTCTCTTATGCATGATAATGATAGTTTGAGATCATCTTTGCAAAGATTCTTAGTTGGTAAGAAGAGTCTTAATGACATCCTACTCAATTCTACTAAACAAATTGGTAGACATGGTTTAGGATATGATAGTAGTCAAGGGAACAACAAATATAAAGGACCTCCAATATTCCATGGAGAATCCTCTAGTTCCAAGACTATGGGCACATGTAATTATTGCAATGAAATTGGTCATTATTCTACTTGTTGTCCTTTTAGGAAAGCACCCAAGAGCAATAGGATTTGGGTTGCCAAACTAACCCCTCCGGACCCAAAAACATGATTGGGGACCATTTCATCTTTCTTCTTGTAGGTATTTACAAATGGATTGATTTGAGCTATTGAATTGCAAATTGACTTCTCAATCCACATGAAAGAAGAAAGGTGAGATGTGTAGAGGGTGACAACAAGTGGAAAAGCAATGGTAAGCACAAAGGTATTGTTTTATTGCTTATAACCTTTTCTAACTTGTTTTTGTTATGGTTTTTGAGTCAAAAGTGGCATTTTGTGTTTCTCTTCACACTCTTGCTCAAAAACTGTTTCTAATGCTTCTATAGTGCATTACTAACTTGCTTAGACATGTTTGGATATGGTTTGTATATTTAGCATGCCTCTAGATATTTTTTATGAAAAATATGTGCTTTTTCTACAGTAGTTTTGTCGGCCGAGTTTTGTCCTGTCTAAAACTCGACCGATGGGCACCAATGGGTGTTGCCAACAGCTGCGATCGGCCGAGTTGCCAATACACAGAACTCGACCGAAAACACTGTTCACAGAGTATACAGTTGTCTTATTGAATGAGAATTTCCCTCTCAACTAGATTTTCTCAACCAATAGCCTTATTCTTTGGAACTCCATTTGGTACCTTTATATATGCATATTTCCATGTTCTAAATTGCCTATCTTTCTTACAACTCTATCTCTCTAATTGCTCTAAATTGGTATATCTATATGTTGCAATTACTTGCTTTGAGTTGTTTTGCAGGTTTTGATGATGATCTCTTTGGATCTCTTAGTTGTGTCTAAAATCGCTTCCGTTGTGCTCTAACTTGCTACATCTATCTAGGTGTATATCTTGTTTTGATACAACCTTGAGGTTCTTAGGGGCAATCATCTTATGGTAAGGATGCATATATAGTGAGTTATATCCTTTCATGCTTCTAAACTTGCATATCTCCTTGTTTGGATATATCTCTTCATCTAATCATAGCTTGCTCTATCTTGTGTATCGTTTGGCATATCTTGCTATGATCTAGATCCTACTAGTAGTCCTAACTTATGATATCATCTACTAGTAGTTCATATACATGTAGTTCTAACCCTGTTTATAATTGGAATATTTGCTCATCTATATGTTATGCTTGTATCTTATCTCATACATACTCAAGATTGTTCCTTGAATTGCATATCTACTATCTTGAGTTGCTTGCATAACATTGTGATGCAGGGTACATAGATCTACATGATATGTAGAAATTGGAGTTTTTGTGGATTTTTATGCAGCTTTTGCTCCAGTTTCAGTTTTTGCTGCAAGTATAGTGTTTTTTATGCAGAAACTACCTTCTGAGCAAGGCTCATCGCTTTGCCATGAGCCCTGATGGTTTTTGATCAAATTCCATCATCTTGAGGGTCAAAATTGCGATTTATTGTTTTTCTGCAGCACCCTATCTTGCATGTTTTGGGTTGTTCAAGTATATGCTTTAACTTGATTTTCTTTCTATGCTTGGACAAGCCCCTATCTGTGCTCTTCTACTCTCCTTATATAACTTTTGTTATCTTCTTTCTCTTAACAAGTGGTGTTTCTTAGTTTCTTCATACCCTCACCTTTTTGAAATGACAACGGGGGAGAAAGATATGTCTTCTTTTGACAACAGGGAGAAGGCATGTCTTACATGAAGCAAAGAAGCGTGTCCATGTAAAGGGGAGAAGGTAAATGGGAGAAGACATATATGTGTATAACATATATGAGTAGAAGACATAGTTTCTATAAATGTTATGAAAGCTAACCATGCAGGAGAAATAGCATCAATTGAGGGGGAGTATGAAAACTCCACTAGCATCAATTGAGGGGGAGCATATGAACTCAATTCTACTGAAACCCCTAGGTTTCTCCGAAGGTATGATTTTACTTACAAGCTTTCAATACATTTATGGAATGGTTTGTCATCTTCAAAAAGGGGGAGAATGTTGACTCAAGGTCAATTAGGTCAATGTTGACTCAATTAGGTCAATGTTGACTCACGTATAAATTGACTAAACCCTTGTTTTGATGATGACTAACCATTCCACATATTGGTGTCTAATGCTTCTACATTGAGTGATTTCAGATTAGGTTTAGACACACTCCAAATGCCCTAACTTGCGCATATCAAATTGGAGAAAAGACAAGTCAAAATAGCTACAAGTGTGCAATTTGGGATCTCTGTGTAAATGACCTTAGAATTGCTTTGTAATCACTTGTAATGATTGTATGACTTGTAATTAAGCTTAGAAAAATTATTGGGACACAAAAATCCATCATTTGTACGGTTAAACGAAAATTCCAAAATACCCATAACAGGGATTTTGTCGGCCGAATTCCAAACTCGGCCGATCCATATATTCTGGAATTTTTGTTGGAATCGGCCGAGTTACAAACTCAGCCGATTCACCGTTCGGTCGAGTTTCTAGCTAGGAAACTCGGCCGATCCACTGATCGGTCCAAGATGAAAGTCGACCGATCAGCCGAGTTTCTCCAAAGGAACTCGGCCGACAGTCTAGCTTTCAGCCTTGTCTTTTAGTGGTTCGGCCGAATTGCCTTTATAGAAACTCGGCCGATCAGACTGTACTGGAATGCAGAAAAAGCATTTCCAACCGTTGGAGACTTTGTTGGGACCCAAAATAGATCCGTTGCAACTTGTAAAACGGCTATTTTTCGTTCACAAGTGTTTCCAAAGGCTAAGAGGCATCCCCAGCTATAAATAGGACCCCTTGGGCTTCATTCCAAGGTTGAGCATTCCATGCAAACTCTTTGAGAGGTTCCTATTCTATAGTTGAGTGCTTCCTACAGCCTCCTCTCTCTCTCTAAGCTTAATCACTTGCTACATCCATTAGAGTGAGTAGGAAATCTGTAAGAGAGCTAGTCATATTTGTATATCTTGTGAAGCTCTCACTTCCACCACCTCCCCATCTCTCATTTCCAATCATGAAGATGAAGGTTCTCTCTCTTGTCCAAGAGAGGTGAAGAAGAACAAGGGAAGGAGTCCCTTGGTGAAGATCAAGGCTGAAGACTTGGAGCTAGAGTGGGTAAGCCCTTGGAGAAAGCAGAAGACTCAAGCTCAAGTAGGTAAGTCCTTGGTGGAAGAAGCTTCTCCGAGTGAAGGTGAAGTCAAAGGCGGTAGATCCAAGAAGAGTTGGTAATTCCTACAAGGCTGAAGACTAGTGCAAGATTGGGTAAGTCCTTGGAGAAGGCCGAAGAATCTTGCAAAGTGGGTAAGTCCTTGGTAAGGTTGAACACTCTTTGTATTGGATAGGTAAGTCCTTTGTTGGGTCATGTATTGTATGTCTTATGAATGAATATAAGAGTGCAATTGTTTGAAGTCCTAGAGGTTGACCTCTCTAGGCAAGTGGACTGACACACTTCTAGTTTGAAGTGTGGAACCACTCTAAATAGCTTGTCTACATGTGTATGTTCAATCTCTCTCATCCTTGCTATGCATGTTTTAGTTGCACTCAAATTACCTATTTAGCAACTTTATCTTGTGATCTATCTTGAAGGTTTAATGAATTTTGTTTAAGTGCTTTCAGCTCTATTCACCCCCCCTCTAGAGCATCTAAGTCACCCATCTAGGATCCAACAAGTGGTATCAGAGCGGGTCTTCTCCAAGCATACTTCTATAAGTAGGAGAAGGTGTGTGACTACCTAGGAGGGAGACTCTCTACCAGCCTTCCAATCTTCAATGGGAGCAACTTCCTCTATTGGAGAAGAAGACTTCAATTCTTCATCCAAGGATCAAGTCTCGAGATGTGGCAAATGGTGAACAACCCATACATTCTACCAAAGACAAACATTGAAGAATGGGATGAAGCCACCTTGATGAAAGCAACCTTGAACGCAAGAGCCATGCACATCCTTTATGCCTCCATGACCCCCACCGAGTTCAACCGGATTTCTTCTTGTGAGACGGCCCATGAGGTATGGAGAAAGCTTTGCATCACTTATGAAGGGACAGATCAAGTGAAGGAAAGCAAAGTCTACATGCTCAAAGGGTTGCTTGAGAACTTCAAGATGGGAAAGGAGGAGAGCATAGCCAACATGTACTCAAGGCTCAACACCATCTTGAATGGTCTTGCTGTTCTAGGACATCCTATGTCTAGTGGAGAGATCAACTCAAAGATACTTAGAACTCTCCCCAAGAGATGGGAATCCAAGGTGACTTCCATTGAAGAAGCAAGGTCGCTTAGGGATATTCCTATTGAAGAGCTCATTGGAAATCTACAAGCACATGAAGCCACACTTGACAAGAGGGAGGAAGTAGAAAGACAAGAGAAGAAAAGCTAAAGAGAATGAAGAAGGCTGAAATGAAGGCTCAAATTGAAGCTATCATGGAACAAGTCTCTCCATCCTCTCAAGCTAAAGAAGATGCCATGTACTCCAAAGGTCAACTCTACAAAGGCAAGTCCTCCTCCATCCGGTGCTTCACATGTGGAAAGAAGGGTCACTACAAGGAAGATTGCCCACAAGGCAAAAAGACCCATCTTCACAAGAAGAAATGGCAATCAAGCTCAAGTGGCTCCTCCAACTCAAGCTCAAGTGAAGATTCAAGTGAAGGATCAAGCTCAAGCTCAAGTGATGAAGGAGAATGCCATTTTGCTCTTATAGCATCAACAAGTGAAGACTCAAGTGAGGTAAACCTAGACTCGTTAGATAAAGAATCTTTAATTGCTATTATTCATGATATTTGTGCCTCTTATAAGTCTTCTAAAAAGAAAAAGAAAAAGCTTGCTAAAATTGTTGATAATTTGCATGTAGAACTAGATGATCTTGAATATGCTAATTCTTGCTTGCTTATTGATAAAAATGATTGTCTTAGCCAAGTAGACTCTCTTAAACTTGAAAATGCTAGTTTACTTGATAAGATTAAATTTCTAGAAGCTCAACCTCTCATGCCTAGTTCTAGTGAAGAGCATACTTTAATTATTGATTCTCTCATGCATGACATTGATGTTCTTAAATCTGAAAACAAGGACAAAGATTTTGTTTTGTATGAATTAGAAATAGAAAATGCCTCCTTGCTTGCTAAAATCAATGGGCATGAATCTTGTTCTAGTTATACTAATAAAGAGAATGATGTTGCTGCTCTTCATTTTGATAGAGATTCTTATTTAACTAAAGCTCTTTGCTTAGAAAATGATCTTTTGCATGCTAGAGATAATATCAATAATTTGTCTTCTACTATTGCCTCTCTTATGCATGATAATGATAGTTTGAGATCATCTTTGCAAAGATTCTTAGTTGGTAAGAAGAGTCTTAATGACATCCTACTCAATTCTACTAAACAAATTGGTAGACATGGTTTAGGATATGATAGTAGTCAAGGGAACAACAAAGATAAAGGACCTCCAATATTCCATGGAGAATCCTCTAGTTCCAAGACTATGGGCACATGTAATTATTGCAATGAAATTGGTCATTATTCTACTTGTTGTCCTTTTAGGAAAGCACCCAAGAGCAATAGGATTTGGGTTGCCAAACTAACCCCTCCGGACCCAAAAACATGATTGGGGACCATTTCATCTTTCTTCTTGTAGGTATTTACAAATGGATTGATTTGAGCTATTGAATTGCAAATTGACTTCTCAATCCACATGAAAGAAGAAAGGTGAGATGTGTAGAGGGTGACAACAAGTGGAAAAGCAATGGTAAGCACAAAGGTATTGTTTTATTGCTTATAACCTTTTCTAACTTGTTTTTGTTATGGTTTTTGAGTCAAAAGTGGCATTTTGTGTTTCTCTTCACACTCTTGCTCAAAAACTGTTTCTAATGCTTCTATAGTGCATTACTAACTTGCTTAGACATGTTTGGATATGGTTTGTATATTTAGCATGCCTCTAGATATGTTTTATGAAAAATATGTGCTTTTTATACAGTAGTTGTGTCGGCCGAGTTTTGTCCTTTCTAAAACTCGACCGATGGGCACCAATGGGTGTTGCCAACAGCTGCGATCGGCCGAGTTGCCAATACACAGAACTCGACCGAAAACACTGTTCACAGAGTATACAGTTGGCTTATTGAATGAGAATTTCCCTCTCAACTAGATTTTCTCAACCAATAGCCTTATTCTTTGGCACTCCATTTGGTACCTTTATATATGCATATTTCCATGTTCTAAATTGCCTATCTTGCTTACAACTCTATCTCTCTAATTGCTCTAAATTGGTATATCTATATGTTGCAATTACTTGCTTTGAGTTGTTTTGCAGGTTTTGATGATGATCTCTTTGGATCTCTTAGTTGTGTCTAAAATCGCTTCCGTTGTGCTCTAACTTGCTACATCTATCTAGGTGTATATCTAGTTTTGATACAACCTTGAGGTTCTTAGGGGCAATCATCTTATGGTAAGGATGCATATATAGTGAGTTATATCATTTCATGCTTCTAAACTTGCATATCTCCTTGTTTGGATATATCTCTTCATCTAATCATAGCTTGCTCTATCTTGTGTATCGTTTGGCATATCTTGCTATGATCTAGATCCTACTAGTAGTCCTATCTTATGATATCATCTACTAGTAGTTCATATACATGTAGTTCTAACCCTGTTTATAATTGGAATATTTGCTCATCTATATGTTATGCTTGTATCTTATCTCATACATACTCAAGATTGTTCCTTGAATTGCATATCTACTATCTTGAGTTGCTTGCATAACATTGTGATGCAGGGTACATAGATCTACATGATATGTAGAAATTGGAGTTTTTGTGGATTTTTATGCAGCTTTTGCTCCAGTTTCAGTTTTTGCTGCAAGTATAGTGTTTTTTATGCAGAAACTACCTTCTGAGCAAGGATCATCGCTTTGCCATGAGCCCTGATTGTTTTTGATCAAATTCCATCATCTTGAGGGTCAAAATTGTGATTTATTGTTTTTCTGCAGCACCCTATCTTGCATGTTTTGGGTTGTTCAAGTATATGCTTTAACTTGCTTTTCTTTCTATGCTTGGACAAGCCCCTATCTGTGCTCTTCTACTCTCCTTATATAACTTTTGTTATCTTCTTTCTCTTAACAAGTGGTGTTTCTTAGTTTCTTCATACCCCCACCTTTTTGAAATGACAAAGGGGGAGAAAGATATGTCTTGTTTTGACAACAGGGAGAAGGCATGTCTTACATGAAGCAAAGAAGCGTGTCCATGTAAAGGGGAGAAGGTAAATGGGAGAAGACATATATGTGTAGAACATATATGAGTAGAAGACATAGTTTCTATAAATGTTATGAAAGCTAACCATGCAGGAGAAATAGCATCAATTGAGGGGGAGTATGAAAACTCCACTAGCATCAATTGAGGGGGAGCATATGAACTAAATTCTACTGAAACCCCTAGGTTTCTCCGAAGGTATGATTTTACTTACAAGCTTTCAATACATTTATGGAATGGTTTGTCATCTTCAAAAAGGGGGAGAATGTTGACTCAAGGTCAATTAGGTCAATGTTGACTCAATTAGGTCAATGTTGACTCACGTATAAATTGACTAAACCCTTGTTTTGATGATGACTAACCATTCCACATATTGGTGTCTAATGCTTCTACATTGAGTGATTTCAGATTAGGTTTAGAAACACTCCAAATGCCCTAACTTGCGCATATCAAATTGGAGAAAAGACAAGTCAAAATAGCTATAAGTGTGCAATTTGGGATCTCTATGTAAATGACCTTAGAATTGCTTTGTAATCACTTGTAATGATTGTATGACTTGTAATTAAGCTTAGAAAAATTATTGGGACACAAAAATCCATCATTTGTACGGTTAAACGAAAATTCCAAAATACCCATAACAGGGATTTTTTCGGCCAAATTCCAAACTCGGCCGATCCATATATTCTGGAATTTTTGTTGGAATCGGCCGAGTTACAAACTCAGCCGATTCACCGTTCGGTCGAGTTTCTAGCTAGGAAACTCGGCCGATCCACTGATCGGTCCAAGATGAAAGTCGACCGATCGGCCGAGTTTCTCCAAAGGAACTCGGCCGACAGTCTATCTTTCAGCCTTGTCTTTTAGTGGTTCGGCCGAATTGCCTTTATAGAAACTCGGCCGATCAGACTGTACTGGAATGCAGAAAAAGCATTTCCAACCGTTGGAGACTTTGTTGGGACCCAAAATAGATCCGTTGCAACTTGTAAAACGGCTATTTTTCGTTCACAAGTGTTCCCAAAGGCTAAGAGGCATCCCCAGCTATAAATAGGACCCCTTGGGCTTCATTCCAAGGTTGAGCATTCCATGCAAACTCTTTGAGAGGTTCCTATTCTATAGTTGAGTGCTTCCTACAGCCTCCTCTCTCTCTCTCTCTAAGCTTAATCATTTGCTACATCCATTAGAGTGAGTAGGAAATCTGTAAGAGAGCTAGTCATATTTGTATATCTTGTGAAGCTCTCACTTCCACCACCTCCCCATCTCTCATTTCCAATCATGAAGATGAAGGTTCTCTCTCTTGTCCAAGAGAGGTGAAGAAGAACAAGGGAAGGAGTCCCTTGGTGAAGATCAAGGCTGAAGACTTGGAGCTAGAGTGGGTAAGCCCTTGGAGAAGGCAGAAGACTCAAGCTCAAGTAGGTAAGTCCTTGGTGGAAGAAGCTTCTCCGAGTGAAGGTGAAGTCAAAGGCGAAAGATCCAAGAAGAGTGGGTAATTCCTACAAGGCTGAAGACTAGTGCAAGATTGGGTAAGTCCTTGGAGAAGGCCGAAGAATCTTGCAAAGTGGGTAAGTCCTTGGTAAGGTTGAAGACTCTTTGTATTGGATAGGTAAGTCCTTTGTTGGGTCATGTATTGTATGTCTTATGAATGAATATAAGAGTGCAATTGTTTGAAGTCCTAGAGGTTGACCTCTCTAGGCAAGTGGACTGACACACTTCTAGTTTGAAGTGTGGAACCACTCTAAATAGCTTGTCTACATGTGTATGTTCAATCTCTCTCATCCTTGCTATGCATGTTTTAGTTGCACTCAAATTACCTATTTAGCAACTTTATCTTGTGATCTATCTTGAAGGTTTAATGAATTTTGTTTAAGTGCTTTCAGCTCTATTCACCCCCCCTCTAGAGCATCTAAGTCACCCATCTAGGATCCAACAAGTGGTATCAGAGCGGGTCTTCTACAAGCATACTTCTACAAGTAGGAGAAGATGGATGACTACCTAGGAGGGAGATTCTCTACCAGCCTTCCAATCTTCAATGGGAGCAACTTCCTCTATTGGAGAAGAAGACTTCAATTCTTCATCCAAGGATCAAGTCTCGAGATGTGGCAAATGGTGAACAGCCCATACATTCTACCAAAGACAAACATTGAAGAATGGGATGAATCCACCTTGATGAAAGCAACCTTGAACGCAAGAGCCATGCACATCCTTTATGCCTCCATGACCCCCACCGAGTTCAACCGGATTTCTTCTTGTGAGACGGCCCATGAGGTATGGAGAAAGCTTTGCATCACTTATGAAGGGACAGATCAAGTGAAGGAAAGCAAAGTCTACATGCTCAAAGGGTTGCTTGAGAACTTCAAGATGGGAAAGGAGGAGAGCATAGCCAACATGTACTCAAGGCTCAACACCATCTTGAATGGTCTTGCTGTTCTAGGACATCCTATGTCTAGTGGAGAGATCAACTCAAAGATACTTAGAACTCTCCCCAAGAGATGGGAATCCAAGGTGACTTCCATTGAAGAAGCAAGGTCGCTTAGGGAGATTCCTATTGAAGAGCTCATTGGAAATCTACAAGCACATGAAGCCACACTTGACAAGAGGGAGGAAGTAGAAAGACAAGAGAAGAAAGTGCTAAAGAGAATGAAGAAGGCTGAAATGAAGGCTCAAATTGAAGCTATCATGGAACAAGTCTCTCCATCCTCTCAAGCTAAAGAAGATGCCATGTACTCCAAAGGTCAACTCTACAAAGGCAAGTCCTCCTCCATCCGGTGCTTCACATGTGGAAAGAAGGGTCACTACAAGGAAGATTGCCCACAAGGCAAAAAGACCCATCTTCACAAGAAGAAATGGCAATCAAGCTCAAGTGGCTCCTCCAACTCAAGCTCAAGTGAAGATTCAAGTGAAGGATCAAGCTCAAGCTCAAGTGATGAAGGAGAATGCCATTTTGCTCTTATAGCATCAACAAGTGAAGACTCAAGTGAGGTAAACCTAGACTCGTTAGATAAAGAATCTTTAATTGCTATTATTCATGATATTTGTGCCTCTTATAAGTCTTCTAAAAAGAAAAAGAAAAAGCTTGCTAAAATTGTTGATAATTTGCATGTAGAACTAGATGATCTTGAACATGCTAATTCTTGCTTGCTTATTGATAAAAATGATTGTCTTAGCCAAGTAGACTCTCTTAAACTTGAAAATGCTAGTTTACTTGATAAGATTAAATTTCTAGAAGCTCAACCTCTCATGCCTAGTTCTAGTGAAGAGCATACTTTAATTATTGATTCTCTCATGCATGACATTGATGTTCTTAAATCTGAAAACAAGGACAAAGATTTTGTTTTGCATGAATTAGAAATAGAAAATTCCTCCTTGCTTGCTAAAATCAATGGGCATGAATCTTGTTCTAGTTATACTAATAAAGAGAATGATGTTGCTGCTCTTCATATTGATAGAGATTCTTATTTAACTAAAGCTCTTTGCTTAGAAAATGATCTTTTGCATGCTAGAGATAATATCAATAATTTGTCTTCTACTATTGCCTCTCTTATGCATGATAATGATAGTTTGAGATCATCTTTGCAAAGATTCTTAGTTGGTAAGAAGAGTCTTAATGACATCCTACTCAATTCTACTAAACAAATTGGTAGACATGGTTTAGGATATGATAGTAGTCAAGGGAACAACAAAGATAAAGGACCTCCAATATTCCATGGAGAATCCTCTAGTTCCAAGACTATGGGCACATGTAATTATTGCAATGAAATTGGTCATTATTCTACTTGTTGTCCTTTTAGGAAAGCACCCAAGAGCAATAGGATTTGGGTTGCCAAACTAACCCCTCCGGACCCAAAAACATGATTGGGGACCATTTCATCTTTCTTCTTGTAGGTATTTACAAATGGATTGATTTGAGCTATTGAATTGCAAATTGACTTCTCAATCCACATGAAAGAAGAAAGGTGAGATGTGTAGAGGGTGACAACAAGTGGAAAAGCAATGGTAAGCACAAAGGTATTGTTTTATTGCTTATAACCTTTTCTAACTTGTTTTTGTTATGGTTTTTGAGTCAAAAGTGGCATTTTGTGTTTCTCTTCACACTCTTGCTCAAAAACTGTTTCTAATGCTTCTATAGTGCATTACTAACTTGCTTAGACATGTTTGGATATGGTTTGTATATTTAGCATGCCTCTAGATATGTTTTATGAAAAATATGTGCTTTTTCTACAGTAGTTTTGTCGGCCGAGTTTTGTCCTGTCTAAAACTCGACCGATGGGCACCAATGGGTGTTGCCAACAGCTGCGATCGGCCAAGTTGCCAATACATAGAACTCGACCGAAAACACTGTTCACAGAGTATACAGTTGGCTTATTGAATGAGAATTTCCCTCTCAACTAGATTTTCTCAACCAATAGCCTTATTCTTTGGCACTCCATTTGGTACCTTTATATATGCATATTTCCATGTTCTAAATTGCCTATCTTGCTTACAACTCTATCTCTCTAATTGCTCTAAATTGGTATATCTATATGTTGCAATTACTTGCTTTGAGTTGTTTTGCAGGTTTTGATGATGATCTCTTTGGATCTCTTAGTTGTGTCTAAAATCGCTTCCGTTGTGCTCTAACTTGCTACATCTATCTAGGTGTATATCTTGTTTTGATACAACCTTGAGGTTCTTAGGGGCAATCATCTTATGGTAAGGATGCATATATAGTGAGTTATATCCTTTCATGCTTCTAAACTTGCATATCTCCTTGTTTGGATATATCTCTTCATCTAATCATAGCTTGCTCTATCTTGTGTATCGTTTGGCATATCTTGCTATGATCTAGATCCTACTAGTAGTCCTAACTTATGATATCATCTACTAGTAGTTCATATACATGTAGTTCTAACCCTGTTTATAATTGGAATATTTGCTCATCTATATGTTATGCTTGTATCTTATCTCATACATACTCAAGATTGTTCCTTGAATTGCATATCTACTATCTTGAGTTGCTTGCATAACATTGTGATGCAGGGTACATAGATCTACATGATATGTAGAAATTGGAGTTTTTGTGGATTTTTATGCAGCTTTTGCTCCAGTTTCAGTTTTTGCTGCAAGTATAGTGTTTTTTATGCAGAAACTACTTCTGAGCAAGGCTCATCGCTCTTCCATGAGCCCTGATGGTTTTTGATCAAATTCCATCATCTTGAGGGTCAAAATTGCGATTTATTGTTTTTCTGCAACACCCTATCTTGCATGTTTCGGGTTGTTCAAGTATATGCTTTAACTTGCTTTTCTTTCTATGCTTGGACAAGCCCCTATCTGTGCTCTTCTACTCTCCTTATATAACTTTTGTTATCTTCTTTCTCTTAACAAGTGGTGTTTCTTAGTTTCTTCATACCCCCACCTTTTTGAAATGACAAAGGGGGAGAAAGATATGTCTTCTTTTGACAATAGGGAGAAGGCATGTCTTACATGAAGCAAAGAAGCGTGTCCATGTAAAGGGGAGAAGGTAAATGGGAGAAGACATATATGTGTAGAACATATATGAGTAGAAGACATAGTTTCTATAAATGTTATGAAAGCTAACCATGCAGGAGAAATAGCATCAATTGAGGGGGAGTATGAAAACTCCACTAGCATCAATTGAGGGGGAGCATATGAACTCAATTCTACTGAAACCCCTAGGTTTCTCCAAAGGTATGATTTTACTTACAAGCTTTCAATACATTTATGGAATGGTTTGTCATCTTCAAAAAGGGGGAGAATGTTGACTCAAGGTCAATTAGGTCAATGTTGACTCAATTAGGTCAATGTTGACTCATGTATAAATTGACTAAACCCTTGTTTTGATGATGACTAACCATTCCACATATTGGTGTCTAATGCTTCTACATTGAGTGATTTCAGATTAGGTTTAGACACACTCCAAATGCCCTAACTTGCGCATATCAAATTGGAGAAAAGACAAGTCAAAATAGCTACAAGTGTGCAATTTGGGATCTCTATGTAAATGACCTTAGAATTGCTTTGTAATCACTTGTAATGATTGTATGACTTGTAATTAAGCTTAGAAAAATTATTGGGACACAAAAATCCATCATTTGTACGGTTAAACGAAAATTCCAAAATACCCATAACAGGGATTTTGTCGGCCAAATTCCAAACTCGGCCGATCCATATATTCTGGAATTTTTGTTGGAATCGGCCGAGTTACAAACTCAGCCGATTCACCGTTCGGTCGAGTTTCTAGCTAGGAAACTCGGCCGATCCACTGATCGGTCCAAGATGAAAGTCGACCGATCGGCCGAGTTTCTCCAAAGGAACTCGGCCGACAGTCTAGCTTTCAGCCTTGTCTTTTAGTGGTTCGGCCGAATTGCCTTTATAGAAACTCGGCCGATCAGACTGTACTGGAATGCAGAAAAAGCATTTCCAACCGTTGGAGACTTTGTTGGGACCCAAAATAGATCCGTTGCAACTTGTAAAATGGCTATTTTTCGTTCACAAGTGTTCCCAAAGGCTAAGAGGCATCCCCAGCTATAAATAGGACCCCTTAGGCTTCATTCCAAGGTTGAGCATTCCATGCAAACTCTTTGAGAGGTTCCTATTCTATAGTTGAGTGCTTCCTACAGCCTCCTCTCTCTCTCTAAGCTTAATCACTTGCTACATCCATTAGAGTGAGTAGGAAATCTGTAAGAGAGCTAGTCATATTTGTATATCTTGTGAAGCTCTCACTTCCACCACCTCCCCATCTCTCATTTCCAATCATGACGATGAAGGTTCTCTCTCTTGTCCAAGAGAGGTGAAGAAGAACAAGGGAAGGAGTCCCTTGGTGAAGATCAAGGCTGAAGACTTGGAGCTAGAGTGGGTAAGCCCTTGGAGAAGGCAGAAGACTCAAGCTCAAGTAGGTAAGTCCTTGGTGGAAGAAGCTTCTCCGAGTGAAGGTGAAGTCAAAGGCGGAAGATCCAAGAAGAGTGGGTAATTCCTACAAGGCTGAAGACTAGTGCAAGATTGGGTAAGTCCTTGGAGAAGGCCGAAGAATCTTGCAAAGTGGGTAAGTCCTTGGTAAGGTTGAAGACTCTTTGTATTGGATAGGTAAGTCCTTTGTTGGGTCATGTATTGTATGTCTTATGAATGAATATAAGAGTGCAATTGTTTGAAGTCCTAGAGGTTGACCTCTCTAGGAAAGTGGACTGACACACTTCCTGTTTGAAGTGTGGAACCACTCTAAATAGCTTGTCTACATGTGTATGTTCAATCTCTCTCATCCTTGCTATGCATGTTTTAGTTGCACTCAAATTACCTATTTAGCAACTTTATCTTGTGATCTATCTTGAAGGTTTAATGAATTTTGTTTAAGTGCTTTCAGCTCTATTCACCCCCCCTCTAGAGCATCTAAGTCACCCATCTAGGATCCAACAAGTGGTATCAGAGCGGGTCTTCTCCAAGCATACTTCTACAAGTAGGAGAAGATGGGTGACTACCTAGGAGGGAGACTCTCTACCAGCCTTCCAATCTTCAATGGGAGCAACTTCCTCTATTGGAGAAGAAGACTTCAATTCTTCATCCAAGGATCAAGTCTCGAGATGTGGCAAATGGTGAACAGCCCATACATTCTACCAAAGACAAACATTGAAGAATGGGATGAAGCCACCTTGATGAAAGCAACCTTGAACGCAAGAGCCATGCACATCCTTTATGCCTCCATGACCCCCACCGAGTTCAACCGGATTTCTTCTTGTGAGACGGCCCATGAGGTATGGAGAAAGCTTTGCATCACTTATGAAGGGACAGATCAAGTGAAGGAAAGCAAAGTCTACATGCTCAAAGGGTTGCTTGAGAACTTCAAGATGGGAAAGGAGGAGAGCATAGCCAACATGTACTCAAGGCTCAACACCATCTTGAATGGTCTTGCTGTTCTAGGACATCCTATGTCTAGTGGAGAGATCAACTCAAAGATACTTAGAACTCTCCCCAAGAGATGGGAATCCAAGGTGACTTCCATTGAAGAAACAAGGTCGCTTAGGGATATTCCTATTGAAGAGCTCATTGGAAATCTACAAGCACATGAAGCCACACTTGACAAGAGGGAGGAAGTAGAAAGACAAGAGAAGAAAGAGCTAAAGAGAATGAAGAAGGCTGAAATGAAGGCTCAAATTGAAGCTATCATGGAACAAGTCTCTCCATCCTCTCAAGCTAAAGAAGATGCCATGTACTCCAAAGGTCAACTCTACAAAGGCAAGTCCTCCTCCATCCGGTGCTTCACATGTGGAAAGAAGGGTCACTACAAGGAAGATTGCCCACAAGGCAAAAAGACCCATCTTCACAAGAAGAAATGGCAATCAAGCTCAAGTGGCTCCTCCAACTCAAGCTCAAGTGAAGATTCAAGTGAAGGATCAAGCTCAAGCTCAAGTGATGAAGGAGAATGCCATTTTGCTCTTATAGCATCAACAAGTGAAGACTCAAGTGAGGTAAACCTAGACTCGTTAGATAAAGAATCTTTAATTGCTATTATTCATGATATTTGTGCCTCTTATAAGTCTTCTAAAAAGAAAAAGAAAAAGCTTGCTAAAATTGTTGATAATTTGCATGTAGAACTAGATGATCTTGAACATGCTAATTCTTGCTTGCTTATTGATAAAAATGATTGTCTTAGCCAAGTAGACTCTCTTAAACTTGAAAATGCTAGTTTACTTGATAAGATTAAATTTCTAGAAGCTCAACCTCTCATGCCTAGTTCTAGTGAAGAGCATACTTTAATTATTGATTCTCTCATGCATGACATTGATGTTCTTAAATCTGAAAACAAGGACAAAGATTTTGTTTTGCATGAATTAGAAATAGAAAATGCCTCCTTGCTTGCTAAAATCAATGGGCATGAATCTTGTTCTAGTTATACTAATAAAGAGAATGATGTTGCTGCTCTTCATTTTGATAGAGATTCTTATTTAACTAAAGCTCTTTGCTTAGAAAATGATCTTTTGCATGCTAGAGATAATATCAATAATTTGTCTTCTACTATTGCCTCTCTTATGCATGATAATGATAGTTTGAGATCATCTTTGCAAAGATTCTTAGTTGGTAAGAAGAGTCTTAATGACATCCTACTCAATTCTACTAAACAAATTGGTAGACATGGTTTAGGATATGATAGTAGTCAAGGGAACAACAAAGATAAAGGACCTCCAATATTCCATGGAGAATCCTCTAGTTCCAAGACTATGGGCACATGTAATTATTGCAATGAAATTGGTCATTATTCTACTTGTTGTCCTTTTAGGAAAGCACCCAAGAGCAATAGGATTTGGGTTGCCAAACTAACCCCTCCGGACCCAAAAACATGATTGGGGACCATTTCATCTTTCTTCTTGTAGGTATTTACAAATGGATTGATTTGAGCTATTGAATTGCAAATTGACTTCTCAATCCACATGAAAGAAGAAAGGTGAGATGTGTAGAGGGTGACAACAAGTGGAAAAGCAATGGTAAGCACAAAGGTATTGTTTTATTGCTTATAACCTTTTCTAACTTGTTTTTGTTATGGTTTTTGAGTCAAAAGTGGCATTTTGTGTTTCTCTTCACACTCTTGCTCAAAAACTGTTTCTAATGCTTCTATAGTGCATTACTAACTTGCTTAGACATGTTTGGATATGGTTTGTATATTTAGCATGCCTCTAGATATGTTTTATGAAAAATATGTGCTTTTTCTACAGTAGTTTTGTCGGCCGAGTTTTGTCCTGTCTAAAACTCGACCGATGGGCACCAATGGGTGTTGCCAACAGCTGCGATCGGCCGAGTTGCCAATACATAGAACTCGACCGAAAACACTGTTCACAGAGTATACAGTTGGCTTATTGAATGAGAATTTCCCTCTCAACTAGATTTTCTCAACCAATAGCCTTATTCTTTGGCACTCCATTTGGTACCTTTATATATGCATATTTCCATGTTCTAAATTGCCTATCTTGCTTACAACTCTATCTCTCTAATTGCTCTAAATTGGTATATCTATATGTTGCAATTACTTGCTTTGAGTTGTTTTGCAGGTTTTGATGATGATCTCTTTGGATCTCTTAGTTGTGTCTAAAATCGCTTCCGTTGTGCTCTAACTTGCTACATCTATCTAGGTGTATATCATGTTTTGATACAACCTTGAGGTTCTTAGGGGCAATCATCTTATGGTAAGGATGCATATATAGTGAGTTATATCCTTTCATGCTTCTAAACTTGCATATCTCCTTGTTTGGATATATCTCTTCATCTAATCATAGCTTGCTCTATCTTGTGTATCGTTTGGCATATCTTGCTATGATCTAGATCCTACTAGTAGTCCTAACTTATGATATCATCTACTAGTAGTTCATATACATGTAGTTCTAACCCTGTTTATAATTGGAATATTTGCTCATCTATATGTTATGCTTGTATCTTATCTCATACATACTCAAGATTGTTCCTTGAATTGCATATCTACTATCTTGAGTTGCTTGCATAACATTGTGATGCAGGGTACATAGATCTACATGATATGTAGAAATTGGAGTTTTTGTGGATTTTTATGCAGCTTTTGCTCCAGTTTCAGTTTTTGCTGCAAGTATAGTGTTTTTTATGCAGAAACTACCTTCTGAGCAAGGCTCATCGCTCTGCCATGAGCCCTGATGGTTTTTGATCAAATTCCATCATCTAGAGGGTCAAAATTGCGATTTATTGTTTTTCTGCAGCACCCTATCTTGCATGTTTTGGGTTGTTCAAGTATATGCTTTAACTTGCTTTTCTTTCTATGCTTGGACAAGCCCCTATCTGTGCTCTTCTACTCTCCTTATATAACTTTTGTTATCTTCTTTCTCTTAACAAGTGGTGTTTCTTAGTTTCTTCATACCCCCACCTTTTTGAAATGACAAAGGGGGAGAAAGATATGTCTTCTTTTGACAACAGGGAGAAGGCATGTCTTACATGAAGCAAAGAAGCGTGTCCATGTAAAGGGGAGAAGGTAAATGGGAGAAGACATATATGTGTAGAACATATATGAGTAGAAGACATAGTTTCTATAAATGTTATGAAAGCTAACCATGCAGGAGAAATAGCATCAATTGAGGGGGAGTATGAAAACTCCACTAGCATCAATTGAGGGGGAGCATATGAACTCAATTCTACTGAAACCCCTAGGTTTCTCCGAAGGTATGATTTTACTTACAAGCTTTCAATACATTTATGGAATGGTTTGTCATCTTCAAAAAGGGGGAGAATGTTGACTCAAGGTCAATTAGGTCAATGTTGACTCACGTATAAATTGACTAAACCCTTGTTTTGATGATGACTAACCATTCCACATATTGGTGTCTAATGCTTCTACATTGAGTGATTTCAGATTAGGTTTAGACACACTCCAAATGCCCTAACTTGCGCATATCAAATTGGAGAAAAGACAAGTCAAAATAGCTACAAGTGTGCAATTTGGGATCTCTATGTAAATGACCTTAGAATTGCTTTGTAATCACTTGTAATGATTGTATGACTTGTAATTAAGCTTAGAAAAATTATTGGGACACAAAAATCCATCATTTGTACGGTTAAACGAAAATTCCAAAATACCCATAACAGGGATTTTGTCAGCCAAATTCCAAACTCGGCCGATCCATATATTCTGGAATTTTTGTTGGAATCGGCCGAGTTACAAACTCAGCCGATTCACCGTTCAGTCGAGTTTCTAGCTAGGAAACTCGGCAGATCCACTGATCGGTCCAAGATGAAAGTCGACCGATCGGCCGAGTTTCTCCAAAGGAACTCGGCCGACAGTCTAGCTTTCAGCCTTGTCTTTTAGTGGTTCGGCCGAATTGCCTTTATAGAAACTCGGCCGATCAGACTGTACTGGAATGCAGAAAAAGCATTTCCAACCGTTGGAGACTTTGTTGGGACCCAAAATAGATCCGTTGCAACTTGTAAAACGGCTATTTTTCGTTCACAAGTGTTCCCAAAGGCTAAGAGGCATCCCCTGCTATAAATAGGACCCCTTGGGCTTGATTCCAAGTTTGATCATTCCATGCAAACTCTTTGAGAGGTTCCTATTCTATAGTTGAGTGCTTCCTACAGCCTCCTCTCTCTCTCTAAGCTTAATCACTTGCTACATCCATTAGAGTGAGTAGGAAATCTGTAAGAGAGCTAGTCATATTTGTATATCTTGTGAAGCTCTCACTTCCACCACCTCCCCATCTCTCATTTCCAATCATGAAGATGAAGGTTCTCTCTCTTGTCCAAGAGAGGTGAAGAAGAACAAGGGAAGGAGTCCCTTGGTGAAGATCAAGGCTGAAGACTTGGAGCTAGAGTGGGTAAGCCCTTGGAGAAGGCAGAAGACTCAAGCTCAAGTAGGTAAGTCCTTGGTGGAAGAAGCTTCTCCGAGTGAAGGTGAAGTCAAAGGTGGAAGATCCAAGAAGAGTGGGTAATTCCTACAAAGCTGAAGACTAGTGCAAGATTGGGTAAGTCCTTGGAGAAGGCCGAAGAATCTTGCAAAGTGGGTAAGTCCTTGGTAAGGTTGAAGACTCTTTGTATTGGATAGGTAAGTCCTTTGTTGGGTCATGTATTGTATGTCTTATGAATAAATATAAGAGTGCAATTGTTTGAAGTCCTAGAGGTTGACCTCTCTAGGCAAGTGGACTGACACACTTCTAGTTTGAAGTGTGGAACCACTCTAAATAGCTTGTCTACATGTGTATGTTCAATCTCTCTCATCCTTGCTATGCATGTTTTAGTTGCACTCAAATTACCTATTTAGCAACTTTATCTTGTGATCTATCTTGAAGGTTTAATGAATTTTGTTTAAGTGCTTTCAGCTCTATTCACCCCCCTCTAGAGCATCTAAGTCACCCATCTAGGATCCAACAAGTGGTATCAGAGCGGGTCTTCTCCAAGCATACTTCTACAAGTAGGAGAAGGTGGGTGACTACCTAGGAGGGAGACTCTCTACCAGCCTTCCAATCTTCAATGGGAGCAACTTCCTCTATTGGAGAAGAAGACTTCAATTCTTCATCCAAGGATCAAGTCTCCAGATGTGGCAAATGGTGAACAGCCCATACATTCTACCAAAGACAAACATTGAAGAATGGGATGAAGCCACCTTGATGAAAGCAACCTTGAACGCAAGAGCCATGCACATCCTTTATGCCTCCATGACCCCCACCGAGTTCAACCGGATTTCTTCTTGTGAGACGGCCCATGAGGTATGGAGAAAGCTTTGCATCACTTATGAAGGGACAGATCAAGTGAAGGAAAGCAAAGTCTACATGCTCAAAGGGTTGCTTGAGAACTTCAAGATGGGAAAGGAGGAGAGCATAGCCAACATGTACTCAAGGCTCAACACCATCTTGAATGGTCTTGCTGTTCTAGGACATCCTATGTCTAGTGGAGAGATCAACTCAAAGATACTTAGAACTCTCCCCAAGAGATGGGAATCCAAGGTGACTTCCATTGAAGAAGCAAGGTCGCTTAGGGATATTCCTATTGAAGAGCTCATTGGAAATCTACAAGCACATGAAGCCACACTTGACAAGAGGGAGGAAGTAGAAAGACAAGAGAAGAAAGAGCTAAAGAGAATGAAGAAGGCTGAAATGAAGGCTCAAATTGAAGCTATCATGGAACAAGTCTCTCCATCCTCTCAAGCTAAAGAAGATGCCATGTACTCCAAAGGTCAACTCTACAAAGGCAAGTCCTCCTCCATCCGGTGCTTCACATGTGGAAAGAAGGGTCACTACAAGGAAGATTGCCCACAAGGCAAAAAGACCCATCTTCACAAGAAGAAATGGCAATCAAGCTCAAGTGGCTCCTCCAACTCAAGCTCAAGTGAAGATTCAAGTGAAGGATCAAGCTCAAGCTCAAGTGATGAAGGAGAATGCCATTTTGCTCTTATAGCATCAACAAGTGAAGACTCAAGTGAGGTAAACCTAGACTCGTTAGATAAAGAATCTTTAATTGCTATTATTCATGATATTTGTGTCTCTTATAAGTCTTCTAAAAAGAAAAAGAAAAAGCTTGCTAAAATTGTTGATAATTTGCATGTAGAACTAGATGATCTTGAACATGCTAATTCTTGCTTGCTTATTGATAAAAATGATTGTCTTAGCCAAGTATACTCTCTTAAACTTGAAAATGCTAGTTTACTTGATAAGATTAAATTTCTAGAAGCTCAACCTCTCATGCCTAGTTCTAGTGAAGAGCATACTTTAATTATTGATTCTCTCATGCATGACATTGATGTTCTTAAATCTGAAAACAAGGACAAAGATTTTGTTTTGCATGAATTAGAAATAGAAAATTCCTCCTTGCTTGCTAAAATCAATGGGCATGAATCTTGTTCTAGTTATACTAATAAAGAGAATGATGTTGCTGCTCTTCATATTGATAGAGATTCTTATTTAACTAAAGCTCTTTGCTTAGAAAATGATCTTTTGCATGCTAGAGATAATATCAATAATTTGTCTTCTACTATTGCCTCTCTTATGCATGATAATGATAGTTTGAGATCATCTTTGCAAAGATTCTTAGTTGGTAAGAAGAGTCTTAATGACATCCTACTCAATTCTACTAAACAAAATGGTAGACATGGTTTAGGATATGATAGTAGTCAAGGGAACAACAAAGATAAAAGACCTCCAATATTCCATGGAGAATCCTCTAGTTCCAAGACTATGGGCACATGTAATTATTGCAATGAAATTGGTCATTATTCTACTTGTTGTCCTTTTAGGAAAGCACCCAAGAGCAATAGGATTTGGGTTGCCAAACTAACCCCTCCGGACCCAAAAACATGATTGGGGACCATTTCATCTTTCTTCTTGTAGGTATTTACAAATGGATTGATTTGAGCTATTGAATTGCAAATTGACTTCTCAATCCACATGAAAGAAGAAAGGTGAGATGTGTAGAGGGTGACAACAAGTGGAAAAGCAATGGTAAGCACAAAGGTATTGTTTTATTGCTTATAACCTTTTCTAACTTGTTTTTGTTATGGTTTTTGAGTCAAAAGTGGCATTTTGTGTTTCTCTTCACACTCTTGCTCAAAAACTGTTTCTAATGCTTCTATAGTACATTACTAACTTGCTTAGACATGTTTGGATATGGTTTGTATATTTAGCATGCCTCTAGATATGTTTTATGAAAAATATGTGCTTTTTCTACAGTAGTTTTGTCGGCTGAGTTTTGTCCTGTCTAAAACTCGACCGATGGGCACCAATGGGTGTTGCCAACAGCTGCGATCGGCCGAGTTGCCAATACACAGAACTCGACCGAAAACACTGTTCACAGAGTATACAGTTGGCTTATTGAATGAGAATTTCCCTCTCAACTAGATTTTCTCAACCAATAGCCTTATTCTTTGGCACTCCATTTGGTACCTTTATATATGCATATTTCCATGTTCTAAATTGCCTATCTTGCTTACAACTCTATCTCTCTAATTGCTCTAAATTGGTATATCTATATGTTGCAATTACTTGCTTTGAGTTGTTTTGCAGGTTTTGATGATGATCTCTTTGGATCTCTTAGTTGTGTCTAAAATCGCTTCCGTTGTGCTCTAACTTGCTACATCTATCTAGGTGTATATCTTGTTTTGATACAACCTTGAGGTTCTTAGGGGCAATCATCTTATGGTAAGGATGCATATATAGTGAGTTATATCCTTTCATGCTTCTAAACTTGCATATCTCCTTGTTTGGATATATCTCTTCATCTAATCATAGCTTGCTCTATCTTGTGTATCGTTTGGCATATCTTGCTATGATCTAGATCCTACTAGTAGTCCTAACTTATGATATCATCTACTAGTAGTTCATATACATGTAGTTCTAACCCTGTTTATAATTGGAATATTTGCTCATCTATATGTTATGCTTGTATCTTATCTCATACATACTCAAGATTGTTCCTTGAATTGCATATCTACTATCTTGAGTTGCTTGCATAACATTGTGATGCAGGGTACATAGATCTACATGATATGTAGAAATTGGAGTTTTTGTGGATTTTTATGCAGCTTTTGCTCCAGTTTCAGTTTTTGCTGCAAGTATAGTGTTTTTTATGCAGAAACTACCTTCTGAGCAAGGCTCATCGCTCTGCCATGAGCCCTGATGGTTTTTGATCAAATTCCATCATCTTGAGGGTCAAAATTGCGATTTATTGTTTTTCTGCAGCACCCTATCTTGCATGTTTTGGGTTGTTCAAGTATATGCTTTAACTTGCTTTTCTTTCTATGCTTGGACAAGCCCCTATCTGTGCTCTTCTACTCTCCTTATATAACTTTTGTTATCTTCTTTCTCTTAACAAGTGGTGTTTCTTAGTTTCTTCATACCCCCACCTTTTTGAAATGACAAAGGAGGAGAAAGATATGTCTTCTTTTGACAACAGGGAGAAGGCATGTCTTACATGAAGCAAAGAAGCGTGTCCATGTAAAGGGGAGAAGGTAAATGGTAGAAGACATATATGTGTAGAACATATATGAGTAGAAGACATAGTTTCTATAAATGTTATGAAAGCTAACCATGCAGGAGAAATAGCATCAATTGAGGGGGAGTATGAAAACTCCACTAGCATCAATTGAGGGGGAGCATATGAACTCAATTCTACTGAAACCCCTAGGTTTCTCCGAAGGTATGATTTTACTTACAAGCTTTCAATACATTTATGGAATGGTTTGTCATCTTAAAAAAGGGGGAGAATGTTGACTCAAGGTCAATTAGGTCAATGTTGACTCAATTAGGTCAATGTTGACTCACGTATAAATTGACTAAACCCTTGTTTTGATGATGACTAACCATTCCACATATTGGTGTCTAATGCTTCTACATTGAGTGATTTCAGATTAGGTTTAGACACACTCCAAATGCCCTAACTTGCGCATATCAAATTGGAGAAAAGACAAGTCAAAATAGCTACAAGTGTGCAATTTGGGATCTCTGTGTAAATGACCTTAGAATTGCTTTGTAATCACTTGTAATGATTGTATGACTTGTAATTAAGCTTAGAAAAATTATTGGGACACAAAAATCCATCATTTGTACGGTTAAACGAAAATTCCAAAATACCCATAACAGGGATTTTGTCGGGCGAATTCCAAACTCGGCCGATCCATATATTCTGGAATTTTTGTTGGAATCGGCCGAGTTACAAACTCAGCCGATTCACCGTTCGGTCGAGTTTCTAGCTAGGAAACTCGGCCGATCCACTGATCGGTCCAAGATGAAAGTCGACCGATCGGCCGAGTTTCTCCAAAGGAACTCGGCCGACAGTCTAGCTTTCAGCCTTGTCTTTTAGTGGTTCGGCCGAATTGCCTTTATAGAAACTCGGCCGATCAGACTGTACTGGAATGCAGAAAAAGCATTTCCAACCATTGGAGACTTTGTTGGGACCCAAAATAGATCCGTTGCAACTTGTAAAACGGCTATTTTTCGTTCACAAGTGTTCCCAAAGGCTAAGAGGCATCCCCAGCTATAAATAGGACCCCTTGGGCTTCATTCCAAGGTTGAGCATTCCATGCAAACTCTTTGAGAGGTTCCTATTCTATAGTTGAGTGCTTCCTACAGCCTCCTCTCTCTCTCTAAGCTTAATCACTTGCTACATCCATTAGAGTGAGTAGGAAATCTGTAAGAGAGCTAGTCATATTTGTATATCTTGTGAATCTCTCACTTCCACCACCTCCCCATCTCTCATTTCCAATCATGAAGATGAAGGTTCTCTCTCTTGTCCAAGAGAGGTGAAGAAGAACAAGGGAAGGAGTCCCTTGGTGAAGATCAAGGCTGAAGACTTGGAGCTAGAGTGGGTAAGCCCTTGGAGAAGGCAGAAGACTCAAGCTCAAGTAGGTAAGTCCTTGGTGGAAGAAGCTTCTCCGAGTGAAGGTGAAGTCAAAGGCAGAAGATCCAAGAAGAGTGGGTAATTCCTACAAGGCTGAAGACTAGTGCAAGATTGGGTAAGTCCTTGGAGAAGGCCGAAGAATCTTGCAAAGTGGGTAAGTCCTTGGTAAGGTTGAAGACTCTTTGTATTGGATAGGTAAGTCATTTGTTGGGTCATGTATTGTATGTCTTATGAATGAATATAAGAGTGCAATTGTTTGAAGTCCTAGAGGTTGACCTCTCTAGGCAAGTGGACTGACACACTTCTAGTTTGAAGTGTGGAACCACTCTAAATAGCTTGTCTACATGTGTATGTTCAATCTCTCTCATCCTTGCTATGCATGTTTTAGTTGCACTCAAATTACCTATTTAGCAACTTTATCTTGTGATCTATCTTGAAGGTTTAATGAATTTTGTTTAAGTGCTTTCAGCTCTATTCACCCCCCCTCTAGAGCATCTAAGTCACCCATATAGGATCCAACAAGTGGTATCAGAGCGGGTCTTCTCCAAGCATACTTCTACAAGTAGGAGAAGGTGGGTGACTACCTAGGAGGGAGACTCTCTACCAGCCTTCCAATCTTCAATGGGAGCAACTTCCTCTATTGGAGAAGAAGACTTCAATTCTTCATCCAAGGATCAAGTCTAGAGATGTGGCAAATGGTGAACAGCCCATACATTCTACCAAAGACAAACATTGAAGAATGGGATGAAGCCACCTTGATGAAAGCAACCTTGAACGCAAGAGCCATGCACATCCTTTATGCCTCCATGACCCCCACCGAGTTCAACCGGATTTCTTCTTGTGAGACGGCCCATGAGGTATGGAGAAAGCTTTGCATCACTTATGAAGGGACAGATCAAGTGAAGGAAAGCAAAGTCTACATGCTCAAAGGGTTGCTTGAGAACTTCAAGATGGGAAAGGAGGAGAGCATAGCCAACATGTACTCAAGGCTCAACACCATCTTTTATGGTCTTTCTGTTCTAGGACATCCTATGTCTAGTGGAGAGATCAACTCAAAGATACTTATAACTCTCCCCAAGAGATGGGAATCCAAGGTGACTTCCATTGAAGAAGCAAGGTCGCTTAGGGATATTCCTATTGAAGAGCTCATTGGAAATCTACAAGCACATGAAGCCACACTTGACAAGAGGGAGGAAGTAGAAAGACAAGAGAAGAAAGAGCTAAAGAGAATGAAGAAGGCTGAAATGAAGGCTCAAATTGAAGCTATCATGGAACAAGTCTCTCCATCCTCTCAAGCTAAAGAAGATGCCATGTACTCCAAAGGTCAACTCTACAAAGGCAAGTCCTCCTCCATCCGGTGCTTCACATGTGGAAAGAAGGGTCACTACAAGGAAGATTGCCCACAAGGCAAAAAGACCCATCTTCACAAGAAGAAATGGCAATCAAGCTCAAGTGGCTCCTCCAACTCAAGCTCAAGTGAAGATTCAAGTGAAGGATCAAGCTCAAGCTCAAGTGATGAAGGAGAATGCCATTTTGCTCTTATAGCATCAACAAGTGAAGACTCAAGTGAGGTAAACCTAGACTCGTTAGATAAAGAATCTTTAATTGCTATTATTCATGATATTTGTGCCTCTTATAAGTCTTCTAAAAAGAAAAAGAAAAAGCTTGCTAAAATTGTTGATAATTTGCATGTAGAACTAGATGATCTTGAACATGCTAATTCTTGCTTGCTTATTGATAAAAATGATTGTCTTAGCCAAGTAGACTCTCTTAAACTTGAAAATGCTAGTTTACTTGATAAGATTAAATTTCTAGAAGCTCAACCTCTCATGCCTAGTTCTAGTGAAGAGCATACTTTAATTATTGATTCTCTCATGCATGACATTGATGTTCTTAAATCTGAAAACAAGGACAAAGATTTTGTTTTGCATGAATTAGAAATAGAAAATGCCTCCTTGCTTGCTAAAATCAATGGGCATGAATCTTGTTCTAGTTATACTAATAAAGAGAATGATGTTGCTGCTCTTCATATTGATAGAGATTCTTATTTAACTAAAGCTCTTTGCTTAGAAAATGATCTTTTGCATGCTAGAGATAATATCAATAATTTGTCTTCTACTATTGCCTCTCTTATGCATGATAATGATAGTTTGAGATCATCTTTGCAAAGATTCTTAGTTGGTAAGAAGTGTCTTAATGACATCCTACTCAATTCTACTAAACAAATTGGTAGACATGGTTTAGGATATGATAGTAGTCAAGGGAACAACAAAGATAAAGGACCTCCAATATTCCATGGAGAATCCTCTAGTTCCAAGACTATGGGCACATGTAATTATTGCAATGAAATTGGTCATTATTCTACTTGTTGTCCTTTTAGGAAAGCACCCAAGAGCAATAGGATTTGGGTTGCCAAACTAACCCCTCCGGACCCAAAAACATGATTGGGGACCATTTCATCTTTCTTCTTGTAGGTATTTACAAATGGATTGATTTGAGCTATTGAATTGCAAATTGACTTCTCAATCCACATGAAAGAAGAAAGGTGAGATGTGTAGAGGGTGAAAACAAGTGGAAAAGCAATGGTAAGCACAAAGGTATTGTTTTATTGCTTATAACCTTTTCTAACTTGTTTTTGTTATGGTTTTTGAGTCAAAAGTGGCATTTTGTGTTTCTCTTCACACACTTGCTCAAAAACTGTTTCTAATGCTTCTATAGTGCATTACTAACTTGCTTAGACATGTTTGGATATGGTTTGTATATTTAGCATGCCTCTAGATATGTTTTATGAAAAATATGTGCTTTTTCTACAGTAGTTTTGTCGGCCGAGTTTTGTCCTGTCTAAAACTCGACCGATGGGCACCAATGGGTGTTGCCAACAGCTGCGATCGACCGAGTTGCCAATACACAGAACTCGACCGAAAACACTGTTCACAGAGTATACAGTTGGCTTATTGAATGAGAATTTCCCTCTCAACTAGATTTTCTCAACCAATAGCCTTATTCTTTGGCACTCCATTTGGTACCTTTATATATGCATATTTCCATGTTCTAAATTGCCTATCTTGCTTACAACTCTATCTCTCTAATTGCTCTAAATTGGTATATCTATATGTTGCAATTACTTGCTTTGAGTTGTTTTGCAGGTTTTGATGATGATCTCTTTGGATCTCTTAGTTGTGTCTAAAATCGCTTCCGTTGTGCTCTAACTTGCTACATCTATCTAGGTGTATATCTTGTTTTAATACAACCTTGAGGTTCTTAGGGGCAATCATCTTATGGTAAGGATGCATATATAGTGAGTTATATCCTTTCATGCTTCTAAACTTGCATATCTCCTTGTTTGGATATATCTCTTCATCTAATCATAGCTTGCTCTATCTTGTGTATCGTTTGGCATATCTTGCTATGATCTAGATCCTACTAGTAGTCCTAACTTATGATATCATCTACTAGTAGTTCATATACATGTAGTTCTAACCCTGTTTATAATTGGAATATTTGCTCATCTATATGTTATGCTTGTATCTTATCTCATACATACTCAAGATTGTTCCTTGAATTGCATATCTACTATCTTGAGTTGCTTGCATAACATTGTGATGCAGGGTACATAGATCTACATGATATGTAGAAATTGGAGTTTTTGTGGATTTTTATGCAGCTTTTGCTCCAGTTTCAGTTTTTGCTGCAAGTATAGTGTTTTTTATGCAGAAACTACCTTCTGAGCAAGGCTCATCGCTCTGCCATGAGCCCTGATGGTTTTTGATCAAATTCCATCATCTTGAGGGTCAAAATTGCGATTTATTGTTTTTCTGCAGCACCCTATCTTGCATGTTTTGGGTTGTTCAAGTATATGCTTTAACTTGCTTTTCTTTCTATGCTTGGACAAGCCCCTATCTGTGCTCTTCTACTCTCCTTATATAACTTTTGTTATCTTCTTTCTCTTAACAAGTGGTGTTTCTTAGTTTCTTCATACCCCCACCTTTTTGAAATGACAAAGGGGGAGAAAGATATGTCTTCTTTTGACAACAGGGAGAAGGCATGTCTTACATGAAGCAAAGAAGCGTGTCCATGTAAAGGGGAGAAGGTAAATGGGAGAAGACATATATGTGTAGAACATATATGAGTAGAAGACATAGTTTCTATAAATGTTATGAAAGCTAACCATGCAGGAGAAATAGCATCAATTGAGGGGGAGTATGAAAACTCCACTAGCATCAATTGAAGGGGAGCATATGAACTCAATTCTACTGAAACCCCTAGGTTTCTCCAAAGGTATGATTTTACTTACAAGCTTTCAATACATTTATGGAATTGTTTGTCATCTTCAAAAAGGGGGAGAATGTTGACTCAAGGTCAATTAGGTCAATGTTGACTCAATTAGGTCAATGTTGACTCACGTATAAATTGACTAAACCCTTGTTTTGATGATGACTAACCATTCCACATATTGGTGTCTAATGCTTCTACATTGAGTGATTTCAGATTAGGTTTAGACACACTCCAAATGCCCTAACTTGCGCATATCAAATTGGAGAAAAGACAAGTCAAAATAGCTACAAGTGTGCAATTTGGGATCTCTATGTAAATGACCTTAGAATTGCTTTGTAATCACTTGTAATGATTGTATGACTTGTAATTAAGCTTAGAAAAATTATTGGGACACAAAAATCCATCATTTGTACGGTTAAACGAAAATTCCAAAATACCCATAACAGGGATTTTGTCGGCCGAATTCCAAACTCGGCCGATCCATATATTCTGGAATTTTTGTTGGAATCGGCCGAGTTACAAACTCAGCCGATTCACCGTTCGGTCGAGTTTCTAGCTAGGAATCTCGGCCGATCCACTGATCGGTCCAAGATGAAAGTCGACCGATCGGCCGAGTTTCTCCAAAGGAACTCGGCCGACGGTCTAGCTTTCAGCCTTGTCTTTTAGTGGTTCGGCCGAATTGCCTTTATAGAAACTCGGCCGATCAGAGTGTACTGGAATGCAGAAAAAGCATTTCCAACCGTTGGAGACTTTGTTGGGACCCAAAATAGATCCGTTGCAACTTGTAAAATGGCTATTTTTCGTTCACAAGTGTTCCCAAAGGCTAAGAGGCATCCCCAGCTATAAATAGGACCCCTTGGGCTTCATTCCAAGGTTGAGCATTCCATGCAAACTCTTTGAGAGGTTCCTATTCTATAGTTGAGTGCTTCCTACAGCCTCCTCTCTCTCTCTAAGCTTAATCACTTGCTACATCCATTAGAGTGAGTAGGAAATATGTAAGAGAGCTAGTCATATTTGTATATCTTGTGAAGCTCTCACTTCCACCACCTCCCCATCTCTCATTTCCAATCATGAAGATGAAGGTTCTCTCTCTTGTCTAAGAGAGGTGAAGAAGAACAAGGGAAAGAGTCCCTTGGTGAAGATCAAGGCTGAAGACTTGGAGCTAGAGTGGGTAAGCCCTTGGAGAAGGCAGAAGACTCAAGCTCAAGTAGGTAAGTCCTTGGTGGAAGAAGCTTCTCCGAGTGAAGGTGAAGTCAAAGGCGGAAGATCCAAGAAGAGTGGGTAATTCCTACAAGGCTGAAGATTAGTGCAAGATTAGGTAAGTCCTTGGAGAAGGCCGAAGAATCTTGCAAAGTGGGTAAGTCCTTGGTAAGGTTGAAGACTCTTTGTATTGGATAGGTAAGTCCTTTGTTGGGTCATGTATTGTATGTCTTATGAATGAATATAAGAGTGCAATTGTTTGAAGTCCTAGAGGTTGACCTCTCTAGGCAAGTGGACTGACACACTTCTAGTTTGAAGTGTGGAACCACTCTAAATAGCTTGTCTACATGTGTATGTTCAATCTCTCTCATCCTTGTTATGCATGTTTTAGTTGCACTCAAATTACTTATTTAGCAACTTTATCTTGTGATCTATCTTGAAGGTTTAATGAATTTTGTTTAAGTGCTTTCAGCTCTATTCACCCCCCCTCTAGAGCATCTAAGTCACCCATCTAGGATCCAACAAGTGGTATCAGAGCGGGTCTTCTCCAAGCATACTTCTACAAGTAGGAGAAGATGGGTGACTACCTAGGAGGGAGACTCTCTACCAGCCTTCCAATCTTCAATGGGAGAAACTTCCTCTATTGGAGAAGAAGACTTCAATTCTTCATCAAAGGATCAAGTCTCGAGATGTGGCAAATGGTGAACAGCCCATACATTCTACCAAAGACAAACATTGAAGAATGGGATGAAGCCACCTTGATGAAAGAAACCTTGAACGCAAGAGCCATGCACATCCTTTATGCCTTCATGACCCCCACCGAGTTCAACCGGATTTCTTCTTGTGAGACGGCCCATGAGGTATGGAGAAAGCTTTGCATCACTTATGAAGGGACAGATCAAGTGAAGGAAAGCAAAGTCTACATGCTCAAAGGGTTGCTTGAGAACTTCAAGATGGGAAAGGAGGAGAGCATAGCCAACATGTACTCAAGGCTCAACACCATCTTGAATGGTCTTGCTGTTCTAGGACATCCTATGTCTAGTGGAGAGATCAACTCAAAGATACTTAGAACTCTTCCCAAGAGATGGGAATCCAAGGTGACTTCCATTGAAGAAGCAAGGTGTCTTAGGGATATTCCTATTGAAGAGCTCATTGGAAATCTACAAGCACATGAAGCCACACTTCGCAAGAGGGAGGAAGTAGAAAGACAAGAGAAGAAAGAGCTAAAGAGAATGAAGAAGGCTGAAATGAAGGCTCAAATTGAAGCTATCATGGAACAAGTCTCTCCATCCTCTCAAGCTAAAGAAGATGCCATGTACTCCAAAGGTCAACTCTACAAAGGCAAGTCCTCCTCCATCCGGTGCTTCACATGTGGAAAGAAGGGTCACTACAAGGAAGATTGCCCACAAGGCAAAAAGACCCATCTTCACAAGAAGAAATGGCAATCAAGCTCAAGTGGCTCCTCCAACTCAAGCTCAAGTGAAGATTCAAGTGAAGGATCAAGCTCAAGCTCAAGTGATGAAGGAGAATGCCATTTTGCTCTTATAGCATCTACAAGTGAAGACTCAAGTGAGGTAAACCTAGACTCGTTAGATAAAGAATCTTTAATTGCTATTATTCATGATACTTGTGCCTCTTATAAGTCTTCTAAAAAGAAAAAGAAAAAGCTTGCTAAAATTGTTGATAATTTGCATGTAGAACTAGATGATTTTGAACATGCTAATTCTTGCTTGCTTATTGATAAAAATGATTGTCTTAGCCAAGTAGACTCTCTTAAACTTGAAAATTCTAGTTTACTTGATAAGATTAAATTTCTAGAAGCTCAACCTCTCATGCCTAGTTCTAGTGAAGAGCATACTTTAATTATTGATTCTCTCATGCATGACATTGATGTTCTTAAATCTGAAAACAAGGACAAAGATTTTGTTTTGCATGAATTAGAAATAGAAAATGCCTCCTTGCTTGCTAAAATCAATGGGCATGAATCTTGTTCTAGTTATACTAATAAAGAGAATGATGTTGCTGCTCTTCATATTGATAGAGATTCTTATTTAACTAAATCTCTTTGCTTAGACAATTATCTTTTGCATGCTAGAGATAATATCAATAATTTGTCTTCTACTATTGCCTCTCTTATGCATGATAATGATAGTTTGAGATCATCTTTGCAAAGATTCTTAGTTGGTAAGAAGAGTCTTAATGACATCCTACTCAATTCTACTAAACAAATTGGTAGACATGGTTTAGGATATGATAGTAGTCAAGGGAACAACAAAGATAAAGGACCTCCAATATTCCATGGAGAATCCGCTAGTTCCAAGACTATGGGCACATGTAATTATTGCAATGAAATTGGTCATTATTCTACTTGTTGTCCTTTTAGGAAAGCACCCAAGAGCAATAGGATTTGGGTTGCCAAACTAACCCCTCCGGACCCAAAAACATGATTGGGGACCATTTCATCTTTCTTCTTGTAGGTATTTACAAATGGATTGATTTGAGCTATTGAATTGCAAATTGACTTCTCAATCCACATGAAAGAAGAAAGGTGAGATGTGTAGAGGGTGACAACAAGTGGAAAAGCAATGGTAAGCACAAAGGTATTGTTTTATTGCTTATAACCTTTTCTAACTTGTTTTTGTTATGGTTTTTGAGTCAAAAGTGGCATTTTGTGTTTCTATTCACACTCTTGCTCAAAAATTGTTTCTAATGCTTCTATAGTGCATTACTAACTTGCTTAGACATGTTTGGATATGGTTTGTATATTTAGCATGCCTCTAGATATGTTTTATGAAAAATATGTGCTTTTTCTACAGTAGTTTTGTCGGCCGAGTTTTGTCCTGTCTAAAACTCGACCGATGGGCACCAATGGGTGTTGCCAACAGCTGCGATCGGCCGAGTTGCCAATACACAAAACTCGACCGAAAACACTGTTCACAGAGTATACAGTTGGCTTATTGAATGAGAATTTCCCACTCAACTAGATTTTCTCAACCAATAGCCTTATTCTTTGGCACTCCATTTGGTACCTTTATATATGCATATTTCCATGTTCTAAATTGCCTATCTTGCTTACAACTCTATCTCTCTAATTGCTCTAAATTGGTATATCTATATGTTGCAATTACTTGCTTTGAGTTGTTTTGCAGGTTTTGATGATGATCTCTTTGGATCTCTTAGTTGTGTCTAAAATCGCTTCCGTTGTGCTCTAACTTGCTACATCTATCTAGGTGTATACCTTGTTTTGATACAACCTTGAGGTTCTTAGGGGCAATCATCTTATGGTAAGGATGCATATATAGTGAGTTATATCCTTTCATGCTTCTAAACTTGCATATCTCCTTGTTTGGATATATCTCTTCATCTAATCATAGCTTGCTCTATCTTGTGTATCGTTTGGCATATCTTGCTATGATCTAGATCCTACTAGTAGTCCTAACTTATGATATCATCTACTAGTAGTTCATATACATGTAGTTCTAACCCTGTTTATAATTGGAATATTTGCTCATCTATATGTTATGCTTGTATCTTATCTCATACATACTCAAGATTGTTCCTTGAATTGCATATCTACTATCTTGAGTTGCTTGCATAACATTGTGATGCAGGGTACATAGATCTACATGATATGTAGAAATTGGAGTTTTTGTGGATTTTTATGCAGCTTTTGCTCCAGTTTCAGTTTTTGCTGCAAGTATAGTGTTTTTTATGCAGAAACTACCTTCTGAGCAAGGCTCATCGCTCTGCCATGAGCCCTGATGGTTTTTGATCAAATTCCATCATCTTGAGGGTCAAAATTGCGATTTATTGTTTTTCTGCAGCACCCTATCTTGCATGTTTTGGGTTGTTCAAGTATATTCTTTAACTTGCTTTTCTTTCTATGCTTGGACAAGCCCCTATCTGTGCTCTTCTACTCTCCTTATATAACTTTTGTTATCTTCTTTCTCTTAACAAGTGGTGTTTCTTAGTTTCTTCATACCCCCACCTTTTTGAAATGACAAAGGGGGAGAAAGATATGTCTTCTTTTGACAACAGGGAGAAGGCATGTCTTACATGAAGCAAAGAAGCATGTCCATGTAAAGGGGAGAAGGTAAATGGGAGAAGACATATATGTGTAGAACATATATGAGTAGAAGACATAGTTTCTATAAATGTTATGAAAGCTAACCATGCAGGAGAAATAGCATCAATTGAGGGGGAGTATGAAAACTCCACTAGCATCAATTGAGGGGGAGCATATGAACTCAATTCTACTGAAACCCCTAGGTTTCTCCGAAGGTATGATTTTACTTACAAGCTTTCAATACATTTATGGAATGGTTTGTCATCTTCAAAAAGGGGGAGAATGTTGACTCAAGGTCAATTAGGTCAATGTTGACTCAATTAGGTCAATGTTGACTCACGTATAAATTGACTAAACCCTTGTTTTGATGATGACTAACCATTCCACATATTGGTGTCTAATGCTTCTACATTGAGTGATTTCAGATTAGGTTTAGACACACTCCAAATGCCCTAACTTGCGCATATCAAATTGGAGAAAAGACAAGTCAAAATAGCTACAAGTGTGCAATTTGGGATCTCTATGTAAATGACCTTAGAATTGCTTTGTAATCACTTGTAATGATTGTATGACTTGTAATTAAGCTTAGAAAAATTATTGGGACACAAAAATCCATCATTTGTACGGTTAAACGAAAATTCCAAAATACCCATAACAGGGATTTTGTCGGCCGAATTCCAAACTCGGCCGATCCATATATTCTGGAATTTTTGTTGGAATCGGCCGAGTTACAAACTCAGCCGATTCACCGTTCGGTCGAGTTTCTAGCTAGGAAACTCGGCCGATCCACTGATCGGTCCAAGATGAAAGTCGACCGATCGGCCGAGTTTCTCCAAAGGAACTCGGCCGACGGTCTAGCTTTCAGCCTTGTCTTTTAGTGGTTCGGCCGAATTGCCTTTATAGAAACTCGGCCGATCAGAGTGTACTGGAATGCAGAAAAAGCATTTCCAACCGTTGGAGACTTTGTTGGGACCCAAAATAGATCCGGTGCAACTTGTAAAACGGCTATTTTTCGTTCACAAGTGTTCCCAAAGGCTAAGAGGCATCCCCAGCTATAAATAGGACCCCTTGGGCTTCATTCCAAGGTTGAGCATTCCATGCAAACTCTTTGAGAGGTTCCTATTCTATAGTTGAGTGCTTCCTACAGCCTCCTCTCTCTCTCTAAGCTTAATCACTTGCTACATCCATTAGAGTGAGTAGGAAATCTGTAAGAGAGCTAGTCATATTTGTATATCTTGTGAAGCTCTCACTTCCACCACCTCCCCATCTCTCATTTCCAATCATGAAGATGAAGGTTCTCTCTCTTGTCCAAGAGAGGTGAAGAAGAACAAGGGAAGGAGTCCCTTGGTGAAGATCAAGGCTGAAGACTTGGAGCTAGAGTGGGTAAGCCCTTGGAGAAGGCAGAAGACTCAAGCTCAAGTAGGTAAGTCCTTGGTGGAAGAAGCTTCTCCGAGTGAAGGTGAAGTCAAAGGCGGAAGATCCAAGAAGAGTGGGTAATTCCTACAAGGCTGAAGACTAGTGCAAGATTGGGTAAGTCCTTGGAGAAGGCCGAAGAATCTTGCAAAGTGGGTAAGTCCTTGGTAAGGTTGAAGACTCTTTGTATTGGATAGGTAAGTCCTTTGTTGGGTCATGTATTGTATGTCTTATGAATGAATATAAGAGTGCAATTGTTTGAAGTCCTAGAGGTTGACCTCTCTAGGCAAGTGGACTGACACACTTCTAGTTTGAAGTGTGGAACCACTCTAAATAGCTTGTCTACATGTGTATGTTCAATCTCTCTCATCCTTGATATGGATGTTTTAGTTGCACTCAAATTACCTATTTAGAAACTTTATCTTGTGATCTATCTTGATGGTTTAATGAATTTTGTTTAAGTGCTTTCAGCTCTATTCACCCCCCCTCTAGAGCATCTAAGTCACCCATCTAGGATCCAACAAGTGGTATCAGAGCGGGTCTTTTCCAAGCATACTTCTACAAGTAGGAGAAGATGGGTGACTACCTAGGAGGGAGACTCTCTACCAGCCTTCCAATCTTCAATGGGAGCAACTTCCTCTATTGGAGAAGAAGACTTCAATTCTTCATCCAAGGATCAAGTCTCGAGATGTGGCAAATGGTGAACATCCCATACATTCTACCAAAGACAAACATTGAAGAATGGGATGAAGCCACCTTGATGAAAGCAACCTTGAACGCAAGAGCCATGCACATCCTTTATGCCTCCATGACCCCCACTGAGTTCAACCGGATTTCTTCTTGTGAGAGGGCCCATGAGGTATGGAGAAAGCTTTGCATCACTTATGAAGGGACAGATCAAGTGAAGGAAAGCAAAGTCTACATGCTCAAAGGGTTGCTTGAGAACTTCAAGATGGGAAAGGAGGAGAGCATAGCCAACATGTACTCAAGGCTCAACACCATCTTGAATGGTCTTGCTGTTCTAGGACATCCTATGTCTAGTGGAGAGATCAACTCAAAGATACTTAGAACTCTCCCCAAGAGATGGGAATCCAAGGTGACTTCCATTGAAGAAGCAAGATCGCTTAGGGATATTCCTATTGAAGAGCTCATTGGAAATCTACAAGCACATGAAGCCACACTTCGCAAGAGGGAGGAAGTAGAAAGACAAGAGAAGAAAGAGCTAAAGAGAATGAAGAAGGCTGAAATGAAGGCTCAAATTGAAGCTATCATGGAACAAGTCTCTCCATCCTCTCAAGCTAAAGAAGATGCCATGTACTCCAAAGGTCAACTCTACAAAGGCAAGTCCTCCTCCATCCGGTGCTTCACATGTGGAAAGAAGGGTCACTACAAGGAAGATTGCCCACAAGGCAAAAAGACCCATCTTCACAAGAAGAAATGGCAATCAAGCTCAAGTGGCTCCTCCAACTCAAGCTCAAGTGAAGATTCAAGTGAAGGATCAAGCTCAAGCTCAAGTGATGAAGGAGAATGCCATTTTGCTCTTATAGCATCTACAAGTGAAGACTCAAGTGAGGTAAACCTAGACTCGTTAGATAAAGAATCTTTAATTGCTATTATTCATGATACTTGTGCCTCTTATAAGTCTTCTAAAAAGAAAAAGAAAAAGCTTGCTAAAATTGTTGATAATTTGCATGTAGAACTAGATGATTTTGAACATGCTAATTCTTGCTTGCTTATTGATAAAAATGATTGTCTTATCCAAGTAGACTCTCTTAAACTTGAAAATTCTAGTTTACTTGATAAGATTAAATTTCTAGAAGCTCAACCTCTCATGCCTAGTTCTAGTGAAGAGCATACTTTAATTATTGATTCTCTCATGCATGACATTGATGTTCTTAAATCTGAAAACAAGGACAAAGATTTTGTTTTGCATGAATTAGAAATAGAAAATGCCTCCTTGCTTGCTAAAATCAATGGGCATGAATCTTGTTCTAGTTATACTAATAAAGAGAATGATGTTGCTGCTCTTCATATTGATAGAGATTCTTATTTAACTAAAGCTCTTTGCTTAGACAATTATCTTTTGCATGCTAGAGATAATATCAATAATTTGTCTTCTACTATTGCCTCTCTTATGCATGATAATGATAGTTTGAGATCATCTTTGCAAAGATTCTTAGTTGGTAAGAAGAGTCTTAATGACATCCTACTCAATTCTACTAAACAAATTGGTAGACATGGTTTAGGATATGATAGTAGTCAAGGGAACAACAAAGATAAAGGACCTCCAATATTCCATGGAGAATCCGCTAGTTCCAAGACTATGGGCACATGTAATTATTGCAATGAAATTGGTCATTATTCTACTTGTTGTCCTTTTAGGAAAGCACCCAAGAGCAATAGGATTTGGGTTGCCAAACTAACCCCTCCGGACCCAAAAACATGATTGGGGACCATTTCATCTTTCTTCTTGTAGGTATTTACAAATGGATTGATTTGAGCTATTGAATTGCAAATTGACTTCTCAATCCACATGAAAGAAGAAAGGTGAGATGTGTAGAGGGTGACAACAAGTGGAAAAGCAATGGTAAGCACAAAGGTATTGTTTTATTGCTTATAACCTTTTCTAACTTGTTTTTGTTATGGTTTTTGAGTCAAAAGTGGCATTTTGTGTTTCTATTCACACTCTTGCTCAAAAATTGTTTCTAATGCTTCTATAGTGCATTACTAACTTGCTTAGACATGTTTGGATATGGTTTGTATATTTAGCATGCCTCTAGATATGTTTTATGAAAAATATGTGCTTTTTCTACAGTAGTTTTGTCGGCCGAGTTTTGTCCTGTCTAAAACTCGACCGATGGGCACCAATGGGTGTTGCCAACAGCTGCGATCGGCCGAGTTGCCAATACACAGAACTCGACCGAAAACACTGTTCACAGAGTATACAGTTGGCTTATTGAATGAGAATTTCCCTCTCAACTAGATTTTCTCAAACAATAGCCTTATTCTTTGGCACTCCATTTGGTACCTTTATATATGCATATTTCCATGTTCTAAATTGCCTATCTTGCTTACAACTCTATCTCTCTAATTTCTCTAAATTGGTATATCTATATGTTGCAATTACTTGCTTTGAGTTGTTTTGCAGGTTTTGATGATGATCTCTTTGGATCTCTTAGTTGTGTCTAAAATCGCTTCCGTTGTGCTCTAACTTGCTACATCTATCTAGGTGTATATCTTGTTTTGATACAACCTTGAGGTTCTTAGGGGCAATCATCTTATGGTAAGGATGCATATATAGTGAGTTATATCCTTTCATGCTTCTAAACTTGCATATCTCCTTGTTTGGATATATCTCTTCATCTAATCATAGCTTGCTCTATCTTGTGTATCGTTTGGCATATCTTGCTATGATCTAGATCCTACTAGTAGTCCTAACTTATGATATCATCTACTAGTAGTTCATATACATGTAGTTCTAACCCTGTTTATAATTGGAATATTTGCTCATCTATATGTTATGCTTGTATCTTATCTCATACATACTCAAGATTGTTCCTTGAATTGCATATCTACTATCTTGAGTTGCTTGAATAACATTGTGATGCAGGGTACATAGATCTACATGATATGTAGAAATTGGAGTTTTTGTGGATTTTTATGCAGCTTTTGCTCCAGTTTCAGTTTTTGCTGCAAGTATAGTGTTTTTTATGCAGAAACTACCTTCTGAGCAAGGCTCATCGCTTTGCCATGAGCCCTGATGGTTTTTGATCAAATTCCATCATCTTGAGGGTCAAAATTGCAATTTATTGTTTTTCTACAGCACCCTATCTTGCATGTTTTGGGTTGTTCAAGTATATGCTTTAACTTGCTTTTCTTTCTATGCTTGGACAAGCCCCTATCTGTGCTCTTCTACTCTCCTTATATAACTTTTGTTATCTTCTTTCTCTTAACAAGTGGTGTTTCTTAGTTTCTTCATACCCCCACCTTTTTGAAATGACAAAGGGGGAGAAAGATATGTCTTCTTTTGACAACAAGGAGAAGGCATGTCTTACATGAAGCAAAGAAGCGTGTCCATGTAAAGGGGAGAAGGTAAATGGGAGAAGACATATATGTGTAGAACATATATGAGTAGAAGACATAGTTTCTATAAATGTTATGAAAGCTAACCATGCAGGAGAAATAGCATCAATTGAGGGGGAGTATGAAAACTCCACTAGCATCAATTGAGGGGGAGCATATTAACTCAATTCTACTGAAACCCCTAGGTTTCTCCGAAGGTATGATTTTACTTACAAGCTTTCAATACATTTATGGAATGGTTTGTCATCTTCAAAAAGGGGGAGAATGTTGACTCAAGGTCAATTAGGTCAATGTTGACTCAATTAGGTCAATGTTGACTCACGTATAAATTGACTAAACCCTTGTTTTGATGATGACTAACCATTCCACATATTGGTGTCTAATGCTTCTACATTGAGTGATTTCAGATTAGGTTTAGACACACTCCAAATGCCCTAACTTGCGCATATCAAATTGGAGAAAAGACAAGTCAAAATAGCTTCAAGTGTGCAATTTGGGATCTCTATGTAAATGACCTTAGAATTGCTTTGTAATCACTTGTAATGATTGTATGACTTGTAATTAAGCTTAGAAAAATTATTGGGACACAAAAATACATCATTTGTACGGTTAAACGAAAATTCCAAAATACCCATAACAGGGATTTTGTCGGCCGAATTCCAAACTCGGCCGATCCATATATTCTGGAATTTTTGTTGGAATCGGCCGAGTTACAAACTCAGCCGATTCACCGTTCGGTCGAGTTTCTAGCTAGGAAACTCGGCCGATCCACTGATCGGTCCAAGATGAAAGTCGACCGATCGGCCGAGTTTCTCCAAAGGAACTCGGCCGAAAGTCTAGCTTTCAGCCTTGTTTTTTAGTGGTTCGGCCGAATTGCCTTTATAGAAACTCGGCCGATCATACTGTACTGGAATGCAGAAAAAGCATTTCCAACTGTTGGAGACTTTGTTGGGACCCAAAATAGATCCGTTGCAACTTGTAAAACGGCTATTTTTCATTCACAAGTGTTCCCAAAGGCTAAGAGGCATCCCCAGCTATAAATAGGACCCCTTGGGCTTCATTCCAAGGTTGAGCATTCCATGCAAACTCTTTGAGAGGTTCCTATTCTATAGTTGAGTGCTTCCTACAGCCTCCTCTCTCTCTCTAAGCTTAATCACTTGCTACATCCATTAGAGTGAGTAGGAAATCTGTAAGAGAGCTAGTCATATTTGTATATCTTGTGAAGCTCTCACTTCCACCACCTCCCCATCTCTCATTTCCAATCATGAAGATGAAGGTTCTCTCTCTTGTCCAAGAGAGGTGAAGAAGAACAAGGGAAGGAGTCCCTTGGTGAAGATCAAGGCTGAAGACTTGGAGCTAGAGTGGGTAAGCCCTTGGAGAAGGCAGAAGACTCAAGCTCAAGTAGGTAAGTCCTTGGTGGAAGAAGCTTCTCCGAGTGAAGGTGAAGTCAAAGGCGGAAGATCCAAGAAGTGTGGGTAATTCCTACAAGGCTGAAGACTAGTGCAAGATTGGGTAAGTCCTTGGAGAAGGCCGAAGAATCTTGCAAAGTGGGTAAGTCCTTGGTAAGGTTGAAGACTCTTTGTATTGGATAGGTAAGTCCTTTGTTGGGTCATGTATTGTATGTCTTATGAATGAATATAAGAGTGCAATTGTTTGAAGTCCTAGAGGTTGACCTCTCTAGGCAAGTGGACTGACACACTTCTAGTTTGAAGTATGGAACCACTCTAAATAGCTTGTCTACATGTGTATGTTCAATCTCTCTCATCCTTGCTATGCATGTTTTAGTTGCACTCAAATTACCTATTTAGCAACTTTATCTTGTGATCTATCTTGAAGGTTTAATGAATTTTGTTTAAGTGCTTTCAGCTCTATTCACCCCCCCTCTAGAGCATCTAAGTCACCCATCTAGGATCCAACAAGTGGTATCAGAGCGGGTCTTCTCCAAGCATACTTCTACAAGTAGGAGAAGATGGGTGACTACCTAGGAGGGAGACTCTCTACCGGCCTTCCAATCTTCAATGGGAGCAACTTCCTCTATTGGAGAAGAAGACTTCAATTCTTCATCCAAGGATCAAGTCTCGAGATGTGGCAAATGGTGAACAGCCCATACATTCTACCAAAGACAAACATTAAAGAATGGGATGAAGCCACCTTGATGAAAGCAACCTTGAACGCAAGAGCCATGCACATCTTTTATGCCTCCATGACCCCCACCGAGTTCAACCGGATTTCTTCTTGTGAGACGGCCCATGAGGTATGGAGAAAGCTTTGCATCACTTATGAAGGGACAGATCAAGTGAAGGAAAGCAAAGTCTACATGCTCAAAGGGTTGCTTGAGAACTTCAAGATGGGAAAGGAGGAGAGCATAGCCAACATGTACTCAAGGCTCAACACCATCTTGAATGGTCTTGCTGTTCTAGGACATCCTATGTCTAGTGGAGAGATCAACTCAAAGATACTTAGAACTCTCCCCAAGAGATGGGAATCCAAGGTGACTTCCATTGAAGAAGCAAGGTCGCTTAGGGATATTCCTATTGAAGAGCTCATTGGAAATCTACAAGCACATGAAGCCACACTTGACAAGAGGGAGGAAGTAGAAAGACAAGAGAAGAAAGAGCTAAAGAGAATGAAGAAGGCTGAAATGAAGGCTCAAATTGAAGCTATCATGGAACAAGTCTCTCCATCCTCTCAAGCTAAAGAAGATGCCATGTACTCCAAAGGTCAACTCTACAAAGGCAAGTCCTCCTCCATCCGGTGCTTCACATGTGGAAAGAAGGGTCACTACAAGGAAGATTGCCCACAAGGCAAAAAGACCCATCTTCACAAGAAGAAATGGCAATCAAGCTCAAGTGGCTCCTCCAACTCAAGCTCAAGTGAAGATTCAAGTGAAGGATCAAGCTCAAGCTCAAGTGATGAAGGAGAATGCCATTTTGCTCTTATAGCATCAACAAGTGAAGACTCAAGTGAGGTAAACCTAGACTCGTTAGATAAAGAATCTTTAATTGCTATTATTCATGATATTTGTGCCTCTTATAAGTCTTCTAAAAAGAAAAAGAAAAAGCTTGCTAAAATTGTTGATAATTTGCATGTAGAACTAGATGATCTTGAACATGCTAATTCTTGCTTGCTTATTGATAAAAATGATTGTCTTAGCCAAGTAGACTCTCTTAAACTTGAAAATGCTAGTTTACTTGATAAGATTAAATTTCTAGAAGCTCAACCTCTCATGCCTAGTTCTAGTGAAGAGCATACTTTAATTATTGATTCTCTCATGCATGACATTGATGTTCTTAAATCTGAAAACAAGGACAAAGATTTTGTTTTGCATGAATTAGAAATAGAAAATGCCTCCTTGCTTGCTAAAATCAATGGGCATGAATCTTGTTCTAGTTATACTAATAAAGAGAATGATGTTGCTGCTCTTCATATTGATAGAGATTCTTATTTAACTAAAGCTCTTTGCTTAGAAAATGATCTTTTGCATGCTAGAGATAATATCAATAATTTGTCTTATACTATTGCCTCTCTTATGCATGATAATGATAGTTTGAGATCATCTTTGCAAAGATTCTTAGTTGGTAAGAAGAGTCTTAATGACATCCTACTCAATTCTACTAAACAAATTGGTAGACATGGTTTAGGATATGATAGTAGTCAAGGGAACAACAAAGATAAAGGACCTCCAATATTCCATGGAGAATCATCTAGTTCCAAGACTATGGGCACATGTAATTATTGCAATGAAATTGGTCATTATTCTACTTGTTGTCCTTTTAGGAAAGCACCCAAGAGCAATAGGATTTGGGTTGCCAAACTAACCCCTCCGGACCCAAAAACATGATTGGGGACCATTTCATCTTTCTTCTTGTAGGTATTTACAAATGGATTGATTTGAGCTATTGAATTGCAAATTGACTTCTCAATCCACATGAAAGAAGAAAGGTGAGATGTGTAGAGGGTGACAACAAGTGGAAAAGCAATGGTAAGCACAAAGGTATTGTTTTATTGCTTATAACCTTTTCTAACTTGTTTTTGTTATGGTTTTTGAGTCAAAAGTGGCATTTTGTGTTTCTCTTCACACTCTTGCTCAAAAACTGTTTCTAATGCTTCTATAGTGCATTACTAACTTGCTTAGACATGTTTGGATATGGTTTGTATATTTAGCATGCCTCTAGATATGTTTTATGAAAAATATGTGCTTTTTCTACAGTAGTTTTGTCGGCCGAGTTTTGTCCTGTCTAAAACTCAACCGATGGGCACCAATGGGTGTTGCCAACAGCTGCGATCGGCCGAGTTGCCAATACACAGAACTCGACCGAAAACACTGTTCACAGAGTATACAGTTGGCTTATTGAATGAGAATTTCCCTCTCAACTAGATTTTCTCAACCAATAGCCTTATTCTTTGGCACTCCATTTGGTACCTTTATATATGCATATTTCCATGTTCTAAATTGCCTATCTTGCTTACAACTCTATCTCTCTAATTGCTCTAAATTGGTATATCTATATGTTGCAATTACTTGCTTTGAGTTGTTTTGCAGGTTTTGATGATGATCTCTTTGGATCTCTTAGTTGTGTCTAAAATCGCTTCCGTTGTGCTCTAACTTGCTACATCTATCTAGGTGTATATCTTGTTTTGATACAACCTTGAGGTTCTTAGGGGCAATCATCTTATGGTAAGGATGCATATATAGTGAGTTATATCCTTTCATGCTTCTAAACTTGCATATCTCCTTGTTTGGATATATCTCTTCATCTAATCATAGCTTGCTCTATCTTGTGTATCGTTTGGCATATCTTGCTATGATCTAGATCCTACTAGTAGTCCTAACTTATGATGTCATCTACTAGTAGTTCATATACATGTAGTTCTAACCCTGTTTATAATTGGAATATTTGCTCATCTATATGTTATGCTTGTATCTTATCTCATACATACTCAAGATTGTTCCTTGAATTGCATATCTACTATCTTGAGTTGCTTGCATAACATTGTGATGCAGGGTACATAGATCTACATGATATGTAGAAATTGGAGTTTTTGTGGATTTTTATGCAACTTTTGCTCCAGTTTCAGTTTTTGCTGCAAGTATAGTGTTTTTTATGCAGAAACTACCTTCTGAGCAAGGCTCATCGCTCTGCCATGAGCCCTGATGGTGTTTGATCAAATTCCATCATCTTGAGGGTCAAAATTGCGATTTATTGTTTTTCTGCAGCACCCTATCTTGCATGTTTTGGGTTGTTCAAGTATATGCTTTAACTTGCTTTTCTTTCTATGCTTGGACAAGCCCCTATCTGTGCTCTTCTACTCTCCTTATATAACTTTTGTTATCTTCTTTCTCTTAACAAGTGGTGTTTCTTAGTTTCTTCATACCCCCACCTTTTTGAAATGACAAAGGGGGAGAAAGATATGTCTTCTTTTGACAACAGGGAGAAGGCATGTCTTACATGAAGCAAAGAAGCGTGTCCATGTAAAGGGGAGAAGGTAAATGGGAGAAGACATATATGTGTAGAACATATATGAGTAGAAGACATAGTTTCTATAAATGTTATGAAAGCTAACCATGCAGGAGAAACAGCATCAATTGAGGGGGAGTATGAAAACTCCACTAGCATCAATTGAGGGGGAGCATATGAACTCAATTCTACTGAAACCCCTAGGTTTCTCCGAAGGTATGATTTTACTTACAAGCTTTCAATACATTTATGGAATGGTTTGTCATCTTCAAAAAGGGGGAGAATGTTGACTCAAGGTCAATTAGGTCAATGTTGACTCATGTATAAATTGACTAAACCCTTGTTTTGATGATGACTAACCATTCCACATATTGGTGTCTAATGCTTCTACATTGAGTGATTTCAGATTAGGTTTAGACACACTCCAAATGCCCTAACTTACGCATATCAAATTGGAGAAAAGACAAGTCAAAATAGCTACAAGTGTGCAATTTGGGATCTCTATGTAAATGACCTTAGAATTGCTTTGTAATCACTTGTAATGATTGTATGACTTGTAATTAAGCTTAGAAAAATTATTGGGACACAAAAATCCGTCATTTGTACGGTTAAACGAAAATTCCAAAATACCCATAACAGGGATTTTGTCGGCCGAATTCCAAACTCGGCCGATCCATATATTCTGGAATTTTTGTTGGAATCGGCCGAGTTACAAACTCAGCCGATTCACCGTTCGGTCGAGTTTCTAGCTAGGAAACTCGGCCGATCCACTGATCGGTCCAAGATGAAAGTCGACCGATCGGCCGAGTTTCTCCAAAGGAACTCGGCCGACAGTCTAGCTTTCAACCTTGTCTTTTAGTGGTTCGGCCGAATTGCCTTTATAGAAACTCGGCCGATCAGACTGTACTGGAATGCAGAAAAAGCATTTCCAACCGTTGGAGACTTTGTTGGGACCCAAAATAGATCCGTTGCAACTTGTAAAACGGCTATTTTTCGTTCACAAGTGTTCCCAAAGGCTAAGAGGCATCCCCAGCTATAAATAGGACCCCTTGGGCTTCATTCCAAGGTTGAGCATTCCATGCAAACTCTTTGAGAGGTTCCTATTCTATAGTTGAGTGCTTCCTACAGCCTCCTCTCTCTCTCTAAGCTTAATCACTTGCTACATCCATTAGAGTGAGTAGGAAATCTGTAAGAGAGCTAGTCATATTTGTATATCTTGTGAAGCTCTCACTTCCACCACCTCCCCATCTCTCATTTCCAATCATGAAGATGAAGGTTCTCTCTCTTGTCCAAGAGAGGTGAAGAAGAACAAGGGAAGGAGTCCCTTGGTGAAGATCAAGGCTGAAGACTTGGAGCTAGAGTGGGTAAGCCCTTGGAGAAGGCAGAAGACTCAAGCTCAAGTAGGTAAGTCCTTGGTGGAAGAAGCTTCTCCGAGTGAAGGTGAAGTCAAAGGCGGAAGATCCAAGAAGAGTGGGTAATTCCTACAAGGCTGAAGACTAGTGCAAGATTGGGTAAGTCCTTGGAGAAGGCCGAAGAATCTTGCAAAGTGGGTAAGTCCTTGGTAAGGTTGAAGACTCTTGGTATTGGATAGGTAAGTCCTTTGTTGGGTCATGTATTGTATGTCTTATGAATGAATATAAGAGTGCAATTGTTTGAAGTCCTAGAGGTTGACCTCTCTAGGCAAGTGGACTGACACACTTCTAGTTTGAAGTGTGGAACCACTCTAAATAGCTTGTCTACATGTGTATGTTCAATCTCTCTCATCCTTGCTATGCATGTTTTAGTTGCACTCAAATTACCTATTTAGCAACTTTATCTTGTGATCTATCTTGAAGGTTTAATGAATTTTGTTTAAGTGCTTTCAGCTCTATTCACCCCCCCTCTAGAGCATCTAAGTCACCCATCTAGGATCCAACAAGTGGTATCAGAGCGGGTCTTCTCCAAGCATACTTCTACAAGTAGGAGAAGATGGGTGACTACCTAGGAGGGAGACTCTCTACCAGCCTTCCAATCTTCAATGGGAGCAACTTCCTCTATTGGAGAAGAAGACTTCAATTCTTCATCCAAGGATCAAGTCTCGAGATGTGGCAAATGGTGAACAGCCCATACATTCTACCAAAGACAAACATTGAAGAATGGGATGAAGCCACCTTGATGAAAGCAACCTTGAACGCAAGAGCCATGCACATCCTTTATGCCTCCATGACCCCCACCGAGTTCAATCGGATTTCTTCTTGTGAGACGGCCCATGAGGTATGGAGAAAGCTTTGCATCACTTATGAAGGGACAGATCAAGTGAAGGAAAGCAAAGTCTACATGCTCAAAGGGTTGCTTGAGAACTTCAAGATGGGAAAGGAGGAGAGCATAGCCAACATGTACTCAAGGCTCAACACCATCTTGAATGGTCTTGCTGTTCTAGGACATCCTATGTCTAGTGGAGAGATCAACTCAAAGATACTTAGAACTCTCCCCAAGAGATGGGAATCCAAGGTGACTTCCATTGAAGAAGCAAGGTCGCTTAGGGATATTCCTATTGAAGAGCTCATTGGAAATCTACAAGCACATGAAGCCACACTTGACAAGAGGGAGGAAGTAGAAAGACAAGAGAAGAAAGAGCTAAAGAGAATGAAGAAGGCTGAAATGAAGGCTCAAATTGAAGCTATCATGGAACAAGTCTCTCCATCCTGTCAAGCTAAAGAAGATGCCATGTACTCCAAAGGTCAACTCTACAAAGGCAAGTCCTCCTCCATCCGGTGCTTCACATGTGGAAAGAAGGGTCACTACAAGGAAGATTGCCCACAAGGCAAAAAGACCCATCTTCACAAGAAGAAATGGCAATCAAGCTCAAGTGGCTCCTCCAACTCAAGCTCAAGTGAAGATTCAAGTGAAGGATCAAGCTCAAGCTCAAGTGATGAAGGAGAATGCCATTTTTCTCTTATAGCATCAACAAGTGAAGACTCAAGTGAGGTAAACCTAGACTCGTTAGATAAAGAATCTTTAATTGCTATTATTCATGATATTTGTGCCTCTTATAAGTCTTCTAAAAAGAAAAAGAAAAAGCTTGCTAAAATTGTTGATAATTTGCATGTAGAACTAGATGATCTTGAACATGCTAATTCTTGCTTGCTTATTGATAAAAATGATTGTCTTAGCCAAGTAGACTCTCTTAAACTTGAAAATGCTAGTTTACTTGATAAGATTAAATTTCTAGAAGCTCAACCTCTCATGCCTAGTTCTAGTGAAGAGCATACTTTAATTATTGATTCTCTCATGCATGACATTGATGTTCTTAAATCTGAAAACAAGGACAAAGATTTTGTTTTGCATGAATTAGAAATAGAAAATGCCTCCTTGCTTGCTAAAATCAATGGGCATGAATCTTGTTCTAGTTATACTAATAAAGAGAATGATGTTGCTGCTCTTCATATTGATAGAGATTCTTATTTAACTAAAGCTCTTTGCTTAGAAAATGATCTTTTGCATGCTAGAGATAATATCAATAATTTGTCTTCTACTATTGCCTCTCTTATGCATGATAATGATAGTTTGAGATCATCTTTGCAAAGATTCTTAGTTGGTAAGAAGAGTCTTAATGACATCCTACTCAATTCTACTAAACAAATTGGTAGACATGGTTTAGGATATGATAGTAGTCAAGGGAACAACAAAGATAAAGGACCTCCAATATTCCATGGAGAATCCTCTAGTTCCAAGACTATGGGCACATGTAATTATTGCAATGAAATTGGTCATTATTCTACTTGTTGTCCTTTTAGGAAAGCACCCAAGAGCAATAGGATTTGGGTTGCCAAACTAACCCCTCCGGACCCAAAAACATGATTGGGGACCATTTCATCTTTCTTCTTGTAGGTATTTACAAATGGATTGATTTGAGCTATTGAATTGCAAATTGACTTCTCAATCCACATGAAAGAAGAAAGGTGAGATGTGTAGAGGGTGACAACAAGTGGAAAAGCAATGGTAAGCACAAAGGTATTGTTTTATTGCTTATAACCTTTTCTAACTTGTTTTTGTTATGGTTTTTGAGTCAAAAGTGGCATTTTGTGTTTCTCTTCACACTCTTGCTCAAAAACTGTTTCTAATGCTTCTATAGTGCATTACTAACTTGCTTAGACATGTTTGGATATGGTTTGTATATTTAGCATGCCTCTAGATATGTTTTATGAAAAATATGTGCTTTTTCTACAGTAGTTTTGTCGGTCGAGTTTTGTCCTGTCTAAAACTCGACCGATGGGCACCAATGGGTGTTGCCAACAGCTGCGATCGGCCGAGTTGCCAATACACAGAACTCGACCGAAAACACTGTTCACAGAGTATACAGTTGGCTTATTGAATGAGAATTTCCCTCTCAACTAGATTTTCTCAACCAATAGCCTTATTCTTTGGCACTCCATTTGGTACCTTTATATATGCATATTTCCATGTTCTAAATTGCCTATCTTGCTTACAACTCTATCTCTCTAATTGCTCTAAATTGGTATATCTATATGTTGCAATTACTTGCTTTGAGTTGTTTTGTAGGTTTTGATGATGATCTCTTTGGATCTCTTAGTTGTGTCTAAAATCGCTTCCGTTGTGCTCTAACTTGCTACATCTATCTAGGTGTATATCTTGTTTTGATACAACCTTGAGGTTCTTAGGGGCAATCATCTTATGGTAAGGATGCATATATAGTGAGTTATATCCTTTCATGCTTCTAAACTTGCATATCTCCTTGTTTGGATATATCTCTTCATCTAATCATAGCTTGCTCTATCTTGTGTATCGTTTGGCATATCTTGCTATGATCTAGATCCTACTAGTAGTCCTAACTTATGATGTCATCTACTAGTTGTTCATATACATGTAGTTCTAACCCTGTTTATAATTGGAATATTTGCTCATCTATATGTTATGCTTGTATCTTATCTCATACATACTCAAGATTGTTCCTTGAATTGCATATCTACTATCTTGAGTTGCTTGCATAACATTGTGATGCAGGGTACATAGATCTACATGATATGTAGAAATTGGAGTTTTTGTGGATTTTTATGCAACTTTTGCTCCAGTTTCAGTTTTTGCTGCAAGTATAGTGTTTTTTATGCAGAAACTACCTTCTGAGCAAGGCTCATCGCTCTGCCATGAGCCCTGATGGTGTTTGATCAAATTCCATCATCTTGAGGGTCAAAATTGCGATTTATTGTTTTTCTGCAGCACCCTATCTTGCATGTTTTGGGTTGTTCAAGTATATGCTTTAACTTGCTTTTCTTTCTATGCTTGGACAAGCCCCTATCTGTGCTCTTCTACTCTCCTTATATAACTTTTGTTATCTTCTTTCTCTTAACAAGTGGTGTTTCTTAGTTTCTTCATACCCCCACCTTTTTGAAATGACAAAGGGGGAGAAAGATATGTCTTCTTTTGACAACAGGGAGAAGGCATGTCTTACATGAAGCAAAGAAGCGTGTCCATGTAAAGGGGAGAAGGTAAATGGGAGAAGACATATATGTGTAGAACATATATGAGTAGAAGACATAGTTTCTATAAATGTTATGAAAGCTAACCATGCAGGAGAAATAGCATCAATTGAGGGGGAGTATGAAAACTCGACTAGCATCAATTGAGGGGGAGCATATGAACTCAATTCTTCTGAAACCCCTAGGTTTCTCCGAAGGTATGATTTTACTTACAAGCTTTCAATACATTTATGGAATGGTTTGTCATCTTCAAAAAGGGGGAGAATGTTGACTCAAGGTCAATTAGGTCAATGTTGACTCACGTATAAATTGACTAAACCCTTGTTTTGATGATGACTAACCATTCAACATATTGGTGTCTAATGCTTCTACATTGAGTGATTTCAGATTAGGTTTAGACACATTCCAAATGCCCTAACTTGCGCATATCAAATTGGAGAAAAGACAAGTCAAAATAGCTACAAGTGTGCAATTTGGGATCTCTATGTAAATGACCTTAGAATTGCTTTGTAATCACTTGTAATGATTGTATGACTTGTAATTAAGCTTAGAAAAATTATTGGGACACAAAAATCCATCATTTGTACGGTTAAACGAAAATTCCAAAATACCCATAACAGGGATTTTGTCGGCCGAATTCCAAACTCGGCCGATCCATATATTCTGGAATTTTTGTTGGAATCGGCCGAGTTACAAACTCAGCCGATTCACCGTTCGGTCGAGTTTCTAGCTAGGAAACTCGGCCGATCCACTAATCGGTCCAAGATGAAAGTCGACCGATCGGCCGAGTTTCTCCAAAGGAACTCGGCCGACAGTCTAGCTTTCAGCCTTGTCTTTTAGTGGTTCGGCCGAATTGCCTTTATAGAAACTCGGCCGATCAGACTGTACTGGAATGCAGAAAAAGCATTTCCAACCGTTGGAGACTTTGTTGGGACCCAAAATAGATCCGTTGCAACTTGTAAAACGGCTATTGTTCGTTCACAAGTGTTCCCAAAGGCTAAGAGGCATCCCCAGCTATAAATAGGACCCCTTGGGCTTCATTCCAAGGTTGAGCATTCCATGCAAACTCTTTGAGAGGTTCCTATTCTATAGTTGAGTGCTTCCTACAGCCTCCTCTCTCTCTCTAAGCTTAATCACTTGCTACATCCATTAGAGTGAGTAGGAAATCTGTAAGAGAGCTAGTCATATTTGTATATCTTGTGAAGCTCTCACTTTCACCACCTCCCCATCTCTCATTTCCAATCATGAAGATGAAGGTTCTCTCTCTTGTCCAAGAGAGGTGAAGAAGAACAAGGGAAGGAGTCCCTTGGTGAAGATCAAGGCTGAAGACTTGGAGCTAGAGTGGGTAAGCCCTTGGAGAAGGCAGAAGACTCAAGCTCAAGTAGGTAAGTCCTTGGTGGAAGAAGCTTCTCCGAGTGAAGGTGAAGTCAAAGGCGGAAGATCCAAGAAGAGTGGGTAATTCCTACAAGGCTGAAGACTAGTGCAAGATTGGGTAAGTCCTTGGAGTAGGCCGAAGAATCTTGCAAAGTGGGTAAGTCCTTGGTAAGGTTGAAGACTCTTTGTATTGGATAGGTAAGTCCTTTGTTGGGTCATGTATTGTATGTCTTATGAATGAATATAAGAGTGCAATTGTTTGAAGTCCTAGAGGTTGACCTCTCTAGGCAAGTGGACTGACACACTTCTAGTTTGAAGTGTGGAACCACTCTAAATAGCTTGTCTACATGTGTATGTTCAATCTCTCTCATCCTTGCTATGCATGTTTTAGTTGCACTCAAATTACCTATTTAGCAACTTTATCTTGTGATCTATCTTGAAGGTTTAATGAATTTTGTTTAAGTGCTTTCAGCTCTATTCACCCCCCCTCTAGAGCATCTAAGTCACCCATCTAGGATCCAACAAGTGGTATCAGAGCGGGTCTTCTCCAAGCATACTTCTACAAGTAGGAGAAGATGGGTGACTACCTAGGAGGGAGACTCTCTACCAGCCTTCCAATCTTCAATGGGAGCAACTTCCTCTATTGGAGAAGAAGACTTCAATTCTTCATCCAAGGATCAAGTCTCGAGATGTGGCAAATGGTGAACAGCCCATACATTCTACCAAAGACAAACATTGAAGAATGGGATGAAGCCACCTTGATGAAAGCAACCTTGAACGCAAGAGCCATGCACATCCTTTATGCCTCCATGACCCCCACCGAGTTCAACCGGATTTCTTCTTGTGAGACGGCCCATGAGGTATGGAGAAAGCTTTGCATCACTTATGAAGGGACAGATCAAGTGAAGGAAAGCAAAGTCTACATGCTCAAAGGGTTGCTTGAGAACTTCAAGATGGTAAAGGAGGAGAGCATAGCCAACATGTACTCAAGGCTCAACACCATCTTGAATGGTCTTGCTGTTCTAGGACATCCTATGTCTAGTGGAGAGATCAACTCAAAGATACTTAGAACTCTCCCCAAGAGATGGGAATCCAAGGTGACTTCCATTGAAGAAGCAAGGTCGCTTAGGGATATTCCTATTGAAGAGCTCATTGGAAATCTACAAGCACATGAAGCCACACTTGACAAGAGGGAGGAAGTAGAAAGACAAGAGAAGAAAGAGCTAAAGAGAATGAAGAAGGCTGAAATGAAGGCTCAAATTGAAGCTATCATGGAACAAGTCTCTCCATCCTCTCAAGCTAAAGAAGATGCCATGTACTCCAAAGGTCAACTCTACAAAGGCAAGTCCTCCTCCATCCGGTGCTTCACATGTGGAAAGAAGGGTCACTACAAGGAAGATTGCCCACAAGGCAAAAAGACCCATCTTCACAAGAAGAAATGGCAATCAAGCTCAAGTGGCTCCTCCAACTCAAGCTCAAGTGAAGATTCAAGTGAAGGATCAAGCTCAAGCTCAAGTGATGAAGGAGAATGCCATTTTGCTCTTATAGCATCAACAAGTGAAGACTCAAGTGAGGTAAACCTAGACTCGTTAGATAAAGAATCTTTAATTGCTATTATTCATGATATTTGTGCCTCTTATAAGTCTTCTAAAAAGAAAAAGAAAAAGCTTGCTAAAATTGTTGATAATTTGCATGTAGAACTAGATGATCTTGAACATGCTAATTCTTGCTTGCTTATTGATAAAAATGATTGTCTTAGCCAAGTAGACTCTCTTAAACTTGAAAATGCTAGTTTACTTGATAAGATTAAATTTCTAGAAGCTCAACCTCTCATGCCTAGTTCTAGTGAAGAGCATACTTTAATTATTGATTCTCTCATGCATGACATTGATGTTCTTAAATATGAAAACAAGGACAAAGATTTTGTTTTGCATGAATTAGAAATAGAAAATGCCTCCTTGCTTGCTAAAATCAATGGGCATGAATCTTGTTCTAGTTATACTAATAAAGAGAATGATGTTGCTGCTCTTCATATTGATAGAGATTCTTATTTAACTAAAGCTCTTTGCTTAGAAAATGATCTTTTGCATGCTAGAGATAATATCAATAATTTGTCTTCTACTATTGCCTCTCTTATGCATGATAATGATAGTTTGAGATCATCTTTGCAAAGATTCTTAGTTGGTAAGAAGAGTCTTAATGACATCCTACTCAATTCTACTAAACAAATTGGTAGACATGGTTTAGGATATGATAGTAGTCAAGGGAACAACAAAGATAAAGGACCTCCAATATTCCATGGAGAATCCTCTAGTTCCAAGACTATGGGCACATGTAATTATTGCAATGAAATTGGTCATTATTCTACTTGTTGTCCTTTTAGGAAAGCACCCAAGAGCAATAGGATTTGGGTTGCCAAACTAACCCCTCCGGACCCAAAAACATGATTGGGGACCATTTCATCTTTCTTCTTGTAGGTATTTACAAATGGATTGATTTGAGCTATTGAATTGCAAATTGACTTCTCAATCCACATGAAAGAAGAAAGGTGAGATGTGTAGAGGGTGACAACAAGTGGAAAAGCAATGGTAAGCATAAAGGTATTGTTTTATTGCTTATAACCTTTTCTAACTTGTTTTTGTTATGGTTTTTGAGTCAAAAGTGGCATTTTGTGTTTCTCTTCACACTCTTGCTCAAAAACTGTTTCTAATGCTTCTATAGTGCATTACTAACTTGCTTAGACATGTTTGGATATGGTTTGTATATTTAGCATGCCTCTAGATATGTTTTATGAAAAATATGTGCTTTTTCTACAGTAGTTTTGTCGGCCGAGTTTTGTCCTGTCTAAAACTCGACCGATGGGCACCAATGGGTGTTGCCAACAGCTGCGATCGGCCGAGTTGCCAATACACAGAACTCGACCGAAAACACTGTTCACAGAGTATACAGTTGGCTTATTGAATGAGAATTTCCCTCTCAACTAGATTTTCTCAACCAATAGCCTTATTCTTTGGCACTCCATTTGGTACCTTTATATATGCATATTTCCATGTTCTAAATTGCCTATCTTGCTTATAACTCTATCTCTCTAATTGCTCTAAATTGGTATATCTATATGTTGCAATTACTTGCTTTGAGTTGTTTTGCAGGTTTTGATGATGATCTCTTTGGATCTCTTAGTTGTGTCTAAAATCACTTCCGTTGTGCTCTAACTTGCTACATCTATCTAGGTGTATATCTTGTTTTGATACAACCTTGAGGTTCTTAGGGGCAATCATCTTATGGTAAGGATGCATATATAGTGAGTTATATCCTTTCATGCTTCTAAACTTGCATATCTCCTTGTTTGGATATATCTCTTCATCTAATCATAGCTTGCTCTATCTTGTGTATCGTTTGGCATATCTTGCTATGATCTAGATCCTACTAGTAGTCCTAACTTATGATATCATCTACTAGTAGTTCATATACATGTAGTTCTAACCCTGTTTATAATTGGAATATTTGCTCATCTATATGTTATGCTTGTATCTTATCTCATACATACTCAAGATTGTTCCTTGAATTGCATATCTACTATCTTGAGTTGCTTGCATAACATTGTGATGCAGGGTACATAGATCTACATGATATGTAGAAATTGGAGTTTTTGTGGATTTTTATGCAACTTTTGCTCCAGTTTCAGTTTTTGCTGCAAGTATAGTGTTTTTTATGCAGAAACTACCTTCTGAGCAAGGCTCATCGCTCTGCCATGAGCCCTGATGGTTTTTGATCAAATTCCATCATCTTGAGGGTCAAAATTGCGATTTATTGTTTTTCTGCAGCACCCTATCTTGCATGTTTTGGGTTGTTCAAGTATATGCTTTAACTTGCTTTTGTTTCTATGCTTGGACAAGCCCCTATCTGTGCTCTTCTACTCTCCTTATATAACTTTTGTTATCTTCTTTCTCTTAACAAGTGGTGTTTCTTAGTTTCTTCATACCCCCACCTTTTTGAAATGACAAAGGGGGAGAAAGATATGTCTTCTTTTGACAACAGGGAGAAGGCATGTCTTACATGAAGCAAAGAAGCGTGTCCATGTAAAGGGGAGAAGGTAAATGGGAGAAGACATATATGTGTAGAACATATATGAGTAGAAGACATAGTTTCTATAAATGTTATGAAAGCTAACCATGCAGGAGAAATAGCATCAATTGAGGGGGAGTATGAAAACTCCACTAGCATCAATTGAGGGGGAGCATATGAACTCAATTCTACTGAAACCCCTAGGTTTCTCCGAAGGTATGATTTTACTTACAAGCTTTCAATACATTTATGGAATGGTTTGTCATCTTCAAAAAGGGGGAGAATGTTGACTCAAGGTCAATTAGGTCAATGTTGACTCAATTAGGTCAATGTTGACTCACGTATAAATTGACTAAACCCTTGTTTTGATGATGACTAACCATTCCACATATTGGTGTCTAATGCTTCTACATTGAGTGATTTCAGATTAGGTTTAGACACACTCCAAATGCCCTAACTTGCGCATATCAAATTGGAGAAAAGACAAGTCAAAATAGCTACAAGTGTGCAATTTTGGATCTCTATGTAAATGACCTTAGAATTGCTTTGTAATCACTTGTAATGATTGTATGACTTGTAATTAAGCTTAGAAAAATTATTGGGACACAAAAATCCATCATTTGTATGGTTAAACGAAAATTCCAAAATACCCATAACAGGGATTTTGTCGGCCGAATTCCAAACTCGGCCGATCCATATATTCTGGAATTTTTGTTGGAATCGGCCGAGTTACAAACTCAGCCGATTCACCGTTCAGTCGAGTTTCTAGCTAGGAAACTTGGCCGATCCACTGATCGGTCCAAGATGAAAGTCGACCGATCGGCCGAGTTTCTCCAAAGGAACTCGGCCGACAGTCTAGCTTTCAGCCTTGTCTTTTAGTGGTTCGGCCGAATTGCCTTTATAGAAACTCGGCCGATCAGACTGTACTGGAATGCAGAAAAAGCATTTCCAACCGTTGGAGACTTTGTTGGGACCCAAAATAGATCCGTTGCAACTTGTAAAACGGCTATTTTTCGTTCACAAGTGTTCCCAAAGGCTAAGAGGCATCCCCAGCTATAAATAGGACCCCTTGGGCTTCATTCCAAGGTTGAGCATTCCATGCAAACTCTTTGAGAGGTTCCTATTCTATAGTTGAGTGCTTCCTACAGCCTCCTCTCTCTCTCTAAGCTTAATCACTTGCTACATCCATTAGAGTGAGTAGGAAATCTGTAAGAGAGCTAGTCATATTTGTATATCTTGTGAAGCTCTCACTTCCACCACCTCCCCATCTCTCATTTCCAATCATGAAGATGAAGGTTCTCTCTCTTGTCCAAGAGAGGTGAAGAAGAACAAGGGAAGGAGTCCCTTGGTGAAGATCAAGGCTGAAGACTTGGAGCTAGAGTGGGTAAGCCCTTGGAGAAGGCAGAAGACTCAAGCTCAAGTAGGTAAGTCCTTGGTGGAAGAAGCTTCTCCGAGTGAAGGTGAAGTCAAAGGCGGAAGATCCAAGAAGAGTGGGTAATTCCTACAAGGCTGAAGACTAGTGCAAGATTGGGTAAGTCCTTGGAGAAGGCCGAAGAATCTTGCAAAGTGGGTAAGTCCTTGGTAAGGTTGAAGACTCTTTGTATTGGATAGGTAAGTCCTTTGTTGGGTCATGTATTGTATGTCTTATGAATGAATATAAGAGTGCAATTGTTTGAAGTCCTAGAGGTTGACCTCTCTAGGCAAGTGGACTGACACACTTCTAGTTTGAAGTGTGGAACCACTCTAAATAGCTTGTCTACATGTGTATGTTCAATCTCTCTCATCCTTGCTATGCATGTTTTAGTTGCACTCAAATTACCTATTTAGCAACTTTATCTTGTGATCTATCTTGAAGGTTTAATGAATTTTGTTTAAGTTCTTTCAGCTCTATTCACCCCCCCTCTAGAGCATCTAAGTCACCCATCTAGGATCCAACAAGTGGTATCAGAGCGGGTCTTCTCCAAGCATACTTCTACAAGTAGGAGAAGATGGGTGACTACCTAGGAGGGAGACTCTCTACCAGCCTTCCAATCTTCAATGGGAGCAACTTCCTCTATTGGAGAAGAAGACTTCAATTCTTCATCCAAGGATCAAGTCTCGAGATGTGGCAAATGGTGAACAGCCCATACATTCTACCAAAGACAAACATTGAAGAATGGGATGAAGCCACCTTGATGAAAGCAACCTTGAACGCAAGAGCCATGCACATCCTTTATGCCTCCATGACCCCCACCGAGTTCAACCGGATTTCTTCTTGTGAGACGGCCCATGAGGTATGGAGAAAGCTTTGCATCACTTATGAAGGGACAGATCAAGTGAAGGAAAGCAAAGTCTACATGCTCAAAGGGTTGCTTGAGAACTTCAAGATGGGAAAGGAGGAGAGCATAGCCAACATGTACTCAAGGCTCAACACCATCTTGAATGGTCTTGCTGTTCTAGGACATCCTATGTCTAGTGGAGAGATCAACTCAAAGATACTTAGAACTCTCCCCAAGAGATGGGAATCCAAGGTGACTTCCATTGAAGAAGCAAGGTCGCTTAGGGATATTCCTATTGAAGAGCTCATTGGAAATCTACAAGCACATGAAGCCACACTTGACAAGAGGGAGGAAGTAGAAAGACAAGAGAAGAAAGAGCTAAAGAGAATGAAGAAGGCTGAAATGAAGGCTCAAATTGAAGCTATCATGGAACAAGTCTCTCCATCCTCTCAAGCTAAAGAAGATGCCATTTACTCCAAAGGTCAACTCTACAAAGGCAAGTCCTCCTCCATCCGGTGCTTCACATGTGGAAAGAAGGGTCACTACAAGGAAGATTGCCCACAAGGCAAAAAGACCCATCTTCACAAGAAGAAATGGCAATCAAGCTCAAGTGGCTCCTCCAACTCAAGCTCAAGTGAAGATTCAAGTGAAGGATCAAGCTCAAGCTCAAGTGATGAAGGAGAATGCCATTTTGCTCTTATAGCATCAACAAGTGAAGACTCAAGTGAGGTAAACCTAGACTCGTTAGATAAAGAATCTTTAATTGCTATTATTCATGATATTTGTGCCTCTTATAAGTCTTCTAAAAAGAAAAAGAAAAAGCTTGCTAAAATTGTTGATAATTTGCATGTAGAACTAGATGATCTTGAACATGCTAATTCTTGCTTGATTATTGATAAAAATGATTGTCTTAGCCAAGTAGACTCTCTTAAACTTGAAAATTCTAGTTTACTTGATAAGATTAAATTTCTAGAAGCTCAACCTCTCATGCCTAGTTCTAGTGAAGAGCATACTTTAATTATTGATTCTCTCATGCATGACATTGATGTTCTTAAATCTGAAAACAAGGACAAAGATTTTGTTTTGCATGAATTAGAAATAGAAAACGCCTCCTTGCTTACTAAAATCAATGGGCATGAATCTTGTTCTAGTTATACTAATAAAGAGAATGATGTTGCTGCTCTTCATATTGATAGAGATTCTTATTTAACTAAAGCTCTTTGCTTAGAAAATGATCTTTTGCATGCTAGAGTTAAATATCAATAATTTGTCTTCTACTATTGCCTCTCTTATGCATGATAATGATAGTTTGAGATCATATTTGCAAACATTCTTAGTTGGTAAGAAGAGTCTTAATGACATCCTACTCAATTCTACTAAACAAATTGGTAGACATGGTTTAGGATATGATAGTAGTCAAGGGAACAACAAAGATAAAGGACCTCCAATATTCCATGGAGAATCCTCTAGTTCCAAGACTATGGGCACATGTAATTATTGCAATGAAATTGGTCATTATTCTACTTGTTGTCCTTTTAGGAAAGCACCCAAGAGCAATAGGATTTGGGTTGCCAAACTAACCCCTCCGGACCCAAAAACATGATTGGGGACCATTTCATCTTTCTTCTTGTAGGTATTTACAAATGGATTGATTTGAGCTATTGAATTGCAAATTGACTTCTCAATCCACATGAAAGAAGAAAGGTGAGATGTGTAGAGGGTGACAACAAGTGGAAAAGCAATGGTAAGCACAAAGGTATTGTTTTATTGCTTATAACCTTTTCTAACTTGTTTTTGTTATGGTTTTTGTGTCAAAAGTGGCATTTTGTGTTTCTCTTCACACTCTTGCTCAAAAACTGTTTCTAATGCTTCTATAGTGCATTACTAACTTGCTTAGACATGTTTGGATATGGTTTGTATATTTAGCATGCCTCTAGATATGTTTTATGAAAAATATGTGCTTTTTCTACAGTAGTTTTGTCGGCCGAGTTTTGTCCTGTCTAAAACTCGACCGATGGGCACCAATGGGTGTTGCCAACAGCTGCGATCGGCCGAGTTGCCAATACATAGAACTCGACCGAAAACACTGTTCACAGAGTATACAGTTGGCTTATTGAATGAGAATTTCCCTCTCAACTAGATTTTCTCAACCAATAGCCTTATTCTTTGGCACTCCATTTGGTACCTTTATATATGCATATTTCCATGTTCTAAATTGCCTATCTTGCTTACAACTCTATCTCTCTAATTGCTCTAAATTGGTATATCTATATGTTGCAATTACTTGCTTTGAGTTGTTTTGCAGGTTTTGATGATGATCTCTTTGGATCTCTTAGTTGTGTCTAAAATCGCTTCCGTTGTGCTCTAACTTGCTACATCTATCTAGGTGTATATCTTGTTTTGATACAACCTTGAGGTTCTTAGGGGCAATCATCTTATGGTAAGGATGCATATATAGTGAGTTATATCCTTTCATGCTTCTAAACTTGCATATCTCCTTGTTTGGATATATCTCTTCATCTAATCATAGCTTGCTCTATCTTGTGTATCGTTTGGCATATCTTGCTATGATCTAGATCCTACTAGTAGTCCTAACTTATAATATCATCTACTAGTAGTTCATATACATGTAGTTCTAACCCTATTTATAATTGGAATATTTGCTCATCTATATGTTATGCTTGTATCTTATCTCATACATACTCAAGATTGTTCCTTGAATTGCATATCTACTATCTTGAGTTGCTTGCATAACATTGTGATGCAGGGTACATAGATCTACATGATATGTAGAAATTGGAGTTTTTGTGGATTTTTATGCAGCTTTTGCTCCAGTTTCAGTTTTTGCTGCAAGTATAGTGTTTTTTATGCAGAAACTACCTTCTGAGCAAGGCTCATCGTTCTGCCATGAGCCCTGATGGTTTTTGATCAAATTCCATCATCTTGAGGGTGAAAATTGCGATTTATTGTTTTTCTGCAGCACCCTATCTTGCATGTTTTGGGTTGTTCAAGTATATGCTTTAACTTGCTTTTCTTTCTATGCTTGGACAAGCCCCTATCTGTGCTCTTCTACTCTCCTTATATAACTTTTGTTATCTTCTTTCTCTTAACAAGTGGTGTTTCTTAGTTTCTTCATACCCCCACCTTTTTGAAATGACAAAGGGGGAGAAAGATATGTCTTCTTTTGACAACAGGGAGAAGGCATGTCTTACATGAAGCAAAGAAGCGTGTCCATGTAAAGGGGAGAAGGTAAATGGGAGAAGACATATATGTGTAGAACATATATGAGTAGAAGACATAGTTTCTATAAATGTTATGAAAGCTAACCATGCAGGAGAAATAGCATCAATTGAGGGGGAGTATGAAAACTCCACTAGCATCAATTGAGGGGGAGCATATGAACTCAATTCTACTGAAACCCCTAGGTTTCTCCAAAGGTATGATTTTACTTACAAGCTTTCAATACATTTATGGAATGGTTTGTCATCTTCAAAAAGGGGGAGAATGTTGACTCAAGGTCAATTAGGTCAATGTTGACTCAATTAGGTCAATGTTGACTCACGTATAAATTGACTAAACCCTTGTTTTGATGATGACTAACCATTCCACATATTGGTGTCTAATGCTTCTACATTGAGTGATTTCAGATTAGGTTTAGACACACTCCAAATGCCCTAACTTGCGCATATCAAATTGGAGAAAAGACAAGTCAAAATAGCTACAAGTGTGCAATTTGGGATCTCTATGTAAATGACCTTAGAATTGCTTTGTAATCACTTGTAATGATTGTATGACTTGTAATTAAGCTTAGAAAAATTATTGGGACACAAAAATCCATCATTTGTACGGTTAAACGAAAATTCCAAAATACCCATAACAGGGATTTTGTCGGCCGAATTCCAAACTCGGCCGATACATATATTCTGGAATTTTTGTTGGAATCGGTCGAGTTACAAACTCAGCCGATTCACCATTTGGTCGAGTTTCTAGCTAGGAAACTCGGCCGATCCACCGATCGGTCCAAGATGAAAGTCGACCGATCGGCCGAGTTTCTCCAAAGGAACTCGGCCGACAGTCTAGCTTTCAGCCTTGTCTTTTAGTGGTTCGGCCGAATTGCCTTTATAGAAACTCGGCCGATTAGACTGTACTGGAATGCAGAAAAAGCATTTCCAACCGTTGGGGACTTTTTTGGGACCCAAAATAGATCTGTTGCAACTTGTAAAACGGCTATTTTTCGTTCACAAGTGTTCCCAAAGGCTAAGAGGCATCCCCAGCTATAAATAGGACCCCTTGGGCTTCATTCCAAGGTTGAGCATTCCATGCAAACTCTTTGAGAGGTTCCTATTCTATAGTTGAGTGCTTCCTACAGCCTCCTCTCTCTCTCTAAGCTTAATCACTTGCTACATCCATTAGAGTGAGTAGGAAATCTGTAAGAGAGCTAGTCATATTTGTATATCTTGTGAAGCTCTCACTTCCACCACCTCCCCATCTCTCATTTCCAATCATGAAGATGAAGGTTCTCTCTCTTGTCCAAGAGAGGTGAAGAAGAACAAGGGAAGGAGTCCCTTGGTGAAGATCAAGGCTGAAGACTTGGAGCTAGAGTGGGTAAGCCCTTGGAGAAGGCAGAAGACTCAAGCTCAAGTAGGTAAGTCCTTGGTGGAAGAAGCTTCTCCGAGTGAAGGTGAAGTCAAAGGCGGAAGATCCAAGAAGAGTGGGTAATTCCTACAAGGCTGAAGACTAGTGCAAGATTGGGTAAGTCCTTGGAGAAGGCCGAAGAATCTTGCAAAGTGGGTAAGTCCTTGGTAAGGTTGAAGACTCTTTGTATTGGATAGGTAAGTCCTTTGTTGGGTCATGTATTGTATGTCTTATGAATGAATATAAGAGTGCAATTGTTTGAAGTCCTAGAGGTTGACCTATCTAGGCAAGTGGACTGACACACTTCTAGTTTGAAGTGTGGAACCACTCTAAATAGCTTGTCTACATGTGTATGTTCAATCTCTCTCATCCTTGCTATGCATGTTTTAGTTGCACTCAAATTACCTATTTAGCAACTTTATCTTGTGATCTATCTTGAAGGTTTAATGAATTTTGTTTAAGTGCTTTCAGCTCTATTCACCCCCCCTCTAGAGCATCTAAGTCACCCATCTAGGATCCAACAAGTGGTATCAGAGCGGGTCTTCTCCAAGCATACTTCTACAAGTAGGAGAAGATGGGTGACTACCTAGGAGGGAGACTCTCTACCAGCCTTCCAATCTTCAATGGGAGCAACTTCCTCTATTGGAGAAGAAGACTTCAATTCTTCATCCAAGGATCAAGTCTCGAGATGTGGCAAATGGTGAACAACCCATACATTCTACCAAAGACAAACATTGCAGAATGGGATGAAGCCACCTTGATGAAAACAACCTTGAACGCAAGAGCCATGCACATCCTTTATGCCTCCATGACCCCCACCGAGTTCAACCGGATTTCTTCTTGTGAGACGGCCCATGAGGTATGGAGAAAGCTTTGCATCACTTATGAAGGGACAGATCAAGTGAAGGAAAGCAAAGTCTACATGCTCAAAGGGTTGCTTGAGAACTTCAAGATGGGAAAGGAGGAGAGCATAGCCAACATGTACTCAAGGCTCAACACCATCTTGAATGGTCTTGCTGTTCTAGGACATCCTATGTCTAGTGGAGAGATCAACTCAAAGATACTTAGAACTCTCCCCAAGAGATGGGAATCCAAGGTGACTTCCATTGAAGAAGCAAGGTCGCTTAGGGATATTCCTATTGAAGAGCTCATTGGAAATCTACAAGCACATGAAGCCACACTTGACAAGAGGGAGGAAGTAGAAAGACAAGAGAAGAAAGAGCTAAAGAGAATGAAGAAGGCTGAAATGAAGGCTCAAATTGAAGCTATCATGGAACAAGTCTCTCCATCCTCTCAAGCTAAAGAAGATGCCATGTACTCCAAAGGTCAACTCTACAAAGGCAAGTCCTCCTCCATCCGGTGCTTCACATGTGGAAAGAAGGGTCACTACAAGGAAGATTGCCCACAAGGCAAAAAGACCCATCTTCACAAGAAGAAATGGCAATCAAGCTCAAGTGGCTCCTCCAACTCAAGCTCAAGTGAAGATTCAAGTGAAGGATCAAGCTCAAGCTCAAGTGATGAAGGAGAATGCCATTTTGCTCTTATAGCATCAACAAGTGAAGACTCAAGTGAGGTAAACCTAGACTCGTTAGATAAAGAATCTTTAATTGCTATTATTCATGATATTTGTGCCTCTTATAAGTCTTCTAAAAAGAAAAAGAAAAAGCTTGCTAAAATTGTTGATAATTTGCATGTAGAACTAGATGATCTTGAACATGCTAATTCTTGCTTGCTTATTGATAAAAATGATTGTCTTAGCCAAGTAGACTCTCTTAAACTTGAAAATGCTAGTTTACTTGATAAGATTAAATTTCTAGAAGCTCAACCTCTCATGCCTAGTTCTAGTGAAGAGCATACTTTAATTATTGATTCTCTCATGCATGACATTGATGTTCTTAAATCTGAAAACAAGGACAAAGATTTTGTTTTGCATGAATTAGAAATAGAAAATGCCTCCTTGCTTGCTAAAATCAATGGGCATGAATCTTGTTCTAGTTATACTAATAAAGAGAATGATGTTGTTGCTCTTCATATTGATAGAGATTCTTATTTAACTAAAGCTCTTTGCTTAGAAAATGATCTTTTGCATGCTAGAGATAATATCAATAATTTGTCTTCTACTATTGCCTCTCTTATGCATGATAATGATAGTTTGAGATCATCTTTGCAAAGATTCTTAGTTGGTAAGAAGAGTCTTAATGACATCCTACTCAATTGTACTAAACAAATTGGTAGACATGGTTTAGGATATGATAGTAGTCAAGGGAACAACAAAGATAAAGGACCTCCAATATTCCATGGAGAATCCTCTAGTTCCAAGACTATGGGCACATGTAATTATTGCAATGAAATTGGTCATTATTCTACTTGTTGTCCTTTTAGGAAAGCACCCAAGAGCAATAGGATTTGGGTTGCCAAACTAACCCCTCCAGACCCAAAAACATGATTGGGGACCATTTCATCTTTCTTCTTGTAGGTATTTACAAATGGATTGATTTGAGCTATTGAATTGCAAATTGACTTCTCAATCCACATGAAAGAAGAAAGGTGAGATGTGTAGAGGGTGACAACAAGTGGAAAAGCAATGGTAAGCACAAAGGTATTGTTTTATTGCTTATAACCTTTTCTAACTTGTTTTTGTTATGGTTTTTGAGTCAAAAGTGGCATTTTGTGTTTCTCTTCACACTCTTGCTCAAAAACTGTTTCTAATGCTTCTATAGTGCATTACTAACTTTCTTAGACATGTTTGGATATGGTTTGTATATTTAGCATGCCTCTAGATATGTTTTATGAAAAATATGTGCTTTTTCTACAGTAGTTTTGTCGGCCGAGTTTTGTCCTGTCTAAAACTCGACCGATGGGCACCAATGGGTGTTGCCAACAGCTGCGATCGGCCGAGTTGCCAATACACAGAACTCGACCGAAAACACTGTTCACAGAGTATACAGTTGGCTTATTGAATGAGAATTTCCCTCTCAACTAGATTTTCTCAACCAATAGCCTTATTCTTTGGCACTCCATTTGGTACCTTTATATATGCATATTTCCATGTTCTAAATTGCCTATCTTGCTTACAACTCTATCTCGCTAATTGCTCTAAATTGGTATATCTATATGTTGCAATTACTTGCTTTGAGTTGTTTTGCAGGTTTTGATGATGATCTCTTTGGATCTCTTAGTTGTGTCTAAAATCGCTTCCGTTGTGCTCTAACTTGCTACATCTATCTAGGTGTATATCTTGTTTTGATACAACCTTGAGGTTCTTAGGGGCAATCATCTTATGGTAAGGATGCATATATAGTGAGTTATATCCTTTCATGCTTCTAAACTTGCATATCTCCTTGTTTGGATATATCTCTTCATCTAATCATAGCTTGCTCTATCTTGTGTATCGTTTGGCATATCTTGCTATGATCTAGATCCTACTAGTAGTCCTAATTTATGATATCATCTACTAGTAGTTCATATACATGTAGTTCTAACCCTGTTTATAATTGGAATATTTGCTCATCTATATGTTATGCTTGTATCTTATCTCATACATACTCAAGATTGTTCCTTGAATTGCATATCTACTATCTTGAGTTGCTTGCATAACATTGTGATGCAGGGTACATTGATCTACATGATATGTAGAAATTGGAGTTTTTGTGGATTTTTATGCAGCTTTTGCTCCAGTTTCAGTTTTTGCTGCAAATATAGTGTTTTTTATGCAGAAACTACCTTCTGAGCAAGGCTCATCGCTTTGCCATGAGCCCTGATGGTTTTTGATCAAATTCCATCATCTTGAGGGTCAAAATTGCGATTTATTGTTTTTCTACAGCACCCTATCTTGCATGTTTTGGGTTGTTCAAGTATATGCTTTAACTTGCTTTTCTTTCTATGCTTGGACAAGCCCCTATCTGTGCTCTTCTACTCTCCTTATATAACTTTTGTTATCTTCTTTCTCTTAACAAGTGGTGTTTCTTAGTTTCTTCATACCCCCACCTTTTGAAATGACAAAGGGGGAGAAAGATATGTCTTCTTTTGACAACAGGGAGAAGGAATGTCTTACATGAAGCAAAGAAGCGTGTCCATGTAAAGGGGAGAAGGTAAATGGGAGAAGACATATATGTGTAGAACATATATGAGTAGAAGACATAGTTTCTATAAATGTTATGAAAGCTAACCATGCAGGAGAAATAGCATCAATTGAGGGGGAGTATGAAAACTCCACTAGCATCAATTGAGGGGGAGCATATGAACTCAATTCTACTGAAACCCCTAGGTTTCTCCGAAGGTATGATTTTACTTACAAGCTTTCAATACATTTATGGAATGGTTTGTCATCTTCAAAAAGGGGGAGAATGTTGACTCAAGGTCAATTAGGTCAATGTTGACTCAATTAGGTCAATGTTGACTCACGTATAAATTGACTAAACCCTTGTTTTGATGATGACTAACCATTCCACATATTGGTGTCTAATGCTTCTACATTGAGTGATTTCAGATTAGGTTTAGACACACTCTAAATGCCCTAACTTGCGCATATCAAATTGGAGAAAAGACAAGTCAAAATAGCTACAAGTGTGCAATTTGGGATCTCTATGTAAATGACCTTAGAATTGCTTTGTAATCACTTGTAATGATTGTATGACTTGTAATTAAGCTTAGAAAAATTATTGGGACACAAAAATCCATCATTTGTACGGTTAAACGAAAATTCCAAAATACCCATAACAGGGATTTTGTCGGCCGAATTCCAAACTCGGCCGATCCATATATTCTGGAATTTTGGTTGGAATCGGCCGAGTTACAAACTCAGCCGATTCACCGTTCGGTCGAGTTTCTAGCTAGGAAACTCGGCCGATCCACTGATCGGTCCAAGATGAAAGTCGACCGATCGGCCGAGTTTCTACAAAGGAACTCGGCCGACAGTCTAGCTTTCAGCCTTGTCTTTTAGTGGTTCGGCCGAATTGCCTTTATAGAAACTCGGCCGATCAGACTGTACTGGAATGCAGAAAAAGCATTTCCAACCATTGGAGACTTTGTTGGGACCCAAAATAGATCCGTTGCAACTTGTAAAACGGCTATTTTTCGTTCACAAGTGTTCCCAAAGGCTAAGAGGCATCCCCAGCTATAAATAGGACCCCTTGGGCTTCATTCCAAGGTTGAGCATTCCATGCAAACTCTTTGAGAGGTTCCTATTCTATAGTTGAGTGCTTCCTACAGCCTCCTCTCTCTCTCTAAGCTTAATCACTTGCTACATCCATTAGAGTGAGTAGGAAATCTGTAAGAGAGCTAGTCATATTTGTATATCTTGTGAAGCTCTCACTTCCACCACCTCCCCATCTCTCATTTCCAATCATGAAGATGAAGGTTCTCTCTCTTGTCCAAGAGAGGTGAAGAAGAACAAGGGAAGGAGTCCCTTGGTGAAGATCAAGGCTGAAGACTTGGAGCTAGAGTGGGTAAGCCCTTGGAGAAGGCAGAAGACTCAAGCTCAAGTAGGTAAGTCCTTGGTGGAAGAAACTTCTCCGAGTGAAGGTGAAGTCAAAGGCGGAAGATCCAAGAAGAGTGGGTAATTCCTACAAGGCTGAAGACTAGTGCAAGATTGGGTAAGTCCTTGGAGAAGGCCGAAGAATTTTGCAAAGTGGGTAAGTCCTTGGTAAGGTTGAAGACTCTTTGTATTGGATAGGTAAGTCCTTTGTTGGGTCATGTATTGTATGTCTTATGAATGAATATAAGAGTGCAATTGTTTGAAGTCCTAGAGGTTGACCTCTCTAGGCAAGTGGACTGACACACTTCTAGTTTGAAGTGTGGAACCACTCTAAATAGCTTGTCTACATGTGTATGTTCAATCTCTCTCATCCTTGCTATGCATGTTTTAGTTGCACTCAAATTACCTATTTAGAAACTTTATCTTGTGATCTATCTTGAAGGTTTAATGAATTTTGTTTAAGTGCTTTCAGCTCTATTCACCCCCCCCTCTAGAGCATCTAAGTCACCCATCTAGGATCCAACAAGTGGTATCAGAGCGGGTCTTCTCCAAGCATACTTCTACAAGTAGGAGAAGATGGGTGACTACCTAGGAGGGAGACTCTCTACCAGCCTTCCAATCTTCAATGGGAGCAACTTCCTCTATTGGAGAAGAAGACTTCAATTCTTCATCCAAGGATCAAGTCTCGAGATGTGGCAAATGGTGAACATCCCATACATTCTACCAAAGACAAACATTGAAGAATGGGATGAAGCCACCTTGATGAAAGCAACCTTGAACGCAAGAGCCATGCACATCCTTTATGCCTCCATGACCCCCACCGAGTTCAACCGGATTTCTTCTTGTGAGAGGGCCCATGAGGTATGGAGAAAGCTTTGCATCACTTATGAAGGGACAGATCAAGTGAAGGAAAGCAAAGTCTACATGCTCAAAGGGTTGCTTGAGAACTTCAAGATGGGAAAGGAGGAGAGCATAGCCAACATGTACTCAAGGCTCAACACCATCTTGAATGGTCTTGCTGTTCTAGGACATCCTATGTCTAGTGGAGAGATCAACTCAAAGATACTTAGAACTCTCCTCAAGAGATGGGAATCCAAGGTGACTTCCATTGAAGAAGCAAGATCGCTTAGGGATATTCCTATTGAAGAGCTCATTGGAAATCTACAAGCACATGAAGCCACACTTGACAAGAGGGAGGAAGTAGAAAGACAAGAGAAGAAAGAGCTAAAGAGAATGAAGAAGGCTGAAATGAAGGCTCAAATTGAAGCTATCATGGAACAAGTCTCTCCATCCTCTCAAGCTAAAGAAGATGCCATGTACTCCAAAGGTCAACTCTACAAAGGCAAGTCCTCCTCCATCCGGTGCTTCACATGTGGAAAGAAGGGTCACTACAAGGAAGATTGCCCACAAGGCAAAAAGACCCATCTTCACAAGAAGAAATGGCAATCAAGCTCAAGTGGCTCCTCCAACTCAAGCTCAAGTGAAGATTCAAGTGAAGGATCAAGCTCAAGCTCAAGTGATGAAGGAGAATGCCATTTTGCTCTTATAGCATCAACAAGTGAAGACTCAAGTGAGGTAAACCTAGACTCGTTAGATAAAGAATCTTTAATTGCTATTATTCATGATATTTGTGCCTCTTATAAGTCTTCTAAAAAGAAAAAGAAAAAGCTTGCTAAAATTGTTGATAATTTGCATGTAGAACTAGATGATCTTGAACATGCTAATTCTTGCTTGCTTATTGATAAAAATGATTGTCTTAGCCAAGTAGACTCTCTTAAACTTGAAAATGCTAGTTTACTTGATAAGATTAAATTTCTAGAAGCTCAACCTCTCATGCCTAGTTCTAGTGAAGAGCATACTTTAATTATTGATTCTCTCATGCATGACATTGATGTTCTTAAATCTGAAAACAAGGACAAAGATTTTGTTTTGCATGAATTAGAAATAGAAAATGCCTCCTTGCTTGCTAAAATCAATGGGCATGAATCTTGTTCTAGTTATACTAATAAAGAGAATGATGTTGCTGCTCTTCATATTGATAGAGATTCTTATTTAACTAAAGCTCTTTGCTTAGAAAATGATCTTTTGCATGCTAGAGATAATATCAATAATTTGTCTTCTACTATTGCCTCTCTTATGCATGATAATGATAGTTTGAGATCATCTTTGCAAAGATTCTTAGTTGGTAAGAAGAGTCTTAATGACATCCTACTCAATTCTACTAAACAAATTGGTAGACATGGTTTAGGATATGATAGTAGTCAAGGGAACAACAAAGATAAAGGACCTCCAATATTCCATGGAGAATCCTCTAGTTCCAAGACTATGGGCACATGTAATTATTGCAATGAAATTGGTCATTATTCTACTTGTTGTCCTTTTAGGAAAGCACCCAAGAGCAATAAGATTTGGGTTGCCAAACTAACCCCTCCGGACCCAAAAACATGATTGGGGACCATTTCATCTTTCTTCTTTTAGGTATTTACAAATGGATTGATTTGAGCTATTGAATTGCAAATTGACTTCTCAATCCACATGAAAGAAGAAAGGTGAGATGTGTAGAGGGTGACAACAAGTGGAAAAGCAATGGTAAGCACAAAGGTATTGTTTTATTGCTTATAACCTTTTCTAACTTGTTTTTGTTATGGTTTTTGAGTCAAAAGTGGCATTTTGTGTTTCTCTTCACACTCTTGCTCAAAAACTGTTTCTAATGCTTCTATAGTGCATTACTAACTTGCTTAGACATGTTTGGATATGGTTTGTATATTTAGCATGCCTCTAGATATGTTTTATGAAAAATATGTGCTTTTTCTACAGTAGTTTTGTCGGCCGAGTTTTATCCTGTCTAAAACTCGACCGATGGGCACCAATGGGTGTTGCCAACAACTGCGATCGGCCGAGTTGCCAATACACAGAACTCGACCGAAAACACTGTTCACAGAGTATACAGTTGGCTTATTGAATGAGAATTTCCCTCTCAACTAGATTTTCTCAACCAATAGCCTTATTCTTTGGCACTCCATTTGGTACCTTTATATATGCATATTTCCATGTTCTAAATTGCCTATCTTGCTTACAACTCTATCTCTCTAATTGCTCTAAATTGGTATATCTATATGTTGCAATTACTTGCTTTGAGTTGTTTTGCAGGTTTTGATGATGATCTCTTTGGATCTCTTAGTTGTGTCTAAAATCGCTTCCGTTGTGCTCTAACTTGCTACATCTATCTAGGTGTATATCTTGTTTTGATACAACCTTGAGGTTCTTAGGGGCAATCATCTTATGGTAAGGATGCATATATAGTGAGTTATATCCTTTCATGCTTCTAAACTTGCATATCTCCTTGTTTGGATATATCTCTTCATCTAATCATAGCTTGCTCTATCTTGTGTATCGTTTGGCATATCTTGCTATGATCTAGATCCTACTAGTAGTCCTAACTTATGATATCATCTACTAGTAGTTCATATACATGTAGTTCTAACCCTGTTTATAATTGGAATATTTGCTCATCTATATGTTATGCTTGTATCTTATCTCATACATACTCAAGATTGTTCCTTGAATTGCATATCTACTATCTTGAGTTGCTTGCATAACATTGTGATGCAGGGTACATAGATCTACATGATATGTAGAAATTGGAGTTTTTGTGGATTTTTATGCAGCTTTTGCTCCAGTTTCAGTTTTTGCTGCAAGTATAGTGTTTTTTATGCAGAAACTACCTTCTGAGCAAGGCTCATCGCTTTGCCATGAGCCCTGATGGTTTTTGATCAAATTCCATCATCTTGAGGGTCAAAATTGCGATTTATTGTTTTTCTACAGCACCCTATCTTGCATGTTTTGGGTTGTTCAAGTATATGCTTTAACTTGCTTTTCTTTCTATGCTTGGACAAGCCCCTATCTGTGCTCTTCTACTCTCCTTATATAACTTTTGTTATCTTCTTTCTCTTAACAAGTGGTGTTTCTTAGTTTCTTCATACCCCCACCTTTTTGAAATGACAAAGGGGGAGAAAGATATGTCTTCTTTTGACAACAGGGAGAAGGCATGTCTTACATGAAGCAAAGAAGCGTGTCCATGTAAAGGGGAGAAGGTAAATGGGAGAAGACATATATGTGTAGAACATATATGAGTAGAAGACATAGTTTCTATAAATGTTATGAAAGCTAACCATGCAGGAGAAATAGCATCAATTGAGGGGGAGTATGAAAACTCCACTAGCATCAATTGAGGGGGAGCATATGAACTCAATTCTACTGAAACCCCTAGGTTTCTCCGAAGGTATGATTTTACTTACAAGCTTTCAATACATTTATGGAATGGTTTGTCATCTTCAAAAAGGGGGAGAATGTTGACTCAAGGTCAATTAGGTCAATGTTGACTCAATTAGGTCAATGTTGACTCACGTATAAATTGACTAAACCCTTGTTTTGATGATGACTAACCATTCCACATATTGGTGTCTAATGCTTCTACATTGAGTGATTTCAGATTAGGTTTAGACACACTCCAAATGCCCTAACTTGCGCATATCAAATTGGAGAAAAGACAAGTCAAAATAGCTACAAGTGTGCAATTTGGGATCTCTATGTAAATGACCTTAGAATTGCTTTGTAATCACTTGTAATTATTGTATGACTTGTAATTAAGCTTAGAAAAATTATTGGGACACAAAAATCCATCATTTGTACGGTTAAACGAAAATTCCAAAATACCCATAATAGGGATTTTGTCGGCCGAATTCCAAACTCGGCCGATCCATATATTCTGGAATTTTTGTTGGAATCGGCCGAGTTACAAACTCAGCCGATTCACCGTTCGGTCGAGTTTCTAGCTAGGAAACTCGGCCGATCCACTGATCGGTCCAAGATGAAAGTCGACCGATCGGCCGAGTTTCTCCAAAGGAACTCGGCCGACGGTCTAGCTTTCAGCCTTGTCTTTTAGTGGTTCGGCCGAATTGCCTTTATAGAAACTCGGCCGATCAGACTGTACTGGAATGCAGAAAAAGCATTTCCAACCGTTGGAGACTTTGTTGGGACCCAAAATAGATCCGTTGCAACTTGTAAAACGGCTATTTTTCGTTCACAAGTGTTCCCAAAGGCTAAGAGGCATCCCCAGCTATAAATAGGACCCCTTGGGCCTCATTCCAAGGTTGAGCATTCCATGCAAACTCTTTGAGAGGTTCCTATTCTATAGTTGAGTGCTTCCTACAGCCTCCTCTCTCTCTCTAAGCTTAATCACTTGCTACATCCATTAGAGTGAGTAGGAAATCTGTAAGAGAGCTAGTCATATTTGTATATCTTGTGAAGCTCTCACTTCCACCACCTCCCCATCTCTCATTTCCAATCATGAAGATGAAGGTTCTCTCTCTTGTCCAAGAGAGGTGAAGAAGAACAAGGGAAGGAGTCCCTTGGTGAAGATCAAGGCTGAAGACTTGGAGCTAGAGTGGGTAAGCCCTTGGAGAAGGCAGAAGACTCAAGCTCAAGTAGGTAAGTCCTTGGTGGAAGAAGCTTCTTCGAGTGAAGGTGAAGTCAAAGGCGGAAGATCCAAGAAGAGTGGGTAATTCCTACAAGGCTGAAGACTAGTGCAAGATTGGGTAAGTCCTTGGAGAAGGCCGAAGAATCTTGCAAAGTGGGTAAGTCCTTGGTAAGGTTGAAGACTCTTTGTATTGGATAGGTAAGTCCTTTGTTGGGTCATGTATTGTATGTCTTATGAATGAATATAAGAGTGCAATTGTTTGAAGTCCTAGAGGTTGACCTCTCTAGGCAAGTGGACTGACACACTTCTAGTTTGAAGTGTGGAACCACTCTAAATAGCTTGTCTACATGTGTATGTTCAATCTCTCTCATCCTTGCTATGCATGTTTTAGTTGCACTCAAATTACCTATTTAGCAACTTTATCTTGTGATCTATCTTGAAGGTTTAATGAATTTTGTTTAAGTGCTTTCAGCTCTATTCACCCCCCCTCTAGAGCATCTAAGTCACCCATCTAGGATCCAACAAGTGGTATCAGAGTGGGTCTTCTCCAAGCATACTTCTACAAGTAGGAGAAGATGGGTGACTACCTAGGAGGGAGACTCTCTACCAGCCTTCCAATCTTCAATGGGAGCAACTTCCTCTATTGGAGAAGAAGACTTCAATTCTTCATCCAAGGATCAAGTCTCGAGATGTGGCAAATGGTGAACAGCCCATACATTCTACCAAAGACAAACATTGAAGAATGGGATGAAGCCACCTTGATGAAAGCAACCTTGAACGCAAGAGCCATGCACATCCTTTATGCCTCCATGACCCCCACCGAGTTCAACCGGATTTCTTCTTGTGAGACGGCCCATGAGGTATGGAGAAAGCTTTGCATCACTTATGAAGGGACAGATCAAGTGAAGGAAAGCAAAGTCTACATGCTCAAAGGGTTGCTTGAGAACTTCAAGATGGGAAAGGAGGAGAGCATAGCCAACATGTACTCAAGGCTCAACACCATCTTGAATGGTCTTGCTGTTCTAGGACATCCTATGTCTAGTGGAGAGATCAACTCAAAGATACTTAGAACTCTCCCCAAGAGATGGGAATCCAAGGTGACTTCCATTGAAGAAGCAAGGTCGCTTAGGGATATTCCTATTGAAGAGCTCATTGGAAATCTACAAGCACATGAAGCCACACTTGACAAGAGGGAGGAAGTAGAAAGACAAGAGAAGAAAGAGCTAAAGAGAATGAAGAAGGCTGAAATGAAGGCTCAAATTGAAGCTATCATGGAACAAGTCTCTCCATCCTCTCAAGCTAAAGAAGATGCCATGTACTCCAAAGGTCAACTCTACAAAGGCAAGTCCTCCTCCATCCGGTGCTTCACATGTGGAAAGAAGGGTCACTACAAGGAAGATTGCCCACAAGGCAAAAAGACCCATCTTCACAAGAAGAAATGGCAATCAAGCTCAAGTGGCTCCTCCAACTCAAGCTCAAGTGAAGATTCAAGTGAAGGATCAAGCTCAAGCTCAAGTGATGAAGGAGAATGCCATTTTGCTCTTATAGCATCAACAAGTGAAGACTCAAGTGAGGTAAACCTAGACTCGTTAGATAAAGAATCTTTAATTGCTATTATTCATGATATTTGTGCCTCTTATAAGTCTTCTAAAAAGAAAAAGAAAAAGCTTGCTAAAATTGTTGATAATTTGCATGTAGAACTAGATGATCTTGAACATGCTAATTCTTGCTTGCTTATTGATAAAAATGATTGTCTTAGTCAAGTAGACTCTCTTAAACTTGAAAATGCTAGTTTACTTGATAAGATTAAATTTCTAGAAGCTCAACCTCTCATGCCTAGTTCTAGTGAAGAGCATACTTTAATTATCGATTCTCTCATGCATGACATTGATGTTCTTAAATCTGAAAACAAGGACAAAGATTTTGTTTTGCATGAATTAGAAATAGAAAATGCCTCCTTGCTTGCTAAAATCAATGGGCATGAATCTTGTTCTAGTTATACTAATAAAGAGAATGATGTTGCTGCTCTTCATATTGATAGAGATTCTTATTTAACTAAAGCTCTTTGCTTAGAAAACGATCTTTTGCATGCTAGAAATAATATCAATAATTTGTCTTCTACTATTGCCTCTCTTATGCATGATAATGATAGTTTGAGATCATCTTTGCAAAGATTCTTAGTTGGTAAGAAGAGTCTTAATGACATCCTACTCAATTCTACTAAACAAATTGGTAGACATGGTTTAGGATATGATAGTAGTCAAGGGAACAACAAAGATAAAGGACCTCCAATATTCCATGGAGAATCCTCTAGTTCCAAGACTATGGGCACATGTAATTATTGCAATGAAATTGGTCATTATTCTACTTGTTGTCCTTTTAGGAAAGCACCCAAGAGCAATAGGATTTGGGTTGCCAAACTAACCCCTCTGGACCCAAAAACATGATTGGGGACCATTTCATCTTTCTTCTTGTAGGTATTTACAAATGGATTGATTTGAGCTATTGAATTGCAAATTGACTTCTCAATCCACATGAAAGAAGAAAGGTGAGATGTGTAGAGGGTGACAACAAGTGGAAAAGCAATGGTAAGCACAAAGGTATTGTTTTATTGCTTATAACCTTTTCTAACTTGTTTTTGTTATGGTTTTTGAGTCAAAAGTGGCATTTTGTGTTTCTCTTCACACTCTTGCTCAAAAACTGTTTCTAATGCTTCTATAGTGCATTACTAACTTGCTTAGACATGTTTGGATATGATTTGTATATTTAGCATGCCTCTAGATATGTTTTATGAAAAATATGTGCTTTTTTACAGTAGTTTTGTCGGTCAAGTTTTGTCCTGTCTAAAACTCGACCGATGGGCACCAATGGGTGTTGCCAACAGATGCGATCGGCCGAGTTGCCAATACACAGAACTCGACCGAAAACACTGTTCACAGAGTATACAGTTGGCTTATTGAATGAGAATTTCCCTCTCAACTAGATTTTCTCAACCAATAGCCTTATTCTTTGGCACTCCATTTGGTACCTTTATATATGCATATTTCCATGTTCTAAATTGCCTATCTTGCTTACAACTCTATCTCTCTAATTGCTCTAAATTGGTATATCTATATGTTGCAATTACTTGCTTTGAGTTGTTTTGCAGGTTTTGATGATGATCTCTTTGGATCTCTTAGTTGTGTCTAAAATCGCTTCCGTTGTGCTCTAACTTGCTACATCTATCTAGGTGTATATTTTGTTTTGATACAACCTTGAGGTTCTTAGGGGCAATCATCTTATGGTAAGGATGCATATATAGTGAGTTATATCCTTTCATGCTTCTAAACTTGCATATCTCCTTGTTTGGATATATCTCTTCATCTAATCATAGCTTGCTCTATCTTGTGTATCGTTTGGCATATCTTGCTATGATCTAGATCCTACTAGTAGTCCTAACTTATGATATCATCTACTAGTAGTTCATATACATGTAGTTCTAACCCTGTTTATAATTGGAATATTTGCTCATCTATATGTTATGCTTGTATCTTATCTCATACATACTCAAGATTGTTCCTTGAATTGCATATCTACTATCTTGAGTTGCTTGCATAACATTGTGATGCAGGGTACATAGATCTACATGATATGTAGAAATTGGAGTTTTTGTGGATTTTTATGCAGCTTTTGCTCCAGTTTCAGTTTTTGCTGCAAGTATAGTGTTTTTTATGCAGAAACTACCTTCTGAGCAAGGCTCATCGCTTTGCCATGCGCCCTGATGGTTTTTGATCAAATTCCATCATCTTGAGGGTCAAAATTGCGATTTATTGTTTTTCTGCAGCACCCTATCTTGCATGTTTTGGGTTGTTCAAGTATATGCTTTAACTTGCTTTTCTTTCTATGCTTGGACAAGCCCCTATCTGTGCTCTTCTACTCTCCTTATATAACTTTTGTTATCTTCTTTCTCTTAACAAGTGGTGTTTCTTAGTTTCTTCATACCCCCACCTTTTTGAAATGACAAAGGGGGAGAAAGATATGTCTTCTTTTGACAACAGGGAGAAGGCATGTCTTACATGAAGCAAAGAAGCGTGTCCATGTAAAGGGGAGAAGGTAAATGGGAGAAGACATATATGTGTAGAACATATATGAGTAGAAGACATAGTTTCTATAAATGTTATGAAAGCTAACCATGCAGGAGAAATAGCATCAATTGAGGGGGAGTATGAAAACTCCACTAGCATCAATTGAGGGGGAGCATATGAACTCAATTCTACTGAAACCCCTAGGTTTCTCCGAAGGTATGATTTTACTTACAAGCTTTCAATACATTTATGGAATGGTTTGTCATCTTCAAAAAGGGGGAGAATGTTGACTCAAGGTCAATTAGGTCAATGTTGACTCAATTAGGTCAATGTTGACTCACGTATAAATTGACTAAACCCTTGTTTTGATGATGACTAACCATTCCACATAATGGTGTCTAATGCTTCTACATTGAGTGATTTCAGATTAGGTTTAGACACACTCCAAATGCCCTAACTTGCGCATATCAAATTGGAGAAAAGACAAGTCAAAATAGCTACAAGTGTGCAATTTGGGATCTCTATGTAAATGACCTTAGAATTGCTTTGTAATCACTTGTAATTATTGTATGACTTGTAATTAAGCTTAGAAAAATTATTGGGACACAAAAATCCATCATTTGTACGGTTAAACGAAAATTCCAAAATACCCATAACAGGGATTTTGTCGGCCGAATTCCAAACTCGGCCGATCCATATATTCTGGAATTTTTGTTGGAATCGGCCGAGTTACAAACTCAGCCGATTCACCGTTCGGTCGAGTTTCTAGCTAGGAAACTCGGCCGATCCACTGATCGGTCCAAGATGAAAGTCGACCGATCGGCCGAGTTTCTCCAAAGGAACTCGGCCGACGGTCTAGCTTTCAGCCTTGTCTTTTAGTGGTTCGGCCGAATTGCCTTTATAGAAACTCGGCCGATCAGACTGTACTGGAATGCAGAAAAAGCATTTCCAACCGTTGGAGACTTTGTTGGGACCCAAAATAGATCCGTTGCAACTTGTAAAACGGCTATTTTTCGTTCACAAGTGTTCCCAAAGGCTAAGAGGCATCCCCAGCTATAAATAGGACCCCTTGGGCCTCATTCCAAGGTTGAGCATTCCATGCAAACTCTTTGAGAGGTTCCTATTCTATAGTTGAGTGCTTCCTACAGCCTCCTCTCTCTCTCTAAGCTTAATCACTTGCTACATCCATTAGAGTGAGTAGGAAATCTGTAAGAGAGCTAGTCATATTTGTATATCTTGTGAAGCTCTCACTTCCACCACCTCCCCATCTCTCATTTCCAATCATGAAGATGAAGGTTCTCTCTCTTGTCCAAGAGAGGTGAAGAAGAACAAGGGAAGGAGTCCCTTGGTGAAGATCAAGGCTGAAGACTTGGAGCTAGAGTGGGTAAGCCCTTGGAGAAGGCAGAAGACTCAAGCTCAAGTAGGTAAGTCCTTGGTGGAAGAAGCTTCTCCGAGTGAAGGTGAAGTCAAAGGCGGAAGATCCAAGAAGAGTGGGTAATTCCTACAAGGCTGAAGACTAGTGCAAGATTGGGTAAGTCCTTGGAGAAGGCCGAAGAATCTTGCAAAGTGGGTAAGTCCTTGGTAAGGTTGAAGACTCTTTGTATTGGATAGGTAAGTCCTTTGTTGGGTCATGTATTGTATGTCTTATGAATGAATATAAGAGTGCAATTGTTTGAAGTCCTAGAGGTTGACCTCTCTAGGCAAGTGGACTGACACACTTCTAGTTTGAAGTGTGGAACCACTCTAAATAGCTTGTCTACATGTGTATGTTCAATCTCTCTCATCCTTGCTATGCATGTTTTAGTTGCACTCAAATTACCTATTTAGCAACTTTATCTTGTGATCTATCTTGAAGGTTTAATGAATTTTGTTTAAGTGCTTTCAGCTCTATTCACCCCCCCTCTAGAGCATCTAAGTCACCCATCTAGGATCCAACAAGTGGTATCAGAGCGGGTCTTCTCCAAGCATACTTCTACAAGTAGGAGAAGATGGGTGACTACCTAGGAGGGAGACTCTCTACCAGCCTTCCAATCTTCAATGGGAGCAACTTCCTCTATTGGAGAAGAAGACTTCAATTCTTCATCCAAGGATCAAGTCTCGAGATGTGGCAAATGGTGAACAGCCCATACATTCTACCAAAGACAAACATTGAAGAATGGGATGAAGCCACCTTGATGAAAGCAACCTTGAACGCAAGAGCCATGCACATCCTTTATGCCTCCATGACCCCCACCGAGTTCAACCGGATTTCTTCTTGTGAGACGGCCCATGAGGTATGGAGAAAGCTTTGCATCACTTATGAAGGGACAGATCAAGTGAAGGAAAGCAAAGTCTACATGCTCAAAGGGTTGCTTGAGAACTTCAAGATGGGAAAGGAGGAGAGCATAGCCAACATGTACTCAAGGCTCAACACCATCTTGAATGGTCTTGCTGTTCTAGGACATCCTATGTCTAGTGGAGAGATCAACTCAAAGATACTTAGAACTCTCCCCAAGAGATGGGAATCCAAGGTGACTTCCATTGAAGAAGCAAGGTCGCTTAGGGATATTCCTATTGAAGAGCTCATTGGAAATCTACAAGCACATGAAGCCACACTTGACAAGAGGGAGGAAGTAGAAAGACAAGAGAAGAAAGAGCTAAAGAGAATGAAGAAGGCTGAAATGAAGGCTCAAATTGAAGCTATCATGGAACAAGTCTCTCCATCCTCTCAAGCTAAAGAAGATGCCATGTACTCCAAAGGTCAACTCTACAAAGGCAAGTCCTCCTCCATCCGGTGCTTCACATGTGGAAAGAAGGGTCACTACAAGGAAGATTGCCCACAAGGCAAAAAGACCCATCTTCACAAGAAGAAATGGCAATCAAGCTCAAGTGGCTCCTCCAACTCAAGCTCAAGTGAAGATTCAAGTGAAGGATCAAGCTCAAGCTCAAGTGATGAAGGAGAATGCCATTTTGCTCTTATAGCATCAACAAGTGAAGACTCAAGTGAGGTAAACCTAGACTCGTTAGATAAAGAATCTTTAATTGCTATTATTCATGATATTTGTGCCTCTTATAAGTCTTCTAAAAAGAAAAAGAAAAAGCTTGCTAAAATTGTTGATAACTTGCATGTAGAACTAGATGATCTTGAACATGCTAATTCTTGCTTGCTTATTGATAAAAATGATTGTCTTAGCCGAGTAGACTCTCTTAAACTTGAAAATGCTAGTTTACTTGATAAGATTAAATTTCTAGAAGCTCAACCTCTCATGCCTAGTTCTAGTGAAGAGCATACTTTAATTATCGATTCTCTCATGCATGACATTGATGTTCTTAAATCTGAAAACAAGGACAAAGATTTTGTTTTGCATGAATTAGAAATAGAAAATGCCTCCTTGCTTGCTAAAATAAATGGGCATGAATCTTGTTCTAGTTATACTAATAAAGAGAATGATGTTGCTGCTCTTCATATTGATAGAGATTCTTATTTAACTAAAGCTCTTTGCTTAGAAAATGATCTTTTGCATGCTAGAGATAATATCAATAATTTGTCTTCTACTATTGCCTCTCTTATGCATGATAATGATAGTTTGAGATCATCTTTGCAAAGATTCTTAGTTGGTAAGAAGAGTCTTAATGTCATCCTACTCAATTCTACTAAACAAATTGGTAGACATGGTTTAGGATATGATAGTAGTCAAGGGAACAACAAAGATAAAGGACCTCCAATATTCCATGGAGAATCCTCTAGTTCCAAGACTATGGGCACATGTAATTATTGCAATGAAATTGGTCATTATTCTACTTGTTGTCCTTTTAGGAAAGCACCCAAGAGCAATAGGATTTGGGTTGCCAAACTAACCCCTCCGGACCCAAAAACATGATTGGGGACCATTTCATCTTTCTTCTTGTAGGTATTTACAAATGGATTGATTTGAGCTATTGAATTGCAAATTGACTTCTCAATCCACATGAAAGAAGAAAGGTGAGATGTGTAGAGGGTGACAACAAGTGGAAAAGCAATGGTAAGCACAAAGGTATTGTTTTATTGCTTATAACCTTTTCTAACTTGTTTTTGTTATGGTTTTTGAGTCAAAAGTGGCATTTTGTGTTTCTCTTCACACTCTTGCTCAAAAACTGTTTCTAATGCTTCTATAGTGCATTACTAACTTGCTTAGACATGTTTGGATATGGTTTGTATATTCAGCATGCCTCTAGATATGTTTTATGAAAAATATGTGCTTTTTCTACAGTAGTTTTGTCGGCCGAGTTTTGTCCTGTCTAAAACTCGACCGATGGGCACCAATGGGTGTTGCCAACAGCTGCGATCGGCCGAGTTGCCAATACACAGAACTCGACCGAAAACACTGTTCACAGAGTATACAGTTGGCTTATTGAATGAGAATTTCCCTCTCAACTAGATTTTCTCAACCAATAGCCTTATTCTTTGGCACTCCATTTGGTACCTTTATATATGCATATTTCCATGTTCTAAATTGCCTATCTTGCTTACAACTCTATCTCTCTAATTGCTCTAAATTGGTATATCTATATGTTGCAATTACTTGCTTTGAGTTGTTTTGCAGGTTTTGATGATGATCTCTTTGGATCTCTTAGTTGTGTCTAAAATCGCTTCCGTTGTGCTCTAACTTGCTACATCTATCTAGGTGTATATCTTGTTTTGATACAACCTTGAGGTTCTTAGGGGCAATCATCTTATGGTAAGGATGCATATATAGTGAGTTATATCCTTTCATGCTTCTAAACTTGCATATCTCCTTGTTTGGATATATCTCTTCATCTAATCATAGCTTGCTCTATCTTGTGTATCGTTTGGCATATCTTGCTATGATCTAGATCCTACTAGTAGTCCTAACTTATGATATCATCTACTAGTAGTTCATATACATGTAGTTCTAACCCTGTTTATAATTGGAATATTTGCTCATCTATATGTTATGCTTGTATCTTATTTCATACATACTCAAGATTGTTCCTTGAATTGCATATCTACTATCTTGAGTTGCTTGCATAACATTGTGATGCAGGGTACATAGATCTACATGATATGTAGAAATTGGAGTTTTTGTGGATTTTTATGCAGCTTTTGCTCCAGTTTCAGTTTTTGCTGCAAGTATAGTGTTTTTTATGCAGAAACTACCTTATGATCAAGGCTCATCGCTTTGCCATGAGCCCTGATGGTTTTTGATCAAATTCCATCATCTTGAGGGTCAAAATTGCGATTTATTGTTTTTCTGCAGCACCCTATCTTGCATGTTTTGGGTTGTTCAAGTATATGCTTTAACTTGCTTTTCTTTCTATGCTTGGACAAGCCCCTATCTGTGCTCTTCTACTCTCCTTATATAACTTTTGTTATCTTCTTTCTCTTAACAAGTGGTGTTTCTTAGTTTCTTCATACCCCCACCTTTTTGAAATGACAAAGGGGGAGAAAGATATGTCTTCTTTTGACAACAGGGAGAAGGCATGTCTTACATGAAGAAAAGAAGCGTGTCCATGTAAAGGGGAGAAGGTAAATGGGAGAAGACATATATGTGTAGAACATATATGAGTAGAAGACATAGTTTCTATAAATGTTATGAAAGCTAACCATGCAGGAGAAATAGCATCAATTGAGGGGGAGTATGAAAACTCCACTAGCATCAATTGAGGGGGAGCATATGAACTCAATTCTACTGAAACCCCTAGGTTTCTCCGAAGGTATGATTTTACTTACAAGCTTTCAATACATTTATGGAATGGTTTGTCATCTTCAAAAAGGGGGAGAATGTTGACTCAAGGTCAATTAGGTCAATGTTGACTCAATTAGGTCAATGTTGACTCACGTATAAATTGACTAAACCCTTGTTTTGATGATGACTAACCATTCCACATATTGGTGTCTAATGCTTCTACATTGAGTGATTTCAGATTAGGTTTAGACACACTCCAAATGCCCTAACTTGCGCATATCAAATTGGAGAAAAGACAAGTCAAAATAGCTACAAGTGTGCAATTTGGGATCTCTATGTAAATGACCTTAGAATTGCTTTGTAATCACTTGTAATGATTGTATGACTTGTAATTAAGCTTAGAAAAATTATTGGGACACAAAAATCCATCATTTGTACGGTTAAACGAAAATTCCAAAATACCCATAACAGGGATTTTGTCGGCCGAATTCCAAACTCGGCCGATCCATATATTCTGGAATTTTTGTTGGAATCGGCCGAGTTACAAACTCAGCCGATTCACCGTTCGGTCGAGTTTCTAGCTAGGAAACTCGGCCGATCCACTGATCGGTCCAAGATGAAAGTCGACCGATCGGCCGAGTTTCTCCAAAGGAACTCGGCCGACAGTCTAGCTTTCAGCCTTGTCTTTTAGTGGTTCGGCCGAATTGCCTTTATAGAAACTCGGCTGATCAGACTGTACTGGAATGCAGAAAAAGCATTTCCAACCGTTGGAGACTTTGTTGGGACCCAAAATAGATCCGTTGCAACTTGTAAAACGGCTATTTTTCATTCACAAGTGTTCCCAAAGGCTAAGAGGCATCCCCAGCTATAAATAGGACCCCTTGGGCTTCATTCCAAGGTTGAGCATTCCATGCAAACTCTTTGAGAGGTTCCTATTCTATAGTTGAGTGCTTCCTACAGCCTCCTCTCTCTCTCTAAGCTTAATCACTTGCTACATCCATTAGAGTGAGTAGGAAATCTGTAAGAGAGCTAGTCATATTTGTATATCTTGTGAAGCTCTCACTTCCACCACCTCCCCATCTCTCATTTCCAATCATGAAGATGAAGGTTCTCTCTCTTGTCCAAGAGAGGTGAAGAAGAACAAGGGAAGGAGTCCCTTGGTGAAGATCAAGGCTGAAGACTTGAAGCTAGAGTGGGTAAGCCCTTGGAGAAGGCAGAAGACTCAAGCTCAAGTAGGTAAGTCCTTGGTGGAAGAAGCTTCTCCGAGTGAAGGTGAAGTCAAAGGCGGAAGATCCAAGAAGAGTGGGTAATTCCTACAAGGCTGAAGACTAGTGCAAGATTGGGGAAGTCCTTGGAGAAGGCCGAAGAATCTTGCAAAGTGGGTAAGTCCTTGGTAAGGTTGAAGACTCTTTGTATTGGATAGGTAAGTCCTTTGTTGGGTCATGTATTGTATGTCTTACGAATGAATATAAGAGTGCAATTGTTTGAAGTCCTAGAGGTTGACCTCTCTAGGCAAGTGGACTGACACACTTCTAGTTTGAAGTGTGGAACCACTCTAAATAGCTTGTCTACATGTGTATGTTCAATCTCTATCATCCTTGCTATGCATGTTTTAGTTGCACTCAAATTACCTATTTAGCAACTTTATCTTGTGATCTATCTTGAAGGTTTAATGAATTTTGTTTAAGTGCTTTCAGCTCTATTCACCCCCCCTCTAGAGCATCTAAGTCACCCATCTAGGATCCAACATGTATACAATATTGTATAGCTATGTGTACACATCTGTACACAACAATACACTTGGATCTTTGTATGTGTACATGGATCTTTGTACATGTATACATCTGTACACAATAGTACACTTGGATCGTTGTATGTGTATAGTTTTGCTCAGTCTTGTCATGTGTATAGTTTTGATCAGTCTTGTACACATGTATTTTGGAATGTGTACACATTTTCATAGTATTGTATGTATGTATAGTGTCTTGTATATATTTGTACAGAACAGTACACATGGATCTTTGTATGTGTACAGTTTGCATAGCCATGTGTACACATCTATATAGAATAGTACACATGGATCTTTGTATGTGCACAATTCTGTACATCCATGTGTACACATCTGTACACAACAATACACATGGATGTTTATATGTGTACAATTTTGTACAACCATGTGTACACATAAGTATGATCATGAACAGACTTGTATAGATGTGTATCAATATTTGTACACATGTGTACAAGATTATACACATGTGTAATGCCATGTGTATAGTTATGTATAGACTTGTACAAAACTATACACATGGATCTTTATGTGTACCATTTTGTGCAACCATGTGTACAGTCTTGTACACATGTAGTTTGAAAATGAACATACATACAACCATGTGCACATTCTTGTACACATGTACTTTGGAATGTGTACAAATTCTTATATCTTGTACGCATATGTAGTGTCCTATATAGATGTGTACAGAATTGTACACATGGATCTTTGTATGTGTACAGTTTGCACAACCATGTGTACATATCTCTACCGAACAGTACACATGGATCTTTGTATGTGTACAGTTTTGTACAACTAGGTTTACACATCAATACACAATAGTACACAAGGATGTTTATATGTGTATAGTTTTGCACAACCATCTATACATGTATACGATCATGAACAGACTTGTACATATGTACATCGTCATTCGTACACATGTGTACAAAATTATACACATGTGTAATGCCATGTGTACAATAATGTGCAAGCTTGTACATATTTGTACACAATAGTACACATGGATCTTTCTATGTGTACAGTTTTATACAACCATGTGTACAGTCTTGTACATATGTACTTTGGAAAGAAACATGCGTACGACCATGTGTACAGTCTTGTACACATGAAATTTGGAATGTGTACACATTTTCATAGTCTTGTACACATGTGTAGTGTCTTGTAAAAATGTGTATAGAACTGTACACATGGATCTTTGTATTTGTATAGTTTGCACAACGATGTGTAAACATCTGTACTAAAATAGTACACATGGATCTTTGTATGCGTACAACTTTGTACAGCCATGTGTACACATCTATACACAGCAATACACATGGATGTTTATATGTGTACAAATTTGTACAACCATGTGTACACATGTGTACGATCATGAATAGACTTGTATAGATGTGTATCGTCATTTGTACACATGTTTACAAGATTATACATGTGTAATGCGATGCTAAGTCTTGTACAAACTTGCACACAATACTACACATGGATCTTTGTATGTGTACAATTTTGTACAACTATGTGTACAGTCTTGTACACATGTACTTTGGAAAGAAACATGCGTACGACCATGTGTACAGTCTTGTACACATGCACTTTGGAATGTGTACACATTTTTGTAGTCTTATACGCAAGTGTAGTGTCTTGTACAGATGTGTACAAAATTGTACACATGGATCTTTGTATGTGTACAATTTGCACATCCATGTGTACACATTTGTACAGAGCAATACACATGGATATTTGTATGACTAAACTTTTGTACAACCATGTGTACACATCTGTAAACAATAGTACATATGGTTGTTTATATGTGTACAGTTTTGTACAACCATGTGTACACATGTGTACGATCATGAATAGACTTGTACAAATGTGTATTGTCATTTGTATACATGCGTACAATATTATACACATGTGCAATGCCATGTGTATAGTTATGTTCAGTCTTGTATAGACTTGTACACAATAGTACACATGGATCTTTATATGTGTACAGTTTTGTATGACCATGTGTGCATTCTTGTACACAACATTACACATGGATCTTTGTATGTGTATAGTTTTGTATGACCATGTGTACACATGTGTACGATCATGTACAGACTTGTTCATATGTGTATCGTCCTGTGTACACAACAATACACATGTACAAACTTGTACAGATGTGTTTGTGTACAGTTTTGTATGGCCATGTGTGCACATATGTACACAACTGTACACATGGATCTCTGTATGTGTTCATATTTTTAAGACTATGTGTACAGTCTTGTACACATGTACTTTGGAAACAAGAATGTGTACGACCATGTGTATAGTCTTGTACACAAATACTTTGGAATGTGTACACATTTTCATAGTCTTGTATGCATGTGTAGTATCATGTGTACAGTTTTGATCAGTCTTGTACACATGTACTTTTGAATGTGTACACATTTTCATAGTCTTATATGTATGTGCAATGTCTTGCAAAGATTTCTACAGAACAATACACATGGATCTTTATGTGTGTACACATCTGTATGGAATAGTACACATGGATCTTTTAATGTGTAAAGTTGTACACATCTGTATACTACAGTACACATGGATGTTTATAGGTGTACAGTTTTGTACAACCATCTGTACACATGTGTATGATCATGAACACACTTTTACATATGTGAATCGTCATTTATACACGTGTACAAGATTGTACACATGTGTAATGCCATGTGTATAGTTATGTTTAGTCTTGTACAAACTTGTATGCAATAGTACACATGGATCTTTGGATGTGTATAGTTTTATACAACCATGTGTACAGTCTTGTACACATGTACTTTGGAAAGAAACATGTGTACAACCATGTGTACAATCTTGTACACATGTACTTTGGAATGTATATACATTTTCATAGTCTTGTATGCATGAGTAGTGTCTTGTACAGATATGTGCAGAACTATACACATGGATCTTTATACATGTACAGTTTACACAGCCATGTGTACACATCTATACAGAACAGTACACATGGATATTTGTATTTGTACAGCCATGTGAACACATATGTACAAAATAGTAAATCGATGTTTATATGTGTACAATTTTGTACAATCACGTGTACACATGTGTACGATCATGTACAAACTTGTATAGGTGTGTGTCGTTATGTGTACACATGTGTACACAACAATACACATGTACATAATTGTACACTTATGTTCAGTCTTGTACACAACAATACACATGGATCTTTGTATGTTTACAATTTGCACAACCATGTGTACACATCTGTACAGAAAAGTACACATGGATCTTTGTATGTGTACAATTTTGTACAGCCATGTGTACACATCAGTACACAACAGTACACATGGATGTTTATATGTGTACAGTTTTGTACAACCATGTGTACACATGCATATGATCATGAACATACTTGTACAAAAGTGTATCTTCATTTGTACATGTGTACAAGATTATACACATGTGTAATGATGTGTATAGTTATGTTCAGTCTTGTACAGACTTGTACACAACAGTACACATTGATCTTTGTAAGTGTATTGTTTTATACGACCATGTGTACACATGTATATGATCATGTACAAACTTGTACAGATGTGTACAGACTTGTACGCATGTTTAGTGTCTTGTACATATGTGTACAGAAATATACACATGGATCTTTCTATGTGTATAGCTTGCACAACCATGTGTACACATCTATACAGAACTGTACAAATAGATCTTTGTATGTGTACAATTTTGTATGTGAACAGACTTGTATAGATGCTTATCATCATTTGTACACAAGTGTACAATCTTGTACACTTGTACTTAGGAATGTGTACACATTTTCATATTCGTGTACTCATGTGTACATATGTACATGTGCATACATGAAGGTTTACATGTGCACTATTTTGTACATCCATGCATACACATGTGTACGACCATGCATATAGTTTTGTAAACATGTACTTTGGAATGTGTACATATGTTCATGGTCTTGTACACATGTGTATGACCATGTGTACACATGCATACAACTTTGTACATGCTAGTACACAAACCATTATACATGTGTATAATCTTGTACACATTTGTACACAACAATACACATGGATGATTATATGTGTATAGTTTTGTACAACCATGTGTACACATGTGTACGATCATGAATAGATGTGTACATATGTGTATCATAATCTGTACACATGTTTACAAGATTATACACATGTGTATTGCCATGTGTACATTTATGTTCAGTCTTGTACAGACTTGTGTGTGTACAGTCTTGCACACATGGATCTTTGTATGTGTACAGTTTTTGTACAACCATGTGTACACATCTGTACAGAACAATACACATGGATGTTTATATGAGTAGTGTTTTTACAACCATGTGTACACATGCATACGATCTAGACTTGTACAGATGTTTATCTTCATTTGTATACATGAATAAACTTGTACATATGTGTATCGTCATTTGTACACATATGTTCAGTCTTGTACAGACTTGTACACAACAATACACATGGATTCTTATATGTGTACAATTTTGTACGACCATGTGTACACATGCATATGACCATGTGTAAATTCTTGTACACATGTACTTTGGAGTGTGTACAGATGTAATGTCATTTATACAGTTCTATTCCATCATTGTACATGTGTAATGTCATTTGTACAGATGTGTTCTGTCTTGTACACATGTATAGTTTTGTACACAAGTACTTTGGAATGTGTATAGTTTTGTGCACATGTACTTTGGAATGTGTACAATTTTGTACACATGTAAAAGTCTTTTCAATTGAAGTGTGGATTTGCTGTAAATGTGTTTGTGTTTACTTTTGGTTGGGGAAGTGTTGTCATGTAAATAATAGTTCATATTCCATTGAGCATCAAAGACACATTATGTTGAAAACCACTATTCTAAATTAACCATTTATCGTCATGTGTACACATGTAAATCAAATAGTTATTGTCATGTGTACACATTTATCGTCATTTGTACACATGTAATGCCATGTGTACAGTTATGTTCAGTCTTGTACATATTTGTACACAACAATTCACATGGATCTTTGCATGTGTAAAGTTTTGTACGACCATGTGTACACATGTGTATGATCATGTAAAAACTTGTACATATGTGTATAGAACTTGTACAGACTTGTACGCATGTGTAGTGTCTTGTACAGATGTGCACATAACTATACACATGGATCTTTGTATGTGTATAGTTTGCACAACCATGTGTACACATCAGTACAGAACCGTAAACATGGATCTTTGTATGTGTACAATTTTGTATATGAACAGACTTGTATAAATGTGTATCATCATTTGTACACGTGTATAGTTGTGTATGTGAACATACTTGTATAAATGTGTATTGTCATTTGTACACATGTGTACAATCTTGTACACGTGTACTTTGGAATGTACACACATTTTCATAGTCTTGTACACATGTGTATGCATGTGTACACATGTACATGTGTATACATGAAGGTTTACATGTGTACTATTTTGTACAGCCATGCTTACATATGTGTACAACCATGCATACAATTTTGTACACGTACTTTGGAAAGTGTACATATGTGCATGGTCTTGTACACGTGTATGACCATGTGTACAAGTCTGTACACACTAGTACACACACCATTATACATGTGTATAATCTTGAACACATCTATACACAACAATACACATGGATGTTTATATGTGTATAGTTTTGTACAACCATGTGTACACATGTGTACGATCATGAACATACTAGTGCATATGTGCATCATCATTTGTACATATGTGTACAAGATTATACACATATGAAATGCCATGTGTACAGTTATGTCCAGTCTTATACGGATTTGTATGTGTACAATCTTGTACACATCGATCTCTGTATGTGTACAGTTTTGTACAACCATGTGTACACATCTGTATAGAACAGTACACAAGGATGTTTATATGTGTGTAGTTTTGTACAACCATGTGTACACATGTGTGACCAGACTAAATCGCACATCCAAAATGGAGCAAATCTAGAGTATTCAGACTTTTAAGATTATTACATGACACTCAAGCCCCCACAACTATTATACAGGGTTTGATGTAGTATTCGGGGTCGAACCATAGGGACAAGGTCAGTAAGTGTTAAGTACGTGGAGTCTCACACTCCTACACTCCAAGCAAATAGGAAAAGGGGTGTTCCATAAGGAATGATGATGCACCAGACAAAACAAAGAAAGGTAAAAGAAAGAAAATGAAGCAAGAGAAAAACGTTAAACAAGAGGTAAGAAACAAATGTATGGAAGGAAACATGGATCGGGTTTCACCTACTAAGGTCTCTCACCAACACGCAAAACTCACATCCCTTCGTATATTACAATCAAGATTACAAGTGATCATCAAACTATATATTCCCTCCTCTCTCGAGATTAGGATAGATCTAGATTTAAGGTGGTCTCTCTCTTGAGATGACGACCCAACAACTATGAAGCAAACCATATGGCTGTTAGCTTCATACGTCTTTTGCTTTAGCATTGATAACATCCCTTCGTATATTTTAGAGTGGTGTAACATGACCCTGCTATGATCGTAGTATACCATTTATGAATTTCTGTACAGACGTATGCGTATTAGGTACTTTTTGCATATGATCGTATGCATTTATGAACTTTACGCATTGATAACATCTCATATTAGCAGGGTCATGTTACACCACTAAAATAAGTACAGAAATTCATAAATGGTATACTAGGAGAGGCATAAATCATATGCAAAAAGTACCTAATATGAGATGTTATCAATGCGTACGATCATGAACAGACTTATACATATTTGTATCATCATTTGTATACATGAACATACATGTACATATGTGTATCATCATTTGTACATATTTGTTCAGTCTTGTACACACTTGTACACACCGGTACACATGGATCTATATATGTGTACAGTTTTGTACAACCATGTGTACACATGTGTCCGACCATGTGTACAGTCTTGTACACATGTACTTTGGAGTGTGTACAAACATAATGTCATATGTATAGTTCTATTTCATCTTGTAAATATGTGTACAAAATTGTACAGGTGTAATGTCATTTCTACATATGTGTTCTGTCTTGTACACATGTATAGTTTTGTGCACATGTACTTTGGAATTTTATAGTTCTGTGCATATGTACTTTGGAATGTGTATAGTTTTGTACACATGTACAAGTCTTTTTAATTGAAGTGAGAATTCACAAACTGTATATGTTTTTTTTTACTTTTGGTTAGGGAAGTGTTGTCATGCAAATAATGCATCATATTCCACTGAGCATCACAAACACATCATGTTGAAAACCACTATTCTAACTTAACCAGACACATCATGTTGAAAACCACTCTTCTAACTCAACATATTCCACTGGGGGAGTGTTTACTTCTGGTTTGAATTAACCACTCTTCTAACTCAACTAGACACATCATGTTGAAAACCACAAATTTGAGAATAATGGATATCTTTAAAAACCATCTCATTAGCAAAATCAAATTGGTGTACTTTTCAGCTAACATGGGGTGACAAGACTAACTGGATTGTACCCATTTTGATGATTGGGGAAGAAGTACCTCGTCAAAATCAACACTTGGTATTTGGTTAAAACGTTTGACAACATCACCGGGCAGAAAAGAGAGGGACAGAAACATACAAAATCATTGAATGATCTCAATTATGAACTTAGTAGTTTTAGAACATAATCTCAATTATTAATTTGCTTAAAGACTTCAATATATATAAACAATCATCTAAAAATATTTGAATAATAATGGAGCAATGTTTTGCTGAACATCTCGATTGTATTTCTCTATATAAATCGTTATCCAATATATTTGAAGTTTTTACAAATTGTAATCCAATAACATTGAATGTATTTTGTAAGTAAGTTGTTATAAAAGTTGTTTTCCTCATAGAATAATAGTAATAACTAATCAAAACATACGATCCTTAGAAGCAAACTGTTCACATCTTCTGAAACGTAGCGTATTTGTAGCAAGTTGGTTCAAAAAAGCATGTTACGACAACTATATAGAACCAAAAATTGTCTCAACACACTATATAAAAATCCACTTTGTCTAAACCACAATTTCAATAAACTCATGCATGAAAGATACTCTTTGTCTTAACACAACACAGACTCAGAGCACCTGGATTGTATTTGTTACAACTCGTTCCTAGCTTTGCTGGTAATCCAAGAGATTTAAGATAATCTTAATGCTTATCATGTTTTGTTAGTAATATTCTATGTTGTGATTTATCTTAACCTTAATGACTTTAAATTCTTGTTTGGGCAATTCATAATCATGACTTAAGCATACTATAAAGATCCGAGTTGGAGTTAATATGGCATTAACCCATACATGTATGTAAGAAGAGAGTTAATGACATTGGAGAAAATAATTAATAAATAATTTTTCATTTTATAATATTATCAAAAAATATTTTAAAAGTGTATATAATTCAATTATTAATCAAAAAAAAAAGAATGAACCAAATCAGAGTTAAAATGAGAGAGTTATGCCATTTTTAGTAAACATATACAGAGCACTGCGACCGTGCCCTACACTGTGACCCGCGATGCTAGGACCGCGACCGACGCTGCATCGACATTGCGAGCTACAATGCTAATACCGCGACCGATGCTGCATCGACACTCCAACTATGATGCTATGTTGACATCGTGACCCGCGATGGTAGGACTGCGACTAACACTGCATCAACACTGTGACTGCGACCGATGCCGCCCAGGACAGCCAATCATAAAATGATCATATCTCAAGAAATACTATCTGTTTTCAACAAAACGAAGTGTGTTGGAATCGCAATTCGATTCTCGATCATCTTAGACAACTTTCTATATGAGACGGTGACCTAGAGGGTGATTTCTGGGGTGATTTTTGGGGAAGAATGTGAAGAACAATGGAAATCCAAAAGGGTTGTTATAGATTCGATTTGGTAAGTAGTTTTAACTGTATATTCTTCCTTATCTTTGCTTCCCCTTGATCAGAATCCCTAATCCAATGAATTTGAGGTTTGGTTTAACCTCTGATCTTCGTCTTCCACCTACAACAGACCTTGTTTAGGGTTGGAAGGAAGAAGAAACCGCGGATTTTGCTAGAGTCTTGCTATGGATTTGAGATTTTTAGAGATGGGCTGTATTTTTAAGGTGTTCTCACACCTTAGGGTGAGTGGGTACTTCCTTTAAACAGTAGATTGCACAAAAATGAGTTAAATTATCAATAATATTCAATTATTTAGTATGTGAGTACAAACCCTAAGTTCCCTTTTGAGCTAGGTTTTGCAAGATGATATGATATGGGTTATTCCTCTGTTGTGATGAATTTCAGGTGATGAAATCACTTTAGAAATGATCGCAATCCATCTAAATGATAATTCTTAAATTAACTGTATAGGTTACATGATTATATTGAAATTTAAGATTTTTGGCTATGACTGAAATTGTTGTATAATTGAATAAAGAAGTTTGCCTAGTTGAATCTCCTTTTTTACGAATGATTGTTTTATTTGTATGTGTATTACATATATGTCAGATAACATCTTAGATTTCATTTGATGATATCAAGATTTTATTGATATATATCAGTAAGGAGGGTGAAACCCTAAATGAATGGAAAGTTTTAGGTTTGAAATTAAACATCTTGATTCAATGTTATTCTTGATGTATGATATATACAATTCTTATGTGAGTTATGTGATAAGTGAATGAGGTAAATGAAACCCTAATGATAGGGTGTTTAGTGAAATGAGTATTGTGATATCAATGTTTCACAGTTTGAGATGTGGTGATGCTTAACAGTTTAGTTGTGGTAAATGTTTATCAGATGGTTTATGAAATAAATGGTTTACAAAGATGAACAAATATATGTTGATGTGATTATTAAATTGTGAATTTAAAGAGTGAATTAGACATGTAGATGACCTGGACACTGTAATCCTTGCAGGATGAGGCCTGCGCTGTGAGGAGGAAATGGTTTCCTGACTGGAAGTAGTCCAGATCGAGGTAAGGCGGAGCACACCAGTAGGGTGCGGGGGTCTTGACTAGTAGGGAAGAATCCTTACAGTTGTGTGATACCCAACACCAACATGGGATGTCGGTGGTACCTGTGTTACATGTTGAGTGATCAATGGTCAGTAGGTCCACTGATGCACAATAATCCTGAGGGTTTTTACTCACCACCTGAGTACCTAGGATGAGAGGTAGAGTCTGATATATCTGACCTCTTTTGTTAGCCACTGAGAGGTAGACGTGCCGAGGCCCACTGCAGATGGGGTCTTACTCAAGAGATAGGCTTAGGAACCCGGGCATGCTTCTAAGCCTTGTACAATGAGATCATAGCTTGCTGAAATTCTTTCACATGTTGTGGTACACCTCATGTGAGTTTAGGGCATAATAAGATGAATGAGAGGTTAAACAAGTGTGCATAGTTATTCAATTATCCTTTGTATATGTTTGAGTTATTAGTTCTATTTGAGATTAATCAAGCATGTTCATATATGGATTTACTTTTGTTGATATCTAGATTATCCTGCCATATTTATGAGTGTCATTGATTAGACTCTTTAAAACTTACTGCTGTTATAATTGATATCAGTTGCTCAAAGGTATATCTGTAATTATATAAGTGTTTTAGACTATTTGTTTGAAGTACTCATTCACTGAGCGAGTAGGCTCACCCCTCTACTCACAATTTTTAGGGAAACCACGTGGACTTGAAGAAGATCAAAGCATCATAGTAGATATACCACATGAGTTAAGTATGAGATTAGGTAAGTTAAGTCAGTCCACTACTACAGAAATGGCTTATAACGTCACGTTTAAAGGTGTGAGTTGTAATAATACACCGACACCTAGACAATACCGCGTCGGTTTATAAAATAAACTGACATCAATCTGTGAAGGGCGACCAGACACAGGTATCGCTTTTATTCAGTGTCGGTTCCTTAATAACAAACCGACGCCTAAAAGTAACCGCCAAATCCAAAATTTCCAGCGAAAAAAATTCCTCCAAAATTTAACATATGGCGTTGGTTATTAACTAATAAACTGACGACTAAAGGATATTCATGAGACAGAAATTGGGCACATTTTGGTCGTCAGTTTTACAACAGTGACCGATGCTTATGGGTTTTCCCGCGCTGTCTGCAGGAAATTTTTTACACCCTTTAAGCGTCGGTTTTTGATATAAACCGACGAGTATGGTCATTAATCGAGAACAATTTTTTTAATCGGCATATGTAGATAGACGTCGATTTTATTCTAGTTAAAACTGTTGACTATCATTGAGAATAAGTGTCGGTTTTTCTATAGAACTGACACCTTTAGTTTTATGTGTCTGTTTTATTTAATAACCAACACCTAATGTTAACTTAATAGCACCCGCGCGAGCCCGACTCTTTCCCTTTCTATGTTTCATTAGATTTCAAGGGTTTAAGCTCCGACGACGATTCCTCTGCTCACCGCTCCTGTGCTGCCGCTCGCCTCCACCGCCACCGTTTGCTGGTCCTCCGGCCACTGTGCTCTAGGACGGCCGCTGCCCTAGCTCGATCGCTCTCCCTCTCTATTCGCCGCCCACCTCAGCGCCACCATTAGCTACGTGCGGTACCTCTCTACTCGCCGCCGCTCCTGCTACCACCTCCGCCTCCTACCGCCGTCACCTTCTACCACCTCTTCCTTCTACCGCCATCGTTCCTGCTCCTGCTACTGCCGCCACTCCTGCTCCTGCTCCTGCTCCTTCTACCGCCGCCGGTCCTACGCCTGCTCTGCTCCCACCTGCCGCACGACCGTGGTCTAGCCACCGCCGCCTGATCAAGCCTCCGCCCCCTGCTCCTCACACCATTGGAGCTCCAGCCTTAGGTCACCAGAGGAGCTGCTGCACCGTCGGAGCTTGAGCCTGAGGTCACCGGATGTAGCTTCTAATTCCCCTACTAGGTAGGTTACACATCTTCATTTTATCTACTGATTTATATTTACTTATCTATTGATTTGTATTTATTATCTACTGGTTTTTATTCATTTATCTACTGATTAGTAATAATGTACTGTTTTAACTTGTCTAATTCTAATGCTTGACCTAATTCAATAAATTTTGATGCATGTTGAAATAAGATTCAAACTTGTCCATTCTAGCATCCTAATTTGATTTGATTATGTGTTTTGAACCCTTGAAACATGCATGTTAAAGATACATTGATGTTGAATGTCAAAATTAACTCACACGTGGGTCTTCTAAATGATGTTACGCATGGGTCTTCTAATTAAAACCAAAAGTGGATTAACACGACCTCAACATATATGTTAATGCTTAATGTGATGCAGTAAGACATTGAATGATAGGCAGCAATGGTGAAATTCATTCCAACCTGTGTTACTTTCATATGATAATTTAGTTCAACCCTTTTATTAATCACAACTTTAGAATAATCCATATTTAATTCAACCCTTTTATTAATCACAAAATAATCAATCAATCCATCTTTTGTCTTAAATATTAGTTAAATAATCACAACCTTAGAAACATATCAGTTTGTCCCCTAGTCAAATCACATCCAGACATGCACAAAGATTAGACCAAGATTTTAAACCATCGCTCATCCATGAGTTTCCTCCACTACATATGTTGTTATGAATAACCTTAATGTTGCTTTTGTTATAACAATCTGGAAAAATGTTGCTTTTGTTATATATTGGGCATGCTACTTAATTTTCTATGGTATAGCTACCACGAGTTTTGTTACAAATATCTATATATCAGGTTAAGGACATGTTTCTATTGTGACATGTTGAGTTTTTTTTCTATGTTATACCCACCACGATTTGTGTTATAAAATAATACATTGATTAATTTAGGAAGCATTGATATGTTGTTATGGATGTCCACAAGTGTTTTTATAAGAAAATTGTGTGTTGAATGAGGTTGTGAACAAGGGACTGGTGTTATATTATGTTGTCCTAGAAACCCATCAAAGATTAACTCATTAGGAGTAAATCTTGTTTTTCCCCAGTTTGGCACTGTTCTTGAACACCTAATCTCACTTAGGATGTAAGTGTATAATGTGTATTTGGTTTTCAAGAAAAATCCGATAGCATTTCCCCTTTTGTTCTCTAAGTACATATGTACTTGGAGAACAGTGAGGAATGCTACCAGATTTTTCTTGAAAACCAAATACACATTATACACTTACTAGTGAGATTAGGTGTTCAAGAATGGGATAGGTGGTACACATTTATTATATATAAGAATGACATCACATGTATAAATCCTAAAGTTTTAACCATAAACTCTAATATGTTTACCCTAGACCCTAATCTTGTTGTAATATATACTTATTTTCTCTTTGATCATAGAATGGGTAGATCATGGATGTCCATTCGCAATCGCTGCACCCCAGAGTTTATTTCTGGTCTTGATCAGTTTAGTAGATTTTCCGAGGAACATAGGAAACAACCTAGAGATAGGTTCTACTGTCCATGTAGGCATTGCGGTAACAACTTGAAAGTCAGTACTGGTGAAGAAATCAGAAGTCATGTCATGTGCAACGGGATTGTACAAGGCTATACAGAATGGCACTGGCATGGAGAGATTTCAAACCTGAAACCAGTGGATGTCGATAGCAGTGCTTGTGTGGAAGAAGAAATTGCGTTCGATGATGTAGATGTGAATGAATAAGTTCCAGTAGACATCGTTGATGCGATGCTGGATAGTTGTGGGGTAGAGCACACCAAAACTGATCCACCTCCCATGTTTAGAAACATTGTGCATGATGCTGAGATACCGTTATACATGGGTTGTAAGTTTACGAAGCTTAGCGCTGTGTTGAGATTGTATAAACTAAAAGCTAACAATCGATGGAGCGACAAAAGCTTCATGTCATTGTTGTCTTTGTTGAAAGAAATTCTTCTTGAAGGAAACGAGCTGCCGATCTCAACATACCGGTTAAATAAATTGTTGTGCCCAATGGGAATCGAGGCCAAGAAGATACACGCATGCAAGAATGATTGTGTATTATTTCAAAAGGACTATGTGGATTTGAAAGATTGTCTGAAATGTGGTGCGTCAAGGTATAAATTGACGACTTCGGGGGAGTCCAATACTGGTTCTCCCGCCAAGGTGATGTGGTATCTACCTATAATACCATAGTTTCAACGCTTGTGTGCCAATCCTATAGATGCGAAGAATTTGAGGTGGCATGCATATGTTAAGAAAAATAATGATGGGATCCTATGACATGCGTCTGATTCCCCACAGTGGAAGAAGATTGATTTATTGTACCCTGAATTCGGTGAAGAAGATAGGAATCTAAGACTTGGGCTTTGTACAGATGGGATGAATCCGTACGGGACATTGAGCATCCAACATAGCACTTGTCCAGTTATGCTTGTTATATACAATCTTCCTCCCTGGTTGTGTATGAAAAATAAGTATGTTATGCTGTCGTCTTTGATATCGGGCCCTAAACAACCTAGAAATGATATTGATGTTTATCTTGAACCTATGATTGATGACTTGAAGAAGATCTGGGGTGAAGGTGTGATGACCTACGATGCTTCATGAAGAGAGACATTCTGTTTGCACTATGAATGACTTTCCAACATATGGGAATTTTTCTGGATATAGTGTCAAAGGATCTAAAGTGTGTCCTATATGTGAAGAGAACACTGATTCAATATGACTAAAACATGGCGGCAAGACTATATATCTTGGTCATGAAAGGTTTCTTCCAAAATTTCATCCATATCGTAGGTTGCGCAAAGCATTCAATGGACGGAATGAGGAACGTAGTGCACCTAAACCTATATTAGGGGAGGATGTTTATGAAACAGTGAAAGACATCGCCAATGAATTTGGTAAGAGATCACAATGTACGATGGCCACAAGGAGTGACAAGTCTTTATTCAAGAAGAAGTCGATATTTTGGGATCTTCCGTATTGGAGTTCTTTGATAGTCAGGCATCGTATCGATGTCATGCACATTGAGAAAAATGTATGTGATAGCATCATCGATACTTTGTTGAATATACCAGGTTAGACTAAAGATGGGATAAAATCCAGAATGGACCTACGTGAAATGGGAATAAGGACAGAATTAACAGAAGTAGTTAGTAGTGATCAGAGAACATACTTACCTCCTTCTTGTTACACGTTGTCTAGAAAGGGGAAGAAAGAATTTTGTGAATGCTTGGTAAATGTTAAGGTGCCACAGGGTTACTCATCCAACATACATACATTAGTATCAATGAAAGATCTGAAGGTGATAGGTCTTAAATCTCATGATTGTCACACTCTAATGCAAAAAATATTGTCTGTGGCAATTAGATATATATTGCCGAAGCATGTAAGGTTTGAAATCACCAGACTGTGTTTCTTTTTCAACAGTTTGTGCAGTAAAGTTATTGACCCTGATACTCTCGATAATTTGCAAAGAGAAGTGGTTGTTACCCTATGTCAGCTTGAGATGTATTTTCCTCTGTTGTTCTTTGATATCATGGTACATCTTGTTTTCCACTTGACTAGGGAAGTGAAAATGTTGGGACCAATTTTCTTGCATTGGATGTATCCATTTGAATGATACATGAGTGTTTTTAAAGGTGATTTTCGAAACCGTTATCGGCCTGAAGGGAGTATTATTGAGGGTTATGTGGCGAGAGAGGTTATGGATTTTTTCAATGACTTTCTGAGTGGTAATGACGCTCTCGTGAATGACAAGAATATTGAGGAGCATTTTAGCAAAGGAGTTTTGGGATCACGGGTGAAAGTAATCAGCCATGAGCAGTTGGAGCAAGGTCACTTGTATATTTTACACAACATCGACGAAGTGAGTGTTTATATCGAGGAACATACCAATTTCATCAAGAGACAATATCCTCGATCTAATTCAATGTGGCTTGCTAGAGAGCATAACAATACATTTATTAAGTGGTTTGAAGATAAAGTCTTACATCAACTATCTCAAACACCAGATAATGTTACTGAAACCATCAAATGCCTCGCCTTTAAACCAAAATTGAATGTTATGTCTTATGAAGGGTTTGACATAAATGGTTTCTCATATTACACAAAGCGTCAAGATGATAAGAGTGTCATCCAAAACAGCAGGGTCACCCTTCAAGCGTTTTCATTGTTTTTTGCAAGTGCAAAGGATAAAAGTCCACATGAAGCTAAAATGTCATATTACGGTGTCATTGAAGACATATGGGAGTTTGACTATGTAGATTTCAGAATTCCGCTCTTTAAATGTAATTGGGTTGACAACAACAAAGGAGTTATAGTGGATGAATTGGGTTTCACGTTAGTGAACTTTGAAAAGATTGGCGAGAAGGGTGAACCATTCATATTGGAATCACAGGCGAAACAAGTATTTTGTATCGATGATCCTGCAAATGATAAATGGTCGGTTGTTATTCATGGTAAAAGATAGTTCATTGAAGATCCTATAGATGAAGAAGAGTACTCTGATAACTATGATGACTCCAGTCCATTCTCAGTTGGGTTGCCAGCACCACCAAACATTGAAGCTGGGGATTACAATGACTTGTATGTTCGCAGGGATCATAATGAAGGATTTTTAATTGATAAAAGATCAAAATATTAGAGGCATGGATGTTTATATTTTTATTATGTTTTAATTTTCTGAATGTGAACTTTACAATGTGAATGTGGACTTTACAATGTGAATTACTTTACAATGTGAATGTGAACTTTACAATGTGAATGTGAACTTTACAATGTGAATTACTTTACTATGTGAATGTGTACTTTACAATGTGAACTTTACAATTAGTGTTACTTTACAATGTGAAATTTATAATTTGAATGTGAACTTTCAGATGGCTGAGCATTCCCATGATGACTATGCTGATGATCACCGTGAGGGTGAGGACGTCATTGCGCTGCCTGACACTGTTAGTTAATTTTAATTATGAATATATCCCTGAGGTTTCTATCTATATATTCATTTATAATTATATCATGTAAGTGTGTTTTTTTATCAAATTTTAGGTTGGTGATGTACCCCCTGAAGTTGTTACATCACTTGATGAGCAACAAAAGAAAATTGAGAAAGTGAGGGGCACCACAATGATGAACAAGTTAATACATCAAAGGGGCAATGGACCCAAATTGGTTGTGGATTTCGATCAGGTAGGAAATCTATATGGAGTGAACCGCAACTCATTTGTTTCATATCTTGGGGTTCTTACTCGCAGCCATTGCAGTCCTATCCTAGAATCATGGCATAAAGTTCCTAAGGGGAAGAAAAACCACATATGGAAGGAACTATGCGTGAGTTATTATTATTTGTAATTCTATTTGTGTAGATTACTAATTTGTAGGATACTAGTTAATAGCAATTCTATTTAATTTGTAGAGCATATTTGATCTGGATGAAAAGATGCATCGTAAATGTGTGATGCAATGTTGTGGGAGGGTCCTAAGGAAATATAGGACCAATCTCATCCGAGATTACATACGCGATGCTGAGAATAGGTTCTTGATTGATTCCAATTCTAAACATTGATCAGTATTTCACTAACTGTACACAAATAATTTTTGTTTGTATTCTCTTTGAAAAATAAATATAGGAAGAAGGAAGCCACACAACAATGGAACTACTTGGACCCCAAATACTGGGATGAGTTTGTTACTCAAAGAAAAACAGATGAATTCAAGGTATTAAGCACCACTCCAAATTTAATTAATATACGTTTTTATGTATTCACCTATTCAAGATTAACCTTTAGTGTTACTAACCAAATCAATGTGCTAACTAACTAGGCTATTAGTGATGCTCAATGAGCAAGGCGTGCAATGAATGTGCACGACCACACAATGGGTCCAAGAGGATATGCAGGCGTTCGCCAAAGACTACAGGTTGAGTCTACTCAGCCTACTACTACTCAGGAGACTACAGAGTCCTCTATTGCTGCTCCCACACCTCTTCCTCGCCATGCTATGTGGATAGATGGGAGGCAAAACATGAAGGGAGAGATACCGAAGCCCGCAACTGCTGAGGTGGCTGCAAAAATGGTAAAAATCAACTCTTAGAGCAATCTATCGATATTGATTATTGTTATGTTTACTTACGAATTTTTATTGATGGTGATTAGCAGGAGCTACACGAGCAGAGGAAGGAAGGCAAGTTCATCCCTCAGGGCACAAGGGATGAACTGACAGTTGCTCTGGGTAACCCTGAGCATCCTGGACGTGTAAGGGGTGTAGGCACTGGTGTGGGCATCAAAACATTCTTTGGGCCATCCCAGCGCAAACCTATCCCCAAAGCGGGACTTTCACAAGCTGAGGTAACTTATTCTTATTTTAGAATGTTATTGCGAAAGGGAATTCAATAATTAGAAACTAGCATTTCTTTTATCCATGTATAGGTAGATTCCTTAATTGATGGGAGAGTCGAGGAAGTACTTGATAAAAGACTCCATGAAGCAATTAACAAGTGGTAGGCGTCTCAGACTGCCATTCAGACAGTACCTGTGGCGGTCCTCTCTTCTCCTATTGGTCGTGCTGTAGAGGTTGGGAGTAATCCTATAGACCCACAACCTAGCACGTCCTCTGTAAGTATTTTTATGGCATATATAATAGCTAGTCTATTCAAGATGATATGTTTGTGTATATATGCATATAACATTCTTTACGTAAATTTGTAGGGTTTGAAGACATGTCGACTAAAAAGTGAAGGATATATCGTTGCAGAGGCATCGTCTTACCCACCCCTTAAAGGGTGCATGTTTTATGGGAGTCCAATACCAGATGGCATGGTACGCGTGAGCCCGATACATATACTCCCTGGCTGGATGAATCTTGCACTGCCTCATGCACACCCAGATGCTGAAACACTTGGTGAGGCAGTAGGCGGAGTGATACTGTGGCCCAAAGCGGATGTCCTCTATACTGATATTGTATGATAAATTTTCATTACTTTAATTTGTTAGTGTGTATATATATATGAGCCAATTGATATGAAATTATATATATAGGTCAAAAAGACGAGACCCGCTACATCTCAGCCTCCACCTCCTCGACTACCAAGTTGGCTTCCAGGGGACCTACACACCTCGATAGGTCCTAATTGTAGGAGTGTGGTAGTATGGATCGGCGAACATAATCCAAATTGCCCGATAAATGTTACTATTCCGGAGACTGTTGCAGGTAAATCATACGATAACAATCTATTTATACAAGTTTAGCATACATATTAATGTATACGTAATAGAAGTTCTGGATATGTATTAATGTAGGTCAAACGTTTGAAAACAACATATTTATACAAGATATTTTGGAGTTGTTTATTTATGAATGGCTGAACACATCTATGATAGAGCTGTGGATATGGTGAGATTAATTCATAGAGAAATCTGGTTTATACATCCATATACCTTGTTTTATATACGACAATCTGGTTTTTATATATTAATGCATACGTAATACATGTTTTGCAGCCACTTACACAAGACATGTACAGATTTTGGGTTTTCCCATGTGGGATTTTTGGTTCCATCTTTGATTAGTCTTATAGATACAAACCCGTATTCAATTACTTCATATTGCTGTGATGCTTTTGAATATTTTGGTAAAATAATAAGACGGTGATAATAGTTCCATTCAATGTCGAGTAAGTTTACTTGGCTTGTAATTTGGACTTAAGAAAATTACATTTTTATTACGGATATTGAGTTATTAATTTTCTACTTTCTTACCTGTAGTGTTAAGCATTGGGAGTTATTAGTTATTGTCCCCAAGACATTCACCATCTATTATCTAGATCCTGCGGGGAGTGAGTTGGATGTATAATATGGACATGCAATTAAAAGGCCATTATTCTCGTGAGAAATATTTTATGTTTTTATATCTGTTAACATCTGTTACTGCATTACTATTTAATTATGCAATTTAATGTGTTACATTAACATATATAGGGCTTTACAAGAGTACAAAAAATCTGGAGGAAAGGTCCCCAGGAAAAAAAATCTGACACTCATTTGGGAGAATGTGAAAGTAATTTCCTCACTCCAATGTATATATTATTTATGTGAACTGTGCTTATTTGTATTTTTGAATATTTTGTATGTTTCAATTTATAGTGTGCTACACATGACAATGGCTGGGCATTGCCTACTATGTGATGTGATTTATGGACCTAATCATCAAAATATCGTATTGGAAATCGATAACATACAATAGGTATTATACATAGTCTCGTTAGATAATATGAAATATATGAATCTTATTATATATTATTATAATTATATATATACATCATTCTCTTTGTAGGTCTTTAAAATTGAGGACTTCAACATAGGTGCAAAGCATTTCGATGTACATGCTCCCTATACGAGAGATGAATTAGATGTTGTAAGAGAAGATTGGGCAAAAGACCTGCAAAGAGTGGGAATTTTTAAATATAATTTTGTTGACAATGATGACAATGATGACAATAATGAATAAAGAATAACTTTGTTCTCATAATTAATTTTGTGTGAATGTGAATGAAATTTTATGAATTGTCATGTGTGTGTGAAAATCATCAATACATGAATGTTTCTACATGTGTCTGAATGTGAAAAGAGATGAAATAAATGGAGCTACAGGTTGCTACTGGTTTCTACATGCATGTGATGAAAAAATAATATGAATTAAATGTTCTTATACATGAGTGTGAATCACATATATATAATATTTTCCATCATGTTAATTTTGTAGGTTTGTGGCCTGTTGTTGGCTGATATCAATGGATGTCGTAAAACCTACAGTTCATAATTGAACTGTAGGTTTCTCATCCTGCGACCAGCCACAACAGGTCTGCAGACTGACAGAAAAAAATAAATTAAAAAGGCGTCGGTTATTTGTATAAAACCGACGACAAATGGTTATAGTGTCGATTTCCCTACTAGTAACTGACGTCGATTTCCTAATGAGGCCAGACACCATGGCCGTGCTGGCCAACACGGTCGTGGCAGCAGGCCAGACACCACGACTATGATGGCCAACACGGCCGTACTAGCTAGCACGGCCGTGGCAGCGGGTGAGATGGCGTCGGTTATCACTAATAAACCGACGCCGATAGTGCCCCAGATGGCGCCCTTTCTGTGGCGCGAACGTATATGGCGTCGATTTCAAAGCTAATAACTGACGCTGATACCCCCTGCTGGAGCGTTTTCAGTGGCGCGCGAAGGGTTGTGGTGTCGGTTTGAGAACCGATGCATAATGGTTGGGCTTTTAGCGGCGCCCACATAGGTGTCGCTTAAAAACCGACACTAAAGGCAGATTATGTACTAGTGGTCCTTGTCACTCTAGGTCCTCATATAGATGTGAGAGAGTTGTAAATGATGTTTTGTATATTTGTTTCCTTGATAAGAGAGAATGTATTAATGTTTTTTTTTGGGTAAAGAGAATGTATTAATGTTGAGATCATATTAGCGTAATAAAAGTTTAATTCTCTTGTAAAATTTGTTTATGTGATTGAATGCAAGGAAACAAAGAGTTTGAAACAAAACAAAGGAAAAAAAAATATGGGAGTGAACTTTGTATTAAGTATAATCCTCAAACTCATGCCCACATCTCATGATTAGTGGTAATTGTGGGATGGGAGCGTGACATCTTTTGGTATCAGAGCTTAGGCTGAGTTGTCAGGGACCATTAGGATCGAAAGTCAGAGTTATAAGTGTCGCAGATAGGAGGTGACGTGTCTATAGCTCTGGAAAGTCTGGGTATTTGGATACCCTGACCCAGTATCTGAATACTTAGATTGACCAGTATCAAGCTACTCTATATATTCTTCTCTGGATGCCCTAGCTAGGTATGCAGAGGAAGGATGTGCTACAGAGAAACCCTAGAAATCTGAGGGTTAGGAGACCGAAAAGTAATGAAGGAGAAAGAGATTAAACATAGAATGTGATGTAACTTTTGTTTTATATTGTTGCTTTGATTGGATATCAATGAAAATGCAAGGGTGCTTGTGTAGGCCCTAAGAATGTGGAGTCATTGTTGGGGTGGAAGAATCCCAATACACCAATAGAGGTTTGAAGCTTCTTAGGTTGAGTTGGTTCTATAGGAGGTTCATTAAGAACTTCAATGTAGTTTCTCTACCTTTAACCAGACTAACTAGGAAGGGTGTTTTTTTGTTTGGAATGACAAGTGTTAGTGTTCTTTTCAGTTGTTGAACGAGAAGTTGATCTTATATATTTGAATTCAAATATTCAGTCCTTAGAAATATATGTGGTCCTTTAAGATTCTTGTACACTATGAAGTTAGTTCAGTTATTGTCTACATTCTTTGTATCAAGTAGACCAAAAGTTATTTTTAAATGAGTTTAACCTAAGTAGATATTCTTTCCACATGTTTGAGATTAATAGGAGTTGGTTAATCTTGAGTAGCTCTTAGCTTCAGGACTGTAGGTTCGGCTGGAAGGATGCGTTATTGGGATCTAATGACTCCTATTGAAAATATAATAAGAGTAGACTCTGGATAAATTAGACCCACATCATAGTGAGAATGTACATACACTAAGATGTTGAAACATATGGGAAAGATTAGAATAGCTAAGAATCAGTTGGAATTGATATCTGAGATCCAACTTTGGGGCCTCATATGAGAAACCCTTGTTTGGGAATAAAGGAACATCACATAGGGTTCAGATTAAGTTTAATATGAGAAAAGTATGTAAGGGCCAAGATAGTAAGAATCAATCATGAGGAATGGATCATATAATCGAGTACAATGCTTTTATGTACTCCAAAGCAAAGGGAAAACATAAGAAAAGTGTTAAGTACACAATCATTACATAGAATTGAAGAGTCTTCAGAAGAGTTAAAGTAAAGAGAATTAGATGAACATGTAAATCATAAGACCAGGACAAGAAACTTTGTTGAATCAAAGAGAAATGTTAGAAATGATGAGCTTGATTAAGGAATCAGGATTACATGACATAATTGAGAGCATGGAATGTATACCTTTATTATGAAGTTTAATACATTCATCCTTACATCCTTTGGATTCTAACTCTCGATAGACTAACAAACTAGTTTCTAAAATAAGAACAAAAGTGTAGCTTAGAAAATGAATGAGTCATACAAAGGTAGACTATATTCAAGAAGGAAGAACTTGATTCAAAGAGAAACTAAGTTTGACCCATGCATGAGCTGTTTGATTTAAAATGAAGGATATGTAATGGATTAAACATGAGGTGAAACTAGTAGAGAGATTATTGATTTAGAATTTCAACTTTACATTATTAGAAGGATAAAAAGAAATATGTGCAACATGGTATACATGATCATACACATGAATAAGCAACATGATCATAAGAGAAAATTATAAATTAAATATGACAGGTGGAAGAGTAGTATATACTAAGAGGATTATGGAAGTTAAAGAAGGGTTTGAAACATGATGGAGTAATATATATTATAAAAGAAAGAGGTTGCGAGTGCTAATTAGTTGAGTATACTTATTGATAACTAATTAAACCTACATATGAGAAATGTACTAAGGGAATGTTTGAAGATAAGAATTATAAGTCCCAAAATCATATTCTCTTTCATATATTACTTAATGAGAGCAAGGTGGGAATGAAGAAATAAGAAAATGAATCATATTTGATGCATAACCACCATGGTAGAGACATCTAGTGAATGTAATAATGACACAAAATATGATGATGAAACCCAAGTAGGGTAAACTTTGAATGAAATATATCTGAATGGCCAAGTAAGAGAAAGGAGATTCCATTGATAAGATAAGGAAGACTTTAGTAAAAATTGTGAGAGCTAAAGTTTGAATTTCAAATTAAGGGAGTAAAGTCACATCACAATAACGTCATGCTACAGATAAGGACCAAACCCTATAATGTTTAGAGATGTAGTAGTTCAAGGGATGTAACTAGTGATTTGACCTTGAATACTAGCATCTCTATAAAACAAGATCATGAGATTAGCACTATGAGAAGTAAACTAGCATTGATAGTAATCCAGGGTTTAAAGGTAGCTAATCTGAAAGGTAGATAAACAATATGGAAATGATTCAGAGCAAATGATAAGAAATATATTTAAAATATAAGAGGTGGAATTTGAACATAAGGAGAAGTGTAACATGAGCAAAGTGTAATATAAAACAAATTCTTGCAGTGATATCAAGAATGATGAATAATCTATTCTTACCTTGTATGTTTCAATTTTAGTGATGTTTATTCTATATGATAAAAATGAGAAGGATAAGCAATAAGAAGTAAGTAGTAATGAATGAGGAGATAAGAGAAAACAATGGCTTTCAATAATGTGTGAATTCATTTTTTAGAGGTCTAATTGTTGAAGGTATAATGAGGGATGTAAATTGGTTCTACGTATGATTTTAGTGTACATGTGCAAGAAATATGTTAATTAAAGGTGTTTGATAGTAGTAGTCATTCATACAAGTAATCCATCTTAGTATTGTACAATTGTGATATGGTGATATGGGTTGAATGATGATGAAACAAATGTAGGGTTACCCTGGACAAGGTAGTCTTACCTATTCACTCATATGAATTGAAGGGATGATAATCATATTGTTTTGATATATAACCCTAATGAGGTCTATCTTATTATACCTAGATTTAATATAACTAAGTGATTATATTGGGTAAGAATAGTCCTTGAATGACTATTACAATCATGGAGTACTTTGTTATTATTGTTGGAACCCTAGTATGCTATAACCCGATGGTTACACCTTGATTTATGTGTGGGTTCATACTTTAGAATGGTATGGAATGTGATGGTGATGCTTTACCTTATGCATCCATGGTCCAATGGGGATGTTGGGTATATATGTTGATTAGTAACATTAATGTAATTTATCTTGTTGAACCTAACTCTAATACAAATAGATAAAGATGGGTATTCATGTTTAACATTCCTATATGATGGAATGATGGTGGAATAACCTCCTTAATAGGATCATAACCTTAATATGTTAATTGGTGGTTATCATAGCCACATGGTTGATACTTTCTTATGCTAAACTTGTGCATTATGAATATGATGAGGGTTAATCATATCTAGATTCCTTGCATGTTGATGTAATAAAGGAATGTTCTTAATGTTAATATAACCATGGTATGATTATTTATGAATATCTCCTAGCTCATTAATGCAATATTGTGTTGATCCAGTGTATTATATGTAAGTGGTGTTGTTTAACCTTGTTATAAGGCATGTAAAGATAACAATGATATTATAGGGAATAGTATGATGGTCTTAATGACCTTTGGGCATGGTTGAGCCCTGAATGAGGTGTAATCCTCTTGTGTTGAAAAGGGTTGATACCCTGTAATATTGTGAAAAGGATTTATATCTTGTGATAGTATGATGACTAGTGTGGTCTCATGAATGGAAAGTGAATAGTACCATGTGATGATGAGATGAGAAATTATGTTTCACACATTTTATATCTTTTAAAGGTTGTGATTTGAAGAGGAACAAATTACTCAATGTTGAAAATAAAATTCTAGACCGTAGTATTCAAAAGCTTAAAAGGAGAGAGATACCCCTAGTAAAGGTTCTTCAGAGGAATGATGTATAAAAGAATTTACTTGGAAATTAGAATTAGAGATGTTTAACAGGTACCTTTTCCTCTTTTAGAAATTTCAAGACGAAATTTTTATTAGAGGGGGAGAATTGTTACAACCCGTTCCTAGCTTTGCTGGTAATCCAAGAGATTTAAGATATTCTTAATGCTTATCATGTTTTGTTAGAAATATTCTATGTTGTGCTTTATATTAACCTTTGTGGCCTTAAATACTTGTTTGGGCAACACATAATTATGACTTAAGAATACTATAAAGATCTGAGTTGGAGTTAATATGGCATTAAGCCATACATGTATGCAAGAAGAGAGATAATGGCATTGGAGGAAATAATTAATAAATAAATTTTTATTTGATTATAATATCAAAATAATATTGTAGGATTGTAGATAATTCAATTATGAATCCAACAAAAAAAAGAATGAACCAAATTGGAGTTAAAATGATAGAGTTATGCCATTTTTAGTAAACATATACAGAGCACCGCGACCACGACCGACATTGCGACCCGCGATGCTAGGACCGCGATCAACGCTGCGTGGACACCGCAACCCGCAATGCTAGGACCGAGACTGATATTGTGTCGACACTGTGACCATGACGATGCATCGATAATGTGGCCCGCGATGCTAGGACCATGACCGAAACTGCGTCGACACCGCGACCAACGTCGCCCAGGACTCCCAATCGTAAAATAATCATATCGCGAGCAATACTTGTCTGTTTTCAACAAAACAAAGTGTTTTGGAACTGCAATTTGATCCTCTATCATATTAGACAACTTTCTCCATGACAGAGTTACCTAGAGAGTAATTTATGGGGTGATTTTTGGGGAAGAATGTGAAGAACAACGGAAATCCAAAATGGTTGTTACATATTCGATTTGGTAAGTAGTTTTAACTGTCGATTCCTCCTTATATTTGCTTTCCCTTGATCAGAATCCCTAATCCAATGAATTTGAGGGTTGGTTTAACCTATGATCTTCATCTTCCACCTATAGCATACCTTGTTTAGGGTTGGAAGGAAGAAGAAACCGCAGATTTTTCTAGAGTCTTGCTATGGATTTGAGATTTTCAAAGATGGACTACATTTTTAAGGTGTTCTCACACCTTAGAGTGATTGGGTATTTCCTTTAAATAGTATATTGCACGAAAATGAGTTAAATTATCAATAATTTTAAATTATTTAGTATGTGAGTACAAACCCTAAGTTGCCTATTGATCTAGTTTTTGTAAGATGATATGATATGGGTTATTCCTCTATTGTGATGAATTTTAGATTATAAAATCACATTAGAAATGATCACAATCCATCTAAATTAGAATTATTAAATTAATTGTAGAGGTTACATGATTATACTAAAATTTAAGATTTTTGGCTATGACTGAAATTGTTGTATAATTGAATAAAGAAGTTTGCCTAGTTGAATCTCCTTTGTTACGAATGATTGTTTTATTTGTATGCGTATTACATATATGTCATATAACATCTTGGATTTCATTCGATGATATCAATATTTGCTTGATATATATTAGTAATGAGGGTGAAACCCTAAATGAATTGAAAGTTGCAGGTTTGCAATTAAACATTTTGATTCGATGTTATTCTGGATGTGTGATATATACAACTCTTATGTGAGTTATGTGATAAGTGAATGAGGTAAATGAAACCCTAATGATAGGGTGTTCAGTGAAATGAGTATTGTGATATATATGCTTCCCAGTTTGAGATGTGGAGATGCTTAACAGTTTAGTTGTGGTAAATGTTATTAGATGGTTTAAGAAATGAATGGTTTACATAGCTAAAAAAAGATATGTTGATGTGATGATTAAATTGTGAATTTAAAGAGTGAATTAGGCCTGCGCTGTGAGGAGGAAACGATTTCCAGATTGGAAGTAGTCTAGATCGAGGTAAGCCGGAGCACACCGGTAGGGTGCGGGGGTCTAGACCAGTTGGGCAGACTCCTTACAGTTGTGTGGTAGCCAACACCAACTGGGGATTCCAGTGGTACCTGTGTTACATGTTGAGTGATCAGTGGTTAGTTGGTTCACTGATGCATATAATCCTGAGGGCTTTGACTCACCGCCCGAGTACCCAGGTTGAGAGGTGGAGTCTGAGATATCCGGTTGCTCCTGTTAGCCATCGAGAGGCAGACGTGCCGAGGCCCACTGCAGACGTGGTCTTACTAAAGAGATAGGCTTAGGAACCTGAGCATGCTTCTAAGCCTTGTACTATGATATCGTAGCTTGCTGTGATTCTTTCACATGTTGTGGTACACCTCATGTGGGTTCAAGGCATAATAAGATGAATCAGAGGTTAAACAAGTGTGCATTATTATTCAATTATCCTTTCTTTGTGTTTGAGTTATTAGTTCTCTTTCAGATTAATCAAGAATGTTCATATATTAATTTACTCTTGTTGATATCTAGATTATCCTACCATATTTATGATTGTCAATGATTAGACTCTTTGTTATAATTGATATCAGTTGCTCAACGGTATATCTGTAATTATATTAGTGCTTTAGACTATTTCTATGAAGTACTCATTCACTGAGGGAGTAGGCTCACCCCTCTACTCACAAGTTTTAGGGAAACCACATGGACTTCAAGAAGGTCAAAGCATCATAGTAGATCTACCACATGAGTTAAGTATGAGATTAGGTAAGTTCAGTCAGTCCATGTCACTCTAGGTCCTTGTATAGATGTATGAGAGTTGTAAATGATGTTTTGTATCTTTGTTTCCTTGATAAGAGAGAATGTATTTGATTATCATTTCATATGCACATGGATGTGTGAGAAACAAAATGAATGTATGGATGTGTATCATTAATGTTGAGATCATATTAGAGTAATAAAAGTTTAATTCTCTTGTAAAGTTTGTTTATGTGATTGAATGCAAGGAAATAAAGAGTTTGAAACAAAAAAAGGAAAAAAGGATGGGAGTGAACTTTGTATTAAGTATAATCCTCAAACTCATGCCCACATCTCATGATTAGTGGTAATTGTGGGATGCGAGCATGACATCTTTTGGTATCAGATCTTAGGCTGAGTTGTCAGGGACCATTAGGATCGAAAGTCAGAGTTATAAGTGTCGCAAATAGGAGGTGATGTGTCTATATCTCTGGGAAGTCTGGGTATTTGGATACCCTGACCTGGTATCTGAATACTTAGATTGACCAGTATCAAGCTACTCTATCTATTTTTCTTTGGATGCCTTGGCTATTTATGTAGAGGAAGGATGGGCTAGAGAGAAACCCTAGAAATCTTAGGGTTAGGAGATCAGAAAGTAATGAAGGAGTAAGAGATTAAACACATAATGTGATGTAACTTTTGTTTTGTAATGTTGCTTTGATTGGATATCAATGGAAATGATCTTATATATTTGAATTCAAATATTTTGTCCTTAGAAATATATGTGGTCCTTTAAGATTCTTGTACACTATGAAGTTAACTCAGTAATTGTTTACATTCTTTGTATCAAGTAGACCAAAAGTTATGCTTAAATGAGTTTACCCTAAGTAGATATTCTTTCCACATATTTGAGATTAATAGGAGTTTGTTAATATTGAGTATCTCTTGGCTTCAAGACTGTAGGTTCGGCCTGGTCCGACTGGTAGGATGCGTTATTGGGATCTAATGACTCCTATTGAAAATATAATAAGAGTAGACTCTGGATAAATTAGACCCACATCATAGTGAAAATGTACATACACTAATATGTTGAAACGCATGGGAAAGATTAGAATAGCTAAGAATCAGTTGGAATTGATATCTAAGATCCAAGTTTGGGGCCTCATATGAGAAACCCTTGATTGGGAATAAAGGAACATGATATAGGGTTCTAATTAAGTTTAATGATTAGTATTATATGAACTCTAATATGAAATATGGAAAAGATATGAGAAAAGTATGTAAGGGCCAAGAGAGTAAGAATCAATCATGAGGAATGGATCATATAATCGAGTACAATGCTTTTATGTTCTCTAATGCAAAGGGAAAATAGAAGAAAAGAGTTAAGTATACAATAATTACATAGAATTGAAGAGTCTTCATAAGAGTTAAAGTAAAGAGAATTAGATGAACATGTAAATAGTAAGACCAAGACAAGAAACTTAGTTGAATCAAAGAGAAATGTCAGAAATGATGAGCTTGATTAAGGAATGAGGATTACATGACATAATTGAGAGCATGGAATGTATAACTTTATTATGAAGTTTAATACATTCATCCTTAATACCTTTGGATTTTAAGTCTCTATAGACTAACAAACTAGTTTCTAAAATAAGAACAAAAGTGTAGCTTAGAAAATGAATGAGTCATACAAAGGTAGACTATATTCAAGAAGGAAGAACTTGATTCAAAGAGAAATTAAGTTTGACCAATGCATGAGATGTTTGATTTAAAATGAAGGATATGTAATGTATTAAAGATGAGGTGAAACTAGTAGAGAGATTATTGATTTAGAATCTCAACTTCACATTTGTAGAAGGATAAAAGAAATATGTGCAACATGGTATACACGATCTTACACATGAATAAGCAACATGATCATAAGAGAAAATTAGAAATTAAAGATGGCAGGTGGAAGAGTAGTATATGGTAAGAGGATTATGGAAAGTAAGGAAGGGTTTGAAACATGATGGAGTAATATATATTATAAAAGAAAGAGGTTATGAGATTCAAGCAAGTGCTAATTAGTCAAGTATCCTTGTTGATAACTAATTAAACCTACATATGAGAAATGTACTAAGGGAATGTTTGAAGATAAGAATTCTCAATCTCAAAATCATCTTCTCTTTAATATATTACTTAATGAGAGCAAGGTGGGAATGAAGTGATAAGAAAATGAATCATATATAGTGCATAACCACCATGGTAGAGACATCTAGTGAATGTAATAATGACACATAATATGATGATGAAACCCTAGCAGGGTAAACTCTGAATGTAATCTATCTGAATGGCCAAGTAAGAGAAAGGAGATTCCATTTATAAGATAAGGAAGACTTTAGTAAAACTTGTGAGAGCTAAAGTTTGAATTTCAAATTAAGGGAGTAAAGTCACATCACAATAACATCATGTTACTGATAAGGACCAAACCCTAGAATGTTTAGAGATGTAGTAGTTCAAGGGATGTCACTAGTGATTTGACCTTGAATACTAGCATCTCTATAAAACAAGATTATTAGATTAGCACTATGAGAAGTAAACTAGCACTGATAGTAATCCAGGGTTTAAAGGTAGCCAATCTGAAAGGTAGATAAACAACATGAAAATGATTCAGAGCAAAGGATAAGAAATAGATTTGAAATATATGAGGTGCATTTTGAACAAAAGGAGAAGTGTAACATGAGCAAAGTGCAATCTAAAACAAATTCTTGCAGTGATATCAAGAATGATGAATAATCTATTCTTACCTTGTTTGTTTCAATTTTAGGGATGTTTATTATATATGATCAAAATGTGAAGGATAAGAAATAAGAAGTAAGTAGTAATGAATGAGGAGCTAAGATAAAACAATGGCTTTCAGTAATACGTGAATTCAATTTTTAGAGGTGTAATTGTTGAAGGTATAATGAGGGATGTAAATTGGTTCTATGTATATTTTTAGTGTACATGTGCAAGTAATATGTTAATTAAAGGTGTCTGATAGTTGTATTCATTCATACCAGTAATCCATCTTAGTATTATACAATTGTGGTATGGTGATATGGGTTGAATGATGATGAAACAAATGTAGAGTTACCCTGAACAAGGTAGTCTTACCTATTCACTCATATGAATAGAATTGATGATAATCATATTGCATTGATATGTAACCCTAATGAGGTATAGCTTGTTATTCCTAGCTTTAATGTAACTTAGTGATGATAATTGGGTATGAATAGTCCTTGAATGACTAATACAATCATGGAGTACTCTGTTACTATTTTTGCTACCCTATTATGCTATAACTTGATGGTTACACCTTGATTTATGTGTGGGTTCATACTTTAGAATAATATGGAATGTGATGGTAATGCTTCACCTTATGCACCCATGGCCCAATGGGGATGCCGGGTATAAGTGTTAATTAGTAACATTAATGTAATTTATCTTGTTGAACCTGACTCTAATACAAATAGATAAAGATGTGTATTCATGTTTAACATTCTTATATGATGGAATGATGGTGGAATAACCTCCTTAATATGATCATAACCTTTAATATGTTAATTGGTGGTTATCATAGCCACATGGTTGATACTTTCTTATGCTAAACTTGTACATTATGAATATGATGAGGGTTAATCATATCTAGATTCCTTGCATGTTGATGTAATAATGGAATGTTCTTAATGTTAATATAACCATGCTATGATTATTTATGAATATATCCTAGCTCATTAATGCAATATTGTGTTGATCTGGTGTATTATATGTAAGTGGTGTTGTTAGCCTTAATATAAGGAATGCAAAGATAACGATGATCTTACAGGGAATAGTATGATGGTCTTAATGACCTTTGGGCATGGTTGAGCCTTGAATGAGGTGTAATCCTCTTGTGTTGATAAGGGTTGATACCCTGTGATATTGTGAAAAGGATTTATATCTTGTGATAGTATGTTGACTAGTGTGATCTCATGAATGGACAACGAATAGTACCATATGATGATGAGATGAGAAATTATATGTTTCACACATTTTATATCTTTTAAATTTTGTGATTTGGAGAGGAACAAATTACTCAATGTTGAAAATAAAATTCTAAACCGTAGTATTCAAAAGCTTTAAAGGAGAGAGATACCCCTAGTAAAGGTTCTTCAGAGGAATCATGTATAGAATAAGTTACTTGGAAAGTAGAATCAAATATGTTTAACAAGTACCTTTTCCTCTTCTAGAAATTTCGAGACAAAATTTTTATTAGAGGGGGAGAATTGTTACAACTCATTCCTAGGTTTGCTGGTAATCCAAGAGATTTAAGATATTCTTAATGCTTATCATGTTTTGTTAGTAATATTATATGTTGTGCTTTATCTTAACCTTAGTGACCTTAAATACTTATTTGGGTAACTCATAATCATGACTTAAGCATACTATAAAGATCTGAGTTGGAGTTAACATGGAATTAACCCATACATGTATGCAAGAAGAGATTTAATGACATTGGAGGAAATAATTAATAAATGATTTTTCATTTAATAATATATATTTACAATAATACTTTAGGATTGTATATAATTCAATTATGAATCCAACAAAAAAATAATGAACCAAATCAGAGTTAAAATGAGAGAGTTATGCTCTTTTTAGTAAACATATACAGAACACCACGACCGCGATCGACACCGCGACCGAAGTTTTATGATTGGCTGTCCTGGGTGGCATCGGTCACGGTCGCAGTGTCGAAGAAGCATCCATCATGGTCTTAGTATCACAGGTCATGATGTCGATGCAGAATCACAGTTGCAGTGTCGATGTAGCGTCGGTCGCGGTCCCTGCATCACGGGTCCCGCTGTCGACGCATCATATCTCAAGCAATACTTATCTATTTTCAACGAAACAAAGTGTGTTGGAACCGAGATTTGATCCTTTATCATCTTAGAGAACTTTCTCTAGACCTAGAGGGTGATTTCTAGGGTGATCTTTGGAGAAGAACGTGAAGAATGGGGGAAATCCAAAAGGGTTGTTATAGATTCGATTTGGTAAGTAGTTTTAATTGTTGATTCGTCCTTATCTTTGCTTCCCCTTGATTGAAATCCCTAATCCAACAAATTTGAGGTTTGGTTTCACCTATGATCTTCATCTTTCACCTATAGCAGACCTCATTTAGGGTTGGAAGGAAGAAGAAACCACGTATCTTGCTAAAGTCTTGCTATGGATTCGAGATTTTCAGAGATGGGATACATTTTTAAGGTGTTCTCACACCTTAGGGTGAGTGGGTACTTCCTCTAAACAGTAGACTTCATGAAAATGAGTTAAATTATCAATAATATTCAATTGTTTAGTATGCGAGTACAAACCCTAAGTTGTGTTTTGATCTAGTTTTAGCAAGATGATATGATATGGGTTATTCCTCTTTTGTGATGAATTTTAGATTATGAAATCACATTAGAAATGATCGCAATCCATCTAAATGAGAATTCTTAAATTAATTGTAGAGGTTACATGATTATACTAAAATCTATGATTTTTAGCTATGACTGAAATTGTTGTATAATTGAATAAAGAAGTTTGCCTATTTGAATCTCTTTTGTTACGAATGGTTGTTTTATTTGTATGCATTTTACATATATGTTAGATAACATCTTGGATTTCATTTGATGATATTAATATTTGCTTGATATATATCAGTAAGGGGGGTGAAACCCTAAATCAATGGAAAGTTGCAAGTTTGCAATTAGACATCTTGATTCAATGTTATTCTTGATGTATGATATATACAATTCTTATGTGAGTTATGTGATAAGTGAATGAGGTAAATGAAACCCTAATGATAGGGTGTTTAGTGAAATGAGTATTGGGATATCAATGTTTCCCAATTTGAGATGTGGTGATGCTTAATAGTTTAGTTGTGGTAAATGTTATCAAACGGTTTATGAAATGAATGGTTTACAAAGTTGAACAAAGATATATTGATGTGATGATTAAATTTTGAATTTAAAGAGTGAATTAGACATGTAGATGCCCTGAACACTGTAGAATCCTCGCAGGATGAGGCTTGCGCTGTGAGGAGGAAATGGTTTCCTGACTGGAAGTAGTCCATATCGAGGTAAGCTAGAGTGCACCAGTAGGGTGTGGGGGTCTTGACTAGTAGGGATGACTCCTTACATTTGTGTGGTACCCAACACCAACTGGGGATGTCGATGGTACCTGTATTACATGTTGAGTGATCAGTGGTCAGTAGATCCACTGGTGCACAATAGGCCTGAGGGCTTTGACTCACTGCCCGAGTACCCAGGTTGAGAGGTGGAGTCTGAGATATCTAGCCACTCCTATTAGTCGCCTAGAGGCAGACATGTCGAGGCCCACTGCAGACGGGGTCTTACTCAAGAGATAGGCTTAGGAACCTAGGCATGCATCTAAGCCTTGTACAGTGAGATCGTAGCTTGATGCATTCTTTCACATGTTGTGGTACACCTCATGTGGGTTCAGGGCATAATAAGATGAATGAGAGGTTAAACAAGTGTGCACATTTATTCAATTGTCCTTTGTATGTGTTTGAGTTATTAGTTCTCTTTGAGATTAATCAAGCATGTTCATATATTGATTTACTCTTGTTGATGTATATATTATCCTACCATATTTATGATTGTCAATGATTAGACTCTTTAAATCTTATTGTTGTTATAATTGATATCAGTTGCTCAAAGGTATATCTGTAATTATATTAATGCTTTAGACTGTTTCTTTGAAGTACTCATTCACTGAGCAGGTATTCTCACCCCTCCACTCACAATTTTTAGGGAATCCACGTGGACTTGAAGAAGGTCAAAGCATTAGAGTAGATCTACCACATGAGTTAAGTATGAGATTAGTTAGGTTCAGTCGGTCCCTATCACTCTAGGTCCTTGTATAGATGTGAGAGAGTTGTAAATGATGTTTTGTATCTTTGTTTCCTTGATAAGATAGAATGTATCTGATTGTCATGTTGTATGTACATGGATGTGTGAGAAATAGAATGAATGTATGGATGTGTATCATTAATGTTGAGATATATTAGAGTAATAAAATTTTAATTCTCTTGTAAAGTTTGTTTATGTGATTGAATGCAAGGAAACAAAGAGTTTGAAGCAAAAAAAAGGACAAAAAAGGATGGGAGTGAACTTTGTATTAAGTATAATCCTCAAACTCATGGCTACATCTCATGATTAGTGGTAATTGTAGGATGCGGGTGTGACAACATTTCTCTATATAAATTTTTATCCAATATATTGAAGTTTTTACAAATTTTAATCCAATAACATTGAATGTATTTTCAAGAAAGTTGTTATAAAAGGAGTTGTTCCTATAGAAAAATAGCAATAATTCATCAAAAAAGATGATCCATAGAAGCAAACTATTCACATCCTATGAAATGTAGCATATTTGCAGCAATATGGTTCAAAATAGCCTGTTACAACAACTATATATAACCAAAAATTATCTCAACACAGTACATAAAGATCCTCTTTTTCTAAACCACAATTTCAATAAACGCAGCCATGAAAGATCCTCTATCTTAACACAACATAGAAGCAGATTATATCAAATAAACTCAGGTATCAAAGGATCCTCTTTGTCTGAACACAGTACAGAAGCAAATTATATCAAATAAACACAGGTATCAAAAGATCATCTTTGTCTCAACACAACACAGAAACTAGATCATATTAAAAAACTAGGCATCAAAGATTCTTTTTGTCTCAATATAAGACCAGCAGGAATACATCCATCCTTTGATCAGAGTTGTATGTAAGATAATACCTGCAGATAAACTAGAGTTGTATGTGAGATTCTCTTTGTCTCAACATAGTACTGAAACTAGATTATATTCAATAAACCCATGCATCAAAGATGCTCTTTGTCTCAATACAATACCAATAAAAATACATTCAACCTTTGATCTGAGATGTGTGTATGATAATTCTAGCATAAATACATCCAACATTTGATCAAAGTTGTGCACAAGATCAATATTTGTCTCTAAAATTATACCAAAAGAGTTCTCTAAATAAATTGAGGTAGTAATTTGTTAACTAACGGTTCATTACATCATTTTTAATCCAACATGAACCCATAAGAGTGATATCAGAGTTATATTCAACATTATCAAAGCAGAAACTCTTTATAGATGTTGAAAAAATAATTAAGTGATAACTTCCGAAGCACATATAATCAAGTTTTGAACAGATAATCAAGGTTTGCGATTCAAGATAGTAAGAAGAGTGGCAGTAGAACATGAGAGAGAAGTCTATAAACAAAAAACAAACATGTTGTTGAAAAAAATCATTAAGTAATATATTCCAAAGCATATATAATCAAGTTATGAGTAGATTATTAAGGTTTGAAATTCAAGCTAGCAAGAAGAGTACAATAAGAGAGAGAAGCACATAAACAAAAAATAAACATGTTTGAAAGGAGTTGCTATTGCATGTTTTCATGTGCTAAGAAGGTTATTATATAATAGTTTTTTTATGAAACAAGATCACATAAGAGTGATATCAGAGTTATCTCCAACATGATCACAGCAAAAACCTTTTAAAAGATGTTGAAAAAAATCCTTAAGTAATAAGTTCTGAAACAGATAATCAAGTTCTGAATAGAGAAATAAACACAAAACTAAAAAATCTTCTATACAACAAATGTACAAGAGATATGAAATAAATGAAGATTACATTCATTAATCTTGTCTAGTTCACTCCTACATTAATTGAGTAAAAGACAATGTAACAAAAATAGACACTCAAAGTTAGAACTTAAGGAATTACACATAGATTTTTATGGCAACTCATACAGTACAATCAACCGTGGAACAAATTATCCATAGTCTAATTTATGTTAGTCTATTCAACAAATAAATTATACACACCACCATTAACACTTATATCATTGAAACTTATATCATTAAAATTACGCAAAACATATAATTAAAATAACATAAAAAAAACAGTTGCATACCTTTGTCATTCTAATTCTTGGGAAACATTGTCTGAATTGCGATCCAACTTGTATCCAACTGGCACATTCAAATCTTCAATTATAATGGTTGTATTTTGTACCTTTTCTTTCAGCTTTCTTGTCTTTCTGGCATTTCTTTTTTTCATTGAATTGGTTTTATAGGAATGAGTTTCTTTCCATGTTTTCCTACGAACTGAATAGGGTCTACCACAATGTTTGGATGAAGCTGGGTTTTTTTATTAACATTGAACTTGTATCTTCTCCAAAACATTGTTGTACATTTAAAAGAATTACACAAGTGGGAACTTTGAAATATGCTATCTAGACAATGAAATACAGTCAATCTGAACCAGAAAGACTTTACATAAATGCCTTTACAGAAGTCCGGGCAACAAACTGGGCTGCCAGTCCTTTCTGAATGGCAAAACTAATGGACCTAAATATTATGAACTAATAGAAACAAACAAATTATGATTGATTTGATAAAAATCTAGTACTTTCAGACAAATATAAATAACCTAGTACTTTCAGAACTACTGCTTCAATCAAAAAAATTATGATTGATTTGATAAAAATAAAATGAGCACTTCCCTATACTTATCCCCAATGAAATAGAATTAATGCTTAGCATGAGGTGCTCTAGATTCGTTTCTAACTGTGCTATGATTCAATTTTATGTTAAAGATTGTTAGTACGTGAACAAAGATTTGAAATATGATTTGAATGCTAGTACAGACACTTGGAAGTGGGTGCATTGGGATTCAACAATAAGTGTGTCAGAATTTAATTTCTGTCATGATTTTTAGGTTTTGCACAAGGAATTTAATGTATGATTTAAATGCAAGTAGAGTTACTTGAGATTTGCACAAGTAGAGTTACTTAATTAAAGCTAAACTAATTTATATCTTTGTTTCACTTATGTATAATGTTTTTAAGTATAATATTTTTTTAAGTTTATCCTAACCATTTCATTCATTTCTTAAAAAATAAATCCATTAGAATCATATAAAAGGAAGTAGATACGTTTCCTATAAAATTTTGATAGTAAAAGTGAAACCATTTGGAATTACTAAATTTTTATATTTATCACTTAGTGTAGAACTAGAATCTACAAGGCACTTCCTAACATCTTCGTAACTTTCTGGGTTTAGTGAGTTGAACGAGTCGTCTCAAAGGGCGTGGCTAAAAGAATTCATTTTTGGAGTCCCATAGTGGAACCTTTCTTTCCCAGAGCCCGGGGTGCCCTTCCTTTTATCATGAGCCCACTTTGTCTACCTATGAAATCCTTGCTATGTCAAATATTTGGCCATAGCTTTTAGAAAGATTCTGAATTCTTTCTGTAGGTTTGTTAGAAATTTTGTCTTCCCTTTATTTCAAGTAATACTTCTGACGTCTTTTCTCCATCTTTCACATACGTATTGATTTGGATAATCATCAATTTTCAAATTTCTAATCAAGACACAAAAAACATGACAACAAAGGAAGCCTTTGCATACAAACGAATGGCAGTTACACTTAATATTTTTGTTGTGGTGTTCATATTTCACTTGAAAATCTTTGTCTATTAATTTTTTTTAGAATCAGAAGGCCAAATCCTACATTGTTCAGAAACTCCATAGGTTGCATTCACACCATCATCATAGATCAACTTCACCTCACAAAAAATCATCCCTTCTAGTTCTGTTTGGAATTTTCTAAACATTGACAATGTGTATAATTTTCTCACTTGAACCTCCATGAGAAACTCCGTCTTCAAAGGTGCATTCTTGAATAGTGACTCATAATCAGCTATTTTCTCTTTCTCAAACTTTGTTTCCAAGACAAATTCATATTGACATACAAATTTTTTCAATGACGTCTCGAAATTTACATATGAATCAAAGAATAAATTCATTGATTCGCTATGCTGAGTAGTTGTCATATATGCCTAAAAACATTTATCCACATATGCTGGAACCCATAACTGTTTCATTTCATACATGGTATCTAGCAAATTGATCTTAGTACTGTAGTAGTGTTGTAGAGTTGTAGCCCATTTCTTTTCAAATATCTCAATGGAAGAGCTCTTGTACACAACAAATTTAATTAGTCTTGCTACCTTGTCATCTTTACCAAATTTGTCAGGCATTTTCTTCATAATGTGCCATAGACAAAGTCTATGTCTGGTAGATGAAAAAACTACTTTGACAACATTCATTATACTCTGGGCCTGATTAGTGACAACAACATTCAGAGGTTTTCCTGTACAAACAATATAGAAAAATTCTTTAGATATACAAATTACATATTGAGTCTATCTAATACCAGTTTTTTACTTAACGTTTATCAAATAAAGTAGTAATATGCATTTACCCATGCATTTAAGCCAGGTCTCAAAAAGCCATATGTAGTTCCCCGTTGTTTCCTCTCATAATAAGATGCATCCCATCAATATGGATTGGCAATGATGATTTACGCCAACAAATGGTGTGAATGGCATGTAATATTGATTAGTCAAAAAAGTAGTGTCAAAAGTGATAACATCGGCAAAATAAAGTACATGCTCGCCTTGATCGAGAATCATCCCAAAAAACATTTCTACGAACTCCATTTTTATTTAAATCAAGGACATAAAAAATTCAGGATCTATCTCCTGCATCTTTACAAAGTATGCTTGTATAGCTTGGGCATCTCCTTCACTTAGCCTTATAATCCTTGAATAATTGAGATGATTCCAAACATCCCTAGATGTAAATGTAAGGTATTCACAGCCTCCTGCTTCCACCACTAGACTCTCCATATGTTAGGCCCACCAATTCTGACACTATTGTTTAATTCGATACGCCGACATATTTCATCAGGTATCTTTCTTTTAGAGGGTACTAGTCCAACCATATATGAATACAATAGCTCATGGTTGTGTTCTTCCACAAAAGTAGCTATGGAAAACTGACCAGTGTAGATTCTTCTAAATGTAATCTGATCTGGACAGGAAGTTCTTATCATTGGCTTTAGTCGGTATAAAGAGTTTTTAGAAATGGTTAGTAGAATTCCAGGTTTTAAACATGAATATGTTATTCTTTTTTCCCTCATTAGGTGCCACTTTTTATGAATGTGCAATCTTGATACCAAAACCACAAAAATCTGCATATTTTTCATAAAAAGCCTTTGCATCAGATTCACATGGAAACACCATCCCGACTACATGCTTATCTACACCACCAGTTGGTTTAGGAATAACTAAATCAGTGGAATTCTCAATGATAGTGATTGTTGTATCTATCTTATCTTGACCAACATTAGATTCATTTCCTTGATTGTAATCTTGGTTCAGATAAATTAAAGCATTTTGTGACATCTGAAAAAAATTAATAAACAATAAAATCAGTTAGTACAAATGCAAAATTTATAATTTTCAAAGACAATGTTATGTTTACTTTCTTCATAGGATTTGTACTTATAAAACATGATGTAGAATATCATGGTGTATTTAGGGTTTTAATTTCCAATGTGCACGTCATGCCACATAATAGGTTTCTTATATTTGTATGATTATTGGATTTTTCTAGAGTGCTTGATGGTTCTGTAACACCAATCCCTTTCTATCATATAATGTTTAGTCTTAACCAATAATCTGTGTTAAATACTATAGTTTGATTATACATCCTGAATTCAGCTTATTTCACTATCAAATTTAGAAAGTACCATAAGGTAAACAAGGCTGCATGATCTTGATTATGTTAACCTTATGAATATATTTAAAGAAAATAAAGAAAAACAACAAAGTTAGGGTAACATAAAGGATCTTCCATGACATCTTAGCATAGAGTGTCCATGACATATTAGCATAAGGGATCTTCCATGTTTTATAAGACTAGCATACATTTATAAGCATATTATTGTAAACTCAAATTTATTAGACTATCTATACAAAAAACATCGTCACTTCATATTTGTGTTATATACATTTGGATTGCAAAGGCATAGAAGAATGGCGACCTATGTCCACCAGAACAACCCACAATCTCCATGGTAGTCTACAATAAGAATACAATATGAATGAAGCTTGTGTGAACCATGTGTAATACAATATGAATGAAGCTTGTATGAACCATGTGTAATACAATATGAATGATACAATAACAAAAAGCATTGAGAATGAGAGGGAACAAGTTAGAGTAACATAAGAGAATATGTTATTCATTTTTTTAATAATCTCCTAGCCATTTTCTTTATAAGAAATAGATCTAGAACACCCTCATAGAGGACAAATCATACAATTATATCTATGGTGGTAAGGAAACAACTACATAAACATATCATACTTATGTTTTTAGACATTTGGATTACAAATAGGCATACATGGTTTTGATATAAAGGAAGAATGGAGACCTATGTCCACTAGAACAAACTACGATCTCCATGATAGTCTGCAACAAGAATACAATATGAATGAAACTTATATAATCAAATATGGGTAGTGGTTATAATGTATGGTAAAGGAAAGTGAGAAGCTAACACACCCCAAAACCTGCCCATCAAGTTGCGTGTAAACCAATCAAAACTAATTACTTTGTTACTACATCATGCCCCTCTAACAATGAAGGACAAACTAATTTACTTTGCTACTACATCAAGTCCCTCTAACATAAGAGTAGATAGAAACAACCATGAAATTGAGAAACCATCTGCCAAAAAGATTAAGAAAGGATTGAATTTGAATCCCTTACTTGAGTTGTATCGAGTTGTAGACTTGAAATGGGAATTCCTATCAGACAAGGAGCCATAAAAGGGATCCCATATCAGTTTGTGGACTCTTGGAAAAGGCCATGATGACTTAAGCACCCTAGGGAGGTAATCCATGATGAGTTAGATGCTCCTTACAAAAAGTGTATCGATTTGCATTATTTGTGAGATAAAGATGAGATATCTTATCCAACAAGATAAAGAATGGATGAAATATCATCTCTAAATTATCCTCAAGACTTTTGCATGTCAAGATAAATTTAATCGCATGCATGGACATGTGTCAACCATGTATGGCCACGTGTCACCTAGTAGCATATGGTGAAGACACCTCTTATACTTTCTCTTTCATGAACCCCAAGTATATATACTTCTCCTTCCACCTACTAATGGAAGTTTACGAACCCCAAAACTCTATTTCTTGGAGATGTCATGCATAACCTCTTATATATCATGCATAGTAGCTCAAGGATCAAGGGGAGCTCAAGCACCAAGCTTAAGGTAAGGCTTTGGTCATCTTCAACCTTGGTTGAAGCATGATTTCGAGTTATAGATATTCCTCTCTTTTCTTCTTCACCAAGTTCTTAACTATGGTGATTTCTCAGATATAGAGGAGTTGTGAACGAGCCTTGGACCTTGGATTAGCCCATATTCAACCTTAGTAATGTGAAGCTTTGGATCTTGGAGCTTTGAAGTTGTTCATAAGGCAGGTTATATAACTTGAACCCAACTATGTTATTATTCACCTTCAATATTGTTGAACTTGATGATCTACTTTCAATTTCGAATTCCTTTGATTAATTGATTTTCCTTTGAGTTCCAAAAGTATATTAGGACTATTTTCCATGATCTAGAACAGTAAAAACAAGAATCTATAGGTTGATGATCATGATATCATCAAAGCCTAACCCGATATTGGTTTGAAGACCCTCTACCCGATATAGTGAGGAGGATACACTACTAGCATGATATGGTGATAAGTAGGTACCTCTTGCACGTTATGATGATGAAGTGCACACCTTGTGCACAATATGTTGTTAAGAAAACACCATGTGCATGATATAAGGTCAAGTATACATCCTATGCATGACATGAAGTCAAGCATATACTCCACACGATATATCAAAACCCTAGGTGATAAGTAACTCGACATGTTGATATGTACACACCGTAAACAAGATATGGTGAGGAGTGTATACCTCATGGGTGATATGAGTAAAACATAGATACACTATGATCACGATATAGGGTCAAGTATTCACCTCTTACACGACATGGTGTTAGGAGTATACCCTAACCCGATATGGGTGGAAACCCTAGTTGATGATATGAAACTCGATATGTCAAACCCAAAATGATTGGTATCTCTATATGGAGATGAGTGATATCCCATAAATGGTATGAGTGATACCAACTTGCACCTTATATATGATATAAGGTTAAGGTTATACCTTTCACATGATATGGTATACTCTACCTGATATGATTGAAAACCCTAGATGATAGATTGAAACCCGATATACCCTATCCTTTGTGTAATGAATTATTATAAAACAATTCAACTAGCTTGTCATGTAATTATATGATAGAACTGATCCTTGAACGTATAAAAGGTTATGAGCCTAAGGGTCTACCCAACATGGTAACCCGATATGTTACCCAACATGGTAACCTGATATGTTACCCAACATGGTGAGCCGATATGTAATCTAATATGGGAACCCGAGATGGCATAGTGTGTATATGCTACTAAAACGATACCATGATGAGGCATATACCCCATGCTCGATATGGTGCACACATTGTACATGATATGGAATCAAATATACCCTTATACCCAAAATGAGGACAAGCTTCCAACTCATAAATGATATGAGGTCATGTATCTCTAATTTGAGATGATAAGAACTAAGTGATAGATAACCTGAGATGGATACACAATAAGTTGTGATGGTTGTATCTTAAGCACAATATGATAGTATATACACATCTTGATACCCTATATGGTGGGAAAACTTCAATCATATATGCTTGATTGAGTGACCTATGTTATGTTTTAAATGCAACATTAAAAGGGTAATGAGTTCAGTGCAAATTGATAATCATGATCTGATGTACCTTAAAGCGGAGAATAGATCTAACCTAATAAAAGTATAATGCAATCAACATCTTAGTGAGGATGAAAGAGAAACTTATATTTGAATAACAATCGTGTAATGAATATATGTTGATACTCCTAACATGAGTGGAGTATGAATTAGGGTTTGATTCTTGATAACATGATCTTGAATACTTAATTTGATTAAAAAGGGGATAACCTAACCCTAATGAAGGGTGATGGTATGCACTTACAACCCTAATCGGTTAGATTGAAAAATCCTAACCCTAATAATGGGAAGGATGCATTTCTCATATATCACATAGTGATTATGTGAATTTGAAACCCTATTTGGTTAAAATAGGCAATCCTAACCCTAATAATGGGAAGGATGTATTTCTCTTGGATTGCATAATGATGTCATATATTGCTAGAGATTTTTACCATGAAGTGCAAACTATTCAAGAATCATGAGATGATGAGCATAGCCAGGAATGAGCTATGATTTTATATATGATACAAATTTAAATGAGCCTTGTGAGCCATTTTAAATATTTGTACAATAAAGTATAATGATTGTACAGTCTGATATCTTAAAAGATAGTTGTTGCCTAGTAAGAGGTGACAAGATGTTTAATGAACCATGTGAGCTATGTGAAATACTTGTACAAGAAGTGTGATGAATACCTTGGTCTGAGGACCTAGAGGTAATAGTCACATGTTACAGAGGTAACAATGTTCAGTGATGATCTAAGGGTTTGAATACCCAGATCTAGTAATCATGATGATGATGATGTGAAGGAATGAGAATTCCCAGTATTGTGATAAGGGACTGAGATCCCAAGTGTTATACATTCAAAGTGTTCCAAACATCTTAAAAGTACTACCACCTTCTTTATAGCATATGTTATAATTCATGTTTGAAACTTGGTTGATGCTAAAAGATATTGTAATGTACCTAATTAATCAAGTTAAATCTCATCATGTAGTTTCCCTGACCATAGATTCATTCAGTGTCAGAAATTGTTGATGGTTAAACGAGTTTAACTCAGAGAGCATATTTTTTAATATGCGGGGGTGAAGGATGAAGTATATCCATATGTCCCAATGAAGAATCAATGTCACACCTTCCTTATTTATCACGGAATGATGTGAATCTCCCGACCAAATGAGAAATTGATGTGTACATCCTTCTTCATTCTAAGTGGTATCGAGATTGAAGTATAAAATCTCCCGACTAGGTGAGGAATTGATGTGTAATCTTCCTTATCCTTATAATTTGGGAAACCTCAGTGGTCTTCTCCCAAAGAGAGTGCATGCTACAGCTGTAACTCTATAGAGAAGATGTCGCTATACCCCGACATGCTATTTGTAGTTGACACAAGATGTCCTACCAACAGATGACATGAGATGTCCTGCTAAGTTGTCTCGTGCTGACCGAGATGGGTGAGGTTTTGACAACCAGCTCTACCATTGACCTTGTATGGTGCCGATGCTAAACGTAATCGTGGTCGGTTGGAGTATGAACGGTATACTTCATCTCCTCGGGGCATAAGTGTGATTGTAATATGGAAATCAGCCGTGTAGTGTATTTGCTTAATGATTGAATACAGAAGACATTGGTGGATGTACACTCCTTTTTATACATTTAAGTTGAATAGATGTTATTTATATTTCTTTATATTCCTTATAAAATGAATAGATGGTTTATTGCTTTACCATAGATAGATGCATCAATTTTAAGCAAAGAGATTACTCTATTCTATTTATACAGAGGCTAATCATGCTTGTTAATATAAAAGAACCTCTGCTCAGTTTTATACTGGTTACCTATGATAATAATATTGTCAGTGGAGAGTTATATCTCTCGCTGGGGCAATTGTGTCACCCTGTGGGATCCACAATTTTTAGGTGGATGACCACGAGGAGGTAGAGACCATTTTGTGGAGGGAGAACAACAGTAGTAGGGACAGCGGTAACAACTCAGGTTGAGTGTACTATCTGTCGTGTCTTGTAGATAGAAGTCCTATGTGTCATCTCTATACTCTCAGGTCCTTGGAGTTAGTACGTAGTGGTTTTATGAACGATCTGAGATTTTGGCTTGTTTTCCTCTAGGTTTTATGTTGCTTCAGTATATGTTTTGGCAGAGCAAATGTTGTATGTTGTCCTCAAGATGAGATGATACAATGCATGTACCATGTGAACCAGGATATGTATAAAGTTTTTGTTCTGCTAAAAAGAATTTCCTAGAAAAGGACCTCCTTGTAAAATGGTTTTAGTTTTTAGTGATTTTGTTAATCTGCTTCTTATGGTTATTCTGCAATTATTTACTGGTGATGACTTGATTTGATGTCGGGTCATCACACATTCTCTCAACATTTTCTAAAATTTATCCTAAACATCGTGGAACTTTTGATTATCCATCTGGCTTCAACTCATGATGGACCGCTACATTTGTGTCATCTTCGCAATAGAGTAGAATTTCTTCAAGAAGACAATTTTGATATCGCCCCAACACATGATGTTCCTTCTTGAATCATACCATTTTCTAGCCTTGTCTTTGAGTGGGAATGGAAACAAGGTGAGCCAGATGGAATCATCACTAGACGTCAATGTCTTGAAGGTGGAGCAAATCTCAAGAAATGAATCTACATGCTTGTAGGGGTTCTAAGTCTTTGAGCCATAGAAGGTGGGTAGGAGCCCAAGAAGACCTATAGGAATAAAGAATTTCTCCCCTGCCATTTGGTCAACTCTAGCTGCAATTGGTGACTGGTAGTTTCCTGTCATGAAGTAATCATGTAGTGGCTTGTGAGGTGCATTATGCTCTTCCATCTTGTCTTCCCCGGGTTACTTGTCACATGCACAAGAAACAACCAATAAAAAGAGGTCAAGTTAGCAAACCAATATGCACAAAGAATACAAAGAATAATGAATAAAGAATAGTAATGGTGAGAGCAGTAGGAAAAGCTAAGGCTATCTAGGCCAAACACCTCTTTCCTCGACAACAGTGATAGAAAGTTTGGTGCATTTTCAGCCAGAGATGCACACAATAACCAGTTGGAGTTTAATTAGATGTGCCCCATGGACTCAGAACGCACAGGGGATACTTTCAAATTTATAAATGGGACCTAAAAAAGGCACACCCACTTTTACTAAAATCTAACACGCAAGCACACATGGTCATGTCCTAGTATAGGAGGATGGTAAGTATATGATCGGTCCACAGGGAGAGAGGGGGCACTAGAGCTTAATTTATTTGGGCTAGGTTCCTACTATGGAGCCTAGGATTTTAGGGTTTAAGGTTGGTTTTGGGTAATTACACTAAGGGTGATCGAGAAAGCAACTAAAAGGGAAGCAAGAAACAACAAATTCTAAGCTAACCCTAGACAATTTAGTTCTCGAAAGCAAGAAAAGGAAAAGCTAAACACAAAATGGTAAATTACACTACGGAACAAAGCAAGAGATAACACTATTGTATACTAGCAATTAGGGCTAACATGCAATTAAAGAGCTAGGCTAACAAGAACAACACAAAAGAAAGCACAATTAACTAGTAAAGTAAAGGGACTAACTAAGTTAATATTAATTAAGCAAGAAAGCAAATTAGGGTTTTAAGCAATTAATGGAGGTGTGGGCTATTTAGGGGAATGAACTTGTTAATTGAGTTGGGGATCATAAAATATAAACATTATTCATTCATTTAGATTATCCAAACCGAACAACAAGTTAGATGTTAATGAATTTCCCTAAACTACTAATTAGCCATGGGTAGAGTAGGACGTACATAGGTGTACTAGTCCCTAGACTCTCTATCCAACCTTACAAGGATCATTTAAATTAGGGTTTATATAGAATTCAATTAAGATCTAATCAAGTCTAAGTTTCTAGGTTAGAAGCTCTTAGGGTAATTAGGAGTTGAGGGTAGTAACGGGAGGTGGAAGTGAGGTTTAAGGCCTCACACCACTCGCATTCTAGCCTTAAAGAAGCTCCTAGCTAATCACACTAAATGCCTCCAAACTAGCTACTTAGATCTCTCACCTAGAGTTATGAGAATTGATTAACATGTAGGAAGATGGGTAGCTACCTAGGGATCCATGAATTAGACCTAGGAGCAAATCCCAAAATTACCACATTTAATCAATTTCTCTAGAAATCTGTGTGATTTCAAGCACAAACCAACAAACAATTTATGGAGAATGAAATATAAATAGAATATAATCATTACCCAATGAAATCATAATATTTACATATCATTTTCCCCAAAATAGTATCAAAGTAACTTTTTTGACCCCAAATAGTCTACCTAGGGGGGTTAGTTACTTATATAACAAGAAAATACAAGAATGGAGAAGAAAGAATGAGTAGAGGAGCGGAAAGTCATGATGAGCTCGGTGAAAATTTCTCATTCTCCACCTCCTAGTAGAAACTCATGCACCTCCCTCCTCCAAGGTGGAATGTCATGGATGTGTGGTGGAAAGTGGCAAAACACTAAGAAACTAAGATTTTGGTGGTGGAAATGATGAAATGGAGTGAGAATTGATGGGAAATGAGAATAAAGAGTTGAGAATGGACTAGGGGCAGATACTAGTGGATAACCTCGAGTTCCACTCGTCACTCAAATTTATAGGTGCTGAGGAAACACTAAGTTAAGTAGGGATAGGATGGGAATTTTAGTGGAATTATTGCTGCTAGGTTTGTATGTAGCACAGTTGTGCTGGGTAGCATGGCTATGGTGGGATGGGGGTAACACACCCGTCGTGGAGTGAAACGAACGAGGTGAAAATGGCATTTTAGTTCAGTAAAATTTGGGGTTTTGCCTTGCTAGTGGCACGGCCGTAGTGGTCACTACGGCCATGGTGGGACTCTGATAGCACGATTGTGGCCAGTGGTGTAGCCACATATGGGCCTAGGTAAGCACATGCCCTACCCAAAGTTTGAGAAGTATGTACAAATCTGTATTGAGGAAGTAGATTCTAATATAAAATGTATCATATGTGCCCTACCTTAGTTCTTAAGTATGCATTCTAATGAAACAGTGCCCCTCCTCATGGACTTTTCTAACTACTCCACATTTGTGGCGATCACCATGGCCGTGGTGACTTTGTTGTAGCTACCCGTTTTGAATGGCATGGGCGTTCTGTACTATAACAAAACTTAAAATTTGTTAGGGTTTTGGCTTTTTCCCAAACGTCATCTGTAAGGGTGAATATTCTCACGTATCAGGCAACCCTCACACATTCGGTCTTCTACAAAAGGGGGTCGCCAGAAGCAATTTGTGAAGGGGAAAACCATAACACAAAAGTGTTAACATACTGAATATAAAATTATATATTACTACATACAATGCTTTACCTTTTTATGCATATAATAATAAAGAGTACATCTGTATACCATCTCAGTATTATAATATACTGACATTAATCCAGTATGAAAAGCTCAGAAACCAAATCTATTTCATGAACTCGAAACAATATTCTTTATTACTTAAATGAAATAATTGTTTACAAAGGGGAGGACCCAACCAATTCCCCTTGAAATAAAATACAATAGCAGTTGTTAAAAAATGAAGCTAAATAAAATACAACACTTTCAATCTTTTTTTTTGGAGAACTTCTACAGCCACTTGAATACTTGATAAAGGCACGCAGTTGTCATTGAACAGAAAGCTACACTTAAGAGTAAACAATTTCTTGTTTCCTGTTGTACAAGCTAACTAAAAGTATGTAGAGTACATCTTAACCAACCATTGTTGAGATCATGAATTCTCTATTTGATGAATGGATCATATAAGTTCAGTACCCCATTGAAAGAACACATTAACCACGATTATGTCCCATTTGAGTTGCTAATTGTCTTCTTTGATGATGGGACTTTTATATTTAGCTTCATACTCGTGAGGAGTAATCAATTCAATAGATATAAACCTTCTCACAAAGAATTATATGTGCAATCATGTTGATAATTTATTGTAGAAGCAACATAATTAAAGAGAAGAACACACGTCAGCTGTCTTTTTTGTCCTTGTAAAAATATCAAATATTGATAAATTACAATCATTGCAACTGCACATACTCTTAATCTCCATGTCAACATCTAGAATCAGTCTTTTTTTGGATCAAATATGTACCCAATAGGTTCACAAGAAACACATAGAACTGCAGTGGGAAGGGTAGCGGTATGCAATTTCTAGAGCAGTTATTGACAACACAACTCTAACACCACCATTGAGAAAACTTATTTGGTTCTGATACAGTCAAGCTTTTGCATGAGTAGAGCTATGTAGTGTGCATTCAGAAAAATCCATCACCCACCATCATCAAAGTAAGTCACATGATCCAACACCATCAGCCCCAACATGATCTGTTAGACAAGAAACCTAGATGATTCCTCCAACAATTTCAAAAGTGTGTTCCTCCTATGTTCAATAGTTTTTGCATGTCCAAGCAAAAAAACTACATAAATCTGAAGACTTTGCATTAGCATGTTTGTGTATCCGATGCTAGTTGCCGATTGTACAAGTTCTACTAGGCCACATCCTTCAAATATTTGAGAAAGTTGTTCTTCTTTCATGAGAAAGTGTGAGTTCCCAACATGCAGTTTCCTCTCAACACCACTCCAAATGTAGTTGACCTAGTTCTACTCCCTACTTCAAAGTGCTCATGAAAAGATGACCAAGTAGTAGTTGGTTGGAGAGTTGAATCACCTTCAAAATTGATATATCATTTTCTGTTCAATATACCTCACACCCTCTGACCTTCTCAATATCCTGTCCATTATGAGGCACACATCTCTAACCTTTCTAGACTATGAAAACCTATATACATCCCTTTACATTGCTTCAAGAAGTATCTAGCACGCAAAACCAGTCCTCATATCCCTGTTTGGATCATCTTTGGATTGTTGTCCTTTCTTCTTCCCCTAGAACTCATGTCATCCTTATCATTGACTTTTTATTTCATTCAAGTACCACATGTATTCTCCACCCTACCCACTTACTAGTTAGCACATCATGTTCAAAGAATAAAGGAAGTTCAATATTCCTATTAACGTTGAGAGGCAACAAACTAAAATAATTCACAAAGAAGGAGATTTGTTAAAAATTGACGTAGCTACAGATTTAACAGCTCCGATGAGCAAACAATTTTACTCTCAAAGATTAGAAGCATGTAGCTGCTAGCAATTCATTATTTATCTTATATAGATGGTGTAAGTACATATACAAAGAAAACATAAAAGTGATGGCACCCTTACCTAGTCTTCTAGCACCAACCATGAGAAGAGTTCAATTTCTCCTTTGTTCTCTTTAAAGACAATGCAGGCACATCCAAGAAGACCGTGTCGATACTAGAATGATGTTTTGGTGGGAAGATGGTTACTAGGAGTAAGCAATGGTCACTCCACAGATAGGGTCGGTCACTAATCCTCATTCAAATGTATCGATTTGCACATTAGATCTCTTTTATGAATTCAATGAGACATAGGTTCCCCTGTAAGTTTTAATAAAGATGAAAAAGGGATTATCATATTAGGTAAACCTGGTGGACGATGACAAACACAAAAGCATCAAGTAAATATGTTTTGCAAAAACTTTATAAAATGAAAGAAACAATAAAGACCTAGAATCACATCTCATAGCGGAGAAAAGCACCTTTATTGTATTTGATTAGAAGTCATTTACAAATATGATTTGAAAGTGCTAGACTAGGAGCTTCATTGTTTGCCCCTCACGTTCATCCAGTTCCCTACATTTAAGACATGTCAGAATTTTCATAAAGATAAAATCATTAGATTATTAGATTTGAAAAGAAATGGTTACCGTGATAATTTCACATGATGCTCAACATAGTAATAAATTTCATAATACATAATGCATAATTCTTATCATTGAAAATGTGAAAGCATAATATATACAAATTTGTTGTTTCAACACCTTACATTTCAGACTTGCTTCTTAGCACCTGTTTGTTTAAAATACACATGTATAATGTTTGTGATGTACATGTACAAAATGTCACATTTGACAAGTTAGACTTTTACATGTACCATTCATGTTTATAGAAATAGTTAATTAGAATACATGCATTATCTAGAACACAACTCAAATGCATGTACTCTTGACAAACAAAATGACCATCTCTTAATGTGCGATGTCTAGTATATGTGAGGGTGTTGCATGTGATAACCCATCCCAATGTTGTTTGAGTGTTCTGCCTAAAAACTTGTCCCATCATCATCATTATTTGAAACCCGAGCATGAGAAAAAAATGATCCATCTTGCAATTTATGCAAAATAATATATAAAACAATATGAAAGAAGAAAATTATTTGATAAATAAAAAAATAATTCAAGATAACAGACTAATATGGGAGTTGAAATGGTTCACTTCGGTCTGGTATATAATGAATAAAAGTTAGAGTATGATATCACTAGTTTAAGATGCCAACCTGCCCTATCATATGCTCCATTTTACATTTTACATTGGCCAATGCTTGAGCATGAAATGCATCCTTTTTCAAACTCTTGATATGTTTGTTAAGATATCTCCATCATATGAGTTTCTTTTAGTAGTTGTCTTGTCACACCATGACCATAACCCCTTTGACAGCCACCATGATGCTTCCCATATACATGATCCATTACTGGGATAAATTCAAGGGGCTCATGACTATCTTGAACTTTTCTTCTATGTGCTTCAGCTTGAACCTCCTCCTACAACAAATATATGTGAGTATCACTTAGTGATAAATAAATGAATCAAGACATAGATTATTAAGGGTGGATATTGCTCACCATCATTGTCTTGGTATTTTCATTTGGAAATTCTCCTTTCTTATTTTTATGAGCAATGATGTATGTATAATAATCAGATGCTTCATGACCTTCTATCATGTAATGGAACAAAAAAACATAAATAATAAGTATTTGAAAATATTATCTTAAACTAAAATGCTTACCAACTCAAACTATTTTCTCCTCATTGACTTAGTTCCTAATGTAAAATTAGGTCTTATATTGGCACGATTAGTTGCATTTTGTTTTGCCACTAACTGCATATGGAAGCATAGATATAATATGCAAACATCAAGGTTGGTAGATGCAAATTTAAGATCATAAAAGTTTATCTTACCTTTGTGTCCTCTTTACTCTAGTAAATGAGCAAATGTTGCCATTATTCTTGGCTAACCATTGATTCAGGTGAAAATTGTAGCTGCTCTGGAGACAAATCATCTAGCCACTCCTTCAAATTGTGGTGATATGTGATAATACTAGTTTGTACCCATGCTTTACACCATTTCATAACACAATACATATTTGGGGTCAATTTAGTTTCATAACTCTTAAATTTGAAGAGTTTTTGTTAGAAAGATGATTAGTTAGATAAGGATATGGGAATGATATAAATAGAAATGTAAGCATAATAATGAAGGAACAAATTATATCTCAACCTCAATCCAAACACTACAAAAAAAATTTCTTACAAACTTTTCCATGGAAGGTGTAGTGGAAAACTATCACATTTTCTATCCTTTAATCCTAGGAATCTTACTAGAGTTCCACCTTCATCACCCACATGGACATTTTGAACTGTCCAACACTAATGATGTGTTTTCCCCAATGGAGGCTTAATGAATTTATAGCTTGTCCACCCACAACCTTTCCTTTATTTAATTAAAAGGGAACCATTACTTTTTAAAATTAATAATTTCACATTAAACTTTCATATGAGAAAGGATAATATTCTCAAGATATATTCCTATAGCATTAGTCTGCATATCATCAAAAATTTTGCTTGACGACTACGCTTCCTCAAACGGTATGCTTTCTTGATTGTGGATGACATGTCTTCCATGTTATCTTGTTTTTGGCTCAAACATATTTCAACATCAACGTCAAGTTGTTCCCTTTTTGTCATGAAAACACATGTATGTTAACACCCAAAAAATGTGTATGAATCCAGGAGAAATATATTGGGATGATAAATAACACACCATCATTTGTATTTCTAACCAAACTTGTTCTCCTACTTTGATTAACTGGGGACCTCAATATTTGGTTAGTGAAGGAACCTTCTTCTCCACTCAATGTTCTATGATCCTCAACAAGTGTAGTTGGTACTTGATGAGGGTGGTTGACTTCATTATCTAAAGCATAACAACAAAAAATTATTTAATCATGTAATAATCAGCACATACATATCACTTAGAGAGAACCACATATTCAATATGTCGATTATTCAACAACGCATTTGACTACAACCAAAATAGTGTTCTCCAACACACTACCTATAACATGATCTTCAACAAGTCTAGTGGATCCTTGGTCAAATTCAAACCTTGATGCATCACCTATATATATGATAACATAATCTTGAGATCATATATATTGTTTCACAATATAATAAGATAATTACTGACAAGGCATCTAGAATAAGAAATGCCCACCATCTTCAATGACTCTCAAAAAATTTGTTTCTTTCCTTCAATTCTGTAGGGGGTAGGAACCTTAAAAGTGGGAGAATTCCCTTCTTTAGTTCCTATAATATTTTCTTTTGATAAGTATAAATGACAACACTATGAATAATTAATATATTAATAACTCTATCTTAAAAACAAATTGTAAGAGAATAGCATGTTACCGATCGCTTTAGACGGTTGAGGATTTTACTTGGGAATTTTTCCTTTTTCCTTAGCCACACCTATTATATAGAAACATTATTCCATATATAAAGTTGTGTATAAAAAAACAAGATACATATTACAAGAAACACTCACGTGCTATAAAGTGCAATGATTGGTCATTAAATCCGAAGGAGTAACTTCTAAATGGTGTTGAGTATTGTGAGAAGTGGTTGACTTGATGATCTACAATACACATTTGTGTCAATTTTTTAATTCATAATAAAAGGTATACTAGTAGTAATGTATCAAAAATAAAAAAGCACTGACCATCTTCAATATTTCTTAAAAACTCCATTGCTTTACTTCTTATTTTTAGAAAGTTTGTACATATTATAAATGATAATATAAACATTACAAGAAATCACTCACGTGCTATGGAGTGCAATGATTGGTCACTCAATACAAGTGATTTGCTTCTAGACGGAGTTGAGTGATTAGACAGGTGACAGATTTGATGGTCTACATGTCACATTTGTATAATTTTTTTCTTACAACATAATAAGATATATTAATAACATTGCATCTATTATATGGAAAAAAGACCCACCAATTTGATTGTTCTTCAAAAAGTCTCTTGCTTTACTTTGAATCTCTAGGGGATTAGGTACCTTATAAGTAGGTGAAGGTACTCATTTGGTCCCTACAACAGACATATATCTTACCAAAATAAACTACCTTTAACATGATGTTCATAAGTAAATGTGGAGTCTTTTCCAAGTTGGGATCCTGATGCAACACTCTTGTAACCTAAAAACACAATGTTGAGAATATTTTTTTTGGTGTTCAAAAGTAGAGAATAACATGTTGTTACCATTTGCTTTGGGATCTAGAGGATTTTCCTTGAAAATAGTGACTTTTTCTTTAGTCGCGCCTATTATTTGGAAACTTAGTGCCCTATAAAAAGTTGTATATGTTATAAATGCTAAGATAAACATTACAAACAATCACTCATGAGCTATGGAGTGCAATATTTGGTCATTCAATACAAGTGATTTGCTTCTAGACATAGTTGAGTGATGAGACAGGTGACTGACTTGATGGTCTACATGTCACATTTGTAATTTTTTTCTTACAACATAATAAGATATATTAATAACATTGCATCTATATTTTTTTAAAACCCACCGAATTCATTGTTCTTCAAAAAGCCGCTTGCTTTACTTTGAATCTCTAGGGGATTGGGTACCTTATAAGAGGGTGAAGGTACTTCTTTGGTCCCTACAACATTTGAATATGTTAACTAAAAATAAAGTATTTTACAACCTACATATATCTTACCAAAATAAACTAACTTTAACATGATGTTCATAAGTAAATGTGGAGCCTTTGCCAAGCTGGGATCCTGATGCAAAACTCTTGTGACCTAAGAAAACACAATGTTGAGGAATTTTTTTGCTGGTCAAAAGTAGAGAATAACATGTTATTACCATTTGCTTTGGGATCTAGAGGATGTTTCTTGAAAATAGTGACTTTTCTTTAGCAACACCTATTATTTGGAAAATTAGTGCCATATACGAAGTTGTATATATTATAAATGATAAGATAAACATTACAAGCAATCACTCATGAGCTATGGAGTGCAATGTTTGGTTATTCAATACAAGTGATTTGCTTCTAGACGGAGTTGAGTGATGAGACAGGTGACTGACTTGATGGTCTACATGTCACATTTATATTTTTTTCTTCTTTTTTTTGGTCCACAAAAAATCCTATTACTATTGATGATACCAAACTTTAGATACAAGGTCGTACCCCCTAATCCTTAACAGGATTATAGAAAAGACAAGAAGACCTACAAAGAAGTCTCGACAAAATAGAAGACCAAACCGAAGTAACATACAGACCAGAAAGAGGTAGCCAACATAAAACACAAGAAAGAAAAAAGGATCTCTATCACCCTACAGAACTAAGATACTACACTAAGCATTAAGAACACTCACAAAATGTGCAGTCCTAGAAAGAGAATGGTGAAAACTCCAACTAACCCCCGAGTCTCAAGCAAGCTACATTTCTAGTCTGGTGCACAAAAAGTCTTGCACAACTGTAATAAATGCAGTGTCAATATAACTCTATCACCCAACCAATACAATGAGAAGACCCAACCAACAAATCGTGATGAACAAGTAGGTGAATCAACCCCAATACACTTCTTCTCGCATAGCATTATGTTCACCTTCAGAGTAGCAAATAGGAGAATAAGGTAAATGATGCACACCACCAGTCAGCACAGACTAGAGCCTGGATGGGCTCATCAAAACTGAGTAGGCCAGAGACAACATCACAAGGGAGGACAAGGGCTAGCACCTGATCGTCATCTTTCTTGGTCACTTTTTCTTCTTACAAAATAATAAGATATATTAATAACATTGCATCTATTATATGGAAAAAAGACCCACTAATTTTATTTTTCTTCAAAAAGTCACTTGCTTTACTTTGAATCTCTAAGGGATTAGGTACCTTATAAGCGATTGAAGGTACTTCTTTGGTCCCTACAACATTTGAATCAATTAATTAAAAATAAAGTATTTTACAACATACATATATCTTACCAAAATAAACTACCTTTTTCATGATGTTCATAAGTAAATGTGGAGTTTTTGCCAAGTTGGGATCCTAATGCAACACTCTTTTGACCTAAAAAAATACAATGTTGATGATATTTTTATTGCTGGTCAAAAGTAGAGAATAACATGTTATTACCATTTTCTTTGGGATCTCTAGAGGATTTTTCTTGAAAATAGTGACTTTTTCTTTAGTCGCACCTGTTATTTTGAAAATTAGTGCCATATACAAAGTTGTATATATTATAAATGATAAGATAAATATTATAAACAATCACTCACGTGCTATCGAGAGCAATAATTGGTCATTCAATATAGGTGATTTTCTTCTAGATGGGGTTGAGTGATTGGACATGTCACTGACTTGATGGTCTACATGTCACATTTGTATAATTTTTTTCTTTGAACATAATAAGATATATTAGTGACATTGCATTTGAAAAATAAAAAAAATACCCACCGCTTTCAATGTTCCTCAAAAAGTTTGTTGGTTTACTTTGGATTTCTAGTAGGTTAGGCACCTTATACACAAGTGAAGGTAGCTCTTTGGACCCTACAACATTTGAATTAGTTAACAAAAATAAATAACATAATCATTAGATGTTAGATGAAATTTTGTATGTATTTATATTTTACATTTCAGAATATGAAACAACATTTTAGTTACCATTTGCTTTAAACAATTCTCTTTTAATCTTTGCCTTTTTTTTACTTCACCTGTACATGCAACAAATGTCATATACAATGTCATATTTAGCAAAATCAGTAAAAAATCATTAGAATCTACTTACGTGCTATGGAGAGAAATAATTGATCATTTGAAACAAGTGAAGCACTATTAGAGGGTGTCAAATCATGAGATATTTGGTTGACTTTATGATCTTGAATGACATTAGTGTTAATTTGATTTTCACATTGTACAACTTCACTCAAGTACTTCAACTTTTTCTTTGGAGGCATAATTTTTAATTAGTTTGTCATATACATATAAAATCATAAAAAAGATAAGAATTATGTATGGAACAACATTAGAAATGTTATGTATAAGAAACATTCTATGGTAAAACAATTCATTTTCAATGAAGACGGTACCTTAGGATTCTTATTTATCTCTTGGAGGCATAGTTAATAAAGTATGGTCGACGTGTATAGGGATTTCTATATCTAAGTGAACCCATGTGTTGTTATGCTCATCATCTACCCCACCATCTCCTTGATTGATTTCCTCAATAATTTCTCCAATATCATATTGTTTACTATTTAAAGTCTGTATCAGTAAATCAAAGGTGTCTCTCGATCTCCAGTGGCAAATAATGCTCCAATTATTTTCTTCTATATCAACTGAGTAAAATACTTGAATAGCTTGGTCGGGATAAATGAATGGCTCATCATCAAAACTTGTTCTACAAGTGTTAACTAAAGTGAAGCCAAATTCATCTACATAAGAACCTATAGAATCCTTCATGTCATACCATTTAGACTTGAAAAGACAAATAGGAGGGATAGTTTCATATTGGAGTTCTAATATGTCAACCAGGACTCCATAAAACATATTTTCATCATCTCCTTTCGTTGCAATACCACAATTTTGGGTGATCTGGCTATTATCTATTGTTTTAACTTCAAATTTGTAACCATTCACATAATATCCCTTGTAAAATCGTACTCCTAATGTAGGCCCCCTAGCAAGACATCTCACAATATTCAGAACAACCATATCGTGAGGGAGGGAACATACCTGATAAAGATACATAAATAAAGGTTATATGTGATAGTGTTTACTTCTTCAAAATACTAACATACTTACAGAATTTGAGAACCATTTCACAAAATGATTGTGTTGTTCATGTTGTATTTCATGTTCATTCCAACATGGATTCTGATTCATGACCTCATTCCGATGCAACCTAATATAAAGAATGGAAAATAGTATAGAGAAAAATGATAGTTTACTTTGAAGAATATCTAAACAAACACTTACAATATATATGGTTCAATTTCAACTGTGTTGAATAGAATAAACCTGCGCGTTTGATTAAGTTCATCATATGAGAGTGTAACAAACAAACCAGCACCGATAGGTCCATCATTGTATCAAACTTTTCTATCTAAGTTGGACTCTACATCTTTGAGATAGTGTTGGAAAAAGATAGTTGCTTCCTGTAAAAGATAACCCTCTACAATAGATCCTTCTGGTCTACTTTGATTGCAAACAAATCATTTCAAAGAGTAAAAATATCTCTCAACTGGGTACATCCATCTATATTCAGCCGCACCTGCAACTTTTGCCTCATATGGTAGGTGGATAGTCAAATGAATCATGATGTCAAAAAAAGTTGGGGGAAAGATCCTTTCAAGCTTGCAAAGAAGTATTGACATCAAACTTTCTAATTTCTCCATGCTTTCATAGCTAATTATTTTTTCACACAAGGACTTAAAGAGACGACAAAATTCTATAAGCACCTTTGCAATAGGTTTTGCAAATGTTCTCCTTAAAGACAAAGGTAATAGATACTGCATCAAAATATGGTGATCATGACTTTTCAGCCCGATAATCTTTTTGGCCTCTATTTGCACTTTATTTGATATATTTGAAGAGAATCCATCAGGAAATTTCAAGTCTTTTAACACCAACAAAAAGTCTTCTTTTTCTTTACTTGTCATGCTATATGATGTGTGTGGCAATGAAAATTGGTCATTATGTTTTCTTTTCTTTGGCCACAATGGTTTTCTTATATTCAACTTTTGCATATCCAAACATGCATTAATATTCTCTTTACTACGTCAATCTTTGTGCAATAGCTAACTAAGAATATTTTCACTTACATTCTTCTCAATATGCATTATGTCTAAGTTATGGCGGATCAATAAAGTAGACCAATAAGGGTGCTCAAAGAAAACACTCCTCTTTTTCCACCCTTCAGGAAAATGAGAACTTGCTTGTTTGCCTACAACTTGAGTATCACCAATATCATAATTTTCCCACAACTTTTGTATATCTGAACGACTAAGTTGATCAGGTACACTACCATGTTCTTCCATTCCATTAAAATTCTTCTTATCTAAACGCCATGGATGATTTGTATCTATAAAATGACGATGTCTCATGTAAACACATTTTCGACTATGTGGAGGATAAATTAAACCATGGTCAATACCACAATGTAGACATGCCTTGTATCCTTTGGTTCTCCAACCAGACAATATATCGTATGTAGGAAAATCATTAATTGTCCATAGAAGTGCTACTCGCATATTAAACATTTCATTTTTATTGGCATCATAAGTCAGTACACCATCCAGCCACAATGTTTTCAGCTCATCAATTAGTGGTTGTAAATATGTGTAAATCTTAGACCCAGGAGATTTTGGACCTTGTATAAGAAGAGATAACATAAATAATGATGGTTTCATTACCAACCATGGAGGAAAATTGTAGCATATCAAAATAACAGGCCAAGTACTCCAACTACTACCCATCATAGAATTGAAAGGACTGAAACCATCACTCTCAAGAGCAAGTCTAATATTGCGAGGATCGAAACTAAATGTTGGATGTTTTGAATCAAAATTTTTCTATGCTAATGAATCTCTTGGGTGACTCATCTTTCCATCATCACTCTTAGAGAAAGTATGGTGTCCAGTTTGAAGTGGGGCTAATTTTTTTGACATAAATAATCTCTTTAGTCTTGAAGTCAATGGAAAGTAACGAAGTAGTTTTATTGGTACTATTTGCAATCTCCACGCCCTACTCTTTTTTCTTGATCTTTTCCATCTAGAAGATCCACAAATAGGACATGCTTCAAGTTTTTCATATATAGCACGAAATAGAAAACAATCATTTCGACATACATGAATTTTTTGGTAGTCCAAGCCTAAAGTTGACATGATATTTTGATAAGCATACCAACTCTTCATAAGAGTATTACCCTCAGGTAGAAATTCGATCAACATCATAAAGAGGGTTGATAATGCATTGTTAGTCAAGTTGAATTTGCATTTATATTCAAACACTCGAATAATGCAAGATTGTTTAGTATACTTCAAACATCCAGGATATAGAGGTTGACTAGCATCTTCTAGAAGTTTTTGAAATTTCTCTATCTTTCATTAGCAGTACCCATTGCATGAGCAGAAGCTACATATTCATATTGTCCCATTGAATCATTAATGATGCCATTTATATCATCAATACAATCAACTAGTCCAAAATGTTGAATACTTGTTGGACTCTTCAGTACCTCACCATGTCTTGTCCAAGTTGTATAGTCCTCCAAGAATCCGTTCATTATAATATGAGTCCTTATAGTTTACATGTCCGCGTAACACTTGTTCTCACACTTACTACATGGGCATCAAACTTCTTTTGTAGAGTTATTATGAAATGCAAATTCTAGAAAAGCTTAAACTCCTTGCTGAAATAATGTGCTTTGACATCTATAAAAATTAGTCTTTCCATGAAAAATCCAACTTTTATCACTAACCAAATCATCCATCAATGATAACCTAATTAAAAATAATTAAAATTTATTATTTAAAAGTGCTACTAGATAGCTATCAATGACAAATAATATCTAAGGAGTCAAGAGAAATATTTTTTCAAGTCATTACTCAATTTACCCATGTGTCTTTTATAATCAAGTTTTATACACACTTTATAATTTTATTACGTATCCAAAAAATTAAAGAATTCCTCCACTATTCATATATCCAAAGAATTACTTGTTCAAGCATACACAAAGATGTCATAACAATAGATTTAATTTTTAAAAACTTCCAAAGATTAATGTGTGCATGATTATCGATATATTTTTCATATTCTATATGTCCTCAATGCCACAAAAATTATATTGATTAAATTAGATAATTAATAATGGAGTGTGTATGTACCAATATATGAAAGAGGTCAAGAAAACTTACTACAATGATACATTTTTAGATATGGTTCATGTTGCTCATTGCTGACATGGTAAAAATAACATTCTACTCCCATATTAGTTTCTCATTTTATGTATATGCTAAAAGGAGAAGGGACTAAAATGTCAACTAAGATTGAAAATTGTATGGCTAATCTATTTGGATAGTACGTAGAACATGAAATGCTCATACATGAGCATCAATAATAATTAAGAAAGGATTTCATATCTCACACACTTGGGATCTAGACTATGGTGAACCAACTAACATATGAAGTTGATTGTCCTACTGAATATGAGAAAGTTCAGTTTTAAAAAATGCAACTCAAAAACGAGTGTCCCGTATAAGTATTAATCATATTTGAGAAACTAACACATCAACAAATCCTAGGCGGACCTCTGTATAAATTTATTTGTATATGGTCTATGTATATCTCTTTGTAGTGGCTTTTTAATTTTAACTAAATTTGATGTATACATGTACATATCTAGGGAACCTCTGATAACTATATTGAGTTAAATATCCAACTTTGCTAAATATTAGTTTAATATAGATGATACTAAAAGTGTGTATTATAAATGAGTTGTATAATAAATTCCATATGTACTAAATGGCACTAGTCAACTATTGGATTAATTAAATATTGATAATTATGCAAACATAAATTAGACAATAAGAAAAAATATATCATGAAAAAATAATCCACAACGATTTAGGAAATTATTTATATTATCTTAGTCAACATTTTTATATACGGCAAACAGTTGAATAGGGTCTCATGTCGTATGTGGTAAAAAACAAAGATCACAATAAAAAGTTGAACATATGAGTGTATCATTTGGGTGAATAAATGTTCACGGACAACGGTAAAGCATATGCAAATGGTCTCCAGTCGCTTCTAATGCCTTATATGTTCCCTTCGCATAAGTTTTCTAGATAGAGCAGCACTCGTGGGAGAGAACTAATGGAAATGAGAACTGATTTTCACTTCTCTTTTCACCCGAACTCATAAATCAAAGCTTATATGTGCTCATGGAACATGAACCTTTTTCTAGAAATATAAACAATCAATTATAAAAAAATTGTTCTTGAACTTCAGTTCTTAAACATCCTCGTCCAATTAAGGCGGATCAATTACGTAATTTTTTAGTATCAAGTATTATTTATTTTATTGACAACAATTACAATTTAAAATTTGCTTTGTACTATAGAATTTTAAATAGGGTATAATTTAAAATAAAGAAGCATCAAACTAAACTTTTTTACCTTATAGAAATTGCTTCGTTCTTGTCAAACTAGGCCTCTAATCCTGGTCCTGGCTGTCCCTGATGATGTAGACTATGGAGATATCTAACTGCAGTTTGGCCGGAACTATCCTTGCCGTCAATGGAAGTTGAGACATAATGTCAAGGCCTACATCGGGTCATTGAACGCCCTCATTTTGTTGTCACATACCAGAATTTACATTATCGAAATGCCAGTTTTGCAACTAGATCAGAGGAGTTGGGGAGGAAAACAGAGGTCAACCAGACCTTCATGGAGCGAAGAAGAGAGAGGAGAATGGGAAAGATCAACTAAAAAATTAAAGGGGCGGAGGTAAAAAGAATAACCGGCACCATACGAGGAGAACGCAGACGCTGGCAACGGAGGAAGGGAGCAGATGCCAGCTTCGGACTACGGGAGCAGATCGAGGCCGGCAGTCCAAGACGGCTAGCACCGGCGAAGGAGGGCAGGCGAGAATGCACACGCGAGAGGGAGAGAACGGGAGACACATGCGGAAGTTGGAAGAACAGGAAGTTCTGGATCGGCTGTGTATTTTTTTACCCTTTTAGTCTGCCTTATTGGCAATAAATCTCAGCCGTGCAAAATTCTAAAATTGATCTGAACCTTCCTCTATTAAGATGAGCAATTGAGGGGAGCCCGCCTAATATATTCTGTAAGGGTCAATATTCTAACAAATTATATGAAGGCATTTAACCCTTACTGATTTATAGTGTCCAACCCTAACAAAAAGTTAGTTTTCTTCTAGTGCCGGAGTCTTAGCTAACATGGCCGTGCTGCGTTTTGATTGGATGTCTATGGGTGAAGTTGGCTGATTTGCAACTGCATGGGCTCCTTTTTTTTCTGCCAATTCTGTGAGTTGGTACCGTGCCTGAACAAGCTACGATCTGATGCAGAACCAAGCAGCTGGTGATCACTGCATTAAGTTGCTGCTCGTTCGTGCCGTCCTGCATAAAAAAAAAAGACGACAGCTGTAAAGATAGCGTTGTAACAGACGTAATATCTAAGACACCCGGCTGCTAGTATGATGAGCTACCAAAGAATCGTAATAACAAGTATGGGACTCATATTACACCCTATTAAATAAAAATGCAACAGTAGGAAAGGTTTGATTTTATTTTATTGTTTTTTTAATTCAACAAATTACACCGGGGTACATTCTATCAAACAGGGCTTTTATTACATTTTGCTCTCCGCTTTTCGCAAAGCAGAGAGTGGATTAACTGGGAATTATATGAAAGAGGGGTACTGTGGAAAACAGACGGTCTGTTCTGGCAGGGTAAGGAGGGAGTTGTGCGGGGACAAACACAACGGAGTTGTACCACTGACTGCATGTGTTGTGCCGATGCCGGGATTAAATTTCCTGTGACGAGAATACTGTTCCAAACAGATCTGAACAGTGCACGTCTTGAAGATGAGGATTGTGCGGATAAGATATATATATGAGGCACACAGCTGTAACAGCAAGTCGCCACAGGGAAGCCAAACCCGTGCCGCAACGGCTGGCCATTGCTGCCGACACGCAGATAGTCAAGGGACTGTCCGCGGCGGGCCGTGAGGAGACGTACGGTGGCGACGGCTGCACCAATAACACCTCTTGGACGCCCGGAAGCAGTGGAGGCAGCGGTGAGGAGGACCAAACTTCTTGCTGGACGCCCTTGGGCGGAGCTTGCTGGACCCCCGTGGGCGGAGGAGGCGGTGGAGGGTCGGACAGGTAGCCGTTGGGTGTGGTAGGCGATGGCGGGATGCACACGCGCCAGTTTAGGGCGTGTGTGGGCGGAGTTGGAGGGAAGGGCTCACGTATCCCCATCAACGTAGGACGGGTGCAGAGGCATGGAGGGGCAGTGGCGCCTAAGAGTAAGGTGATCGCTAGAAACAACATACACTAGAAGAAAACTCCTTTTCAGTGAGGGTTGTGCTGACCGGATGTGTTAGGGTCATCACCCTCGCACAGGGTTATTGGGGTCATAACTGATAACCCTCGCACAAGACGCCAGGTAGGGCCCCAGCCAAGAGGCTCCACTTTCCATTAATGGTCCAGATTATCCTACCATTATGGACGGCTGTAATTTGTTAAGAGAAGAAGCAAAACCCTTTTGGGTTCAGCGGCTTCTGTAAGCCCCATTCCGCCGCAGCGTACATTTCATTCTGATCTTACTCCCTCCCCGCCTCCGCACAGCCGCACAACACCAGTCGATCGACTTCTCCTCGTCATCATGCATCTGATTGTGCTCAGAGACGCCGCCCACATCTGATTAAGCTTAGAGCTGCGCGGCCGCTGCCTTCGTCCTGGTTCCTGCCGTGTTCTTGTTCCTCTTCCCTCTGCAGGGTGGTCAGCCAGTTTGAGCTCGCCGTATTCGTGAAGGGTCGCACTGGATCCCGAGGAGAAATTTCTCTAGTGTGCATCAAGTTCAGGGGCGACTATAGTCATCTGATTGCGAGAAACGTCAATGGCCTTCCCGTTAGGCCTACACTTTCATACTGCTCGAGTACGAGATAGATGTCGGGACTTGGACGGTGTTTGTGGCCGCGGTACCAGGGAGTCTCAAATTTGGTTTGATTTCATTCCTGCTTTATCTTCTCCTATTTTTCCTCTTCCAACTACTCTGTTCAGAGTGCCCCTTCCACTGATTTCCTCTCCTCCATTTGCAGACTCTACAGGTCGAACATTCACATACATCTACCTGACGAATCTTATTTATGGCAAGGTTATACAATTCCTTCCTTCACTGGAGGGATCACATTAATGCCTATATCAACTATCTTCCTAGCACGGCAAAGGCTCATTGACCTTCTTTGACCTGAATGTAAGTTATTTAATCAAGGTGATCTACATGTGAACTTCAATTTTGATTTTGATCTGTTTTTTTATAATCTGAGTAACGGTATTTCAGAATTAATGCATATGGTCTTACGAGTGGAGTTCAGATGGCTAACAATTGTACACTTATACATAATTGGGTAAAATAAAACTTTTGATATAGCATAGTAAATGTATTTTCTTGCTAGTTTTCTATATTACAGGTAACAGATTCACCTTACAAGAAGCACCCATATGGTATTGACATAAAGAGCGGGCTAAGCCTTTTTGGTGGAACATAATATTTGTATGATTTTGTATTTCCTTGGTTCATTAAACTGTCACTGGTAAGAGGTTAGTGTTATATTCAGATGACAAGTGATGCAATCATTTATCTTTTCTTATATATTTAGTTCACACATGAACATTGCTACGTAGACGTAGAGTACTATCCTCAATGATCTCTGACTGCTTTCATTTACTTTTCTTTCTTTATATTTCTATATGATGAACATGGCCTAAATGATTGCTCCTAGTTTTGAAGATGAATATGTGATCTTGAAAATAAGCATCATTTTTGCATTTTTTTTCTTTCTCAATGTGTTTGTGTAGCTTAATGACTCGCATAATAAATAACCAATAACTAGTATCAGTTTAGTGTCTACTCAATATAGTTTTTAAGCTTAAATCATGTTTCTATTCTCGTTATAGTATATGAAAGAAACATATATTTTTTGTAGGGTGTCTTGTTGTTCTTTAGGATATGGTAACATATTTTCTAGATATGTATTCTTTTTTCAGTTGAAATGAACTGTCTTGGTTATTATCCTTTGTATAAGTGCTCATGTATAGGTAATTTCCTTGAAGATTTTTTGAATTGGCTAATGTTTATATATTCACATTTTTAATTATTTTTATAGAAATTGCTCATTTTAGTTAATGATGGATGATATTTATAGTGACACATTTATAGCTGGTTTATTATTATTGAAAAATCTATATTTAGGTGATGTATTGATTGGTCTACTTGGCACTACATTCCATCCACGTGGATTAAAAAGTGGTCTTTTAGTTATTGAGAAAATTCAAAACCCTCTTTATTCACAATGAACACAAGTATTTCTTGTACAAAATTTATTTGGGTGTGTCTATAATACTTCTTTTAATTAGAAATGATACGACATGAGGCCACTCCTAGTAAGATAAGTGTTTAGCCTCAACTAATATCTCCAATTAATAATACATTTATAGACCATATGTGGATGTATGTTGTAAAAGAAGGTTACTTGCACCTACATTTGGAATCTGTGACATAAAAAGGACTTAGTTCACCCTTACACACTCAACATCTCCACTTTATAGTACACTTAGATACTCAATTCTAGATGTCATGTCCTAGCATGACCAATGTTTTAAGAAACGATTCATTCGGACGCATAAGTGTTTCAGACCCTTTATCGAACCACACATGGGACATCGATGCCTAAAATAGACTATGGCTGCATATAAAGCTGTAAAGCCGCATATAATGCTGATTAATCCCCGGTTTTTGAATGGTCAAACTATTAACGTGGCATTTTTTTAATATCACCCCCTATTCTTCATGTAACTAAAACCATCACCTAAATTCAGTCTAACTTATGCTTTTATTTCCTCTTCTTTACATTTTATTCATCAATAGTAGTTACACTTTTAGCTCATTATTGCATATTTGTATATATTTAAGTTGTGTTTGATTGCACATTTGCATGATTATATCTAGAATATGTAATTCTACAAACTAAATATGTAACTATACGAATACTTTATATTTATATAGATTTAATAATTTAAAAAAAATTCAAAACCGCTTATACTTCCGCATATACTCACATACTCGGCATATACTCCATTCAATGAGCTCTCTGAATGTACAACACATATCGCTTCTTAAAACTATGAGCATGACCATATGACTCCTACATATTTACATGTGAAAACCAGACATACACACTTAATTCTCGATTTCATGTGCAGGCATGACCATTCTTTCATAATTCATTCATTTTGGGACTAATCATTTAAAAATGTTAAGTAGTAAGCTACATACATAACTTTGCAACTGGTTAAGCGGTAAACATGCGATTTTTGAAAAAAAATGGGTCTTAGTTTTCTATATAAATTTATAGAAAATTACACATATATGGACATAAATACTATAATTTTTTGGAACTTTTATGCATATATAAACACCCTACACACCACTATTAAACACCCAAATACTATACAACACAACTATTATAGCTAATATATTAAACAATAGACTTGTCACAAGTAAAACACCCTATATATATGATATAATGACAATTTTGCATCATATTACAACAGTTTTATCATTGATAACTTACTAAGTTATTGCTACATTTACATATCATCAATTGATCATACATTACAACAATATTTTTAATCAAAGTATGAGATCTAAATTCTAAATTAGATAATAGTTACATGTAATTTACTTGGATATACAATAGTACCCTATTACTATTTTTTTTTTATAAAGGGCGCCCACCATTTTATTAAGTGATCAAATCGTTTGCAGCCAGTACAAGGATCCGATCCTTGAAGCCCTCCCTAATGCAGTGAGGGTTAACAAAATGACACGCTAAAGAGGCCAAGGCATGTACTACTCTATTACCTTGCCTCCTAACAAAACAAAAATTTAAAAAAAGGAAACTAAGAGAGAGATCTATGATATCACAGATGATGAGCTCCTCATAGCCGCGTCCACCCTTCTCCTTCTTTACCGCCTCCACCAAGAGCAAACAGTCCGTCTCCACCACTATGTCCATGTAACCTTCCCTGAGAGCGAGTCGCATGCCGTGCAAAACAGCTGTACCCTCCGCACTAAGCACTGAGTACGCATGTTCCATCCGACACTGGAAGGTCCACATAAGCTGTCTGTGCTCATCCCTAATGACTGTGCCGCAGCCATTGTCTTCTGTCAAGGTGAGGGATGCATCCGTGTTGATCTTCATGCTTCCCGGTGGTGGCTTCCGCCATGTAACTGGTCCGTGTGCCACATCTGTATGTGCCATTGTTGTATGATAGCAAGCATGATCCGCCACAAGGTTGATGAAGCTAGCCGCGAGACCCGGAATGTAGGGCGGGTGAACATCAAAAAGCGATTTGTTCCTTGTTGTTCATGCCACCCACAAGAGAGTGGCTCCCTCATCCCTACGTCGACCATCCCCCTCTTCAAGCAAACTCCTCACGAAGATTGAAGATGCTCATAAGATACGTCAGGATAGCTTGGATGACCGCCTTGATCAACACCTCTTTGCCTGGCCTAGAGAGAAGTTGTTCCTTCCATCCCTGTAATTTCTTCCACACTCTATCTTTTATCGCAGCAAATACAAGATTTTTCGATCTCCCCACACTATATCCGTGTCATTGATATCTGTTAAACTCACCTCCCCTTTCCACCACTTAGAGATAAAGTCCAGCAAGCTGTTTTTAATAACTTCCCAGAATTTCTGGTAAAAGATAGCTTTCATCCCGTCTGGACCCGGGGCTTTGTTAGGGTGCATTTGTTGCAAAGCCTTCCACACCTCATCCTCTGTAGGAACATGATCCAAATCTAAAAAAGCGGCATCTCGCACCCCCCGTGGCATGCCTTCAAGAAACTTATCTATTCCTGAAGGATTTGAACTGGTGAAGAGAGAATCAAAGTAGGATGAGATAATTTCTGCAATAGCCTTTGGGTCCGTGTGCCAACTACCATCCTCTTTAAAGAGTCCATCTATAGTATTACGTCTCTTTCTCTGGATGGCTTTATGGTGGAAGTATTTAGTGTTTCTATCCCCATCTTTCATTTCATTGGTTCTGGCCCTAGCTAACCAATAGCTCTCCTCCAGCCTTTGGAGTTCATGCAACTCCTTAGCTAACGTCTCACATTCCTGTAACATAGTACCCTATTACTATGGCTTACATACAATATGCATTTTAATTAGAACTAAGGATTATCAAAGAATGTGTCATGTACATAAGTTTAATATATTACATTCCATAATAACTCAAATTTAAAATTTACTTAATGTGACAGGCTTGTAGAAGATTAAAAAAAGACGGGTCTAAGAAGCCGATTTAGCGGGTGATTAAGCGGGTGAAGTGGGAAAAAAGCATAGGTTTTTTAGGACTTAAAATTGGTGATCAAGATATAAATAAAAGGAATGGTGGGTTGAGCCAATTAAGCAGTGCTCAACCCATTTTTTATTTCACTGTGGTGCCCCATTTCCACTTAATGACCATGTTTCTCCTCTGTGCTACAATCATGACCTTTAGCAACTAATAAACAACATTGAACTAGGATTGTTTCTTGTTGCAACATGATATCAACATTATATCCCTTATTGTGTAGATGTAGTGATATTATGTTGGGTGACAGAGGGGAAGATTGAGTTCACCAACCATGTCATCATTCATATCAAGAACCATCTTTGTAGCCTTGCTAGATCAAGGCATCCACTTAGTTCAATGGGGGCTTATGTGCCCACACTTTTAAGGAGTTGGTTTCATTCATCCCATACTCAACATGAGAAAACACAAAAAAAGGATAACATCACAAAAATGGGAATCCCAACCGCCCACACAAACACATGGAAACTATATGAAATGTATACCCCTCCCTATCAACAATAAAATGAAACAAAAAAAAACAACTATGTGTCTTTCCACCTGTGTATGATATAAAGTATACTCTATCTAACTCCATCAACTTCCCAACCTTCTAACATAGCTGCCAAGTGTCATGAAAAAAATCATATCTTCGTGATCCAACGACCATCTACCAACCTCTTGTGCCACCATGTTCACTTCTTGTAGTATAAACGATCCATAAAACATCCTATCTTGTATCGTACTTGTAACCACATTGATCATCTTCTTGAACCACCACGGCTAGACCTCATCACTCTAAAGGGCCTCCATCACCTTGTTGCTATTGACCTAAAAGGTGCCAAGGTTGTCTTCTAGGACTTTCATGCACCCAGACTTGGACACCTCCTTCAAAGTCTATCTCATAGGGGGGTTCTGATAAATATGCCCTTGTCAGATTAAAGAAAAAAAAACCATGTGATAGTTCCTGGCTGATATATGTCATTACTTGGCCATGATCAACTAGACACATGATTCAAGAAAATCTCTTGGCTAACTATGAGTTGATTGTGTTAACATATTATATAATTGATATATGAAAAAATCTCTTGGCTAGCTAAGAGTTAGTTGTATTAACATATGCTAGTATCACATTAGTTGAGGCACATTCGTTTGGGCGCACAAAGGATCACCTTTCCTTAGGGCATGCACCTTTGGCAATTTAGGGTGCTCCATGAAAAGTTTAATTCACCTATATTAAACCTATTGTAATTTCTTCTTCTTTTTCTTAGTCCTTACTCAAATGCAATGATAAACGTTAAATGCTCTTAGATACAAGGAAGCCTATTGTTGGTTCTCTTCAGCTAAGTTCACATAAGTAAATTCAAGATGACCTCTTAGATGTTAGTATAAATGTCATTTTATCTCGGCCCTTATGTTTTGAATGAATATACTGAGAAAAAACCATGGAAGATAAAAATATTCATCATAGATTCATGGAACTAAGTAGCTTTTATAAAAGATTTGAATCACTCTTTTATCTAAAAGTTTTTATTGGCAATGTAGTTTTCTATTCTTCCTTATCCATAGTAGTACCGATTTTCAGGCTTGCACCCTAATAATATAAGGTTGTGACTAGAAATCACCTTGCTCTTTCTTTGAATGAAGGTATCTACCTCCATTTGTGCATTTTCTATTCCCATCAAATGAGTCTTACTTTTCACATATGTATTTGGTTACATTTGTATAGCATCAGTAGAAGTGCATACACCCGCCTGTGGCAAACTCACCTAGGCGTCGTTTAGGTGTTAAGTTCTTATAGATGAGGCCCCTAGGTCTATGCCTTAAAAATTAAATACCTATAGATGCATGGTTGTTTGCAATTAGCTATTTCTAAGTTCATTTGTGTTAAAAAAATTTGTTACTTGACAATTAACTTGGATCGTGTGTAATTTTGAAGGATCTGGTCCAGGTGGTCATAGCTAGGAGAATTTCTATACCAAGTAGAAACAACATATGCCTTGAAAATTAAATACCAATAGATGCATGGCTGTTTGCAATTAGCTATTTTTAAGTTCATTTGTGTTTATCATTTTTGTTACTTAACAATTTACTTGGATCATGTGTAATTTTGAAGGATCTGGTCCAGGCGGTCATTGTTAGGAGAAATGATATACCAAGTAGAAACAACATATGTTATATATGATTTGGGTAAGCTGTTGATTTAATTCCTTTTTATTGACTTTCTAGTTAATTGTTTCTTATATAGAGGCTTTGAATTTCAAAAATTTAGAATATTAAGCTTAATTTTGCGCATTGTTACAAGAACTCTCTTAGGATGATGGTATCCATGTAAAATGCATCAGTTAATTAATAGTTGGATGTGTTAACTTGTTTTGGAAGTTGGTATATAACCAATTCATAACTTACCATTACGTACATATTTAAATTGCTTGTTGATCAAATTATATTAAATGACGTCTCTTTTGATTTTCAACAATTCTTACACAAAGGTAACTGAGTGTTGTGTGAGTTGCTTTTGAGACTTGGTAATTGATCAATAAGGTACCTGACTAAGACTGTTGACGTTATATTATCTACACCACTCATATTGCCATAAGACCCTTGACATTTCTGTTCATATCAACAATATATTACACCAAGATAACTGATCATGGGATGTTTGAACTACTTTTCAGTATATGATTAATAATGAATTTGTTTAAGACCTCTAATATTGGTGTACTTTTAAGCATACTTGTCAAGGTGACATGGTGTTCCAGCTAAACGTCTTGCGACTAGGCGCGACTAAGCGTTCCAGCTAGAACTTCACCACTTAAGTCAAATGATGATGTGGATCAACTGATTTCTGATGCCATAATTGGGGATGTTGATGAAATGGAACACAATTTTGTTTCAAATCTAGATCATGAGTCTGAAAAATTAGAAGAAGTTTTGAAACAAGCTAACACACCCCTATATGAAGGTTGTGAATATTCAACATTGCATTTTGTCTCTAATCTCGTTAACATTAAGTGTGATAATCATTGGACTAACAAATCAATATGTGAGCTTCTTTAGATACTCTGTAAGGTATTTCCTTGTTGTTTGGGTAGAAGTTAAGGTATTATTTATGTCTTCATTATTATGATTTATATTTCCTTTTTTTATTATTGTCATTTACATTTCTAATATATCATTCTTTCATTCCCATCTAACTATCCATTTTCTATCAGAAGCTCTTCAAATTTAAGAGTCATGAAACTAAATTCACTCCAAATATGTATTGTGTTATGAGGTGGTGTGAAGCAAGAGTTCAAAATAGTGTCACTACATACCGGCACAATTTAAAGAAGTGGTTATCTACTTTGACGCCAGAGCAGCTTCAATTTTCACCTGAATCAAGAGTTAGTCAAGAACAATGGCATCATTTGCTCATATACTGGAGCAAGGAGGAAACAAAGGTAACATAAATGTTTGATTAGATTCATCTGGCATTTAACCAAATGTAATACTTGTATATTACATCTTTGTTTTCATATGCAGCTAGTGGCACAGCAGAATGCAACTAATCGTGCCAATATAAGACCTACTTGTACATTAGGCAGCAAGTCAATGCGGAGAAAACAATTTGAGCTGGTATGTATTATAGTTGAAGTTAATATTTTCGCACACTTCTTAATGTCTATTTTTCCTCCATTAGATGCTAGAGGGCCATGAATTATCTGATTTCCATACATACATCATTGCACATAAAAATAAGAAGGGGGAATTTCCAGATGAAAATACTAAGACAAAGATGGCGAGTTATATCCATACTAAAATATGTATAGTTTTACAACATTCTGAAGAATGAAGATCACGCGAACCTGTTATGATCTTGGGGTGGTAGTCATACATACTCGTTTCATGCATTCTGCCCTTGCACGTTGTCGGGAGCTTTTCACCTTGCGTCTTCCTTTTCAGGAGCATTTGGAGAGTTCGGTCATGGGGGCGTAGAACTCCCACATGACGGCGTTTGGATCCACATCCGGCGCGTCCTCAAACATGGCACCTCCCTTTGCTGCAGGCTCGTCCGACAAAGCTGCAGGAGGCAGCTGCAGGGACCTAGTGTTGTTGGTATCTAGATGATTCAAACCAGTAGGGGATGGTTGTTTCTCGGGTGATTCAGGGTTGCAGGGTTCCACGGGGTCTTCCATGGTGAGGATTGAGGAAGAAGCTGGAATGGTTTGAAAAAGGAATCTCGTAGCCACTGACTATATATATCTTTTTCGCGTTCTCAGGCAATGTATATTTTATAGCATATCCGTTGGGAAACCATCAGTTGTATTTTAATTGAAGGGGCTTTGGTCAGGTCCTCCCCTATGTAAGCAAAATTTTATTAAAGAAATAAAGAACGTTGCTGTAAGTTATTAATGACTTTACTTCTAAGCTCTTTAGAAGTTATACGTTTCAGATTCGTTTGTATTATATATTGTTGTTCATCTGGTATATATATAGTTGTATTCATTAATTATTCTTTCCAGCAGCCACACAGATACTTTATAGCTTTATATTCACTCTGTCAGCAGTTTTCTATTAGGGTCCTGACCTTAGCTCATGGATTCTGCGACCCCCTTTTGCATGAGGCTGATTTTGTGAGGGTTGTCTAATATGTAAGAATGTTCACTCTAACACATGAGGTTTGTATATGAGCCATGACCCTAGCAGATTGTAACATATGTTCTAGTGATATGGGAAGTGCATACGTACTCATCTGTAGCCATTCAGGGCATGTTTGGTTCATCGTATATGGGTGGATTCACATGAATGCAGTATTGTTAGAGTCCCTGTAGAACTAGTTTCAGATTTTATAAAAATCTGCAGAACAGAATTTTATGTTTGGTTCAGTGGTATGGTTTTGATCGGAAGCAGAACGGATGCTGCTAAGGGCCTGTTTGGTAGGGTGCGTCTCGGGTTCAATGAGTTCAAAATCAGTGTTTTCATGATTAATTTTGTTTGGTATGGCAAGATGTAGTTAGAGTTCAATATTTTGTAACATCATCAGACTGCACATCTGGGCACCAACTCCCGGAATATGTACCGTGCCGAAACAGGGTGTGGTCGCGTGCAGTTACGGAGTGTTGGCCCCACCCCATTATTACGGAGAGTGAAGCGTATGAGACCAGCAGTTGGCAGCCGGTGACGAGCGGCTTTATAACTTGACTGTCCAACGGTGTGTACTACAGTCTAGCGCAAATAGAATGTTGGTAGCCGGTAAAGAGCATGATCACCCAACCGGTACCTGGTAAAGATATCAGCCTGACCATACCATGCCGTGGCAGCCGTGCCATTATTTTTTCACCTACCAAACACTTCTGAACAAAAACAACGAATATATACTGCGTCCTACCAAATACAATTTGTGTAGTGCATAAGACATGATTATGTTTGATTTGGTTTTAAAATCCTAAAACTACACCCTACTGCATCGTACCAAACTAATCCTAATTTGCACAGAGCGACAGCAAAGAGTGAAGAGCAGCCAGCCCCCGCACTTTTGAGATGGATGGCTTCATCCAGCGCTTTCTGTACTGACCGAAAATGCAGGAGAATGCTCTTTTATCCAGTCCAGTATATCAAACGTAACTTTTTCGCAGGTGGATCACCGAATGCAATCCAATCCGTTCAGATCCAAGTAAACAAACGTGCCCGAATGACCATGAAAGACTGGAATTTATACATGCATGTTCTTGACAAACGGCCATTATGGACAGGAACCACGTATGCGGGCCCTTCGACAGTTATCCTTCGTCTTGTTGCCGGTGAGTATTCTCCAAGAATATATCAGAATTCATTGCGGCCATGTTTGGTTTTCTTAATTTTGCTGTATTAGATTGCATTTTGGTATTTATTTGCAGAAAATTTATATTTGATTTATAGGATGGAAAATAAAATAAATTCTAGGATTTCTAGACATAATGAGAATTCCGTATTTTGATTTCTATCAAAGCTTTTTTAGACCTCAAAATTCAGTTGTGTTTGATTGATGGACCTAAAAGAAATAAAATCATGTATTTTACAAATCTAAGAAACCAAATATAAAATTTGTACTTCCGGAATTATGACAATGCAGTATTTTACAACTGCATGATGACACAAATGCAACATTTTTGAAAATCCAACAAACTAAAAGAGCCGAATATAAGATATGTACTGCGTTGGATGTTGCTCATAGAAAAGGTTCTCGATTGAGTATCTAGCATAGTCGCAAGTGAATGTCTCGCTCATAGAAAGGGTTGTCGATTGAGTATCTAGCTTAGTCGCAAATGATTAGACTGGTTCAAATCCGACGCACTTGTAAGGAAATTGGGCAAGAAGATCAATAACGACGACAAACAGCCTACTTCACATGTGGTTGTTAGATTTCTAGACCTATTGTTCTTGTAAAATACAAAGATTCTCATGTTGAGCACGTTTAGTTTTCTGGATTTTGCCATATCGGGTCGTATTTTAACATCCGTATGTAGAAATTTTATGTTGGTTTACTGGATTTGGGAAACATGATTAATTTTCAGATTTCTGGACATAATAGAAATCTTGTATTTTGGTTTCCATCACAGTTCTCCCAAACGCCAAAATTCAGATTTTTCATAACTTAGAGATTGACATCTTGGATATAGCATAGATGGGATATAGCTAAATCAGAGCGTGTGTCAGTTTAGATGACCCATTAGGCCCACAAAATATCGCCCCTTCCCACGAGCATTAGTTGCTACCCACCACACCCACTACATCTTTAGAACTAAATTACAAAGATGGAAACAATTGCATATACTTGGAAGGTAAGCGGGCAACAAGTTGCACTGTCAAACATTTCTAGATGGTAAAATCTTTATTGTCTGATTAAAATCCTCAGTCCACCACGACTACAAATAATTCAAATATCCATCCAAGCCACATAGAATATCATTTGTCACATACATAACCCTATATATTCTCTAATCCCCTTAATCACCCTATAAGTCCCACCTCTTAGCTAAAATATTCCCTTTATCAACAATTCTTTCATGTAGCATCACACCCTTCTCTTTTTCATTCCCAAACACTTGTTCTTATTTTGTCAATGTATTTACTATAATTCATATTGTACCACGACAAATATAGGATGGGAGAGACTAATTTAATTTTTTTCCAAGAAAAAGATGGTTGTCAGGGGGCACTAGTACATAACCGGCCTTTAGTGTCGGTCATTTAAGGCCTTTAGCGTCGGTTTTAATGTGGGTGCCGCTAAAAGACCAACCGTTAGGCATCGATTTTTAAACCGATGCCACAACCCTTCGCGTGCCACCGAAAACGCATCAGCATGGGGGTATACGCGTCGGTTATTAGTTTTGAAACTGACGTCATAAACCTTCGCGCCACAGAAAGGGAGCCATCTGGGGCACTATCAGCGTCGGTTTATTAGTGATAACCGACGCCATCTCACCCGCTGCCACGGTCGTATTGGCCAACACGGCCGTGTTGTCTGGCCCGCTGCCACGGCCGTACTGGCCAGCACGGACGTGGTGTCTGGCCCGCTGCCATGGTCGTGCTGGCCAGCACGGCCATGGTGTCTGGCCTCATTAGGGAAATCGACGTCGGTTACTAGTAGGGCAATCGACGCCAGAACCATCAGTGTCGGTTTATTATTGATAACCGACGCCACATCACATGCATTAGGCGTCAGTTATAATTATTTATCTGACGCTCACATCAAATGCATTAGGCGTCGGTTATAATTATTTATCCGACGTTGTAATCATTTTTCGTCGGTTTTAAACAAATAACCGACACCTATTTTATGTTTTTCTTTTCTTATCAGTCTGCAGGCCTGTTGTGGCTGGTCGTAGGATGAGAAACCTGCAGTTCAGTTATGAACTGTAGGTTTTACGACATCCATTGATATCAGCCAACAATAGACCACAAACCTACAAAATTAACAACATTAATTTTCACACATTTAGCAACCTGCAGTTCCATTCGATTTTCACACATGTAGAAACATTCATGTAGCAATTTACAGTTCCATTCATTTTCACATTCACACATGTAGAAACATTCATATAGCAACCTGCAGTTTCATTCATTTTCACATTCACACATGTAGAAACATTCCGACATGTAGAAACATTCACACATATTATAATTCAGAAATTCATGTACAAAATATCATTCTTTAGTCATTATTCGCTATCAACATCCCAATTATATTTTAAAACCCCCACTACTTGTATGGTTGTTGCCCATTCTTCTCTTACATCATTTAATTCTTCCATCGTATAAGGAGCATGTACATCTGGTAAGGCCTTTCCTGTAGTGTGGTCAGTTTTAAATACCTGCAAAGAGAATGATGTATATATATAATTAATAATATATAAATAAGATTGATATATTTTTCATATTATCTAATGAGACTATATATAATACCTCAGGAATGGTATCGATGTCCACTGCGGCATATTTGATAATCATGTACATAAATCACATCACATAGTATGCACATGCCCATCCGTTGTCTTGTGTAGAACACTATAAATTGAAACATACAAAATATTAAAAAATATAACTAATTAAGCACTGTTCACATAAATAATATATACATTGCAGTCAGGAACTTACTTCCACGTTCTTCCAAATTATTTGCTGGTTCTTTTTCCTAGGGACCTTTCCTCTAGCCTTTTTGAACTCATCTAAACCCCTACATGTTAATGTAACACAGTACATTGCATAATTAAATAGTAATGTAATAACATATGTTAACAGATATGAAAATGAAATATTTCTCACCGGAATAATGCCATTTTCATTGTGTGTCCATATTTTGAATTCAATTTAATCCCCTTAGGATCTAGATAATAGACAGTGAATGTCTTGGGGACAATAACTAGTATTTCTTTCAACAAAGACAACAATGACGTGAAGCTTTTGATTTCGTCACCAGTGCTGACTTTCAAGTTGTTACCACAATGCCTACATGGACAATATAACCTATCTCCAGGTTGTTTCCTGTGTTCCTCGGCAAATCTAATAAACTGGTCAAGACCAGAAATAAACTCTGGGGTGCGGCGATTGTGAATGGACATCCATGATCTATCCATTCTATGATCAAAGAGAAAACAAGTCCATATTACAACAAGATTAGGGTCTAGGATTAGAGTTTTTGCATGGTTAATTATTTAGGGCAACAAATACATGTGTTGAAAACCAAATACACATTATACACTTACATCCTAAGTGAGATTAGGTGTTCAAGAACAGTCTCAAACTGGGGACTATCTAAGATTTACTCCTAATGAGTAAATCTTGGACGGGTTTCTACGCCAACAAATACATATGCTGTCATTCTTATATATAATAAATGTGGACCACCTATCCCATTCTTGAACACCTAATCTCACTAGTAAGTGTATAATGTGTATTGGGTTTTCAAGAAAATTTCGGCAACATTTCCATGTTGTTCTCCAAGTACATATGTACTTAGAGAACAAACGGGGAAATACTACATAAATTTTCTTGAAAACCCAATACATATTATACACTTACATCCTAAGTGAGATTAGGTGTTCAAGAACAGTCCCAAACTGGGGACTATCCAAGATTTACTCCTAATGAGTAAATCTTGGATGGGTTTCTAGGCTAATGAGTACATATCCACTACATGTATTTGCTCACTTACATTGCATCACTCACAATTAGAGCATTATTAAATAATAAATCAAGAATTCAATAGTTTCAAACATGCAATAATTCACAATTAGAGCGATAAGATTCACATTGTACAAACATACATGGCATAATTCAGGCACAATAGTAGGTGTGGTCATTGACCAGATTCAACATTATAAGAATAATTTAGAAGAGTAATAATATTTTCCAATTGAGAGTATATGAATTGTCCAACAATTGGAACAAGAGCAAGGTATTGTAAAAATTGCCTCATTATGGGAAACATTAGTCATAATAATGCCCAATCATGTTTAAATCAAACAAAATATCACCTGGGTCTGCAAAAAAATTAATATCTCAAAGATTAATATCACCTACACATGAGATTATGCTAGAGTTAATATTATGTCTTTTGCAGTCATTTAATCTAAAAAACCACTCCATTTAAAAAATCATACTATTTCAATGAGCACACTCATATACATATCCGATCTACTAGCGGTTTAAGGATTGACTTAATAAAAGAATTTGCTCACACCCTACCACTGTCAACATCACAATAAGAAGAAATAGTAGCAACAATAGTGACATAGCAAAAATGCTCCCCACCACCATCAAGTCAGCTCACCACCACGAGGGAGAAGAGGAGGAAGAAGGTACCTCGAACGGCGGCGGCGACCAGCAGGTGCGAGAGCAGCGGCGGCGACCAGCAGGTGCAGAGTAGGTGCGGCGAGAAGAGACGGCGGACAAGCGGAGAGGGAGAGCGAGCGAGCAACTGATCGAGCTAGGGAGGCAGCTAGCGAGGAGCTCCAGAGAGCGGTGGTGCCGACCAGCAGGTGCAGAGTAGGCGTGGTGAGTAGAGAGGGCGGGCGAGCGAGCAGCTGATCGAGCTAGGGTGGCGGCCGGCGAGTAGAGAGGGCCTTCATGGTGGCGGTCGGCATGGAGCACAGCGGTTGGAGGACCAGCAAATGGCGGCGGTGGAGGCAAGCGGCGGCACAAGAGCGGTGAGCAGAGGAATCGTCTCCGGACTCTAAACCCTCAATTGAGATGAATGAAACAGAGAAAGGGGAAGAGTCTGGCTCGCGCGGGAGTTGTTAAGTTTACAATAGGCGTCGATTATTCAAAAAAACCGACACATAAAACTAAAGGTGTCGGTTCTCCAAACACACCGACACCTATTCTCAATGATAGTCGTCAGTTTTTACTAGAAAAAAACTGATGTCTATCTACATATGCCAATTAAAATAATTGTTCTTGATTAATGACTATAGTCGTCGGTTTCTTTCGAAAACCGACGCTCAAAGGGTGTGAAAAAATTCCCGGGAACAATACGGGAAAACCCATAAGTGTCGGTCATTGTAGTAAAACCGACGACCAAAATGTGTCCAATTTCTATCTCGCGAATAACCTTTCGTGGTCGGTTTAATAGTTAATAACCGACGCCATATGTTAAATTTTGGAGGTAAATTTTTTCACTGGAAATTTTGGATTTAGCAGTTAATTTTAGGCGTCGGTTTATTATTAGGGAACCGACACTGAATAAAAGTGATACCCGTGTCTGGTCGCCCTTCACAGATAGATGTCGATTTTTTTTATTAAACCAATGCTTTAGGTTTTAGGCGTCGGTGTATTTATACAACTGACGCCTTTAAAAGTGACGTTATAAGCCATTTCTGTAGTAGTGGGGGCCCCGATAAGAAGATTAACAGAGAGTGCAAAGAGACAACTTTTGGATCCAGGATGTGTAGAGTGTAGAGGATGATTAATTGATATATATGGTGGCAAATTTGAGTGTGTGCATGGGGAGGGGGCAGGGGGCTTTGTGTTGAAATAGATTCCTAATTATTCATACATAACACAACATTAAGGTAGCTTAATCATCAATAAAGTAAAATCTTATATATATTCTATCATCCCCTTCACCACCCTATAATGTCCCACCTCTCAGCTAAGGTATCCCCTTCCCCACCAATTCTCTCATTTGGCATCACTCCCTTCCCTCTCTCATTCCCGAATATTTTCTTTTGTTTTGTTGATGCATTTTATGTAATTTGTAATGCAACCGTGAAAAATATGGGTACAAGGGAGACTCATCTTTAATTCTCCTGAGACAAAGATAGTGGCAAAGGGGACTTGTCTAAGAAGTGTGACAGAGAGTGCAAAGACACAAATGCTTGGAGCGAGGAAGTGTAGAGTGTAGAGGATGTGGTAGTTGTTGTATTGGTGGTAGATTATAGTGTGGGGGGAGGGGTTGTGTTGCCATTGTTTTAAAATTATCTATACTTGATAAGATAAGAAATTTCTTAATCATCAACAAAGTACAACTTTAAATATTATTTTCTCTGCACAAGCATAAGACAAAACGTGTTGTCCTCATAGGGTTTATAAATATGTCTTGTAAAAGGACAAGTAGGGTCACAAAAGGTTTAAACCTGTGTTGTTAATGTTAAGTACTCAACAAAATAAGTCTCCAACTGGTACGGTTGATGAGTGAGGCCCATGGGATTATGAATGTGCCCAAATTGCACACCCTAATCCAACTATATGCAAGCTTACGAGCTTGAGATGTAAAAGAATGACATTTCATGATTGAATCCGTAGGGACGCTATTAGGCTTAGTTATGTGGTTTCTAGATGCATGGCCATAGTTTTTGGGTTTAACTTTCGGTTGGATTTGATGAGACCAATGGGCATGCAAGTAATTAAGGGGCCATATTGAAGATAACAAGGGTTATCATGAAGAGATATTGTTAACTAGTCCAACTAAGCAATTATCAACTAAGATTAATTATCTGACTAACTAATCAAACATAAACAACCATTATTCAATTCTATATTAACCTAGCACATCTATCTAACCAATTCACTCGACAAGTATTATTTAGTAAGAAAAGGAACAATCATAGGAAAGCTAGAAATTAGGGTTTGAATCAAGAATGATGTGTCGTGGGATGCTTTTGGGATATGGGGTTCTCAACAATTCAATGGGTTGTTACTTATAAACACATCATATAGTTATTATAGCAAACCAAACAGAAACATCATACAATATATAAAAGCCCTACCCTACTTCTTGACTACGGGAGGAGTAGGTGGTATGTAGAAGTTTAGCTCTTAGATCACCACCTACCCAACCTTAAGAGGATCAACTAATAATTGAGAAGATGAATCAATCAAGCATAATACCCATGTCTAGGTCTCAAAACATGATTCTTGTCTCTCAGTTGGTGGTAAGGGGCGGTGTAGGGTGTAGGAAGGTGTTTTTCACCTCATATTACATTCTATCAAACCTATTAGAATGCTCATTGTGAAGTGGGAGGGGATAATTGAATTTATATACATAAATATATCACCTAGGGTTAGTGGGATGAAGAGATATTAAGCTAGAAATGGAAACTAGCCAAGTTTCTATATGGCAACCTAGCAATTTTTTGCTCTTTTCCTTCTTTTTTTTTGCTAATAATTTGTGTGATCACTACAACCATTCTAGATTGGTGAGTGGTCACTCTGAGAAGTCTCTTCATTTTGTTGTTTTTGTTCATTTTGGAACTTTCGAGACGACTAGAATGACAGTTATGAGGGCTTCCATGGTGCACTTGGATTCACCAAGTAGGATCCATGGAGTTCTTTACCTTCAACTGCCCATTAATCTTCTTGGAGCAAGCTGGGGTGACTTTGGTGACTGACTCCTCCATGGTTTGGTGAAGACCTTGGATCACCATATATATATATATATAGATATATATCCTCCATTAGGTAATACGTACCTATAAAAAAATGATAAGAACCTCCATAATCAAATTTCAGCAGACTTGATATTTAACTAAAAAATACATGCAACCTAAATATTTTCACATGATTAGTGAGAAAAGTGGTAATCCTAAGATCTTAGGTGACATAGGGGAAATCACAATCAATATCTAGTGGTTTTACGGATACACCTAAAATTACCCATGGTTAAAAGAAATAAGTAATCAAGCTATTTAGATATATTATTTTGAAGTATCTTCAATAGTCACATTGTATGCTTTTATTACTCTTCTACACCTTCAAGTATAATTTGATTACTAATGTACTATATCTGATGTTGGATATATACTCTGAAGAGATTATTACTTGTTGAACATATCTCGTGTGGATATTATTATCTATTGATTAATCTTCCTCTGAAAGAGATAGTAATAATATGCTTATAAGAAATAATAATGTTATCTTTTGTTATATCATATGGAAGGAACATTGGTCTCTCCCTAGTGGTAATCTACAACTTTTAGATGACTGGCCATGTGACATGGCATAGGGAGGAGCCTTTATTGGTGATAAGTAGTAGTTTGGATGTTGGTGGTGCTCTTCTAGTGGGGTGTGTTAGAGTCGACCTTGTACTCATAGGACCAGACAGAGTGGATTTTGTTAGTTGTATCTATGACTCGAGATTTAGGTTTTATGCCATGTGTAGATGTGTTGGTTATATGCCCTGAGATTGTAAAAGAGATATTTGTAATTTGATTATTCATAAAAGGCTATTCCACTTATTATGTTTGTTTTAGTATCAAGATAATGAATAAAGCTAGTAATTAACTAAGAATGTTTTGACTCATAGGTTTTGGGTTGAGGACCTAAACATGGGATCATATGTATACTTTGAGTATTCATTATTGTTATTTTTATAGTCAATTATTATTGTGGATATTATAGGACAAAAATAATACTCAAGACTAACATGTATAGTCAGTGATGAATGCGTCTCTTTATTCATAATATTGAATATGAACTCAGATGTATGTGTACTTGTTAGAGAACAAGTTGTTCTAGATAGAACCACCTTAATAATGACACATGGAAGTCATGTAATGAAATGTCAGAGTCATATTTCAATGTGATAGTGGTGCAATTATCCTTAGACATGAAGTCATTGCAATGGTCACATGTTCTGTGTACTTTGACCACTACACAAATGTTCTCTAATAAGAGTTGCCAAAAAGGTAGTGATTGGGTGCATGGTGACACATGGGATGACATAGAGTGATGTAGATGGAATTGGTTTGGAGTGATATCTTGTCCACTTGATAAGTGATACTATGAAATGCATAGCAATGCTCATGTGAGTCAACATATGATATTAAGCTCATCATATCTCTAATTGTCAGAACCCGTTACACTAAATGAGATTACTCAAAACATAAAATGCAATCAATCACTAATTAATCACATACCCAAAAATATGGGTAAATTAAAACCGATCTTAATGTCAGCACCCGCTCAGAAACATTTGTGTAAGATCCCAACATCTTTATTATATCCATACTATGCCAAGAATTTGATACATATATGCACATGAGACAATATTATTATATGCCACACAAATAAGAATTAATATGCTAATAAAAGTTCGATTCATTTGAAACACCATATACAAACTTTTCATGCCCGGACCTGAGGGTACATGGATGACTTTAGGACATACTAGAAATCTAATCAACTTTATCAAACATTCATTACTATAGATCCTCTTTGATGCCACATGTTTGTTTTTGTCACTTCCTATACCTAAAAAAATGTGTCGAACCACAAGGGTGAGACCCATGTCCCAATAAGAGATATAACCTCCAACAATGTTTATTGATTACAACATTTTAGGTAATGAGATAGTTTAAGAAGTTTAATCATATATAACAAATAGGCTCAGCAACACTGATGATTAACAAAATACATAAAGGAGTTGATAACAATTATCATCATCAAGCTGACTATCATCATTTTCCTTATTAACCATCTAAGAGATTCAATAGCATATGCATAACTAGCATAAGGAAGTCTAGTAGCATATTATCTCTAATTAACATGAATAAGTATAGCATCATAAGCATATCTAACAAAATTAGCATGTCTAATAGTTTGAACAGATCAATATCATAAGTAGAGCTATCAACATAAGCACGAGTATTAGCATGATTAGCAATATATGCATCTCTAGTTACAAAGGCATGGCTAGCATGCTAAACATAACTAACAACATGAGATAGCTAGCATCATGATTATAATTAGCAGTAGTAGTATAGTTATCAACATAAGCATGGCTACTGTATGTATGCATCTACAATATTAAGCATATCCACAACATAAGTATATCTACTATGTCTTAATTGCACTAAGCATCATCTTTATGTAAAGATAACAAACAAGGGTTATCATCCAATGTGAAACTTTTTGTATAATCCTAAACAAATATGCTACACGGCTATCTTACATCTTTTATTATGCCCTGAGGAAATTGAGGATACCACTCAAAATCCAACTGACCACTGCTAAGTCGAAATTAGTGCCATACAAGATCTAGGAAGAGTCGGACTCCTAAGATCTTCTCCTCCCCCGGTTAGTATGGGTCTGCCACAGTGACACATAAGGTCAAGTTGCTAACAGCCTAGTCCTCCTTGGTATAGGTCACGACACTAGTGAAAGGAGGTGGATACACATACCTTACCATCTGAGGTACAACCGCAGTTGTCCTTCAATCTTGTCACATATATAATCACTGAGACACGAACGCAGCCGTGGCAACACATCCCATTATCACACAGATAATGAGGTGTTATGCGAAAATGTGCGGAAAACACCATAACAACAGATTATAAAAACACGGGTTAATTAAAACCGATTGTGGAAAACTGATAAACTGTGAAACTATTACTTTCCCGTCCTCATCCTGCACAGAAACATGTCATATATATATATATACATACACGAGATCTGATATGTGTCCACAGCTCAAGAACAGTTGTTCATCCATCACATGAGTTCACCACCTATTCATATACATAAAGGCCCACATCCGGCCAACTGTAGGATATACAAACATCATCGATCGATCATCGTGAAACAACGTCAAAACACTGCCAAGGACCTGAGAGTACAGGGATGACTCTAGACTCTACTACCAACATCCAAAACAGCAGCATATCCATTGCTTGCCTTCTACTGCTCCTCAAGCTGCTCGGCCGCAATACTAAAACCACGACCACGCCTACCTCGATCACCTAAAAAGGGGTTAAACCAGTGGGGTGAGACAATTGAATAATTGTCCCAGTGGGAAACATAACTCCCCACCGCAACTACAGAACCTCAGCAAGATATACTATAATAGCAGATATCTAATAACAGGTATAACAAGAGCAGTCTATATAAGACAAATTATTCTTACCGACAAGCTTACCTGCTATACAAAAGCATATAACCAGATATATCTCAAGGAATATGATTAGCAAGATAATATGTATCCCTATGTAACATGATTATCAGAACAAGATATAATGTCACATAACTTGCTTATCAAGATAAGACATATTGTCACATAACCTGCAAGATATAAAAAAGATATTACACAAACAAGGCCTCAACCAATGTTACGTGTTTATCTTAAGCAGTAAATACTAAACGGCTGTGTTACGTATTATTATGCCTTGAGGATTTGAATCGTACCATTCAAATCCAACCTTCAGTTACGAAACCCAAGCTGGTGCCATACAAGGTCAATGGAAGAGCCGGACTCCATGACCTCCCACCTCGTGGTCAGTACACGAGTACAACACAAGCAGGACCGCAGTCACATGCTGAAGTGGTCTAAGCCACAGGGTCAGCTCCATAGGCTACCCTCACTCTAGCCCGCCTTGGTACAGGTCTCGGTGCTAGTAAAACTGAGCCACGAGCCTGTTCACTGTGCTCTGAGCCATGAACACATTCATGCTCCACACATCACATATCCTGAGCCATGGTCCTGTTCACCATGCTCTATATACATATCTGAGTCTGTAACCGAAGTTACACTCTTACCTCCTTATTTTCAGGCTAGGAGCAACCTACACATATTCAACAATATGCGCTTCCAGGTTAACCCGTAGGAGAACCTGTTTCACCATCACCAAGTCCTGACGATGATGGATCTATGGCCAGGGCAAACTACATGATATATTTCACTGTGATTAATTAGTATCTTTTAGATGGATTGTAAGATTCAACCAAGTTGTATAACATGCAAGATATAACGGAAAGTAAACAACGTTATACTATTATTTAATCACATCAACCTGATCCATCTCAAGGATCCAACATCACATGTTACCACTTGGCCTCTTGCCAACCATCCAGATCCATCTCGAGGATCATCACATACCATGGGATCTCAATCCCTCATCATGTACTATCAATGCCTCTCAAGGCTCACATCATCATCATGGAACTTAACACATTATACATATCATCTTATTAACCAGAGTAATTACCAAGTGATGTTACTCATCACATATGTCTCATAGCCCTTTTCAAGGCTAATCATTACCTACAGGGTTAGAGTACACAATAATCGTAGATTCAATCATAAGGAATATGCTACCATCATGAAATGCCATTCAAGATACTCTACTTATCATTCTTACCCTATTCGGTAATCAAGTCACATTATTAACAAGCCATATACATGCTTATTCTTATCTCAAGATTATACAAGTAATCAAGGTGTCCAAACATACAGAACAAGTACTATTGTTACCACTTCCATTATGTCACTATCATCATTAGTATCATTATTATCATTATGCAAGCTACTAGTATAACTATCACCATTCTCATTTAACAATTAAGTACGAGGATTACTTCATGCATATCATTGCTATCATTATTGCCATCATTATTATGAACAACATTATTATGATCATATTCTTTATTATTAACAAATAAGCATAAGGATCACATCATGCATCTTATTACTATTACCTTCCTCATTACCATCACTACTACCATTATCATCATTACCCCCATTATTAGTATTGGCATCATTACTAGTATTAGTACTGTTATTATTGCAAGGCATCATACTCATTGTTGTTATTACTAACAAGACACCACCGTCGTTTATTGGTACATAGCTAATCACTTCCACATCACCAAGGACCGTTACTATATGATTACAAGACTCTCACCATAACTCATCACCGCCCTCACTAAAACCTATCAAGGCCTGTCGGCCGACACACATACCCAACCCTAGGCTATCGTCCACCATGGCTATCAGCCATCATGGGTGTCGGTCAACATAGCTATCGGCCAGCACCATCAAACCATCAAGAGACTTAGGTATGGCATTCACCACAAAGAAGAGGGTGTCATCCAACCATATCACCCATCATGCTTACCATATCGGCCGACACAACAAGATATATCGCCCAACAACATCCATCGGCCAACTCAGCCACATCGGCCAACACCTCACTAGCTTGACCTACACAAGAGCACTCACCATGTCGCCCATCATAAGGTACCCATCTCGCCCAACACCAAGACAAGAGAGGGTCTCACCCAACACAAGAACAAAGGGATTGCTTATCATAGGAACCATATCGCCCAACATGGTTACCATGTCGGCCAACGCCCATGCTAGGTCAACCTATCGTCCAACCCTAATCACATATGCCATACATGGCCCTATCGTCCACCACATGGACAAGGAGATCACCCAACTCAAGGGCACCCACCATATCATCCATCCCAAGGTACCCATGTTGCCCAACAAGGGTCACTATATCGGCCAACACTCACACTAGCTCACCCTGTCGCCCAACACAAGGGCAAGGGTATCGCCCAACTCCAGGAGCACTGACCATATCGCCCATCATGAGGGTCACCTTCAACCTCCAACTTAAGGATACTCAAACCCTAGAAAGCAAGGTGTACAAAGGAACCCTAATCCCTAAGGGGATATCGGCCACCAAAGGAAACTCAAGCAAGGTACAAAAGCAAGAACTAAGCTAAACTACTAACATGCAACAAGATCATAGCTAGAGGTAAAGGAGTTAGGGTTAGAAGCTATGCAACCCGCCTTAAGCTCCAAGCTCCAAGGAAGAAGATGCACTTCAAGCTCCAAGGGATGTCGTCCACCAAAGCTTATCCAAGAGAGGGTATCGGCCACCACTGCAACTCCAGGAGAGTGTCTCGGCCGACACAAGAAAGAGAGGGAGGAGTGTCGTGCACCCAAGGTGGAGGGGAGACTAAAAGAGCAAAGGAAGCTAAGGCAAGGGAAAGAGCTACCTATATAGAAAGAAGGGGAGGAGAAACCAAGGTGGATCCATGCTAAGTGTTGTCCACCCAAGGGACACTTGCCCTAGGGTTCAAGCCAACACACTAGCACACCAAGAGACACTTGTCAAGGATATACACCAAGTGTCGGCCAAACATGGTCAAGGTTGGACCAAGCAACATGGGCGACACAACTAGCAGCTCTACTGGGCGACACACACTACTCCAGGTCGACGCACCACCTCTAGGTCGACACACACTCTTCCTTGGGCGACAAAAGCTGGTCATGGCCGACACAAGGCTCAAGCAAGCCCAAACAAAGCACCTCAAGGCCCAAACAAGCTCAAGCAAGGCCCAAGAAACTCAAACAACAAGCCCAAGCCTTCCTCTCAACCCTAGAGGAAGCAAAGAGGGGAAAACATCTCACAAGATGGCAAACTTGCACACAAAACCCTAGACTTGTGTTATTTGCAAGTAGCCCCTCGAACTCTCAACAAAGCACAACAAAACCCTAATCACCACTCAAAGGTGATTAGCAAGCATCAAACCACCAAGGTTAAGCAAAACAAACAGGGTAAACCTAAACGCAGGTCAGGGTCCTTACAGCAGCTATTCTCAATCACATCAGATGTCTGAGGCATGACCATAACCAACCTCCACAATTTGCATTGTGGATGACAAGGATATATCCTCAACTTGCCACCCCCACATACTCAATAGTACGCGCTCCAAGTTTCCCTTAGGAATACTCATTTCACCATCTGGCAAATTCTGACACTCAGATGGATCTATGGCACAGGGCACTACATGATTAGAGTTTTACTTGATTAGTTATGCCAATTGAGTAAATTAAGGCTGCATCAAACAAGTGGACATACAAACCCTAATTCACTTCTAACAAGAACATAAATATCACAACTTTAAAATATATAAAATGTGTGAAACATAATTTCTCATCTCATCATCACAAGGTACTATTCACTTGCCATTCATGAGACCACACTAGTCATCATACTATCACTAGATATAAATCCTTTCCACAATATCACAGGGCATCAACCCTTATCAACATAAGAGGATTACACCTCATTCAGGGCTCAACCATGCCCAAAGGTCATTAAGACCATCATACTATTACATGATATAAAATCCTTTTCACAATATCACAAGGTATAAACCCTTATCCACACAAGAGGATTACACCTCATTTAGGGCTCAACCATGCCCAAAGGTCATTAAGACCATCATATTATTCCCTGTAAGATCATAATTATCTGTGCATGCCTTATAACAAGGCTCAACAACATCACTTACATATAATACACCAGATCAACACAATATTGCATTAATGAGCTAGGAGATATTCATAAACAATCATAGCAGGGTTATATTAACATTAAGAACATTCCTTTATGACATTGACATGCAAGGAATCTAAATATGATTAACCCTCATCATATTCAGAATGCACATGTTTAGCATAAGAAAGTATCAACCATGTGGCTATGATAACCACCAAGTAACACATTAGGGTTATGATCATATTAAGGAGGTTATTCCACCATCATTCCATCATATAAGAATGTTAAACATGAATACTCATCTTTATCTATTTGCATTAGAGTTAGGTTCAACATGACAAATTATATCAATGTTACTAATCAACACTTATATCCAAACCCTAACTCACGACATCCCCATTGGATCATGGATGCATAAGGTGAAGAATCACCATAACATTCCATACAATTCTCAAGTATGAACCCACACATAAATCAAGTTGTAACCGATAGGTTATAGCATATTAGGGTTTCAACAACAATAAGAGAGTACCCCGTGATTGATTTAGTCATTCAAGGACTATTCATATCCAATTACCATCATTTAGTTATATTAAAGTTAGGTATAACAAGCTATACCTCATTAGGGTTACATATCTACACAATATGGTTATCATCCCTTCTATTCATATGAGTGAATATGTAATACTACCTTATTAAGGGTAACCCTCCATTTGTTCAATCATCATTCAACCCATATCACCATTCCACAATGTCACTCAGAACCATTGGATGTTTAAAAGGTAAGACCATTGGTTGTTTACATAAGTAAACACCTTGGATAAACCACCTATGAATTCCTTGATTTTTTTCTCTAGAAAGAGTCACCATTTAACCCTATACATCCCTTGATTAACAACAAAAAAAGTTCCATTGAGAGTAGGGTAAAACCCACAATCGAATGTTCATTTAAAATAACCCATCCATTGTCAACAAATAAGCTCCTTAAGTTGATCATATAAAGGAAACCATCTAAATCACATTATTAGGATGAACATATTACATTATCCATCATTCCACTTTATTGGAGGAATAAATAGTAGATCTTGACCATTGGGTCAAGTTCATATGTTAAAACCATCAATTACAGTATAGGTCTGACCATTGCATCAAGTGACCCAAGAAACCATTGGTCTAAGGCTTAATTGATGCTACAACTACAATGCTTAACTTACCATAGGTTTTAGAGACCTGATCCACCATCATTAGTGACCATTAAATCACCATAGGTTGTAAGATCAACACTATATTCATTAGTCAACATCAAATATTAAGCTAACATCATCATTGATTGATAACATTAGTAGGGTACTTAATGATTGATCATTCAACTTCTAATTGATCCAAAACCTAACCTAAGGGGGTGACCATAGGCTGTCACCATCATTTGACACCTTTGATCACGACCATCAATTGTCATGAAGACAACACCATAGGGTTGTTGCAATGGTAACATCATCGGGTCATGGATTTATATAAGAAATCAGCTTTAAACCCTAAAATTGACCATTGGTTGATAGGTACTTAGCACCATAGGTTGTCAAACCAACCTGATCCAAGTCATATTATACCTTAGGAATAACGTACACATGATCACAGGTTCATCTAGAACTGAAATCAGAATAGGGAAAATTATAAAAATCTAAATCCAAGTAAATCATAGCTTTTTAGTGCATGAATCATCATTTTCAAGCAAGAACATGAGCTAGCAAGCTTATGGTAAGCAATAAATGTGGAGCAAGTTATAAAAATTGCCTCTAATGAGAAGATGAAACCCCACACATAAGAAAACTTGAGCGGGTAGGGTAGAAAATGCAAGCATAAGCTATGAACTCGTCCATCTAGCACCATTCTTCATCAAATGAGCACACCCTTGGTCGGAATCCCTAGAAGATGACCTTGGAAACCCTAGGTAGGGCTAAATGAAGCTCTAGGAGACCTTATTCTCCAAAAAGAGGTTTTCTTCTACCTTATATCACTTGGTTCTGTAGAAAAATAGAGGGGAGTCGTTGCTCCAGGTTAAAGGAAAGAGAAAGCAAGCATATTTTCGTACTTGGGCAAGGAAGAGGTAAATATAGCCCATGGATAAAGATGGAAGCAAGCATGAGGTGTAAAAGTAGCTTCCCCATGAGTCTATGGCCTTAAACTATTAAGAATACACACACACAAGAAGCTACCCCACCATCCTTATAGACCTTCTTAGCTTTCCTTTGTCGAATTTCCCAACCAATCACATAATTCATTAGTTGATAGCTACTAAAGGTAGCTCATTCGTGAAGGGGTAAACCCTAAAATACCCTTAGAGAAAACACCTTCAAACCAAGGATTAAATAGGTGCCCCATGGCTCAAAAAGATCAAGAATGATGAGAAAATATCCAAGGAACATAATGCAAGTGATAAATTGCAAATAAAACCTCTCAATCAGGTAAATTGTAGCAAAGTCCAAAATGTGCATAAAATTGCATAACTTGCTCAAACAGTGTCCAAAGTGGACCAAATTTGAAACTTAAGCTTGTCTTAAGATTTCAAAGAATATCACAAGGTTATAGTAGGTTTATAAGCATTAAATTATGGTAATTAAGCTTATTCAACTCATTAAGCAAGTTCAGGGGCCTTACACTAATAGTCTGCTCTAGTTCAAGGAACATTGATTGAATGATAAGAGGAAGAAAACTCCATGCCTCATATTCTATCTAGATATCTTTGGAAAAAGGGATTATATGGTCATGGAAACATTGATCAATTTACTGATTAAACGTGTTCTCTAAATTTCTCCTATTACATGGGTAGACATGATGTGTGTTTAGACACCAACTTTTTCTTGTGAGGATTTGAACATCACTACCAATGTAATTAGGATCCTACTGGGTCATATACATAAGAATGCAAAAGGAATTGTAGTTCATAATCAAACATATGACTGGAATGGTTTTGAATCATAAACATGTTGATTTCCTATCAAGTCGGGCGACTGGAATGTCCACTCAATTGACTAGATTGGTTTGGTTAGTGGATCAATTTATTTTCAATTACTTAACTAAATATTACATTAGATTGATCCAGTCAGTCAACTAGGAATGTAGGCCAGTCAATTAGAATTCAAAAATGAAGGTTTTTATTTAGAAACCAAATTAGATTTGGATATGTACTGACCCAGTCAGACAATTGGGAATCACATTCAGCCAATTGGAATTCAAGATCTAGATTTGGACCGACCTAGTTGGTTGTTTGAGAATCCCAGTCGACCTATTTAATTCTAGTGTAAGTTTTCAATGTTGAGGTTGTTTTGAGATTGTGGTTATGAAAGGTATTGGAATTAGAGTTTTCCAAGCCCATGAAAATACTATATAAAGGGGGAACGCCCCAAAGTGTAAGAGACACATGTAAAAACACTTCAGACAACTTGTGAGACAAGTTGGCTGTCATATTTCTCTCTTGAAAAGAGAGAGAGAGAGTCGCACTAAGGATGGATGCCCAAGATAGGAGATGAAAGAGATCTCTGGGATGACTAGCATATGAAAAACTCTTATTTCAGTTCAACTTGGTGGCCAAGGTAGTCAAGAACATTATACCTTATCCAGATGGACAAAGTAGAGGACGAGACACACTTTTAGAGGCTTGGAAAAGCTATTCAACAAGTGGATGACAAGGTTTTATAAAGAAGACAAATGTGCAACATCTTGGTGGACAATTCCAAATTGCTTGGTAGATGAGCTTGATTTCTTAGTGTCTATGTGAAATATAGATCCAAAAGTTTGATTTCTTCACCAATAAAGACATGTCTAGCTATGGGACAACTAGTATGTGCAACAATATGATCATTATCCTTTCTATGTCTTTTTTTCAATGACGTGTTATAGCTACAACATATCCAACAACTAGTGTAAAATAGCAAGGAAATTTTTTGTTATTCCGCAACACCCCCTTTTTGAAAAAACCTATAGTTGTATTAGAGATGACGTCGTACACATTTACCACTAGTTTGGGTTTTGAGCTATATATTATTTGTTTCATGAACTGTATGAATATTGTATTTGTTATCTATGTGTGCAAGTCTGAAATTTATAAACTAGAACACTACCTTCAAGTATACGAGTGTGTGTACTATTATTGAAGTTGTCCAAGGAGAATGATATTATTAGGCACAAGAGTCATACTCTTCAACAATTTAGATCAATGTTAAATGTTGATTTTCTTTTAGTTTAAACTAACAAGCAAGTTAAAGGAAAATAGTAAATGATAATTACTTTGAGAAGGATTAAGAACATATTAAGAAGATCTTGGACATGGGATTTCACTTCCACATCATTACTTACATACAACCACAAAATTCAACATACTAGTCAACGTGCAAAGGAGGTTTTCTGTCATCACACACCTCCCGGTGACATGAGATGGTTCTAAATCCATATAGCACTCTTGTGCTTATGCTTAGTTTCAAACCGCAATTGTATGATCCTCAACATTATCCCAAATACTACCGTGGTCAATGATATGTTTTCAAGATAGCTACTCCTTAATTTTTAACATATCTTCACATATTATAGAAAGAAACATACAACATGCACGCAGGATGACCAGTCATGCAAATAAGTAAATAAAAACCAAAGCATATCTTGGAACAACAAATAAACTAGCATTAAACATGAAATTCAAGTTCACATATGTTATGACATGGGAGCTACTCTTCCATGCCCAAGAAACAAAGTCTACTCGTACATGGTGGTAAAGCACAAGTACAAGTAATGCAGTGTGAAACTAAACATGATTAGAGAAGGAAAAGAGTAAAGAAATCTATGAAAGAAGAAGAACAAGTAAGAACTCGGGCTTGAAGATGAAATTCGATTCTTACTGATGCTTCTACTTTAGCAACCTTCTCTCGCTAGGGGCTGGAGTGGAAAATGGACGTCATTGTTGCAATGTGCTAAGAGAAATGGAGTAGGGAAAGGGCTCTTTATAAAGTAGTTGTCTCTTCTTCTCCAAAATTGCCACCTTTCCCATCTTCTCTATTCTCTGGTCGAAAATTTCTTATAATGATGAGCGATAACCATCCCACATATGTTCTTTCATATTTAAAAATGAGGGACAACTATTATAAAAGCATACAAAAATCATCAGAGACATAACATGTCTATGAAATGACATAGTGTGTCGTCTTGAATAACTGACCTTGAAACTAATTTTCTCAAAGGATGCACTGTGTGCCATTGAGAGACACACCATGTTGATAAAAAGCTACAAATCTGGACCCAACTCGCACATCGTGTGGAAATAACACATGTCGTGTTGGTTTGAAGTAGTAGCTCCTGAGTTTAGAGGATGCAACGTGTGCATTTAACAAACACGGTGTCGTCTTGAAGCAGTGGCTTTGTGAATTCTTTGAATGAGTGGACACAACATGTCATATGGAAAACACACAATGTTGCTACTCGTCAGGGTGAAGTATGTATGTATATATATGCAACCAACATGCTATGTTCAACAATTGACACATCATGTCTCTATCATGAACTTGAGAAATTTCCTAAAGAATGTGCAATCACTTAGGGAATCCCACTAAGGTCGGATTTTGATTGGATTTACCCCATTTTCTTGTCAACATCATGTACATGTGGTCACAAACATTTAGCGAGTAAAGACAACTATAAAGTGAGAAATCAAGTATGATTAAAGGAAAAATGAGGTACAAAGTGGATTGAAAATGTATGCAAAAGTGGGTAAAAATTCTATATAATTATGCACATCAAATTCCCACTAAGCTTGAACTATTTCTTGTCATCAAGAAAAAAGGACATGAAAATATAATTGAAGAAAGTGTCAAGCACATGTACCGATCAAATGAAATAAAAGAAATGTATGAATCCAATCAAACCATAATCACTAGGTGTGCTATTAGCAAGAATTCAACTTAAACACCCAAGATATGACTTTTAGTTTAGCAAGAGTGTCAACAATCTAGATGGAATAATCAACATAACAAAATGAAGTAGAATTCAGAGGACCAACTCAAACAATTGGTGAATATGCAACCTGACACTCTCAATTATTAAGGATATAAAAGATGAAGTTTGAGTTAACATAAACAATCTAGAAATACTATCCTTTCTTTCAAAAAGAATATGGTAATAGGACATGGTTATGACATTCAACAACTAAAATAGTCTTATGAACATGTGGAATTCCAATTGGGGTATTTTACCCTCTTTAGGATGTAGCACCCAACCGTCATGGCCATGTCAGGCTTACACTAGGATAGCATGATACATGGGTGGTTTAGCCATCTTTTTATAGGGTATACATGTAAAATTTGAAATCAGCCAAGATAATCAAAAGTGAATGGGGTTCCACTTGAGAACCATAGGGCCTTAAATGAAAGTTCTTTCCCCAAAGCATAGAAGAGTTAACTGGATTGCATAATCAACTAGATTTCATTCAATTATATAAAAAATTCATGGATAGGGTGGTTGAAAGAACACAAAGAGTTTGTGAGGGGCATCTAGAATGCTAAACAATGTTGTAGTGTTGATTAATCCAAAAAGATTCCATCGTTACTTGTATTAGAGAATTAACAGTGTGAAAGATGAGTATGCATGCTAGAAGCGTAAACCAAAATGAATTGCTTGTTATTGAACAAAAGTTTCATTTAATTGATGCATGACTTGTACAATTTTCCTCAATTGATATTTCTCAATACAAATTTATACATACAGTTCATCATAAAGGGACTTCAACCCAAACAAAAAGAGCAAGCCTCAAATCATACTAGACTTTCTACAATTGAAAACAAAAACTAAAGCAAAAACTAGGAAAAAGGAAACACAAAGGAATATGAAACTACACTACTGGTTGGTTGCTCTCCCCCTAAGTTTGAAATTTGTAGTGTCCTCACTGCATAGATCAAACTAAGTGGTTTTCAACCGGGTACCTTCCATGGATGTAACCAAATGAAGGGCCAATGCCCTCATGTCCTGCTGGAATATCCTACCTCAAGGTGTCATCATCATTAGGAACATCAACAAATGTTGGCTCCTGTAGAGGTGGTAGTGGTGGTGGAGGCATGGCATAGTGACCTTGAGATATGTGCCGCATATCCATTCTCTGAATCACAGAATGCATCTCACTGTACTGTTGGCTTAGCTGGTCAAATCGAGTGTTATGCTGATCAAAACATTGTTGTACATATCCATAAATATGTTGCACATCTAGAATAGACCAGCTGTAATATGTTTGAGTGTCAGTTGAAGGAGGGGGAAGTGGTGCTGCAACTACAATGGAAGCTTCTGGTTAGTCTTTAGAATTAGCCCCCCATCAAAAATGAATTTCCAATTATCTTTATTGGTCAAGTTGACCTCCTCTAGATTAGGTACTCAATAAATTCTTCATGACCATGGAAATACTATCTGAATTTATTGGCATCTAAGTTGTCCCTAACAATTAATCCTAAGGAGATGATGAACTAGATGTCGAACTTATTCCTCATGTGTGCATCTTCCAATCCTGTCAATTAAACATTTACTTTGCGAGCAATATGTGTGATTAGTCATCCATTCATTATGTTTCAAGATTCTTACATCTGATAAGAAAGAAATGGTAGTGGATATAATGGCCAACATTGATCTTGAAATTGTGTAGCATTGCCCATACAAATAATAGGTCTTGATTTCACCAAACACCCTATGTTTTCTTTCGTGCAAAGACACATGTGCTAAGGATCCTGTATATGTAATAGAAGATAGGGTTGTGGATGTGTGCTGCTGTAGCAAGTTTAGCATCATGTATGTGATCTTCAGTGGTCTCCCTCCAAAAATCATCATTTTCAAATTGTTGAGGGTATGATAGGATCTCTCCATAATTATATTGAAATGCATCACTAAATTTGTTGAAGGTAAGTTTGTAACCATACCCAAGAAGTCAAAAGGTAATAATTCCAAATACTTCTTATGTCTTCCTTGGGTCATCTTCTGCATCTAGAGTAGTAAAAAATTAACAAGTCACTCGAGGATAAGTAGGAATTACACTACTATAGGTGTATTTGAGCCCTAATTCTTCAAGAAATCCCAAGACTTCATCGTTGAAACCAAGTGCCTCCAATCTCTCCTTGTAAGAAAAACATGTAGGTAAGACCCTACTGGTGATCACAATTTGGTAGGTCTCACATTCTTCCTTTGTGACATTGAATTGAGTTGATGATATGTAGGTCGGTGCGAAAGAAGATCTTTCTATGCTATGACAATTTTCTACTTGCTTGGCTGGGGCCATTAGTATTGAAGTGTTGCCTCTATATGGAAGGACATGACATGACTTTTTCTCTGAAGTTAACTTGCACATTGAAGATGACCCATGTGATTATGGCATGTGCACTAAGCTTACAACGTGTCCATGGGGTCACTAACCTTGAATAGAGGGATTCAGAATGAGGTAGGTGATGAGGGTGGAATACGGTGCCTGCTTAGAAGCCTACAACAAGCTTCAGTAGTGGAGAGGAGAAGAAGATGATTGGCGTGTGTCTTGTAGATGGAGTCGAGCACATGATGGCTCTAGCGGAGAACACGATTGCTAGAGATTGCTCAAACATGGCATGCACTAGGGCTTGATGTGAAAAATGTGTTTGGAATCAGGGTTAAAAATCCCATTTCAGTCCACCGAACATGGTGTGTCTGGGTAGACACACATTATGTCAACATTGTATATCAATCTTCATTTTCCATTTTTATATTACCTCTGTGTGATGACGACACGACATGTCTTAATTAAGATCTGACATGTTTTCTCCCAAATGGATTTCATAGATCAACCTCTTTATAGACATGGCATGTGTATAAAAACCACACGTCGTGTGAGTTTCTAGCAAAACACTTGAAATTTTTTCTTGAATGTACTTGTCATTGTGATTTATCACATTGTGTGTGTTTTTGCAGTGGAGCCCCATGTAAACAAGTGTAATTAATACACATCATGTGTGAATTAACACACGAAATGTTCCTTCTAGAGAATTAATGCTTGTAGAACCAATATTTGACACACAATGTATCCTTTCAAACACACTATGTTTTTTGAACTAAGCCCCTGAATTCTTCCTATCAGAATGTGACACGACGTGTTGTATTTCACACACGATGTCTCTGAGCTGAATTTTTTAGTAGTTTGATCTTTTTCTTTATTTTCCTTTTTACATGCAAAGATAGATATGAATAATATGAGGGTCTACGTTAGTACATTCTTAATGACAAATTTATTTTGAAAAAATGTTTTTGAGAAAATGCTTAAATGAAATATAACTTAAATATGGGGTCAACTCCCACAAGGTCCTAAGTTTAGAATTTCTCAGACTGTAGGGTTCCTCATTATTAAGGGGATTTCAAGGTGGAGGGCATGTGCTCTAATTTGAGGTTGGAAATTATTGAACTAAGGATCAACACCACTTTTTTAGCATATCTTTTATTTAGCCTGAAGATTTATGTTTGTTATTTGTAGCAAAAATATTCTTATGGACATCAATGTAGTTTGTCCCTTTATGCTCTTCGTCGAAACAATAAGAATCAGATTTGAAGATAATTTTCTCATCACCAAGCATTGTGCCAAATTTGTGTTGCATGAGGGAATTTGGCTTGTTTGAAAAATCATCACGTGGAGCAAGTGTTGGTTACTTGATTTGAGATTTAATTTCATTCCCTACATTGGAATCAACAACTTCATGTGATATTGTATTTGATGGTGAAGAATATTGTCCTATAGTAGATCCACTCCTCAAATTAACCCAAGTGAATATCTCCATTAAATTCATTTGCATTTTATTAGGTTAGATACCAAAAGGTGCTTTTTGATAGGCATGATCTTGTTGAGAAATTTTATTCTCCAACATCCTAGTGTGATTCACAATTCCATCCACCTTATAAGAAAGTTGTGAAATAGAATCCATTAGTAGCTCCCTTTGTTGACAAAGCTCATCATTTGATGAATTTGAGTTGGATAAGTGTCTTAAGCATGGATACCAAATTCGGCTTGAGCTACGAATATTATTGTTGCTAAATTGGATGAGGATACACATTTTGAGCATTGTTATTATTGTGATAAGAGAAATTTGGATGATCTCCCCAACCTGGACTGTGTGTTCAAATGATTATTGTAAGATCGATTGCTCCCATAATACTCTATTGGACCACTTTGTTCTATGGTTTCCTCCAATGGAATGAAAGAAGAATAGCTTGAGGAAGATGCTTGCTCAAGAACTTCACTTTCTTCACAATGTAAGTTAGTTGAAAAGGTAGATGGAATGTTTATGTCTTCAAACTTTTGGCACAAGGTGTTCAACCTTGTTGCAATGACATCTAATGCACCAATTGAGTGTAAGACAAGTTGCTTCCCAGAATCAATAGAAGAAAAACAAGTTTGATTGATCGTTGCAATGCTCCATTGGTGATGATTTATTGCCATGTCTTCTATGATAGCATAAGCTTCTCTATAGGATTTTTTCATTAAAGCTCCATTTGTTGAGATGTCAATAGACATCCTTGTGCTATAGAATAAACTATTACCAATTCTTGAGACCATGGTGAGAATAAAGGTATTGGAAATCTTTGAATCACTCCCAGGCCTCAAAGAGGGTCTCCCCATCTTTTTGAGAAAAATTGAGATTTGGCTCCTCAATTGTATTGTCTTGCTTGTTTGAAAATACTTTGTTAAGAAGACTTTGAGAAGATCCTCCCAACTAATAATGAAATTCCTTAGAAAAGAAGAGAGCCACACCTTGACTCTATCCTTCAAAGTAAATGGGAAAACAATAAGACAAAACCCATCAAAAGGAATGCCATTTATCTTGTAGGTGATTAAGTAATGCATAATTCAGATATATGTGAGGATCCTCCAAATGAGTCCCTCGAAATTTTTTCTTCTATAACATCTATACAATGGTGGGACTGACAAAAAAATCATATTCATGGATTGGAGGGATATTAATAGCCCCATTGATGTTCATAATAGAAGGAACAACAAATTCCTTAAGGGGATGATCGTCTTCTATTATTGGTTTATCTTGTTGAGCAAGATGCTCAGGCCAAGGTGGTGATGTTGAATGTGATGAATGTTGTAATTCCTCCAAATCTGATTGAGGCTCACTCCTTCTTGCTTTATGAAGGTTTCTAATAGTCCTACAAGTAAAGAAGGAGAGTGAAGAACAAAAATGAGAATGGAGGATACAAAAATATGATGATGATCATTATCACGATGAAAATGATGGTGGATATAATGTGATAAAGGTGTGATCAATTGGCTTACTAATAAACACTTATTCCCCTAACAAAAATATGGTTGCTCTTCGATAACTATTCCAAAAACTTGTTAACTATGTGCACAAGTCTTAAATTCATAAAATCAAACACTATTCTGTAAGTATACGTGTTCTTCTAGTATTGTCAAGGCCGTTTAAGAAGCAGGGTATTATTAGGCGTAAGAGTATTAAACTTCAACAATTTCAAACCAATTTCAAAGATTTTTTAGTTTTAGATTGAGTAACGAGAAAGATGAAGGAAATCAATAAATGCTAACCACTTAGAGAAGGATTAAGATCAGTCTGAGAAGATGTTGGATATGGTATTTCACTTCCACGTCATAACTTACATACAACCAAAAAATTCAACATACTAGTCAATATACAAAAGAGGTTTGTTGTTATTAGACACCTCCTCGTGATGTGAGATAGTTATAACTCTACATACTAATCTTGTTCTTATGCTTGGTTTCGAACCACAAACATTGGATCCTCAACATGATCCAAGCCACTCCCATGGTCAAGGATAGTTTTGAAGATAGATATTCCTTACTTCTTCACATATCTTCCCAGATAATAGAAAGAAGTATACAACTTTAAGAAGGATGGACAGTCATATAAATAAGAAAATAAGTATCGATGCCTATCTTTAAACAACAAATTAACTAGTATTAGAGGTGAAATCTGAGTTCACATAAGTTATGACATGGGAGCTGCTCTCTCATGCCCAAGAAATGAAGTTTACTCGCACATGGAAGTAAAGCACAACTACACATGAGGATTGTGAAACTAAACATGATTAGAGAAGGAAAAGAGCACAGAAATCTATGAAAGAAGAAGAACAAGTAAGAAATCTAGCTCAAAGACAAAATTATATCCTTATTTATGCTTCTATTCCTGCAACCTTCTCTTTGAGGAGTTGGAGTGGAGAATGCATACCCTTGCTACAATCTGTCTAGAGAAATAGAGTAGGGAAGAAGTTCTCTGTTGAGTAACCAACTCTTATTCTCCAAAATCACCTCCTTTCCTATATGCTCTGTTCTCTGGTCAAAAATTCCTTCAAATGGAGAGTATTAACCATCCCATTGGTGTCCTTTCATATTTAAAAATAAGGGATGTTTGCTCTAAAAAGAGGATAGAAATCGTTGGTGACACGTATGTCTGCGAAATGACATGATGTGTCATCCTGAATAACTAATGATGAAACTACCTCACTCAAAGGATGCATGACGTGTCATTGAGGGACACACCGTGTTGCTGACAAGCTTGCAAATATGGACCCAACTCGCAAGTCGTGTGGAAATAATGCACATCGTGATGGTTTGAAGTAGTGGATCCTGAGTTTAAAGGACACAAAATGTGTATTTAACACACGTCGTGTTGGTTCTAGCAGTGGTTTGATGAATTCTTTGATTAAATATATCATGTTGCTTCTCATTAGGGAAAAGTATGCATCTGTTTGCAATCAACACACCGTGTTCAACAATTGACACAACATGTCTCTGTAAGAAACTTTAGAAATTCCCCGAAGAATGTGCAATCATTTAAGGAAGCCAACTACGGTCGGATTTTGATTGAATTTACCCCCTTTCTTGTCAAAAACATGTACATATGGTCACAAACATGGAGTGAGTAAAGACAATTGTAAAGTGGGAAATCAAGCATGATTAGAGGCAAAATAATGTACAAAGTGAGTTGGAAATGTGTCCAAAAGTGGGTAAAAGGTCCATATAAATTATGCACACCAATATCCATGTTAATCACCTTATATCATATATGATATATATACATATTATATATGCACATTATATATTTTTGTGTATATATATATATATATATATATATATAGGGTCCATATTCAATACCCATGTGGGTAGCTACTTGTCCCCTATTTCGGTTATATTCTTTGGAGTTTCTTACTTTTGACATGTAGAGGGTTACGTTACCTTACGAATTGCTACTTTTCATGCATAGATAGTTACATTTGCAACAATAGATTCAAATATATATATACATACATATATATATATATATATATATATATTTGTTGTGTATTTTTTCCAGATTTACTTTTTTAGTTGCATAGTTATTTTTTTATCAACGTTGTTACTTTTTTATTCACAAAGTTACTTTTTTGGTCGATGACGGGTAGAGAAAATCCAGACTACCCATTGGGTATTGGATGAACACTCATATATATATATATATATATATATGGGTATTCATTCAGTGCCTGCGTAGGTAGCTACTAACTCCTAATTGGGTTACTTGTTTTGGAGTTTCTTACTTTACACATGTAGAGGGTTACTTTACATTGCAAACTGTTACTTTTCATTCATAAACAATTACATTTGTAATAGCTATAACAAATATACAATTGCATACTTATTTCATAGTTTTTGTAGTGTATTTTGCACAGTTTTACTTTTTGAGTCGAATAGTCACTTTTTTATCAATATAGTTACTTTTTTGTACATATAGTTAATTTTATGATCAAATAGTTACTTTTAGGGTGGCATGGTTAGCGAATTCTAGGTTACCCACATGGGTATTAAAGATAAGCCATATATATAAATATATATATATATGTATATATATACTAAATTCAGACATAGAATCGATCTAATCTCAATCGCCGAGGGCTCGCTACCAATGAGATCCATAGGTTGATCTTAAAGATAGGGCACTCATTGTACAGTGGTGGTTGAAGCAAAGGAGTGGAGATAAGAAGTTTCAGAAGACTGGTCAGACATGCCACCAAATAGAAATTGTTGATAAATATCAAAGGTGTAAATAACACATTACATGTGCAAATAAGGAATAATAAAATACACTTCAAATATATGGAAGGGAGTAGCACCCTCTACTCTCGCAAAGTGCTTATGACGAGGGAATAAGGCTAGAAGAGTGAGCACACAACCAGCTAATAGAGCCTCAGTAGCTTGTTGTGCATGTTAAGACTTCGATTTCTCTACAACATGTATGTTCGTTAGTCAGATTTGATAGTGAAAAATGAGATGAGAGATTTGGAGCAAATAGAAGAAAGATGAGAAAGCAGTTTAACCTACGTGGACCTACTCGACCCAGAGAATAGAGACACCCAGTTGATCTCATCGGGAACCTAGTACAAGTCCTGCACATGTGCCATGTTCAGGGACTGTGCTCCGCCTCCTCCACGACGATATCTGAGCAGGTCGATAGCGCTACCTTCTCCTCTTGGACCTCACTGATTTCCACTTCCCATGCTTCACAGGGTGTGCTGCTGAGAGGAGATGATAATGTACTACAATTTGTACCAAAATTGGTGCATAAGGTACTAGCATTATACAAACAAGCTAAAACTTGGACTTTTGGCTTTCCACATGCCACCACTTAGAATAATTCCCTCTCTTATGATACTAAAACACTTAGGACACATTCAACATGTGGAATATTGTAATTTAACCCTTCTCCTTCGGTAAATAGCACTTTACACTCAGACTATCATATAATGCACAAATAGTTTGCAATTAAGCTTTCACTTGAAATTAAACTTCACAAGGAGTCTTAATTACTTTTCAAAAGATTAGAACAAGTTTGTAAATAACTTACTTAAGTAAAACTTCTAGGATTAAGCCATAACCTAGGTCAGGGATGTTACAATTATAAACCCCTAATAATGATTTTGTCCCCAAAATCCGGGATGAAGGAAGATAATTGTTATATATGCATCATATCATCAAGTTTCCACTTAACGTCTTGATGTCCTAGAGATGCTATAGAACTTTTAACCAGTACAAAGACCTTCTAATCAAGGTTATCATAGAATTTTTTATACATGACATACATTCAATTGTCCTTTCCATTAATGGATGTAGTGTCAATTCTGTGTCAGGTAACACTTTCTAAGTCAGTGAAGTACTATTCATACCTCGAATAATTTAGGTGTCAAACATTATGGACTTATCACCTTCTCAACTTACAACTTTATGTGATAAGATTCTTGACCTTGGGAGTTTTCCATACTCCTAACTTAGTTTAGCAATTTTCCTCCAAGGAAAAGCTAGAGTTACGTTATGTCACCCACTTGGGACTACAAGTCTTATCATACATTTGTCGTGTCACTCTAATCTGCTAACACAACACCAAATTTTCTTATTATTTGTTCCAACTATCTGATTAGCTATTTATTTTCTTTCCATAAGGAGAGGCTACTTATCAAAGAAGGACTTATCTCATAGGTATCTCTAGATGTTATATATAAAGTGCCTCAATAGATTTAGGTAGGGATATTCTATGGAATTATATGTAGCTTGATAAGCTTTTCTTCAAAAATGATTCTACAATTGTTCCTTCAATTGATACATCCTTATCGATGTCATGTTTATGCAGAGCATAAACCCCTAACAAATGATATGCATACTATAGTTATCTCAAAGTTTCCCCTTCTAGGTAACCAAACATTATTCATTTTATCAGGAGTCATGTTCTTATTTTCTCATTCCATTGAAAGTTATTTGGATACTAAGATTCTTTACCTTGGTATCCATTATATGTGTCAAAAACACATCACATCCCCATCATTTCCATCTCTCTATTGTTAATACCAAATCCAAACATATAATACGACCTTTCTTTCATATTGGGACATTACTTATCACATATAACTTTGTCTTGGTATCAAAATTCAAGACTGGCTGATACTTTACAAAGTACCCATTTATAGATTACTTCTAATCCCTGCACATCAAGTGTCATAAGACTTACTTAATTGTCATGTCCCTACAAGGAAAGAACATAAGGAAACATATTCCGTTCTATCGCCCCATCATTATCCAAGGTTGTTTATCAAAGGAAGAAGATTACCATCTTCCTAATTATTGCATGAACTTTCAACTGTTCATGTGTCATTCAATCTTGTTTCATCTTAGGTCCCTTTCTATTAGCATAGGAATTATAAAGATGTTTACATGTCGCCATTCCTTTCTTTATTATTGTCTAGTATGTGCATGAATATTTTCTGACTTTATTTATTTCCACATCATTGAAAAGATCTTGATTTTTCACACATTCTTTATCGAACATGGATCATCTCCCTTGTCCCCTTTCTCTTTTCATGAGGATTGTACTTTTTACTTCCTCATACACATAGACTGGTTTGAGATAAACTCAGTTTCTATTTCATTGCAGTTAAGATGGGATGGAAATATCCATACCATATTTTTAGTTTCATGATTCTCTTTATATTGTCTCAAAATGACTACTTGATCAGAGTAATCAGAAAGATAACAATCTAAGAGTCTCATACTTACCTTGTCTTCAATAATTGAATACCTGGCCAGGGTATACAAGTATTGAGATTAGGTAGTATGCACCTTGTTTGTATCATATACCTTACTTTTATAGCATCAAAAACATAGGACTTAGCATCCCTGGATGTCTACAAGCATCTCTTTTACACATCATCCTCTCTTATACTGATAAAGGAAATTATAAAGCATTTTAAAGAGTACTGAGCAGAATGTAAGTTCTCATCTTCCTTATGTCCTCATAGGACTAATCAAAGGAATCTCAACAACAACTACTTTCTCATACTTAACAGATAAAATCATGAAATGACATATCAGAATGACACAATTTCATCTGACCTGTCTCAATTTGTGGATCAATTACTGTCTCCGACTGATTCATTGCATAGAATCATGTTGTTGCCTAATTCCAATGTCGTGCTCTATCGTTTGGCACAGATGGACTTGCTCAGGATGCATGTCCATGTCCTCATGTGCCACTTCTAAATGGTTCCTTTTGAGAGCCTTGTTGAGTCTGCCTCGGTGGTTGGTTTATTTCCTTCTTTCTTTTCAGACAAAAGGGTCTAATATGCCCAACCTATCCACAACCATAACATGTTCTATACGCATCCCCTGGTCTTATCGGCTTTATTACTGATGTAGAAGCTAAATCAAGAGTTCTAACTGGTGGAACATTATGTCCTTTGCACTTTCTTGGTAGTCACTGCCATGGTGCATTAGACATTTGTTGCATTGGTGGCATCAAAAACTTCCCCTTTTTAGAACTTCTAGGCATTTGTTCCCGAGTTTAGATAGATCTTTTCTTAACTTCTACTTCATCATCCTTTTTTGGACAACCCTTTATAAAATATCCTGGTTGCCTACACATGTAGCAAACTTTGTTTCCATGTCGTAACCTAATTCTTTCGACATTCTCTACTACTCCAACATAACTATGCTGATCAGAAATTCTGCTAGAGCCCAAAATTTCATTATTAAGGACTGGTGATCTAGGTTGCATTGCTTGTGTCTTATCCTTGATACACCTCAATGTTGTCATAACCAGTCTAGTGAGAGCATTAAAGTAGGGTTCTCTATCATGGTTGGATCAACCTGGAGATTCTCAGGTAGTCATTCTTCTCTCTCCTGATCCCTTGCACCTTCTCTTGGTGCAACAACATTACTTTCAACAATGTGTTCCTCGTGTTCTCCAGACATCTTTAAGCTTTAATATATCTTCTGCATAAGCAAATTTCGCTATAAGATATACTGGAGGACACTAGAATAGACTTAACACCTTAGTCCTATGTCTATGTAGACTCAGCGAACCTTAAGCTCTGATACCAAAACTTTGTGACAACTTGACATCAAATCAACTCATCACCAGTAAATAATTGTGGAATAACCATAAGGAGTGGATTAACAAAATCACTAAAAATTAAAACCATTTTACAAGGAGGTCCTCTTCTAGGAAACTCTTTTTAGAAGAACCAAAACTTTATACATATCCTAGTTCACATGGTACATGCACTGTATCATCTCATCTCGATGACAACATATAACAACTTCTCTGTCAAAACATATACTGAAGCAACATAAAACCTCAAGGCATACAAGCCAAAATCTCAGATCGTTCATAAAACCACTATGTATTGACTCCAAGGACCTGAGATTATAGAGATGACACATAGGACTTCTATCTATAAGACAAGACAGACAGGACACTCAACATGAGTTGTTATCGCTGTCCCTACTACCGTTGTTCTCCCTCTACAGAATGGTCTCTACCTCCTCGTGCATGTCCACCTAAAAATTGTGGATCCCACGGGGTGAGACAATTATCCCAGTGAGAGATATAACTCTCCATCGACAATATTATTATCACACGTAAGCAGTATAAAACTGAGCAAAGGTTCTTTTATATTAACAAGCAGGATTAATCACTATATAAAAATAATAGAGTAATCTCTTTTCTTAAAAATGATGCATCTATCTATTGTAAAGAAATAAACCATCTATTCATTTTACAAGGAATATAAATCAACATAAATAACATCTATTCAACTAAAATGTATAAAAAGGAGTGTACATCAACCAATGTCTTCTGTATTTAATCCTTAAGCAAATATGCTACACAGTTGATTTACATATTACAATCACACTTATGCCCTAAGGAGATGAAGTATAATGTTCATACTCCAACTGACCATGATTACGTTTAGTATCGAAACCATAGAAGGTCAATGGTAGATCCGGATGTCAAGACCTCACCCGTCTCGGTCAGTACGAGACAACTTAGCAGGACATCTCATGTCATCTGGTGGTAGGACATCTTGTGTCAACTTACAAATAGCATGTTGGGGTATAGTGGCATCTTTGGTATAGAGTTACAGCCGTAGCATGCACTCTCTTCGGGAGAAGACCACTGATCTTTCCCAGATTATAAGGATAAGGAAGATTATACATCAATTCCTCACCTAGTCTTGAGATTTTATACTTCAATCCCGATACCACTTAGAATGAAGAAGGATTTACACATCAATTTCTCATTTGGTAAGGATATTCACATCATCTTGTGATAAATAAGGAAGGTGTGACATCGATTCTTCATTGGGACGCATGGATATACTTCATCCTTCACCCCCACATATTCAAAAATATGCTCTCCGAGTTAAACTCATTTCACAATCAACAATTTCTAACACTAAATTGATCTATGGTCAGGGCAACTACATGATGAGATTTACACTAGTACAGGAATGGTCTGTAGCGTCGGTTTTTTTAAGCCTGTAACGTCACTTTATAATCAACGCCTAAGTGGCCGTCGCTATAGAATTTGCTCTATAGCGTAGGTTTATTTAACCAAATAAAACCGACCTTACAGAGTAAACACCGACGCAAAAGGTTGTAAAAAATCTGACCTAGGCGAGAAAAAAGGATCCTGTAAGGTCGGTTATTCGAAAAAACTGACCCTGTAAACATTCTCGGTCGAGAAAATTGTCGACCGAAATATTTTCGGTCGACAACTTTCTCGATCGAGAGAGTTTACAGGGTCGGTTTTTTTAAAATAACCGACCCTAAAGATTGAATAAACATTTTAGTGTAACACTCGGTTGAGATAATTATCGACCGAAATTATTTCGGTCGACAAACTTGTCGACCGAGGGGTACACTGAAAAACGTTTATTCAATCTTTAAAGTTGGTTTTTGTAAATAACCGACCTTATAGAGGAAATTTAGAGTCAGTTTTCTACAAAAACCGATGGTAGATGTTATATTTCAGTCGAAAATTTTCTCAACCGAAGAGTGTACACTGAATTCAATCTTTAGGGTCGGTTATTTAAAAAATCGACGCTAGAAGTTACGATTTTTTTAAAAATTTCTGCAGAAATTGAAATAGAACAGAAGAACAAGAAGATTCATATATTCTGGGAGAGGGGAGCATTGATGCTCAACCGTCACCATTCAAAACCACAAGTTCATAACAAAAATGATTCATAATCACATCATAATTTTCAAAATGATAGAGTGCAAGTCTGAGATGATATTAAATAGATACAAAAGTAAATATGAAAGAGTACTCAAACCACATACATAAATGGAGCTGACATATTTAATCCAATGCTATATCGACTTCATTTAGAAAAGACTTTGACCACTCCTCTCGGAATTCATCCAAGTCCACATGTGTGTAAGGCTGAGTTGTAAAGATCTGTAACAGAAAATGCACATGCTAATATTTTATAAAATGACTACAATCACTTGTAAATTTTTGATGTTATTCTTTATTACCTGACTTATAGTCTGAATGTCATGTGATGCTTGTTTGACAATAGCTTGCATATATTTCATTACATAGTAGCCACAAGCCCAGTCATTATTTTGCATAGGACACTACAAATAACAAATTATACTTAATGTTAGTAAACTACTATAAACAACAATTGAGATAAGAGTATAAGAGTTGACATATATTACAGTTGAAAATTAATACATATAAGAGTAAGCAGTTGTCAAAATAGCTACCTTGACATTTTTTAAAGTCAATGTCTTTAATTTTTTGGGTATTTGTCCTCCAGCTTCACGAAAAGCCTTTATACCCCTATCAATTAAACGATAGTTGGTAAAATAGAAATTCTAAATAGAAATATCATGTTGAAGCATTGATTAAATTTATGCTTACTCCATAGCTGGAAATTTCAGTTTGTGACTCCTTGTTGTTTTACCCATTGGGTCAAGATAATAAAGAGTCATCAATTTTGGGGCAATCACCACTAATTCCCAATGTCTAGCTCTGAGTAAGAATAAAACAAACATTAAAATAAATAATTTTATTCATTATTAAAATTATATTGAATAATAATACTTACTAGACATTAAAAGGAATTAGGATAATTTCCTTCCCCTCACTAGCAAAATATTTGAATGCATCAGAGAAGTACTCATTCACATCCTCAATATGTGTCTCCACCTAACTAGTGACCGAAGGAACTAAGAATCTAACATTCTTTATATCAAAGTTTGTGGGCTCGGTATATAAATGGATGTTAAACATTTGTAATTATTTTCATATGTAGAAATAAGCTAAAATGTGTATTGGAATTTTCTATATATATTGATAGATCCTTACCTTATCCATACTTATATTATCGAAGTATTCAGCCAATCATACCAGAACAACTCTATAATATCATCAAGAAAAATATAAGTCTCAAAGTCCCTCCCAGCTACATCTTCTGTTAAATTGACCAACATATGTGATCCCGAGCTTTGGTTGGCTAAGTATCGACACAAACATTTAGATTTGCTTCCCAATTCGTTGAATGTAGCTTCGGGAATGAAAGATGGCTTGGGCATAGGAGGACGACTAGTAGAAGTTTTACTTTTTGGTTTACAAACTTGTTAATTAAATTACATACTTATATTACATGAGTTCATATATGTAGTCAAATATGAAAAATATGGTAGAAATAAGGTATACCTTGTCATTGATAACCAAGTGTCTAGGCCAACCCACCATAGCACCCTCAGCTTCTTCAACTGTACTATATTTAAGATTAGGTATGGGTAGTGGTTTGTCCCCCATTCCGTCATACACAAGATGGATGGACACACGGAAAATGTCATCAGTAATTTGTTGACAATGCAATGTACCACCAAGGTTGTACACCTTGCCTGCTGCCACAACATTATATTATGGAACCTCCACTGCAAGTTTACAGTTCATACCAACCTAGATTGAAATAATATAAGTTATATAAGAAATAGTAGAACGGATACATGTTACAACTATATATATTATCATATATTTATCATACTAATAACACAACATATAGAACAAAAACTTACTGCAAATTGTTGTGGTGGGTCATCGGGAGTGCTCCCATGACCTTCTACAACTAGAGCATGGGCTTGTACCTCATCAATTGATAGACGCGTGGTATGAATAGGTTGAGAAGGTTGAGTAGGCTAAAATGAAGACATTATTTCTTTTAATTTCTACGCTACTAATGCTTCAACATCCTCTTATGTAAGACCTCCTGCATGGCCTCTTTTAGATTGCGAAGGGCCAAAATAAGACTTGAATCCTATGCCAGCTCCTAATCCCCTAACACGGCCAGGATGCTCCTTCGTACCAAGAGCTACTGCTAGTTCATCCATGTAGCTAGTTGGGATGAACTTTCCTTCCTTCCTTTGCTCGTGGAGATCAATCTATTCATAGTTAATAAAAATATTAAATCACAATATCAATTAGATATAAATAAATCTAAGTTTGTGGGAGTTACTCTTTACTTAGTTGGGATAAACCTACCATCTTTTGTGCCACCTCCTTAGTTGCAGGTTTGACAATTTCACCTGCTCGATTCTTTGTAGCATCAATCCATGTCAAGTGTCGGGGTGGTCGCTCAACTTGAGTTGTACTAGATTCTTCTCCAGAAGAGGATTTGGCAGTTTCCTATGTTCCTCAGCAAATCTGATAAATTCATCAAGACCTTTGGCAAACTCTGGAGTGCAACGATTCTTGATAGACATCCAACTTCGATCAATTTTCTATATCACATTAAAATTAATTATAAAACTAACCATTTAATATTGATACTATAATAATTTGTAAGTTTTTATTGATAGGAAGTTAATTACTTATATACTAAAGTGTACCACCTATCCCATTTTTGAATATTTAATCTCACTAGTAACTGTATAATGTATGTTTAGTTTTGAAGAAAATTTCAGCAGCATTTCCCCTAAGTTCTCCAAGTACACCGATGTAAATGGCAAATAACCACTCACATATGTACCCAAAGAACAAATGAAGAAATCCTACTGAAATTTTCTACAAAATTAAACATACATTATACAGATACATCCTAAGTGAGATTAAATATCCAAAAATAGTCTCAAACTGGGGACTATCCAAAGTTTACTCCTAATGAGTAAATTTTGAATGGGTTTCTAAGTTAATATATAAATGCATTATTTTCATATTTATATATTAAGTTAAACATCATGCATCAACCTTAAAGTGTCAATCTAGGAGTACACATGTCTAATCTAGTATTAATTTCTAGAATTTATATAATGATTACATATGAAAAAAGACATGTTTTTATTATTGGGTTATCAAATCATATAAAATGGAAAATACTTGTACAAATTAGCAAAGTAAGGCCGTTTCCAACAGTCCAAAGATTGAAATCATTATAATATTCAGAACTATTTGTGAACATTATAGAAAATATGATTAAAACATTTATGGCTCCCACATAAATAAGGAGCAGGTCCACTCTCGGTCGATAATTAGTCGACCGAGAGCCCACCTGCGCGCAGCATCCAGGACCACTCCCGATTGATGAATTCATCGACCGAGAGTGGTCCTGGACGTTGCGCGCATGTGGGCTTTCGGTCGACTAATTGTCAACCAAGAGTGGACCTGGACGCTGCAATGGCGGCGGGCGGGAATGAAGGAAGGCGAGAATGAAGGAACGAAGGAAGCGGTGAACTTACTTGAAAATGGCGGTGACCTTCATGGAGGATGAGACGACCTTCACAGAGAGGCGGCGACCTTCATGGAAGTGTGGAGAGGCGGCGACGACGAGCTCTTTTCGTAGAGAGGAGGCAAAGTTTTGGCGGCGCAGAGAGGTGGCAACGTCTTCACGTACGGACACCACGATCCTCTTGGCGGCGTGGAGAGGTGGCACGGCTTCACGACAACGGATTCACGGAGAGGAGGCAAGGCATTTGCAGCAGAATGACACAAGAAAAAGCAAGGGCTTCGCGGCACCGTTGGAGAGAAAAAATACAACAGAAAAGGTTTTCACGGGAGGAAGAAAGACTAGGTTTCGGCTTTTTCACGGAGAGAAAGACCTGTAGCGTCGGTTAACACAAAAAAACCGACGCTAAAGATAAATGGTGCCCGTGTCGGGTTATTTAAAACATTCAAATGCATTCTCGATCGACTAATTTGGCGACCGAATGGTTATCGGTCGACAATATTGTCGACCGAAGAGACCTGTAGGGTCGGTTTTAAAGAATATCCGACGCTATAGGTGCTTATATGAAAGAAATTTAACTCTTTCTCGGTCGACGATTTTATCGACCGATGGTTATCGGTCGACAAATTCGTCGACCGAGATGGAGCAAGATTTCCTTCGTATAAGCACCTCTAGGGACGGTTTTTTCCTTATAACCGACCTTAGAGGTGCTTATACATGTGTGAAAAACTAAACCGGATCCTAAGTTTATCTCAGTCGACAATATTGTCGACCGAGGAGGTCTTTAGGGTCGGTTATAAGAAAAAAACCAACCCTAGAGGTGCTTCTATGAAGGAAATCTGGCTCCTTTCGGTCGAAGAATTTGTCGACTGATAACCATTGGTCGATAAAATCGTCGACCGAGAAAGAGCCAGAGGTGAAATCTGGCTCTTTCTCAGTCGACCAATTTGTCGACCAAATCGTTATCGGTCGACAAATTCGTTGACCGAGGATGCGTGAACTAAACTGGATCGAAAATTCATGTTGGTCGACAATATTGTCGACCGAGGAGCGCTTTAGGGTTGGTTATAAAGAAAAAACCGACCCTAAAGGTGCTTATACACGTGAAATATGGCTCCTTCTCGGTCGATGAATTTGTCGACCGTGAGAGCTCTAAGGTGCTTACACAACCCTAATAATGATATTATGTGAAACCCTAATATATGGTGATGTCGTATGAAACCCTAATATGGGATAATGTTATGTGAAACCCTAATATGGGATGATGTTATGTGACACCCTAATATGGGATGATGTTATGTGAAACCCTAATATAGGGTGATGTTGTATAAAAACCCTAATATGGGATAATGTTATGTGAAACTTCAATATGGGATGATGATATGTGATACCCTAATTGATAAAGATGGGAAACTCTAACCCTAATGAGGGAATAGTGATGTTATTTTTGTATTGCATGATGTTGATATGAAATTGATATGGTTGATATGAAATTTAGATGCTTGTGTAACAAGTATATATATATCTTGATTACCTTGGTCAGATGACCTAAAGGTAATAGTTACCTGATAAGTGATCACCATGTTTAGTGATGAACTAAGGGTTTGAATACCCAGATCTAGCAAATGTGATATTGGTGGTATTTAGGAATGTGAATTCCCAACAATGAGACAAGGATTGAGATCCAAATTCTTTATAATGTTTTGAAAAGTACTAAACTCAATCCAAAATTCATGTCGGTCGACAATATTGTCGACCGAGGAGCCCTTTAGGGTCAGTTATAAGGAAAAAATGACCCTAAAGGTGCTTATACATGTGAAATCGGGCTCTTTGTCGGTCGACGAATTTGTCGACCGAGAGATTATCGGTCAACAAATGCGTCGACCGAGACGAGCTCTAGGGTCAGTTAAAAGGAAAAAACCGACCCTAAAGGTTCTTATACATGTGAAATATGGCTCTTATTCGGTCGACGAATTCGTCGACCGAGGAGCCCTTTAGGGTCGGTTATAAGGGAAAAACCGATCCTAGAGGTGCTTATACACATTAAATCTGGCTCTTATTCGGTCGACGAATTTGTCGACCGAGGTGCCTTTTAGGGTCGGTTAAAAGTAAAAAACTGACGTTAGAGGTGCTGAACTACACTGGATCCAAAATTGATATCGATCGACAATATTGTCGACCGAGGAGCCCTTTAGGGTCGGTTATAATGGAATAACCGACCCTAGAGGTTCTTATATACGTGAAATCTGGCTCTTATTCGGTCGACGAATTCGTCGACCGAGGAGCCTTTTAGGGTTGGTTATAAGGAAAAAACCGACCCTAGAGGTGCTTATACATGTTAAATTTGGCTCTTATTCGGTCGACGAATTTGTCGACCGAGGTTCCCTTTAGGGTCGGTTAAAAGTAAAAAATTGACATTAGAGGTGCTCAACTACACTGGATCCAAAATTGATATCGGTCGACAATATTGTCGACCGAGGAGCCCTTTAGGGTCAGTTATAATGGAATAACCGACCCTAGAGGTTCTTATACACATGAAATATGGCTCTTATTCGGTCGACGAATTCGTCGACCGAGGAGCTCTTTAGGGTCAGTTATAAGGGAAAAACTGACCCTAGAGGTGTGTATACGTGTGTGAAGGCAAACTGGATTCAAGATGTCTAATTACCCGCATTTTTTGTAGACATATAAGGTCGGTTATTTGAAAAAACCGACCCTATAGATTGAGGCACGAATCCAAAATCAAGCAAATTTTTGCCGCGGGAAACTGTAATTGACTTTCTAATCCAATTTTCTATAAGTTCGCTTATTTTATGAAAACCGAACCTATAGAGATGCACTACAAGGTCGGCTATTTTAAGAAAAGCGACCCAAGAGGTCTTAAGTGGTGCCCGCATTTTTATAGACATATAAGGTCGGTTATTTGGAAAACCGACCCTATAGAGTTACACTACAAGGTCGATTTTTTTAAGAAAACTGACCCAAGAGGTCTTAAGTGGTGCCCGCATTTTCTTTAGACATATAAGGTTGGTTATTTGGAAAAACCGACCCTACAGGTAGTGACGTTATAACCCATTTCTGTACTAGTGTTAACTTGATTAATTAGGTACATTAAAGTATCTTTTAGCATCAACCAAGTTTCAAACATGAATTATAACAGATGCTATAAAGAAGGTAGTAGTAAGTTTAAGATCGTTGGTACACTTTGAATGTATGACACTTGGGATCTCATTCCCTTATCACAATAATGGGAATTCTCATTCCTTCACATCATCATCATCATGATTACTGGATCTGGGTATTCAAACCCTTAGATCATCCCTGAACATTGTTACCTCTGTAACATGTAACTATTACCTCTAGGTCCTCAGACCAAGGTATTCATCGCACTTGTTGTACAAGTATTTCACATAGCTCACATGGTTCATTAAACATTTTGTCACCTCTTTCTAGGCAACAACTATCTTTTAAGATATCAGACTATATAATCATTATACTTTATTGTATAGATATTTAACATGGCTCACAAGTCTCATTTAAATCTGTATCATATAAAACAACATAGCTCATTCCTGGCTATGCTCATCATCTCATGATTCTTGAATAGTTTTCACTTCATGGTAGAAACTCTAGCAATATATTACATCATTATGCAATCCAAGAGAAATACATCCTTCCCATTATTAGGGTTAGGATTGCCTATTTTAACCAAATAGGGTTTCAAATTCACATCATCATTATGTGATATATGAGAAATGCATCCTTCCCATTATTAGGGTTAGGATTTCTCAATCTAACCAATTAGGATTGTAAGTGCATACCATCACCCTTAATTAGGGTTAGGTTATCCCCTTATTAATCAAATTAAGGATTCAAGATCATGTTATCAAGAATTAAACCCTAATTCATACTCCGCTCAATTTAGGAGTATCGACATATATTCATTACACGATTGTTATTCAAATATAAGTTTCTCTTTCATCCTCACTAAGATTTTGATTGCATTATACTTTTATTAAGTTAGCTCTATTCTCCACTTTAAGGTACATCAAATCACCATTATCAATTTGCACTAAACTCATTACCCTTTTAATGTTGCATTTAACACATAACATAGGTCACTCAATCAAGCATATATGAATGAATTTTTTCCACCATATCGGGTACCAAGATGTGCATATACTATCATATTGTGCTTAAGATACAACCTTCACACCATATCATGTATCCATCTCGAGTTACCTATCACTTAATTCTTATCATCTCAAATTAGAGATACATGACCTCATATCATTTATGAGCTGGAAGCTTGTCCTCATGTCGGGTATAAGGATATATTTGATTCCATAGCATGCATAAGGTTTGCACTATATCGGGAATGGGGTATATGCCTCCTCATGGTATGTTTTAGTAGCATACACACTATACCATCTTGGGTTCCCATATTGGATTTTCATATCGGGTCACCATTTTGGTAACATATTGGGTTACCATGTTGGGTAGACCCTTAGGCTCATAACCTTTTATACCTTCAAGGATAAGTTCTATCATATAATTACATGACAAGATAGTTGAAATGTTTTACAATAATTCATTACACAAAGGATAGGGTATATCGAGTTTCAATCTATCATCTAGGGTTTTCAATCATATCGGGTAGAGTAGACCATAACGTGTGAAACCATATCATGTAAAAGGTATAACCTTATCCTTGTATCGTGTATAAGGTGCAATTAGGTATCACTCATACCGTTTATGGGATATCACTCATCTCCATATCGAGATACCCATCATCTTGGGTTTGCATATCAAGTTTCAGATCATCAACCAGGGTTTCCACCCATATCGGGTTAGGGTATAATCCTAACACCATAACATGTAGGAGGTGAATACTTGACCCTATATCATGCTCATAGTGTATATATTTTTACTAATATTGCCCATGAGGTATACAGTCCTCACCATATCTTGTTTATGGTGTGTACATATCAACATGTCGAGTTACTTATCACCTAGGGTTTTGATATATCGTGTGGAGTACATGCTTGACTTCATGTCATGCATAGGATGTATACTTGACCTTATATCATGCAAATGGTGTTTTCTTAACAGCATATCTTGTACAAGGTGTGCACTTCATCATCATAACGTGCAAGAGGTACCTACTTATCACCATATCATGCTAGTAGTGTATCCTCCTCACTATATCGGGTAGAGGGTCTTCAACCCAATATCGGGTTTGGCTTTGATGATGTCATGATCATCAACCTCTACATTCTTGTTTTTACTGTTCTAGATCATGGACAATAGTCCTAAGATACTTTTGGAACTCAAACGAATATCAATTAATCAAAGGAATTCGAAATTGAAAGTAGATCATCAAGTTCAACAATATTGAAGGTGAATAATAACATAGTTGGGTTCAAGTTATATAACCCTCCTTATGAACAACTTCAAAGCTACAAGATCCAAAGATTCACGTTACTAAGGTTGAAGATGAGATTATCCAAGGTCCAAGGCTCGTTCACAACTCCTCTATATACAAGAAATCACCATAGTTAAGAACTTGGTGAAGAAGAAAAGAGAGGAATATCTATAACCTGAAATCATGCTTCAACCAAGGTTGAAGATGACTAAAGCCTTACCTTAATCTTGGTGCTCGAACTCCCCTTCCTCATTGAGCTACTATGCACGATATGTAATAGGGTATGCATGATATATCCAAGAAAGAGAGTTGTGGGGTTATTAAACTTCCATTAGTAGGTGGAAGAAGAAGTATATATACTTGGGGTTCATGAAAGAGAATGTATAAGAGGTGTCTTCACCAAATGCTACTAGGTGACACGTGGCCATGCATGGTTGAAATGTGTCCATGCATTCTCTTACATTTATCTTGACATGCAAAAGTCTAGAGGATAATCTAGAGATGATATTTCATCCATCCTTTATCTTGTTGGATAAGATATCTCATCTTTATCTCACAAATAATGCAAACCGATACATTTTTTGTAAGGAGCATATAACTCATCATGGATTACCTCCCTGAGGTGCTTAGGTCATCACGGACTTTTCCAAGAGTCGACAAACCGATATGGGATCCCCTTTATGGCTCCTTGGCCGATAGGCATTCCCATTTCTAGTCTACAACTCGATACAACTCAAGTAAGGGCTTCAAATTCAATCCTTTCTTAATCTTTTCATCACCAAGAGTACCATTACTCAAAGATGGTTTAAACATGGCATATGCTTATTTATATCTCCTCTAAATGATACACAGAGGGAGTAGGGACACACTAGAGGTTGTAAATTTCTTATTAACCCTACATTTTGGGTAAATTACAATTTGTACCAAAATTGGTGTACAAGGTACTAGCATTATACAAACAAGCTCAAACTTGGACTTTAGGATTTCCACAAGCCACCACTTAGAATCATTCTCTCTTTTATGATACTAAAACACTTAGGACACATTCAACATGTGACATATTGCAATGTAACCCCTCTCCTTGGGTAAATTGCACTTTACGCTCAAACTATCATATAATGCGCAAATAGTTTGCAATTAAGCTTTCACTTGAAATTAAACTTCACAAGGAGTCTTAATTACTTTTCAAAAGATTAGAACAAGTTTGTAAATAACTTACTTAAGAAAAACTTCTAGGGTTAATCCATAACCCAGGTCAGGGATGTTACATAATGTCCACGTCATGATATCCCTTTATGGAAGCATGTTCAAGCTTTCTATTCCAGTCTCTATCCAAAGTGTCAAGCCACAGTAGATTCTTCTTGTAGAGGTGTTTTTATGACAACCACCCAAGGATTCATGGTTGTTGTTTTACCAATTTGCGGAAAATTCAAGAAAATAAGATTATATAATGGCTAATGACGGGGACCGAATCTTTAGTGTGCCACATTCAACTTCTAATGATTCAATCTCACAAATGATGAAGGATCTTGAGGAAATGATGAAACTCATGAAAAATCAAGTGGGAAATGCTCCCCGCCATTTTTTAACTACATTGGTTCTACTGAAGGAGAAGTGAAGACACTTCACTCCTATAACTACCCAAAACAACAAAGTTTGAGATACAGCTCAAGGTTTGAGGAAGAGGTTCTCTTTAGATTGAAAAGATTTGATGATGTGCAAAAGAATGTTGCAAGGCTTGAAGAAAGAATAGGAAAGCTATATTCCATACTTTCTCTCCAAGAAGAAAAATTATCTACAAGGCTCGTAATGAGTTTCAATGAAACAAGTGGACCTATGCAGTCCTCTCAAGTTCTCTGTAGTCCACCTCCCATGAAAGTGCAACCCATACACCAATTCCAATGCTATCTGAAGCCTTACAAACCTCCACCACCTTCATCACCACAACTTTCCTACCACTTCACCTTCCACCTCAATTCCCTCCTCCACCTCAATTTCAATACCAAGTGCCACCATGACCTCCTCCATAGCTACAGCATGATCCCTCTATCCACCATGTGCAAGGTAGTGTTATGACAGTTCTAAGGAGTGGGAAAACTCTTGAGCAGACCACAAGTCAAAGAGATGTTGACAAAGCAAAGCAAAGGAAGCCAAGTGGTGATACTATGATTAATATTGTTGAAGATGCTTTCATGATTCCCCATGTTGATTATGTGATCCCTATTGTCCCACCTCATGTAATTCCACAAGAAAATCATGATTCAAGTGGGTCAAAAGCAAGTTAGCCACCATCCCCTGAAGCATTAGATGAGCCCCCAGTTGTAAAAAAAAAAGGAAAAAGCACAATGTTGACATTCTAGAGATATTCTGGAAAATGAAGGTGAATATTCCATTCTTGAATGCAAACAAGAAAGTCTCATAATATGCCAAGTTTCTCAAGGATATGTGCACCTTCAAGACAAAGTCAACGGGGAGGATACCAAAGAAAATCAAGTTGAAAGAGTAAGTGAGCTCAATCATACAACACTGGAAGAGGAAAACCTAGGAGCCCCTTTCATACTGTAAAAGAGAGAAACCACTTCTTTACTAAAAATTTGAAATATCAATCCTCAATTACCAACATACTCAAAAGGTATGTTGAAATGGGTGTAAAATTTTCAAATCTTTATTTATATGGAATACGAAAGACCATTGGAGAGTAGTAGATTAAAGATTACTAACAATATTCAATTTCATATAAAGGATTACAAAAATACATCAAATTCTCCCATTAGGGTTTACATCAAGATACACAAACATGATCTAGATAGAGGGAAGTCTAACTACTACAATCTTGTCTCCAAGTCAACATCTCCATCAACCAAGTCCAAGCCAAAAGCTAAGATCTTCTGGTCTTATCCATCACCTTGCTCAGCACCTGGGTGGTTGGGAAGGCACCCAGCAAAAGGGAAAGGGAAGAAAAGTATGTGTCACAAAACTAGTCTTGGATAACAAGATAAGTAAAGTAAAAAAAACATGCTAGGGTTCATCAAAACATGAAGACAACAAGAGTATGAGGCTATATTCAAAAGAAACTTGCCATTAACAATTATATTAGAAAAGGATTGCATGTAAGATAATTATGTCTACCTAACTTAGTAGGGTTGAGGCACCGACTGGACCTCTAACCTATAGGTGAGGGGAGAATAAGACATTCCTAGTCACCTACACAATAATATGGGGAGAATAAAAGCATTCCCCACAACGATCAAGTACATGTCCTCTGTGGGTGGTTGTACATAAGTACCGCTACTTTAAATTAAATAGAATAAAAACATTCCCCACAATGATCAAATAGTCATGGCAAGAATAATCATATGAATCAATAAGTATAGCAGTGGGGTATAAGACCCAAATAATATGGAACAATAATCTGATTTGAGGCACAAGTAATTAGGGTTTCAAGAAAAGAGAGTTCAACTAAGCCTCATTAGGGAAGAATAGGTTAAGGTATAAGATTTCCCAACTAAGGTGTTTGATGCACATACCTCTTCCTTAGAGCCCTAGAAATCACTTTTCAAATCCCTAAGTAAGATTGGAGTCCGCTTGTCCTAATATCATTATCATATCCTTGTATTAGAACTATGTACATTCTTTAAAGACTTAAAACCTCAAAGTTACCAACTTTTTACACAAACCATCGATTTAGGTCCTAAAATTATCACCATTGTCTTAATTAGGTGTTTCTGATCAAAATAACATATAATTTTATATATTTTAGAGATATAAAGATTAAAGTGTATTTTTGGTGATTTTGAACTAATTAGTTCATTTTCTAGAAAATCACCTTCGACAAAACTCAAAACCATGTCTCAAAAACATTTTTATTAGAAATATCACATTTTTATGAATTCAGAACATATTTTCTTTTTATTTTTGGACAAGGGATTTAAGAGTTATGAATTTTATAAAACCAGCCAATAAGAGCATGCCATGTAGGCAAAAGCGATCATAAAGGACTAAAGAAAAGCAAAGAGGAGACCCACCTCACTGATTTGGCCCAATCTGGAGTGACCAAGTCACGTGGTCAAAGTTTGGATTTGACTCATCTAAAACAAAACAAAACCAGACCAAAAGACCTTCGTACCCTTGCACGAGAAACAAAAGAAAGAAGAGAGAAGAGGGGCAAAAAGGAGAAAACACATGGGGGCTTCTTCCCCACACCCTGCACGTCATGGATTGTAGCAGTAAAGTTTCTTGCTTGGCCGTGATTGGATGAATCCATATGCCACCATGATTTGTCGAACAGAGAGCGCTAAAACAAAGAGTAAGGTAGACCGAACTGACCGCATGTGTCAATTTGCATGTTGGCACCGCCATGATCCCGTGAGAAATGCTACAAATCATGGAGGAAAACTAGGTCGTTCGTGATTGAGAAGGTGGTGTGCGAAGAAATTAACAGAGGGGATAGATGCAGAAAGGTGAGCCAAACACAAGGGAACAATCATCCATATATATACCATATTCTAGGGTGACATCAGGTTGGTTGTGAGAAAGATCTAAGACAAGCTTTGAACATTTCTTGAACACGAAGAAATAGGCCTCGACCAAGGGGTCTTTGGGTGTGGAATCCTTCTCCGAATCTAACGCAACAAAAATCAAGGAAAATGATCGAGAAAAACCCCAAAAATTGGCCCCTCTGGCCGCAGTTACTGCTCACCCTCAACCCGCAAAGGCGATGACACACATGTCGTCTGATCGTCGATCCAAAGGCTTGGATCGCATGTGCCAACTAAAAAAAGTGTGACATTTAATTCTATTCCAAATAGATTTCGAATAAAGTGCAAATGTAATTATTTCCCTTTTCTCTCTCCTCTTTTGAGGGTGCAAATAAACTCCAAATTTAATAAAAATTGACACCCTGATTGATTTTGAGGTATAGAAAATGAATATGCAATTATTTTTGACTTTTGGGAACTTGAATGGTTTAAATAATTCAAAACACATTTTCTCTTTCCTCCTTCATTAATGACTCTAAGATTATCCAAATATGATGAAATTTCACCCACGTGTCCCAATTAATGTCATAGATATGATTTTGCATATAATTGATCATGTTTATGTTATTTATTTAATTAATTATGAAAATGAAGGTTCTACACACTTTCTCTCTCCTACTTTTACACATCATCCAAACTCATCCAAATTAGTTGAAAACTTGCCTAAAGGATTATTTTCATATTTAGATTACAAATTTGGAATTCTTTTCCAATTTGAGAACATTAGATATGTGATTTCTCTTTCTTGGCCTATTTCTTTTTTTCCTTTAATTAAGGCTTTTATACATATTTATATTTTCTAAATTGGGTGATGCATGGCCCTTAAGTATCTTTTAGTTCAAGAAAATGAGTTGAATATCAAATTATCTCGTGGGTTTCCTATTTGTGATTTTTGGAACAAAATATTCCATATTATCTCCAATTATTACATTTATCATCTCCTTTATGTATATTTTGGGATTTCCTTTCTTTTTCATATTCTAAAAAGTCCTAGAAAGTTATAGCACGAATTATTTTACTATTTTTATTACTAAAGTGGACAATTGGACATCAGGCCCATTACTTAGACTTCTACTGGGGTAATTGTGCATTAAACCCCTTTATTGGCATAAAAGGTGAACAAATGTTCCCTAAACCATTATGTTCTCCACAAATTAAATGGAAAGACCAAGAAGGATATAAAGGAAAGGAAAATATGGGAAAGAGGGCCAAAAGGCAAAATGTCTGGGATTCAGTATGTTACAACACTCCAACCCTTAAAGAGGATTTTGTCCCCAAAATCACAAGCAAGGGTGAGTGTGCAACATCACATCACAAAACTCCAGGTTGCTTCTCCAACCAAGAATTTCACCTAAACTTTCACCAACATATATATCACATGCAACTCATTATAGGTTAGGCTCTCAAGGATCACATAGGGTTCCACTATTAATATTATTTTTATGAGATTTAACATTATTAACATGTTTGACTCATTAGCATTATATTTATTAGGATATCACAATATCATCATTATTTTAATTATGTCATGTCATATTCACTTTATTGCCAAAAGGGTTATACTTCATTATTATACATGAACCTCATATATATATATGATTAATTTTTTTAGCACAATTAGATGTTACTCAGTTATCTCAAAATATTTGTTCATTATCTTTCATAATTTATATTTAAACTTCATTAGCCTCATATTATCACTATATTAATTATAACAAATTATCTTGTATGTGATAGGACATTTCATTCAATTTGTTATTAAGTCTACAATTAGTCCAAATTATGTCACATTGATTACTTGTACGTATTTTAAACATTGTCACAATAGATTTATTATTCACATTAATGTCATCATTATTCATTTTCTCACATTTATTCCCTTCTTATTATTGATTATACACATTTATGTGAATCCAGTTACTTCTTATCCATATTGAAGTCATTATCTGTATTTTAGTGAACCAGGTTGGACATATTACAAATTAATGAATTGATTCACATACCAAGTCATGATTAGGTGATTAATTAGGTGTGTAATAGAGAACCAGGTGATATGCATTACAAATTAATCTATGATTAGGTGAATATATATCATTTATGTGCATCAAGGTATGTTATCTAATTTATGACACCTAATGCCACTAATTTAACATGAAAGGCATTAAAGATGTATAGGTTAAGGTTAGATGATTTCAACTTAGGGTTTAGGTCAACATGATCATTATCCTTCACATATAAATTCTTAGCACATATTAAGTCCAAGATTCGGTTACAATCATCTTACTCGTCATTTCATTAGGTTTTATTAGTTTATGACATGGTCAACACCATGCATATCCATTTTTAGTATTAATATGTGAGTTACTCATGTTATGTGCACTAGATATTCATTAGGGTTCAAGCATATGAATTATTCATTATATGACCATTATATGTTCAACAAACTTGTTAGGGGATAAGTCTAACCTTGTTTAGTTGAAACTAAGGATCCATGTACACTACCCTCCTATTCAAGGAGTTAGGGTTTCTAAAGATAGAGTAGCTAGATATAGAGATGTAATAGGGCTTCATCCCCTTAAAGAGGATTTTGTCCTCAAATTCTAACTACCCAAACATCATCAAATCAACTACTCTCCATGCTTTAAATGGTTTGACCTACAAAACTAACTAAACTATAGGTAAAAGGGTGAATCTAACTGAACAATGTATAAGATCCATCATGCTTCCACTGCACACTCTGATACCCTTCTAAACTTGAACTTCAAAGTCTAGGTTCTTAGGGATATATTATCCAAACATGTGGTCCTAAGGGACATAAGGGAACTATATAGGGTATCCATCCTAAAACAAGTCATCATACACCTAAAACTTAGGGTTCCCAAAGATTACAACATAGAAGTCTAAGGTCACTATTGCCTAAAAGCAAACTATTTCAGAAAATCCATATCAGCTTAGGCCAGACCGGTATGATATGGATCTGGGAGTCCACGTAAACCAAGTTAGTGGCATGGAGGAAAATATTGCCAGCCCCCAGAACGTGATTCTTTCTAGACACCTTTGCTTCAACTTCATGCCATAATAGTTTCCTAAAGGCAAACCTAAACAACATTAAGTTATTATGATTACTTAAGCATCTTTCAATTGTAAATATGTTAGGTTTTTAATCAACATGATTCTAATATGTAACTATAAGATCCTAAATCAACCTTTCATCAACATATATCAAATCTAGGGTAAGCATGTAACTTAAAGGGGAAATTATGTAAGGCAAGGATTCTTACTAGGGAGAAAAAACTAAAATAGTCAGATTCCAACTACCATGGGCTCTGATACCATGTTTTAAAACCACCCCTTTACTAAAAATTTGAAATATCAAACCTCCATTACCAACATACTTCTATAATAGATGTGACTATTTATATATAAATAGATAGAAGTGGCTATCTGTATACCTTACAGCTTGTGTTTTTTTTCATTGGATCTGAAAACGAGTATACAGAAAATAAATGTACATTCTTGACTCTCTATTTCTATTCGTATCTATTTGTTCCATGTCATTATGAAAATAGAGAAATGTGATTTTTGGAATGTCAAATATGTTGATCATGCTCAGATTTGTGCTAAAAACATGCTTGAATGATCACTAACAATAATAGTTGTAGCTACCTATATATTTCTTTTTTTATTTAAATCAGAATTATTTGTGTTATCATAATTGTATATAGAAATTAATGTACATTTTTTCCTCGTATGTCATAATTGTCAAATATAGTTATGGATCTTTATGCATACCAGACATTAGTTTTCGATATGTAACTATTTGAGTCAGCATATTTGTATATCTTCTTTCAATATATTCACCAGATACTTGAACAATATTTGTCTTATAACTATCTAATCAAGTAGTTTCCTTTTGCCTTAAATATATACAACGGGATGTGTCTATTTCATTTTTGTATGCGGAGCTTACATGTAGTCATGTTGACCTACTGGTGCATGGATAAAAGGAGTTGGTACTCGGTTAATATATGGATGTGCATTACATGCACCTTCATCTATTCATATGACTTTGTATACCACCAAGTCTGATCCTAAAAAATAATTTATGGAATGTCATGTTTTAGATAAGGGCAATATTTTTTAACTAACATACCTGATTTCTATATGTCTTATCTCTATGGAATTTTTCAGTATATAATCGGTAGCTTCCTGTAGCACTTCATTTTTGGAAGTAATTTGTATGGTCTAGGATCAAGTTTATGTTCATGTAGAAGTCCCTTACTTTTTTGAATATATATGAGCCACAAAGGCACTACTTCCATCTACATGGTCATTACCAATTCTGTCTCTAATCATCAATCTAGATATATCTTGTAATCATGCTCTAAGAATCATGTGCGAGCTACCAATAATTGACCATCAAAATCCGTCACCTTAATTTGAACTTGCTACTTTTAATCATAATCTGATTTTCAGTTGTATTTTCCTTATTCTATGCCAAAAAAAATTTGCAACACAATGCATACAATGATGACTTGCATTTCCATGCAACCATCATTCCTTACACCAGCTCAAAATATTAACCCACCCACCACTACTACAGAAGTGCCTTTTAGTGTCGGTTGTTTAACCCCCTTTGGCGTCGGTTTCTGAACGACGCCTATGTGGGCGCCGCTAAAAGGTTGGACACTTCAGCGTCGGTTAAAAAACCGACGCCTATTTAACATAAAGGCGTCGGTTTATTATGATAAACCGACGCCAAAAGGATTCGCGCCACAGAAAACGGCGTCCTCTAGGACGATTTCTGCGTCAGTTATATACTAAAAAAACGACGCAGAAAAGTGTCCTAGATGACTCCCATTTCCTGTAGCGCGAACACTTTTGGCGTCGGTGTTCAACAAAAAACCGACGCTGTAAGTCTGTGCTGACGGTTATCGGTAAATAACCGACGCCTATATCTATTTTTTTTTATAAATCTGTTTGCAGGCCTGCTGTGGCTGGTCAGCAGGATGAGAACCTGCAGTTCAGTTTTCTGAACTGCAGGTTTACGACATCCATTGATATCAGCCTACAAACAGGCCACAAACCTGCAAAATTAACATAAAAAGATTCACACAAGTAGATACATTCAGACATCAATTCAATTGTCACGTTCACACATATAGAATCATTCAAATACATGTTTTAACATTCAGAAACATTCATTTACAAAGTATCATTCATCATCACTATCAACATCCCAATTATATCTAACAGTTTATGACCCCACATGCCTTCCTCCCCAGTTCCTGCCGCTAGACAACCACACAATGGATCCAAGAGGATATGCAGGCGTTTGCCAAAGACTATAGGCTGAGTTAACTATTGAGTTAACTCAGCCTATAGTCTTTGGCGAACGCCTGCAATCCTCTTGGATCCATTGTGTGGTCGTCTAGCGGCAGGAACTGAGGAGGAAGGCATGTGGGGTGATAAACTGTCAGGACTAGCACAGCAAGTTGCGATGGAGGTGGAGACGACGACGACGGTGGTGCTTCAGGCGACGCCTACTTGGCCGGGTAGGGCTCGGCGAAAGGGTTCAACTGCGGCATGGCTTCGATGTAGTAGAGGGAAGGGAGGGGTTCAGAATCCTACGAGAAACGTTTAGAGATGAGGATATTACTGCGGAGGAGGAGGAAACGGTAGACGATATCTCGAGTTGGAATGTCCTCTCCGCGCATCAAGTTGCTCCAGTGCTTCAGTGGGTACATGTGCATCATCAACCTAAAATTTGACAAAAATAAACACACTGAATTAGGCCAATATAGAAATATAGGATATATGACATAACTAGAAGATAATGAATTTTATAGAAATACAGGATATGTTTTTAGAACTTACATTGGTATCCTCGCCATGCTCGTCATGGACAACATGCTCATCATGGACTTCATGCTCATCATGAACATCATTCTCATCATGGTCAGCCATCTGAAAATGTCATAAAAAAGGCAAACATTTAGCATTTGTATCAACTAGAAAAAGGAAAACATTTAGCATTTGTATAAATTAGAAAAAGGAAAACATTTACCATTTGTATAAACATACATGTCTCTAAAATTGTGATCTTTTATCAATTAACAATCCTTCATTGTGATCTCCGCGCACATATAAGTCATCATTAGCTTCAATACTTTGTGGAGTTGGCAACCCAACTGAGAATGGACTGGAGTCATCATACTTATCATAGTACTCTTCTTCATCTATAGGATCTTCAATGAACTGTCTTTTACCATGAAGAACAACCGACCATTTATCATTTGCAGGATCATCGATATAGAATATTTGTTTTGCCTGTGATGCCAATATGAATGGTTCAACCTTCTCGCCAATCATTTCAAAGTTCACCAAAGTGAAACCCAATTCATCCACTATAACTCCTTTGGTGTTATCAACCCAATTACATTTAAAGAGCGGAATATTGAAATCTATGTAGTCAAACTCCCAAATGTCTTCAATGACACCGTAATATGACATTTTAGCTTCACGTGGACTCTTATCCTTTGCACTTGCAAAGTACATAGTTGACGCTTGAAGAGTGACGCCACTATTTTGGACGACACTCTTATCATCTTGGCGCTTTGTGTAATATGTGAATCCATTAATGTCAAACCCTTCATAAGACATAACATTCGGTTTTGGTTTAAAGGCGAGACATTTGATAGTTTCTGTAATATCATTTGGTGTTTGAGATAGTTGATGTAAGACTTTATCTTCAAACCACTTAGTAAAAGTCTTATTATGCTCTCTAGCAAGCCACATTGAACTTGCTCGAGGATGTTGTCTCTTTATGAAATTGGTATGTTCCTCGATATAAACACTCACTTCGTCCATATTATGTAAAATATACAAGTGAGCTTGTTCCAACTGCTCACGGCTGATTACTTTCACCCGTGATCCCAAAATTCCTTTGCCCTCCTCAATATTCTTGTCATTATCAGGAGTGTCATTACCACTGAGAAAGTCATTGCAGAAATCCATAACCTCTCTCGCCACATAACCTTCAATAATACTCCCTTCAGGACGATAACGGTTTCGAACATCACCTTTAAAAACGCTCATGTATCGTTCAATGGGATACATCCAATGCAAGAAAACCGGTCCCAAGATTTTCACTTCCCTAGTCAAGTGGACAACAAGATGTACCATGATATCAAAGAACGAAGGAGGGAAATACATCTCAAGCTGACATAGGGTAACAACCACTTCTCTTTGCAAATTATTGAGAGTATCAGGGTCAATAACTTTGCTGCATAGACTGTTGAAAAAGAAACAAAGTCTGGTAATTGCAAACCTTACATGCTTCGGCAATATAGATCGAATTGCCACGGGCAATATTTGTTGCATTAGAGTGTGACAATCATGAGATTTAAGACCTATCAACTTCAGATCTTTCATTGATACCAATCTACGGATGTTGGATGAGTAACCATGTGGCACCTTAACATTTACCAAGCATTCACAAAAAGTTTTCTTCTCCTTTCTAGACAACGTGTAACAAGCGGGAGGTAAGTATGTTCTTTTATTACCCATTTCACGTAATTCTGTTAATTCTGACCTTATTCCCATTTCACGTAGGTCCAGTCTGGATTTTATCCCATCTTTAGTCTTACTTGGTATATTTAATAGAGTACCAATGATGCTATCACAGACATTTTTCTCAACGTGCATTACATCGATACAATGCCTGACTGACAAAGAACTCCAATAAGGAAGATCCCAAAATATTGACTTCTTTTTTAATGAAGAATTGTCACTCTGTGTGGCCATACTACATTGTGATTTCTTACCAAATTCATTGACAATGTCTTTTACTCTTTCATAAACAACATCCCCTGGTATAGGTTTAGGTGCACTCCGTTCATCATTCCATCCATTGAATGCTTTGCGCTTCCTACGATACGGATGGAATTTTGAAAGAAACCTTCGATGACCAAGATATACAGTCTTGCCGCCATATTTTAGTCTTATTGAATCAGTGTTTTCTTCACATATAGGACACGCTTTAGCTCCTTTGACACTATATCCAGACAAATTCCCATATGCCGGAAAGTCATTAATAGTGCAAAACAACATAGCATGCAAACGAAATGTCTCTCTTGCTGAAGCATCATAGGTCATCACACCTTCAGCCCAAAGTTTCTTTAAGTCATCAATCAAAGGTTCAAGATAAACATCGATATCATTTCCGGGTTGTTTAGGGCCCGATATCAACAATGACAACATAACGTACTTATTTTTCATACACAGCCAGGGAGGAAGATTGTATATAACAAGCATGACTGGCCAAGTGCTATGTTGGCTGCTCAATGTCCCGTACGGATTCATCCCGTCTGTACAAAGCCCAAGTCTTAGATTCCTGACTTCTTCACCAAATTCAGGGAACAATACATCAATCTTCTTCCACTGTGGGGAATCAGACGCATGTCGTAGGATCCCATCATTATTTTTCTTAACATCTGCATGCCACCTCAAATTCTTCGCATCTTTCGGATTTGCAAACAAGCGTTGAAACCGTGATGTTATAGGTAGATACCACAACACCTTGGCAGGAGAACCAGTTTTGTACTCCCCCGAAGTCGTCAATTTATATCATGACGCACCACATTTTGGACAATCTTTCAAATCTACATAGTCCTTTTGAAATAATACACAATCATTCGGGCATGCGTGTATCTTTTTGGCCTCCATTCCCATTGGGCACAACATTTTCTTTACCTGGTATGTTGAGATAGGCAGCTCGATTCCTTCAGGAAGAATTTCTTTCAACAAAGTCAACAATTCAGTGAAGCTTTTGTCGCTCCATCTATTGTTAGCTTTCAACTTATACAATCTCAGCACAGCGCTAAGCTTCGTAAACTTAGCACAGCCTGTGTATAACGGTATCTCAGCATCATGCACAATGTTTGTAAAGATAGGAGGTGGATCGGTGTGCTCTACCCTACAACTATCCAGCATCACATCAACAATGTCTGCTGGAACTGGTTCGTTCACATTTACGTCATCGGTGGCAATTTCTTCTTCCACCCAAGCACTGCTATTGACATCTACTGGATTCGATTTTGAAATCTCTCCATGCCAGTGCCATTCTGTATAGCCTTGTACAATCCCGTTGCACATGACATGACTTTTGATTTCCTCACCAGTGTTGAGTTTCAAGTTGTTACCGCAATGCCTACATGGACAGTAGAACCTATCTGTAGGTTTTTTCCTATGTTCCTCGGCAAATCTAATAAACTGATCAAGACCAGATATAAACTCTGGGGTGCAACGATTACGAATGGACATCCATGATCTATCCATTCTATGATCAGAGAAAGCAAGTATATATTAGGAAAGCAAGTATATATTAGGAAACAAGTATATAAGCAAGTATATCGTATTACAGTTCATCATTAAGAAAGATATAAGCAAGTATGTCGTATTAAAATAGACTAAACAATAAAAGAATTTTTTTTGAGGCAAGACAATATGAGAAAATAGTAGTGTAATCATGTAAATGGGAACATTTATGGGAACACACACTTCAGTTATAAGCATTCATGTAGCAACTTACAGTTCCATTCATGGGAACACACACTTTAGTTATAACAATAACTAAACAAAGGGGTTGGTGTACCCCTAAACATGCGCATAATTAAAAAAACTATTAATACAGACAAGTCTAGATAGATAGACAACTAAATACTACATCAACATGGTCCTGCATGCATCAATAACTTCTTTTTGATGATGAAGCTGTGTCACGAAGCTCTCCAATCCAATCACGCCTCAGATTCAGATTCCGATTCCTCATAGATGATATCTGACGCCGTGCGCTCATACCGCAGAAGATGATCGAGGGTGTCGCAGTTGTTGTTGGTTATCCAAACTTTGATGGAATTATCGCCAACTGGACGGAGAAAAAGCCTATTCCAACGGACCAGATACAGCTCTCCAATCCAATCACGCCAACCGGATTTTGATACAAGATTTCCCGCCAAATCATACTCAACCTCGATTACATGTGAATAATTTCCAAAAGTTAGGGTCACTTTACCAGGCATGTAGTGTCTTCCTTTTAGAAAACGCCAATGTTTGGGTATGACCAATTGGTTTAAGGAACGATCATCTAGGATGATGTCCAATTGTTCTTCAATAGGGAACGTTAACATTGACATAGAGGCCCAATTCATAGTCATTGTTATGGGAAGACAGAGACTGCACAATATTAGTATTAACAAAGTGTAAGTACATATAACGATGTTATATATTTTCAGAAAAAGTTGTATAACATCAGTTAACCTTTTAAACAAGTATATATTAGGAAATAAGTATATATTAGTCAATCTTGGACGGGTTTCTAGGCCAACAAACACATTTGATGTCAATCTTATATATAATAAATGTGTACCACCTATCCCATCCTTGAACACCTAATCTCACTTAGGATGTAAGTGTATAATGTGTATTTGGTTTTCAAGAAAATTTCGGCAGCATTTCCCCGTTGTTCTCTAAGTACATATGTACTTAGAGAACAAACGGGGAAATGCTGCCGAAATTTTCTCGAAAACCCAATACACATTATACACTTACATCCTAAGTGAGATTAGGTGTTCAAGAACAGTCCCAAACTGGGGACTATCCAAGATTTACTCCTACTGAGTAAATCTTGGACGGGTTTCTAGGCCAACAAATACATGTGTTGTCATTCTTATATAAACCCTATAATTCATGAAATCATTCTAATTCAATTTAATATGTTGGGATCACATAATTATATAATGACATCAGAATATATAGAAGAATCATAATTAACATGATTAACAACATGCTCATCAAACTAGGGTTTTCTTGAATATCATCTAATAAATCAAGAATTTCATAGTTTCAAACATGCAATAATTCACAATGCAATGTTATAAACTATAGGCAACATGGATAGATGAAATAAATAAACATCCAGCATCTATCACTTATTCAATCTTCAAGAAACCTTGACAAACATCCAACATCTATCACTTATATAATTTGCATGTATATACACCCTAAAGTGCCACAAATCATATAATAAAACTATCATGTTATGATATTAGGACCACTTAAAGCAGATTAGGCACATTAAGCAAGCAGAGTAGGGAGCCAATTTCGTGCAAGCAGATTAGGCAAGCAGATTAGGTCAGCACATAAAGAACCAATTTCGCGCCTGGGTAGGTCTGCAGGTACCTGGGCAAGAAGAGTAGGGTGAGGTCGAGCTGGTTGAGTATGTGGGTGGCGGCCGACGAGCTCCATAACCAGCGGCAGTGACTCCGACAAGTAGGAGCGTCAGCCGCAGCAGGCAGGCAGGCGGCCAGGCGGCGGCAGGCAGGCAGTGGCCAGGCGGAGGAGAAGGAGAAGGGGGTACGGCGGCGCCGGTTCTCAGGCGTGGCAGGCAGGTGGGCACCAAGCGTTGCGGCGGCGCCGGTTGTCAGGCGTGGCGGCGGCGCAGGCGGTTGGAGCAGCAGGGCGGGCAACAGGGGTGCCAGAGAAGAAACGCGTCGGAGAGGGGCGCCGGAGAGGGGACGCCGGAGATGGGGCACCGGAGAGAAGCGCCGGAGAGAAGCGCCGGAGAAAAACTAGTACCAGCAACAGAGAAATCGCCGGAGAAATCGCCGCAATAGGGAAATAGGGTAGCAATGAAACATAAGAAAGGGGAAGAGTCGGGCGATCGAAGGTTATGAAGTTCCCCAATAGCGTCGGTTGCTTACAACAACCGACGCCTAAACATCTTTACCGTCGGTCGTTCGCAACATCCGACGTCCATTTGGACGATATTTTCGTGAAAATGTTTGGCGGGAACCACATTCAGCGTCGGTGATTAAAGGACGACCGACGCGGAAAAGGACACTTTTCGCGCAAATTTCCATCGCACATAAGCGTCGGTGTTTTAACTACAGACTCGACGCCGAAAGTGACATTATTTTTTTCGCTCGAAAATTGGATGACATTATGCGTCGGTTTTGTATAAACAACCGACGCTGTATACAAAGCGGTACCCGTGTTTGGCTGGTCTTTGAATATAGACGTCGGTTCTTCTAAATAACCGACGCCTTTAATATAAGGCGTCCGTGTTCCTTAATAACCGATGCCCAGAAAAGCGACACTGAATGCTATTTCTGTAGTAGTGCACGCTTATGTGTGCACCATCTTCGAAGCATTTAAAGTTAATTGCCACCTTTTTCGTACGTCTCCTATTTTACAAGATGTCACTTATGATGAAGAAGATTAATAAGAATTGTTGCAAGTGGAAAATATCCATGGAGATTTTTTTGGGTTCTTTTTCATAAAACAAAAATCAAACTAACAAAACTTGAATCTACCTGATCATTAAACATCTAAACAAAAATATGGAAACCGAATTGATCTAATTACCAAAATTTGATAAAAACCATGAAGATACATAGGATTTTTGTACATCCATGTATACACATGAAGGTTTACATGTGTACTATTTTATACATCCATGTATACACATGAAGGTTTACATGTGTACTATTTTGTACATCCATGTGTACACATGTGTACGGACATGCATACAATCTTGTACACATGTAATTTGGACTGTATACACAATTTCATAGTCTTGTACACATGTGTACACATGTACACGTGTACACATGGAGGTTTACATGTGTACTATTTTGTGCATCCATGTGTACACATGTGTACGACCATGCATACAGTTTTATATACATGTAATTTGGAATGTGTACATTTGTGTGTGGTCTTGTACACATGTGTATGACCATGTGTGCACATGTGTACAAGTTTGTACACACCAATACATATACCATTATACATGTGTATAATCTTGTACACATCTGTACACAACAATACACATGGATGTTTATATGTGTATAGTTTTGTACAACCATGTGTACGCATGTGTATGATCATGAACAGATTTGTACAGATGTGTATCGTTATTTGTCCACATGTGTACAAGATTATACACATGTTTAATTCCATGTGTACAGTTATGTTTAGTCTGGTACATACTTGTACATAGTAGTACACATGGATCTTTGTATGTGTACATTTTTGTACGACCATGTGTACACATCTGTACACATGTATAGACTTGTACATATGTGTATGTGTACAGTTTTGCACAACCATGTGTACACAATAATACACATGGATCTTTGTATGTGTATAGTTTTGTCCAACCTTGTACAGTTTTGATCTTTGTATGTGTACATGGATCTTTGTATGTGTAAAGTTTTGTCCAACCTTGTACAGTTTTGATCTTTGTATGTGTACATGGATCTTTGTATGTGTACATGGATCTTTTTCTGTGTACACATCTATACACAATAATATACATGGATCTTTATATGTGTAAAGTTTTGAACAGTCTTATCATGTGTACAATTTTGATAAGTCTTGTACACATGTACTTTGGAATGTGTACACATTTCATAGTCTTGTACGTATGTGTAGTGTCTTGTATAGATTTGTACAGAATAGTACACATGGAGTACAAATCTGTACACAACAGTACACATGGATCTTTGTATCTGTATATAGATCTTTGTACGTGTAAACATCTGTACACAATAGTACACATGGATGTATGTGTAGTTTTGATCAGTCTTGTCATGTGTACAGTTTTGATCAGTCTTGTACACATGTACTTTGGAATGTGAACACATTTTCATAGTCTTGTATGTGTAGTGTCTTGTACAGATTTGTACAGAATAGTACGCATGGATCTTTGTATGTGTACAGTTTGCACAGCCATGTCTACACATATGTACAGAATAGTACATATGGATCTTTGTATGTGTACAATTTTGTACATCCATGTGTACACATCTGTATACAACAATACACATGGATGTTTATATGTGTACAGTTTTGTAAAACCATGTGTACACATAATTACAATCATGAATAGACTTGTATAGATGTGTATCATCATTTTTACACATGCGTAAAAGATTATACACATGTGTAATATCATGTCTACAGTTATGTCCAGTCTTGTATAGACATGTACACAACTATACATATGGATCTTTGTATGTGTACCTTTTTGTACAAACCTTGTGTACAGTCTTGTACACATGTATTTTGGAAATAAACATATGTAAAACCATGTGTACAGTCTTGTACACATGTACTTTGGAATGTGTACACATTTTTATATCTTATACGCATCTGTAGTGTCATATACATATGTGTATAGAATTGTAAACATGGATCTTTGTATGTGTACAGTTTGCACAACCATGTGTACATATCTCTACATAATAGTACACATGGATCTTTGTATGTGTACAGTTTTGTACAACCATGTTTACACATCAGTACACAATTGTACACAAGGATGTTTATATGTGTATAGTTTTTTACAACCATGTGTAGACATGCATAGGATCATGAACCAACTTGTACATATGTGTATCGTCATTTGCACATATGTGTATCATCATTTGTACACATGTGTACAGAATTATACACATGTGTAATGCCATGTGTAAAATTATGTTCAGGCTTGTACATATTTATACACAATAGTACACATGGATCTTTCTATGTGTATAGTTTTATACAAGCATGTGTATAGTCTTGTACACATGTACTTTGGAAAGAAATATGTGTACGTCCATGTATACAGTCTTGTACACAAGCAATTTGGAATGTGTACACATTTTCATAGTCATGTACGCATGTGTAGTGTCTTGTACATATGTGTATAGAACTGTACACATGGATCTTTGTATTTGTACAGTTTGCACAATGATGTGTAAACATCTGCACAGAATAGTACACATGGATCTTTGTATGCATATAGCTTTGTACAGCCATGTGTATACAACTGTACACAGCAATACACATGGATGTTTATATGTGTATAGTTTTGTACAACCATGTGTACATATGTGTACAATCATGAACAGACTTGTATAGATGTGTATCATCATTTGTACACATGTTTACAAGATAATACACATGTGAAATGCCATGTGTACTGTTATGTTCAGTCTTGTATAGACTTGTACACAATAGTACACATGGATATTTATATGTGTACAATTTTGTACAACCATGTGTGCAGTCTTGCACACATGTACTTTGGAAAGAAACATGTGTACAGTCTTATAAACATGCACTTTGGAATGAGTACATATTTTCATAGTCTTGTATAGATGTGTACAAAAATGTACACATGGATCTTTGTATGTGTACAATTTGCATAGCCATGTGTACACATCTATACAGAGCAGTACACATGGATCTTTGTATGTCTACACTTTTATACAACCATGGTACACATATGTACACAACAATACACATGGATGTTTATATGTGTATAGTTTTGTACAACCAGGTGTACACATGAGTACGATCATGAATAGACATGTACGGATGTGTATTGCCATTTGTACACATGCGTACAAGATTAAACACATGTGCAATGCCATGTGTATAGTTATGTTCAGTCTTGTATAGACTTGTACACAACAATACACATGGATCTTTGTATGTGTACAGTTTGTATGACTATGTGTACATTCTTGTACACAACATTAACATGGATCTTTGTATTTGTATAATCTTGTACAACCATGTGTACACATGTGTACGATCATGTATAGACTTGTACAGATGTGTATCGTCACGTGTAAAGATGTGTACACAACAATACACATGTACAGACTTGTAGAGATGTGTCTGTGTATAGTTTCATACAACAAGGTGTACACATATGTACACAATTGTACACATGGATCTTTGTATGTGTACAGTTTTGTATGACTATATGTATAGTCTTGTACACATGTACTTTGGAAACAAAAATGTGTACGACCATGTATACAGTCTTGTACACAAGTACTTTGGAATGTGTACACATTTTCATAGTATTGTACGCATGTGTAGTGTCATGTGTACAGTTTTGATTAGTCTTGTACACATGTAGTTTTGAATGTGTACACATTTTCATAGTCTTGTACGTATGTGCAGTGTCTTGTACAGATTTGTATAGAACAATACACATGGATCTTTGTATGTGTACATATGTGTACAGAACGTTACACATGGATCTTTGTATGTGTATAGTCTTGTACACAACAGTACACATAGATCTTTGTAAGTGTAAAGTTTGCACAACCATGTGTACACATCTGTACAGAACAGTACACATGGATCTTTATATGTGTACAACTTTGTACAGCCATGTGTACACATTAGTACACAACAGTACACATGGATGTTTATATGTGTACAATTTTGTACAACCATGTGTACACATGTGTATGATCATGAACATACTTGTACAAATGTGTTTCTTCATTTGTACACATGTATAAGATTATACACATGTGTAATTCCATGTGTACAGTTATGTTCAATCTTGTACAGACTTGTACACAATAGTACACATGGATCTTTGTATGTGTATAGTTTTGTAAGACCATGGGTACACATGTTTACAATCATGTATAGACTTGTACAGATGTGTACAGAACTTGTATAGACTTGTACACATGTTTAGTGCCTTGTACATTTATGCATAGAACTGTACACCTGGATCTTTCTATGTGTACAGTTTGCATAGCCATGTGTAAACATTTGTACAAAACTGTATAAATAGATCTTTGTAGGTGTACAATTTTGTATGTGAACATACTTGTATAGATGTTTATCGTCATTTGTACACATGTGTATAATCTTGTTTACATGTACTTTGGAATGTGTACACATGTGTACACATGTACACATGCACACATGAAGGTTTACATGTGTACTATTTTATACATCCATGCATACACATGTGTACGACCATGCATATAGTTTTGTACACATGTACTTTGGAATGTGTATATATGTGCATGGTCTTGTACACATGTGTATGACCATGTGTACACATGTGTACAACTCTGTACACAACACTACACATACCATTATATATGTGTATAATCTTGTACACATTTGTAAACAATAGTGTACATGGATGATTATATGTGTATAGTTTTGTACAACCATGTGTACACATGCATACTATCATGAACATATGTGTACATATGTGTATCGTCATTTGTACACATGTGTACAAGATTGTACACATGTGTACAAGATTGTACACATGTGTAATGCCATGTGTATAGTTATGTTTAGTCTTGTACAGACTTGTGTGTGTACAGTCTTGTACATCTTTGTATGTGTAAAGTTTTGTACAACCATGTGTACACATATGTACAAAACAATACACATGGATGTTTATATGAGTAGTGTTTTGTACAACCATGTGTACACATGTGTACGATCATGAACATACTTGTACATATGTGTATCTTCATTTGTATACATGAACAAACTTGTACAGATGTGTATCGTCATTTGTACACATTTTTTCATTCTTGTACAGACTTGTACACAACAATACACATGGATCTTTATATGTGTATAATTTTGTACGACCATGTGTACACATGTGTATGATAATGTGTACATTCTTGTACACATGTACTTTGGAGTGTGTACAGATGTCATGTCATTTATACAGTTCTATTTAGTCTTGTACAGATGTGTACAAGATTGTACAGATGTAATGCCATTTGTACGTGTTCCGTCTTGTACACATGTATAGCTTTGTACACAAGTACTTTGGAATGTGTATAGTTTTGTGCACATGTACTTTGGAATGTGTATAGTTTTGTACACATGTAAAAGTCTTTTCAATTGAAGTGTGGATTTGCAAACTGTATATGTTTTTGTGTTTACTTTTGGTTGGGGAAGTGTTGTCATGTAAATAATAATTCATATTTCGTTGAGCATCACAGACACATCATGTTGAAAACCACTATTCTAACTTAACCATTTATCATCATGTGTACACATGTAAATCACACTGTTATCGTCATGTATATAGTTACATTCAGTCTTGTACAAATTTGTACACAATAGTACACATGGATCTTTGTAAGTGTAAAGTTTTGTATGACCATGTCTACACATGTGTATGATCATGTATGACTTGTACATATGTGTAACATCATAAAGTTTCAGACCTTATAAAATGACCCCAATTTGAAACCATAACTTGCTTTGTTTCGAAATTGATAATTAAAACATACAATAATGTGATGATGGTTCCCAAATATGTTACATTAGTAAAATTTGATAACATTTGCACTAAATTGCAAATTAATATCATCAAGTTAGCCCTAATTATTAAATAAGTGACATTTAGGGTTTAACATGAAATTTACCCAATAAACGTTCTTTTTACGGCCGAATAATTTTACCATAAGTTGGTGTTGATAATTTAATGATTTACCCAAATTTTTATCCTCAAATTCATTTTAAGTCATCCTATATGATTAATTAAACATTTATGCTAAAAAGAGAAATATAATAAGCTAAGATGGTCAAATTAGGAAAATAACTATATTTTTGGGTTCCTTGTGTCCCAATTAAGTAACACACAATGCTTTATAAGATTTGGAGCCTCCTAGATAATCCAATTGAACTTAACAAGAAAAAAACCAAAATTATTTGTGTATATATATATATATATATATATATATTGCTATTTATTCATTACCCGTGCGAGTAATTTAGTTTCACTACCCGATGCACGCAGGACTTATCTCCTTGAATCTCTGTCTGCACGCGGAGCTCCTTTTCATCGCCAGTCCATGCCAATCGATCTTCTCCTCTTGGATAATTATATTATGCTCATCGGTTATCCCCAAAATTACCACCGTCTCTATGTGTGGTGGTCGATCTGGACTGTCAGAGGTCGATGCAACAAATGCTTCCATCCAGGCTATTTCACCACCAAGCCCTTTCACCATGCATCACCCCCAACTGCTTAGTGACTGCTTCCTAAGCTACATTGACGGTGTGTCTATTGCATCTTGCCCATCCTTCCCCTAGAATAGTGCCCCAATCTGAAAGTGGCGCCTGACCTAGAAGGGAACCATTCTCCGCTGTCATTTTTCTCTCTCGCCTGTTCGTGATGACCTCCCCTACTCAGCCTTGCTCCGGCTACCTCTAGCGGCCTGCAGTGACGCCCTAGGCACCTCAAAGGAGCGACGATGCTCCAGGATAGTTCAAGTGAATGCCTGCAGAACTTGTCAAGCAGTAGTTTTGATCAATTCTTCTCTCTATTCAGGTACTCTGTCATTACCCCTTTTTCTGCAGTTTTCGGCTAGTTTGAGAATTGCGCCTCTCTAGACCTCGCCTAGCCTTTTTTTCTTACTACATGCCTTCGACGACATTTACCAGATGTGCCCAATGTAGTAGCTTTTTCAAATCCTTGCTCTTTTTTCTGTTGTTGTGAAGCTCACTTGGAAATCTACATATAACCTTATTTGTCCAAGTTACCTTTCTGTATTTTCTTCTTCAATTCAAGTGTTTATGTCCAACTTGGAAATCCATTTTATTCTTATTTGTAATTTGGAATACAAATCTTCTTGCAGTTACTCGTTTGTTATGTTGGGTTACTCTTTGGCCTGATAGAGTTACTCTCTGTTGTTTCATGGTTATTCATCTGTCCTGCTGAGTTACTCCCAGACGCTGTAATGGATCCCAGCCTTGATACAGATGCTGCTAATTCAAATGTCGGCCTTGATAATGATAATGCTAATTCTTATCCTTCTTTTGGTGCTTCCACTTTGCCCCCAGCTGTAGTTCCTAAAATTGGTCTCCACTTTGGAAGTTTAGATGAAGCAATCTCATTCTATTCTAGCTACGCTGGCATGATTGGTTTTAATATCAGGAAAGATGACAACAAGTATGAATGGCGAACTAAGATTCTTGTTGCCAAAGATCTAGTTTGTGACAAGCAGGGTACAATGGGCTATTCTAAGAGGTCAAGAGGACTTCTGAGCCCCGTTTGTGATAAAGTGGGTAAGTTGTAGGAAAATCTATCTAAGAAGCACAAGCAATATGTGAAGAGGTGTGGTTGTGGAGCCATGATCCGATTCACACTAGAGAAGTCCTCATCCATGTGGGTTGTGACTGCCTTTGTTGAGGAACACAACCACGATCTTGTTGATGATGCACATCTCCGTTACCTGAAGTGTAACTCATCTCTTGATGAAACTCAAAAATATATCCTTTCTTCCATGAGCCAAGCTAACATACTTGTATTGAGACAAATTGCATTGATGGCATCCGAGTCTGGCGGCTATAAAAATCTGACATTTACTAGCAGACAAGCTAATGGACACATCAGTAGCAAGAGGAAAGTGTTGGAAAAGTACGACGTCGAAATGGTCTTAGATCGGTTTTCCAAGTTTAAGGTACTCGATCAGAAATTCTTCTATACATACCAAAACACTCCTTATTGTTGCTTGACTCATCTGTTTTGGGTTGATCCTGTTTCTATTGAAGAATGTGGGTTGTTTGGCGATGTGATTGTTTTTGACACCACCTACTGCACCGACAAGTATTCAATGGTTTTTGGAATGTTTGGTGGTGTTGATCACCATCGTAAGATGATCTTGTTTTCTTCTTCTCTTATGTTTGATGAGAAGTACGAGTCATTTGTCTAGGTTTTCAAGAAGTATCTACTTTGTTTTGGCAAAGAGTCGGTGTCCATCACAACCGATCAAGACCCGACTATGAATGCTGCTATCCTTCCTATTTTTATGAATTGTAAGCATCGCTTCTCCATATGGCACATCATACAAAAGCTTCCCTCTAAGCTTGGTGGTCTTCCTAACAAGGACCAGATCATAAGCTCCTTGAATGATTGCGTGTGGAATGTGGATGAAGTCGGTATATTTGAAGAGAGGGGGGATTCTGTTGTTGAGGAGTATGGTCTGTCTTCCATTACTTGGTTGTTTGACATGTATGCGATGCGTTCGGAGTGGGTTCTGTGCTATATGCAGTCTTCCTTCTTTGTAGGCATGAGGATGACACAGAGGAGCGAGAGCTTGAATGCGTTCATTAGAAGCCATGTGAATAGTAGGAAGACTCTCTTTGAACTTGTATGTTCATTGGAGACTACGTACTCTCATGTATGGGAGATTGAAAAAATCAAAGACTTTGAAGACAAGTATAGTAATCTCCCTTTGTCATCATTTTGGCCTCTGGAGGAGCAGATGAGAGGTATATACACCAAGTCAATCTTTAAGATCTTTCAGAGTGAGGTTCATCAAAGCATGATCTACAATGTAAAGGAAGCTTCAGAAGAAGGTGTGTTTGAAGTGTATTGTGTCGGTGGCCTTGGATCTGCCCGCATCTTGAAGAAAAAGTCATCGAGTGAGATTGTTTCTTTCAATTGTTGCATGTTGGAATTCAAAGGTATCCCTTGCAGGCACATCCTGTCTTATTTGAAGAGTCATGACTTTTGCACTCTTGTCGAGCCATACATACTTAAGAGGTGGACCAAAGGGTACAGAGAACATCCTTTAATTTTTAGCAAAGTGTCAGTTAGTCATGCATCCACTGGGAGGACTCTTAAGCTTGTTTCTACATGCAATTTGATTGTGAACATAGCCTGTAGGAACAACGTTGTAGATCTTTGCCATGAAAAATTGCTAGCCTTGCGAAAGGAGCTATTAGAATTGGATCTCGCTGATACTGGTGTAGATGCAGGTGTTGGTGTAACTTCTTCAAATACAACTTCTTCTTCCATTGTCAAGGTTCATATCCCCAATGTTTGCAAAACTAAGGGGATACCAAAATCCACAGATGCGAGGTTTAAATCTAGAGTTGAGATTTACCAGTCTAAAAGAGAGAGGCAATGCAAGAATTTCTTAGAGTTTGGTGTTAACCATGACAGCAGGAACTGTCCTAAGAAGTAGTCCATTCTACAGTGATGCTCTTTCTGGACTATCTTTTGTTGTTGTTTACTGCTCAACAACTATATCTGGTGCTTCTTGTGTTGTTTGTTTGTGTTTGATGTTTATATTTGTTATCTTATCCTACTGCTGATCTATTCTATTCTTCTCTTCCAGCTCCTGGTGCTGCCCGCTAAGCTTTATTTTCTGCTACTGCCATTGATTGTGGGGAGCATCTTGGTGCTGCTTATTGTGGTTTTGTTTGTTCTTTTATCATGCGATTGGGAGCTGTTGTTGTTACTGCAATTCATTGATATGTGCTGCTGCTAATGCTCTTGTGATGTGCTTCTGCTGCTACTACTGTTGATGGTTATGTGCTACTACTACTTCTAGTGTGATGAGTTGTTGCTGCTACTGCTGTTAAGATCGTTCTTATTTTGTTGATTGGGAGTTGCTGCTACTATTTCTATTGCTTGTGTTCTGGTTTTGTTGCTACTGCTATTGATGTATACGTGGTTCTATCTTTTTTAGTGGAGTTTGTAGTTGATTAGTGCATTAGTGAGGCATGTTCAAATCTGTAATGGGTTGTTCTTTTTGTGTAGTTTTGTGAAAGTGATTTTGTAACCTTCTATGTACTTCACTTGTGTTTGTAATCTATCTTTGTGTTACCTTGTGCTCCAGAAACTGTATGTATACTTTGAATATGTTACAAAGAATATGTTCTGATCAGTTGTTATTCTTTTTGAAGAATATGTGTTTGTCTTTATGTGCAATGGATACTCTTAGTGTTGTCACATTTACTCTTACAAAATATAAGAGTAACTGAGTTTGAATCATAGTGTTTCTTTTCTAGGCTATCACAGTTACTCTTATTGCTGTTAGAGTTACTCGTAGTGCTCGTTCAGTTACTCATAGGGTTGTCATAATTACTCATAGTGCTTTTTCAGTTACTCATATTGTTTTCACAGTTACTCTAACTGCTATTTGAGTTACTCATAGTGCTCGTTCAGTTACTCGCATTGTTGTCATATTTACTCGTAGTGTTTCACAGTTACTCACATGCCTTTTTCAGTTACTCGCAGGATTTTTTAGTTACTCGCAGGCTTGTTTCAGTTACTCACAGGCTTTTTTTAGTTACTCGCAGTGTTTGTTCAGTTACTCGTAGGGTTGTGATAGTTACTCGTAGTGTTTATTCAGTTACTCGCAGGTTTGTGACAATTACTCTCAGTGTTTGTTTAGTTACTCGTAGGGTTATGACAGTTACTCGCAATGTTTGTTCAGTTACTCGTAGGTTTGTGACAGTTACTCACAGTGTTTGTTCAGTTACTCAACCATTACTTGCAGTGTTCAGTTACTCGCAGGCTTGTTTCAGTTACTCGTAGGCTTTTTTCAGTTACTCGCATTGTTTATTTATTTACTCGTAGGGTTGTGACAGTTACTCGCAGTGTTTTTGCAATTACTGTAACTACTATTACAATTACTCGTAGGGTTTTTTCAGTTACTCACATTATTGTCACAGTTACTCATAGTATTGTCACAGTTACTCGTAATGTTTTTTCATTTACTCGTAGTCCTTTTTCAGTTACTCACAATGTTTTTTTCAGTTACTCCAGGGTTATGACAGTTACTCGTAGGGTTTTTTCAGTTACTCAACCATTACTATCAGTTACTCAAGCATTACTCTCAGTTACTCGAGCATTACTTTTCAGTTACTCAAGCATTCTGTTACTTTCAGTTTAGTTACTCACATTGTTGTCATAGTTACTCGTAGTGTTTCACAGTTACTCGCAGGCTTTTTTTAGTTACTCACATGGTTTTTTAGTTACTCGCATGGTTTTTTCAATTACTCGCATGGTTTTTTCAGTTACTCGCAGTGTTTGTTCAGTTACTCATAGGGTTGTGACAGTTACTCGTAGGGTTGTGATAGTTACTCGCAGTGTTTGTTCAGTTTAGTGGTTTCAGAGTTACTCTTACAACATTCAAAGCATAAAGGTATTTAAGGCATTCAAGAACATAAGCATTCAAACCATAAATGTATTCGAAGCATTCAAGATCAGTTGTACATTCTGTCTTTTTGCAGCACACTAATAAATAATCCATTTTAATCAGCCGTACATTCAGCCAAAATATAAGGGCAAAATCAATATTGTTCAAGATGAGTTGTACATCAAGATCAGCTGTACATTTAGACTTTTCAAAGTTGTACATTCAAGATCAGCTGTACATTCAATCTTTTCACAGATTTTATACATCAGAATAATAGAAGCCTAGTATTCAGACTTTTCACAGTGGTTATACATCCGAATTAAAGAATCCTATTCTACATTTAGCCAAAATACAAGGGCAAAATCAATATTGTTCAAGATGAGTTGTACATTAAGAATATGTGTTTGTAATCTATCTTTGTGTTAAAAATTTAGGCTTTTCATAGTTGTACATTCAAGAGCAGCTATACATTTAGGCTTTCACAGAGCTTATACAATAGGAATAACAGAAGGCTATTGTTCTTATTTTACAATCAAATCAGTAATCTAGTTTTTTAGTTGGATTTTAGCCATTTATCAAGGCTTGTAACTATTTCTTCCTCTGGGATCTCTTCTTCATGCATTTTGCAGTTGTTTCTTCATTCTTCTCTGTTTCTTGTTGTTTCTCAGCTTCATCTTCTCCTCCCTTGTTCTCATCAGATTTAACTTCATTGATGTCTTCGATTTCATCTTTTTCATCCTCTTTTAGAGACTGCAGTTGCCCCCTTTCCATCATTCGCTAAAAAACATCAGCCCTTATTGTCGGTATGTCTTTGCAGGTGAAGTCCATAGTTTTTCCATTGACTAGGAAGTCTAGGTACTTCATGATGAAGATCCCACAGTCAAGTGAGTCTTCTTCTTACTGTGGACAGATCAGGTACTCATGTTCCCACTGCGACAACTGGCTCCCCTTTTCCGGTGCACCTCTAAATAATTCGTGCAGTATACTCACCTGCATTAAAAAAACAAAACGTTTATTCATCATCAATTAAAGAACATTAATCCTTTCAATCCACTATTAATATAGTAAATTTATATAGATCACTTACCCATCTATTGAATTCTTTTCTGGAGTTGCTACTCCAACTCATTGAATTATAAGACTGATGTGCTCCATCCCTGAAACTTGCTTCATACAAGTGCCAGTGGTTGTCGTTGTTTAGTATTGTGAACATCGAGACCATTGCATCCCAATCTTTCATTGGAATGTTGAATTGTGGAAATAGCATGTCAATCTGCTCCATGGTGATGTTCTCAACATCAAATGATAGCTTTTGCTGCAAATGTAGAGTTTAAAATTCACATCTATAAGTTTCAGTTTGTGTTTCTATATTGTAATTTCATGTAAATTTGTATACAAAGTTTATTTGTCTTACCGGAGCATAAGTGCTCATGTAGTGTCACGTCAACCCCTTCTTCCTCCGCATGCTTGTGCTCTCCTTGAGCATCTGTACAAAGCAGTTGAGAACCTGAAAAAAACCAAAAGCTTTATTAGTTTAGCAATCCAAATTATCTATTTCAAAGAGTTACACTACGTTCTTATTTCTTACAGGTGATTGCATCATTTGATCCTTGTACAGGAGGGCAGCGAGGTCCTTCCCCGTGCACCAAGTGTCTTCACTGAATTTCCATTCTTGTTTTGACCTGCCAATTATTTTTATAGATGTTATACATACGAGTTGGATATTGAAACAGTAATGTTTTATCATTTTACACTTGACAATAACCAATTCTCTTACATTTCTTCTATGTTGTCCATGAAGTGATGAACAATTTCTTTGGTTTCTTTTGTTTTGAAATATTCAAAAACTATAAAATTTGACATCTTGTGTTGTCAACAACAACAGAGCAATCCATGTTAGAATCAATCTTCATTTTGCACAAGTTACTTAAGCATTACTATCAGTTACTCAATCATTACTCTCAGTTACTCAAGCATTACTTTCAGTTACTCAAGCATTACATTCAGTTACTCAATCATTAGGATCAGTTACTCAAGCATTAGGTTCAATTACTCAAGCCTTACTTGTAGTTACTCAAGAATTAGGTTCAGTTACTCAAGCTTTAGGTTCAATTACTCAAGCATTACTTGCAGTTATGATATACTTGAAAGGAAAAGAAACTTACCTTTTCCTCCCCTTTTTTCTTCACATTTTTCTCTATGCTTCCTATCTTTAGTTGTTCCATCTTCTTCTTCTTCTTCAGTCTTTTTCTAGGCTCCTTCTACCCTTCTTTTTCTTCTACTATCTTCTCATGCTGTTCGCTTCCTTCTTCTTGTTTCTTTTGTTCTGCATCTTCTACAGACTTTGGTTGTTCAGAACTGTCGTCTTTTGTTTCTTTCTTCTCCTCTTCATCAACATTTTTCCTGTCCTCACTGTGATCTTCTGATTCACGTATTTTCTTCTGAGGGTCAGCCTTCTTTGCTTCGTTGGTGGGTCGACATCCTTTGTCGGTGTGTCTTTTGGTTCATCTACATTCACCGAGGAAAAACCCTCTGCAAATTCTTTGAATCCACTTTCAGGTGACTGTGATTTGTCACCCTCATCTTCCCACTTTCTTTTTAGATTTTTATTTTCTTCTTCTAACTTGGCTATTCTTTCTTCTACCCTTTTATTCTCCATCTGCAGCTCAGTGAATTTCTCAACACTTATTCTTGTACATATCTCCTTATGCATTTTGAGCTCCTCCTCCAACATTTGGATTCTTGTCTCTAGGGTGGAGGTGTCAGGAGTGTCTCCCTCTTCAATGATTGGCTTTGTTGGTGCCTTATTGGTTGTTGGCTTACATTTTGCCGGCATGTCCTTCCATGATTTTGCATCCTGCCAATCATCTCTCTAGTCTACCACTATCCTTTGATAAACATGTCCAACATATAAATAAAAATAATGTGTCACAAAATGAAACATGTATGATTATGTTGTATATTAGATTTTGTAACAAAGATTAGATAATCTTACATCCTTAGGGTCCACTGCCCCTAATTCCATCAATTTCTCGACCGGCACAACCCACTTCTTTATCCTTGGCTTGGAGTCAAGGAATTTTGGCTTTGCCATCTTTGTCATCTCATATGCCCAAACTTGCATGTAACACATAGAAAATATAATGCATATGTAACTCCCCCCCATAGTCAATATTGTATCAATGTAGATGAATATGATTTTCTTCACTTACGCAGAGGCACATGACACAGCCTATTGTGTACAGGGTGTTCTTAGCCCCTTTCTCTCCTTTCCTTCTTAGCTGGACATTCTCCTTCAGCATCTTCATATTCTTGAAGATACTCCCATGCACCAACTTTGCCCAATTCATCTGCCCAATGGCACTGACATCATCTAGGTAGTGGATAATGTAAATTGGTGTGCAATAGCTGGTGTCTGGGATTAGGAATGTTGCCAGCAGGTGCAACATCCACGTGCGGCACATATTTTTATTGTCCGCTGGATTGTTGGTCTTGGCATATTCTTGCTAAAGTTTTGTTAAGTTGTCCTTATGCAGGACATCCTTTTCTCTCAACCTCTTTGAGGTCTCACCTTCATTTCTATTTTTACATGTCGCCTTGGCAAACTCTTGCCATATTGACTTTACTATGTCAGAATCTTTCCTTTGTTTTATTTTTATACCTTTGCTAGGGATACCTAGAATTATCCCCATGTCATCTACTGTCATCCTTCTCTCCTCCCCGCTGGCCAGTAGAAATACGTCTTCATCGACATATCTATCTATTAAATCCTCTAACAAGCCTATGTCAACCGCAAGATTTGGCATCTTTACGAGGTTTGCAAAGGTTGTTGAGCTCAACATCATAAGTTGTTCTTTTGTATACACCATGCTCTTGCTAGTGTTGATGTAGCTCTTTAAGGAGCACCTGTGGTACAGTCTATTTACTCCCACTACAAACATATCAAAATTTATTGTTAGAGCTCATTGTTTATTTTGTAAAAGCAATTTAATAAACTGTAAGTAACTAAAAATTAAAACAATTACAATTCCATACAATCTTACCTTTCTCTTCAGTTGCTTTTCCTTTTCCCTTTTGTGTTCGCTTATTTCTTTCTACTTTTTCCCCCTCATTTGTAGCCTTTTCTTTTCCTTTTTGTTTCCTTCTTCTTCTTTCCTCTTCTTCTGTATCACCATCAACCATTCCTTTCTCTTCAGTTGCTTGTTCCTTCCCTTTCCCCTTGGTTTTCTTTTTTCTTATTTTTACATCACCTTCTTCTTCGCTAGCCTTTTCTGTCTCTTTCTATTTCTGATTTGCATTTGTACTCTCCTCATCCCCTTTGCTTTCTTCTCCTGCATACAAATAGAGTTACTCCAAGAATGTAGTATTTAGCTTAACAATATTGTTTTCTAGTTTAATTGATATGTCTATTGTGTGAGACACTATTTGTTACTCAAGCATTACTTTTAGAAATAAATATTCAAACATTACTTTCGGTTACTCAAGCATTCTGTAATAGTTATTCAAGAATTAATTTTAGTTACTCAAGTATTCTGTAATAGTTACTCAAACTTTATTTTCGGTTACTCAAGCATTAATATCGGTTACTCAAGCATTCTGTAATAGTTACTCAAGCATAAATTTTAGTTACTCAAACATTACTTTCAGTTACTCAAGCATTCTGTAATAGTTACTCAAGCATTAATTTCATTTACTCAAGCATTAATTTCAGTTACTCAAGCATTACTCTCAGTTACTCAAGCATTACTCTCAGTTACTCGAGCATTACTCTTCCCATTATAATAGTTACTCGAGACTATCTCATAGTTACTCGGATCTATTTGTGTAGTTACTCTAGCTACATCGTCTAGTTTTAATGTAGTAACTATCATACATTGACATATCAGTAGTAGCCTGCATAGCAGGAGGGGCAGGATGCAGAGAAGGTCAAAGACACAACAGTAATAGCATGAATGAAAACACAAATTACCTTGTTGTTCTTCTTTTCCCACTTTGTTGCACGTAGTTTCTTTCTTCTCAGTAGCTCTGTTGCCTCTACAACCAGTAGTAGCAACCTTACTACGCTTTGCACTTTTTGGTTGAGGTTTGATCCATGGGGGAGTTGTAACCCCTCTTTTTTCCCCTTTCTTTTGTGTTTGAGGTGTCAAAGAAGTAGGTTGCTTATCTCCTTCAGTAGCCATCGCAACTCCTATTTTGACCTCTTTCTGTATTGTCTGAGGAGTCTCAGCAGAAAACCTCTTCTCCATTTCTGCAGCTTCTTCTTTCCCCTCTTCTTCCGCTTTTGTGGCCTTGGTAGCCTCTTTCTTATCCCCTTTCAGATTTGTCAGAGTAGTCTGTTCTTGTAATTCCCTTTTCGCAGTCGATGCTGCTTTTCCTACTTCTGCCTGTTTTGCCATCTTCTCGTCGGCTTGAAACTGGTGCGTTTCGAATTCGTCGACACCTATTTCGACCACTTTCGATCTATTTTTTCACCACGGAGGCATTGTCGATGATTTCCGCAAGGCTTTCTTCATCCTCGTCATCTCTGAGTATCTGACGAGTCGATAAAGGAGTGACTGGAGGAGGTGATGACGGAGGAGGTGGTGATGGAGTGGTTGTATGATGTCTTTGCCGGTGAGATTGCACGAAAATGGGAGAAATTGTTGGGGAGGGCGACGGATTGAGTAGAGGAATTGGGGTTTTGCTTCACTCGCTAGCTACTCTCTCCGCTCGAATATTTTTTTTCCACTTTATTCCGCTATAACAGGTTCCGGGTTGCGGGAGTACTGCTGTCGGGTAGGGTAATTAAGTTACCCATGCGGGCAACTAAAAGTTACTATATATATATGTATATATATATATATATAATATAACCATACTATATCTAATTTGATATGGACTTTGGTCTATCGTTTAAATGAGGGTCACGCTGACCAGCCAAGTAAGACTCTTGTAGATCTAGCCGTGTGGGGAGGTCGTCTCCTCCATCTGAGTCATGTGCACAGTGGACTCCACAAAGCGGTTCTTCTCCTGATCGCATGATTCTTTTCAGTGTTCATCGAGGTTCTTCGCTTCTCACCTGGGAACGAAGATCCCAGGTGGTGGTTTTCTAGTTTTACCCCCTTGTCATGCCTATAATTGTAAAATAGGGTATGGGTATATTAGTCTTTTTGGTTTTGTATTATCTGATCTCCAGGTAATTTTAGGTGCTTTTATCTTGCTCCTGATTGGTCAGGCTCTAATAATTCATAACTTTTGATTGGATCGTCCTATAGAAACAAGTCCTATATGAAAGTTGATCAATTTTTCGAGATTTAAAAGATGGAATAACTTTCAAAGCCTGTTTTACATCAATTTTCCCTATTTTAATCGAGAACCCCAAAAACCCTAGAAATTAGGTTCAATATTTATTATTAATGAAGGATAATTGCTTTAACATGGTAATTATGGTTTCTAAGCCTCAGGAATGAGATTAGGGTTTTCTAAACCTAAGGAGAGCATCTAGGTCTTCTCTAAGAGAGAGGTAAGTGGTCCATGCACTTTGAACATAAATATTTGATTGATTGTATATATGTATGCATAATGAATGTTGAATGTCTTATTTACTGTTTTAATTGTTAAAAGTCATTGAATTTATACTAAGCTGAATGCCATGGTTAATTTCAATATTATTGTATCATCTTCATGAACATTAAGAGTAAATTTAAAGTTAAGTTTTTAAGAGCAAAGTAAGAGTTTTAAGAGAAAGATAATGATTAAAAGATAACTTATATAAGATCCTCACCAAGAGGCTCCTCGGATCAAAACTAAGAGGCACTTTAGTGCATAAGAGAAGAGGCACTCCGGTGCAACCCAAGAGGCACTTCGGTGCATAAGAGAAGAGGCACTTTCGTGCAAAACCCGAGGATTCTTATATAGGTCAAGATAAAAGACTTAATTTAAAAGCAATTGTGTTTTCTTTTCAATGTCTAATGCTTAAAGTTTATTTTCATGTTTACATGCTTTCTTAAATTGTAATATGTTCAATTCCACTTACCAATTTTTTGATGCATGGCTGGGGGCGTGATGCCTATAGGAAAGGAGCAATGTCAAGGACAAAGCTATCTAAGGACCAGTTGAAGAAAAAGCTCTAGGACATTTGAGACCAGACCTGGTGGGGTGCCAACTATCCATAGATTAGATTTTTTTATGTTTATGAATTGTGTGTTTTAGTTTAGTGTGATTTTTATGAGAAAGTGTAGAATGGTTAAGGGTAAACATGTTTACTTTTATTCATGTATGGGTTATGTTGAGGACTTGAGTATGAGAATTGCAAATTATGTATCTTGTGTTGGTTTACTTAAACTTTATTTTTATGAAATGATAGTCATGTTTGTGAGATCCCAATAAGATGTATGATTTCGCTTAGCTCGTGAAATTGGGGTGCTACAATATGGTATCAGAGCGAAAAATATAGTTGGCCACCAGGCTTTTCTCAAAATCGCATATAGTTTACGTTCTCTCTTGTAGATGGCTCCCAAGAAGAGATCTGATAAGGGCAAGGAGCGCGTAGATGGAGAGGGAATCTCTTCTAATGGAGAAAGCGATCATAGTTCTTCTCGAGGGTCTAACCCTAATGGTAACCCTAATGCACCTCTAAAAGTGCTTATCAAGGCTCTGACTGATGCTATTACTGGACAACAAGGAAGACCACATCAACCGAGGAACCAGGAGTTGACCTTAGTTGACTTCGTGAAGATCAAGCCTGATTCTTTTGCTGGAGAGGAAGAGCTAGATGTGGTGGGCAATGCCAAAACCTGGTTGCAAAACATGGAGCATTGTTTTTGTGACCTAGATTGCCCTAACCCATCTAGGGTTTGTTTTGGGACTCACATGCTCAAAGGTGTTGCTAGGACTTGGTGGGAGAACCTTCTAGGATCCCGTGAAGCTAATGCTCCTCCACTCTCATGGGAGGAATTCACAGAAGCCTTTAAAGACCATTACATATGTGAGGCTATGATCGAGAAGAAAGAAGAGGAGTTTCGCAACCTTCGTCAATGTGGTGATATGACAGTCACACAATACGCCATGAAGTTCAGGATCTTATAGAAGTATGAATATGATTATGATGAACGACACAAGGTGAAGAAGTTCATTAGAGGTCTCAAGGAGGATCTTAGCTTTGCTTTGTCTAGACGAGGACACCGCACCATGCAAGGTTCCCAAGATGCTGCCCTTGAACTAGAAGACCACCTAGGAATAGCATGGAAGTAGGATAACCACTCCAACAACAACAACCACCATAATGACAAGAAGAGGAAGGCTCTAGCTGAGGTTATTGCAAATCAACCTACCAAGACCCAATATGCCAAGTGCTCTAAGTATCATCTAGGAGAATGCAGGTTTGGAACTGGAGTGTGCTATGCATGTGGTGAAACAGGCCACATTAAGCCCAATTGCCCCAAGTTTCAAAAGAAAGAGCCCAAAGTCAATGAAGCACCTAGAGAGAAGCGACGTGCTAGAATTTTCACCATGGTGGATGATGAAGATGATGAGAATGAACAAAGTATGGTTTAAGTTTCTTTGAGGTTATAGTTTTGATTAGCCTCATCTTGTGTATGAACATATGTAGAATTATAAGTTCAATCTTTCATGTTAAGGAAAACCCTAAGGTGGGTAGAACTCTGAAAATTTTGAGGATGAAATTTTTATAAGGTGGATAGAATTGTAACATCCTAAAATTTTGGACCTTATAAAATGACCCCAATTTGAAACCCTAACTTTCTTTGTTTCGAAATTGATAATTAAAACATATAATAATGTGATGATGGTTCCCAAATATGTTACATAAGTCGAATTTGATAACTTTTGCACGAAATTGAAAATCAATATCATCAAGTTAGCCCTAATTATTAAATAAGTGACATTTAGGGTTTAACATGAAATTTACCCAATAAACATTCTTTTTCTGGCCCAATAATTTTACCATAAGTTGGTGTTGATAATTTAATGATTTACCCAAATTTTTATCCTCAAATTCATTTTAAGTCATCCTATATGATTAATTAAATATTTATGCTAAAAAGAGAAAAATAATAAGCTAAGATGGTCAAATCAGGAAAATAACTATATTTTTGGGTTCCTTATGTCCCAATTAAGTAACACATGATGTTTTATATGATTTGGAGCCTCCTAGCTAATCCAATTGAACTTAACAAGAAAACAACCAAAATTTAATATACATAACCCTAATATATCTAATTTGATCTGGACTTTGGTCTATCGTTTAAATGAGGGTCACACTCTCACGGATCTAGCCACACGTGGGGAGGTCGTCTCCTCCATCTGAGTCTCGCGCATAGTGGACTCCACAAAGCGGCTCTTCTCCTGATCGCACAGTTCTTTTCAGTGTTCATCGAGGTTCTTCGCTTCTCACCAGGGAATGAAGATCCCAAGTGGTATTTTTCCAGTTTTACCCCCATGTCACGCCTATAATTGTAAAATAGGGTATGGGTATATCAGTCTTTCTGGTTTTGTATTATCTGATCTCCAGGTAATTTTCAGTGCTTTTATCTTGCTCCTGATTAGTTAGGCTCTAATAATTCATAACTTCTAATTGGATCGTCCTATAGAAACATGTCCTATATGAAAGTTGATCAATTTTTTAAGATTTACAAGATGCATTAACTTTCATATCCTGTTTTTCCATCAATTTTCTCTGTTTTAATCGAGAACCCCAAATACCCTAGAAATTAGGTTCAATATTTATTATTAATGAAGGATAATTGCTTTAACATGGTAATTATGGTTTCTAAGCCTCAAGAATGAGATTAGGGTTTGCTAAACCTAAGAAGAGCATTTAGGTTTTCTCTAAGAGAGAGGTAAGTGGTCCATGCACTTTGAACATAAATATTTGATTGATTGTATATATGTATGCATAATGAATGTTGAATGTCTTATTTACTATTTTAATTGTTAAAAGTCATTGAATTTATACTAAACTGAATGCCATGGTTAATTTCAATATTATTGTATCATCTTCATGAACATTAAGAGTAAATTTAAAGTTAAGTTTTAAGATAAAAGTAAGAGTTTTAAGAGAAAGATAATGATTAAAAGATAACTTATATACGATCCTCACCAAGAGGCTCCTCGGAGCAAAACTAAGAGGCACTTCGGTGCATAAGAGAAGAGGCACTCTAGTGCCACCCAAGAGGCACTTCGGTGCATAAGAGAAGAGGCACTTTGGTGCAAAACTTGAGGATTCTTATATAGGTCAAGATAAAAGACTTAATTTAAAATCAATTGTGTTTTCTTTTCAATGTCTAATGCTTAAAGTTTATTTTCAAGTTTACATGGTTTCTTAAATTGTAATATGTTCAATTCTACTTACCAATTGTTTGATGCATGACTGGGGGCATGATGCCCATAGGAAAGGAGCAACGTCAAGGACAAATCTATCTAAGGACTAGTTGAAGAAGGAGCTCTAGGACATCTAAGACAAAACCTGGTGGGGTGCCAACTATCCATAGATTAGATTACCTTTATGTTTATGAATTGTGTGTTTTAGTTTAGTGTGAGTTTTATGAGAAAGTTTAGAATGGTCAAGAGTAAACATGTTTAGTTTTATTCATGTATGGGTTATGTTGAGGACTTGAGTATGAGAATTGCAAATTATGTATCTTGTGTTGGTTTAATTAAACTTTATTTTTATGCAATGATAGTCATGTTTGTGACATCCCAATAAGATGTATGCTTCCACTTAGTTTGTGAACTTGGGGTGTTACAATATGTGTATAGAACTTGTACAGACTTGTAAGCATGTGTAGTGTCTTGTACATATGTGTACAGAACCGTACACGTGGATCTTTGTATGTGTACAGTTTGCACAACCATGTGTACACACAGCACAGAACTGTACACATGGATCTTTGTATGCGTAAAGTTTTGTATGTGAATAGACTTATATAGATGTGTATCATCATTTGTACACGTGTGTACAATTTTGTATGTGAATAGACTGCTATAAATGTGTATTGTCATTTGTACACATGTTTACAATCTTATTGTAACATCCCTGACCTAGGTTATTCTTTAACCCTAGAAGTTTTTCTTAATAAAGTTAATTATATGCTTTCTCTTATTTTGAAATGTAATTAAGGCTCAAGAGGAACATATGTTTCAATTTTAGTCCTTTTGAAATAATGTTGAAACAATGTTTTGCTTGTTTTGGACTAAAGTGAAAATTACCCAAGTTGAGGGGTTAACTTGCAAATGTTACATGATAAAATGTTCCTCAAGTATTGAAGCATCATAAGAATGAAAATGATGTATAGGTATGGCTTGTGGTAGCCTGAGCACCAAGAAGAGCTTATTAAGCAATGCTTGAGCATTAAAACCTAGTTTTGGAGTAATGTGCAATTTACCCAAAACCTAGGGTTCAATATGCAAAATACCACTTCTAGAGAGTTCCTAATGTTTCTTTGAATCATGTAGAGAAAATAAAATGAGAGGGTGCCTCATTTGAATCTCTTTGGAGGAGAGAGAATCTTGATATTAAAATAATTAAGATTTAAGCATAATTGAAACCCTAATTCAATTTAATGCAAAAATAAATATATTAATTGAAGTGCCTTCAACCAAAAATGAGATGGTTGGATTTTTATAAGTGCGGACGTCCTTATGCCTTGCAAAGGCCACGAAATATCTAAAGTGAGTGGAGAGCCCACTCACATTAGTTAAAGAAAAAGTAATATCCACTCAATTTTGGATATTATAATTAAAATGGTTAAGGTGCTTAATTTGTTTTCTTTTAATTCATGGATAATGAAGAGGAATTACAAGGTGGGGGAGATGGCTTCATATGCAAGGGATTGAGGGGAGTATGTGGCACCAATTTTAGGAGTTGAAGGAATTAATTATCACTTTCTCTCTCATGAAATTCCTTTACATATATCCCATTTATCACCCACATGAAAGACTCTTTTCGACCCTTCTTTCTTTCCTTGCTTTGGCCATGCACAAGGGAGATTAGGAGCAACAGGAGGACGTTCCCCAACCTATAGTTAAGCTCCATAGTCATCTTCAACCTTGATTTCATGGTGGAAATCAAAATTCAATGCTTAATTTCTTCTTTTCTTCATTCAATCTTCAACCTTGGCCATTCATTTCACTCAAGGACTTGAGAATGGACCTTGAACAGTTGAGAGAGCTTCATTCACCATTGAGGATGTGAAGCTTGAAGCTTGGATTCAATTTTGAAGGCAGGTTATATAACTTGAACCCTTAAACATTGTTATTGATTTCATTCCTTTATCATATGTGGATTCTTTCTTCATTCTCGAAATTCCATTTGATTAATTATTGAAATCACCATAAGAATCACAACTTATTTAGAAGGTTTGAAGCTTGAATATGATGATGTCATCTTAATCACACACCTCAGCATAGAACATGTGCAAACAGTTTTGCTTTTTGGTGATCAAACGATCTCAAGACCGTTTGGACACCAAACGGTCTCAAGACCGTTTGAGGTCTTAAGGGGCTCAAGACCATTTGTGGTCAAGTGATGCTATGATTAGATGAATATTCAATGGTTATAAATGATTAAGATAAAAAGGATTTCAACAATCCATGGTCCCTTCATTTTAAACCCTAATTCAATTGGGTTCAAAACTCTAATTGATGTTGAAACAGTTTCAAACCGTTTGAATGTGTTGACTGAATGAAAGTGTTGACAGAATGAAAGTGTTGACCGAATGAAAGTGTTGACCAAATGAAAGTGTTGACTGAATGGAGGTGTTGACCATTTGGGATCAAATGATCTCAAACCGGTTGAGGTTCAATCGATCTCAATGTTGGATTGTCCATTCGGTTTCAAAACAATTGATGAGCATTCGGTTTCAAGACCGAATGAATTAAATTAGTCTCAAGATCGAATGGTTGATTTGGTTTCAAGACCGAATTGGTTGATTCAGTTTCAAGACCGAATGGGTTGATTCGGTTTCAAGACCGAATGGGTTGATTTGAGTTACACTTGAACCAAGACCGTTTGAAGGACAAGGTACTTCAAGACCATTTGAAGGTCTAATTGATTCAATTCAAGAAAGTACCAATTAACCCCTTGATTGTTAATGGCATATATCAAAGTTGAAATCAGTGGTTGTACCTCTAATGTACTTAGGTTATTAGTACCTTTAGAGTGATTAACCTTTGATTCTTATGGAGGCAATGGCTTAATACACTATGTCAACTCTTCATTCAAGTTGATTCAATCTAACCAAGATTAAAGTAATTAACCTCCTAGAGAGGATGAGAGAGAGTAACATATACAGGAGTGATCATCATGTAGTGATTAAACCTCAACACTCTCAACAAGAATACAAGATGTAATGAGGGTATGATCCTTGTTAGAGAGATCATGAATCCCGAATTGAGAAGGGTGATTTGTAACCCTAATTTAGGACAATGATATGATAAACCCTAATTAAGGGTATTTTATTGGTAAACCCTAATTTAAAATAGGACATTTCATGAAACCCTAAATTCGGGTAAAGCTTCATGAAATCCTAATTTGGGGAAATGTTGTGATAAACCCTAATTCAGGGTAATGATGTGTAAAACCCTAATAGAGGGTGATGTAATGTGATATGAAACCCTAACCTAGAGTGATGCCATGTGAATTCCCAATATAGGGTGATGTTATGTAAAACTCTAATTGATGAAGAGGGGAACGCTATTCCTAATAATAGGAGTAGTGAATAATGTATTGGTAGGTGAAACACCTAAAGTGGTTGATAATGGATAACCTTATATCAATAATGCCTTAATCTGAGATAAGTCCATATCATTGATAATGGTTGAATAAATCAAATGAATGATTTATGACCAATATATTACATGATAGATGTGATGAACTGGTGCATAAAGTATTAGGATGGAAAATACCCTAATACAAGATAAGCTGATATACTTAAGTAAATTACAAATGATGAGGGAAGTGATACATCAAGACATGATAGATATCATATTCAGCACATCAAAGTTTATACACCTTGATGTACCCTAAATCTAGTATACTTGGATGAATAACACATTAAATGTGCCATGTCAATTGTTACATTGAGATGTAATGAGCCTAATGCACCTTAATAAGTGTAGGCTAACATACTTAAAGAAAGGGTTAAGTCACGTTAATAAAGTATGATGTATTTATACTCTGGTAAGGATGAGAGAGAAACTCTTACCTTGTGTTGATAATCATTTGATGATAAATGATGAGAATAGTTGTTGCCTAGTGAGATGTGACAAGATGTTTAATGGCCTTGTGAGCCATGAGAGTAATTATTTCCCAGTGAGAGGTGACAAGATGTTTAATGGCCTTATGAGCCATGAGAGTAATTGTTGCCTAGTGAGAGGTGGCAAGATGTTTAATGACCTTGTGAGCCATGAGAATAATTTTTTCCTAGTGAGAGGTGACAAGATGTTTAATGGCCTTGTGAACCATGTGAATAATTGTTGCCTAGTGAGAGGTGACAAGATGTTTAATGGCCTTGTGAGCCATGAGAATAATTGTTGCCTAGTGAGAGGTGACAAGATGGTTAATGGCCTTATGAGCCATGAGAGTAGTTGTTTCCTAGTGAGAGGTAACAAGATGTGTATAAAGTCTCATGAAAGAAATGATAATGTTCAAAATAAACAATTGAAACTTAGTAACATAATAATAATAACAACTAATGGATACAATAATGATAATGAAACCCTGATATTACATGCTTTATGCTTATAGCCAAATAAGGGATATAGTGTTTTGAATAAGCTTAAAGGAGGTACGAGGGATACATGAATTACATAAAGGATGTGAATAAGTATGATGGCTTGGCCAAGGTTAAATACCTAGAAAAGGTGATGTGGTATTCAGTGATGGATGCACATGATTGACATAGTTCAATGCCTGGAATAATATCATAGGATTGGTCATAACCCAATACCTGGAATAATTGCACAGGATTGGTAATAACCTAATGCCTGGAATAATGTCACAGGATTGGTAATAACCCAATACCTAGAATAATTCCACAGGATTGGTAATAACCCAATGCTTGGAATAATATCACAGGATTGGTCATAACTCAATACCTGGAATAATTGCACAGGATTGGTAATAACCCAATGCCTGGAATAATGTCACAGGATTGATAATAACCCAATACTTGGAATAATTGCATAGGATTGGTAATAACCCAATGCTTGGAATAATATCACAAGATTGGTCATAACCCAATACCTGGAATAATTGCACATGATTGGTAATAACCCAATGCCTGGAATAATATCACAGGATTGGTCATCACCCAATACCTGGAATAATTGCACAGGATTGGTAATAACCCAATGCCTGGAATAATATCACAGGATTGGTAATAACCCAATTCCTAGAATAATGTCACAGGATTGGCATAGTCCAATGCCTGGAATGTTTGCACAGGATTGGTATAGTCCAATGCCTGGAATGTTTGCAAAGGATTGATATAGTCCAATACCTAGAATGTTTGCACAGGATTGGTATAGTCCAATGCCTGGAATGTTTGCACGGGATTGGCATAGTCCAATACCAGCTGGAATGGTTGTACAGGATTGGCATAGTCCAATGCCTGGAATGGTTGCACAGGATTGGCACAATCCAATGCCTGAACATAATATTATGATGTATACTCACATGATTGATACAATTCAATATCTGGTTAGCAGATTGGCTGAGGCCAATAGATAAAAATGAGAATGATTCATAAATGACATACCATGATAATGAGTATCACAAGATAAGCTTGAGATGTTGATATAGTATGATGGATAAAGGATATACATGTTCTTCCTATTCCTTATAAAGAGAATATATGAATTACCTGCTCTATCATAGATAGTTGCAATTCTTTAAAAGATGAGAATGTTCTAACTGCTTATCCTCTGCTCAATTTTATTCTATTAAACTGCAATAATAATATTTCTGGCAGAGAGTTATATCTCTCGTTGGGACAATTTTCAATTATCTCACCCCCGTGGGATCCAACATTTTTAGGTGGACGCGGACAAAGAAGTAGAAATCATACAGTACGAAAAAGGACAGCTACATCAGGAGTGGAACAATAGTAACATCTCAGGTGGAGATATTGACTGTCGTGTCTTATAGATATGAGTCCTATGTGTCGTCTCTGTACTCTCAGGTCCTAGGAGTCAGTACTTAGTGTTTTTTACAATCGATTTGAGATCTTGGCTTGAATGCCTCGAGGTTTTGTGTTGCTCATGTGTAGACTTAACAGAGCAATTGATGTATGTAATCCTCGAGAAGATATAGTACATGGAATATACTTGTGGACCAGAATGCACATGTAATACTTTGGATCTCTTTGAAAAAGGTTTAAATTTTTAGTGATTTTTGTTAATCCACTGTTAATGATCACTTCCACTTAATTAATGATGATTTGATCGGACGCTTCACCACACTTGTACACATGTACTTTGGAATGTGCACACATATGCATAGTGTTGTACACATGTGTACACATGTACACATGTACACATGAAGGTTTACATGTGTACTATTTTGTACATCCATGCGTACAGATGTGTACAACCGTGCATATAGTTTTGTACACATGTACTTTGGAATGTGTACATATGTGCATGGTCTTGTACACATGTGTATGACCATGTGTACACATGTGTACAAGTTTGTACACACTAGTATGCATACCATTATACATGTGTATAATCTTGAACACATCTATACACAACAGTAAACATGGATGTTTATATGTGTACAGTTTTGTACAACCATGTGTACACATGTGTACGATCATGAACAGACTTGTGTAGATGTGTATCATCATTTGTACACATGTGTACAAGATTATACACATGTGTAATGACATGTGTACAATTATGTGCAGTCTTGTATAGACTTGTATGTGTACATTCTTGTACACAGATATTTGTATGTGTACAATTTTGTGCAGCCATGTGTACATATTTGTATAGAACAATACACATGGATGTTAATATGTGTATAGTTTTGTACAAACATGTGTACACATGTATGACTGGCCTAAATTGCACGTCCAAAATGGAGAGGATCTAGAGTAGTTTGACTTTTAAGATTATAACACGACACTCAAGCTCCCACAACTATTATACGGGGTCTGATATAGTATTCAGGGTTGAACCATAGGGACAAGGTCGATAAGTATTAAGTACACGGAGTCTCACACTCTTACACTCCAAGAGAACAAGTGGGTTAAAGGGGGTGTTCCTTAAGGAATGATGATACACCAGACAAAATAAAGAAAGGTAAAAGAAAGAAAATGAAGCAAGAGAAAAACATTAAACAAGTGGTAAGAAACAAATGTATGGAAGGAAACTTCGATCGGATTTCACCTACTAAGGTCTCTCACCAACATGCAAAACTCACACCCCTTCGTATACTCCTATCAAGATTACAAGCGATCATCAAAATGCTTATTCCCTCCTCTCTCGAGATTAGGATAGATATAATTTTAAGTTGGTCTCTCTCTCGAGATGACGGCCCAACAACCATGAAGCAAACCATATGACTGTTAGCTTTAGCATTCCAACACTTTGATGCATTCATACTACTCCACAACACTAGATAAGGTTGGTACTATTCTTTTGAGGTACCAACTATCCAACAAGGTATGTTGAAACAGGTGTAAATTTTCAAATCTTTATTTATATGGTATATAAAAGACCATTGGAGAGCAACGGATTGAAGATTACTGACTATATTCAATTTCCTATAAAGGATTACAAAAATACATCAAATTCTCCCATTAGGGTTTACATCAAGATACACAAAAAGGATCTAGATAGAGGGAAGTCTAACTACTACAATCTTGTCTCTAAAGAAACTTGTCCATCAACCAAGTCCAAGCCAAAAGCTAAGATCTTCTTGTCTTATCCATCACCTTGCTCAACACCTGGGTGGATGGGAAGGCACCCAGCAAAAGAGAAAGGGAAGAAAAGTATGTGTCACATAACAAGTCTAGGATAACAAGATAAGTAAAACAAATAAAAATAGGCTAGGGCTCATCATAAGATGTAGATAACAAGAGTATGAGGCTATATTCAAAATAAACTTGCCATTAACAATTATATTAAAAAAGGAATACATGTAAGATAATTATGTCTACCTAACTAAGTAGGGTTGAGGCACCTACCGGACCTCTAACCTATAGGTGAGGGGAGAATAGGACATTCCCATTTACCTACACAATAATATGGGGAGAATGAAAACATTCCCCAGGGTGATTAAATACATGCCCTCTGTGGATGGTTGTACATAAGTACAACTACTTTAAATTAAATAGAACATAAATCCACATGCTAGAAAAGTAGTCATGGGAAGAATAATCATATGAATCGATAAGCATGGAAGTGGGGTATAAGACCCAAACAATATGGAACAATAATCTGATTTGAGGCACAAGTAATTAGGGTTTCAAGAAAAGAGAATTAGATTCAATTAAGCCTCATTAGGGAAGAATAGGTTAAGGCATAATATTTCCCAACTAAGGTGTTAGATTCACATACCTCTTCCTTAGCACCCTAGAAACCACTTTTCAGATCCCTAAGCAAGATCAGAGTCCCCTTGTCCTTATATCATCATCATATCCATGTATTAGCACTATGTACATTCTTTAAAGGCTTCAAACCCCAAAGTTACCAACTTTTTACACAAACCATCGATTTATGTCTTGAAATTATCACCTTTATCTTAGTTAGATTTTTCTAATCAAAATAACATATAATTTTATATATTTTAGAGATATGAAGATTAAAGTGTATTTTTGGTGATTTTTAACTAATTAATTTATTTTCTAGAAAATTACATTCGACAAAACTCAAAACCATGTCTCAAAAATATTTTTATTAGAAAGATCACATTTTTCTGAGTTCATAGCATATTTTATTTTTATTTTTGGACAAGGGATTTAATAGTTATGAATTTTATAAAACCAGCCAATAAGAGCATGCCGCGTAGGCAAAAGCGGTCGCAAAGGACCAAAGAAAAGAAAAGAGGGGACCTGCCTCACTGACTTAGCCCAATAAGGAGTGGCCAAGTTGCGTGGTCAAAGTATGGGTTTGACTCTTCTAAAACAAAGCAAAACCAGGCCAAAAAAACCTTCGTACCCTTACCCGAGAAATAAAAGAAAGAAGAGAGAAGAGGGGTAAAAAGGAGAAAACACATGGGGGCTTCTTCCCCACACCCTGTGCGCCATGGACTACAACAGCAAAGCTACTTGCTTGGCCGCGATTGGGAAAATATAGATGCCATCACGATTTTTCGAACGGAGAGCGTCGAAACAAAGAGTAAGGTAGACCGACTCTCACCGCTGGTGTCAATTTGCTGCCAACACCGCAATGATCTCACGAGAAGCATCACAAATTGTGGAGGAAAATTGGGTCGTGTGTGCTTGAGAAGGTGGTGTGAGAAGAAATCAACAGAAGGGATAAATGTGAAAAGGTGAGTCGAACACAAGGGAACAATCACCCATGTATATACCATATTCTAGGGTGACATCGGGTTGGCTGTGAGAAAGCTCTAAGCAAGCTTTGGGTGTTTCTTGAACATGAAGAAATAGGCCTCCACCAAGGGGTCTTTGGGTGTAGAATCCTTCTCTGAATCTAACGCAACAGAAATCAAGGAAAATGATCAAGAAAAAACCACGAATGTGAAGACATGCAGGCCATCCGATCGTTGATCCAATAGATCAGATTGATAGTGCCAACTAAAAAAAATGTGACGTTTAATTCTGTTCCAAATAGATTTCAAATAAAGTACACATTTAATTATTTTCCTTTTTCTCTCTCCTCTTTTGAGGGTGTACATGTACTCCAAATTTAATAAAAATTTACACCCTGACTGATTTTGAGGTGTAGAATCTGAATATGGAATTAGTTTTGCCTTTTGGAAACTTTTAATTAGTTAAATAATTCAATACTCATTTTCTCTTTCCTCCTTCATTAATGACTCTAAGATTATCCAAATATGACGAAATTTCACCCATGTGTCCCAAGTAATGGCTTAGATATGATTTTGCCATTAATTGACCATGTTTATGTTATTTATTTAATTAATTACTAAAATGAAGGTTCTACACACTTTCTCTCTCCTACTTTTACACATTATCCAAACATCATCCAAATTAGTTGAAAACTTGCCCAAAGTCTTATTTTCATATTTAGATTACGAATTTGGAATTTGTTTTCCAATTTGAGAACATTAGATATTTTATTTCTCTTTCTTGGCCTATTTCTTATTTTCCTTTAATAAAGTCTTTTATATATATTTATATTTTCCAAATTGGGTGATACTTGGCCCTTATGTAAGTTTTAGTTCAAGAAAATGAGATTGAGTATGAAATTATCTTGTGGGTTTCCAATTTGTGGTTTTTGGAACAATATATTCCATATTATCTCCTTTTATCCCATATTATATCCAATTATTACATTTATCATCTACTTTATGTATATTTTGGGATTTCCTTTGTTTTTCATATTCTAAAAAGTCCTAGAAAGTTCTAGCATGAATTCTTTTATTATTTTTATTACTTAAGTGGAAATTGCACATCAGGCCCATTACTTAGACTTCTACTGAGGTAATTGGGCATTAAATCCTATATTGGCATAAAAGGTGAACAAATGTTCACTAAACCATTATGTTCTCCACAAATTAAATGGAAAGGCAAAGAGCATAGAAAGGAAAGGAAAAGATAGCCAAAGGGAAAAATGTCCATGATTTAGTATGTTACACATACCTAGTTGCATTGGGGACAACGCATAGACCAATCCTTACTTGATTTGGGATCTAGTGTGAATTTGATGCCATATAGTGTCTATGTTGAGTTTGTCTTAGGCAAGTTGAAACTAACACATTGCACTCTCCAAATGGTAGACTGTTCCATAAAAGTGCCTACAGGAAGAGTGGATGATGTTTTGGTGATGATAGACAAGAAAAGGAGAGCAGTGTTATCGACTGATTTCATTGTTCTTGACATGGACCCGGAGGATAGGAAGATTTCCATCATCTTGGGAATACTGATCTTATCAATAGTTGATGTTGAGATACACGTGTAGAGCATCACAGTGATGGTTTCTTTTATGGACATGAAGACAAAGATCAACATGTTCAAGGCCCCAACCCGGCAAGACCGATATGATGATATTAAACATGGTCGCTTGAGGAGTCCATTTGGTTACTTGAGGGATGAAGATCAGAATGAGACAACACATGATGATTTTTGTGATCAACGGGACACAGAACATTGGTTGAGCTCAAATGAAAGTTGTGTCTATTGCATGAGTGGACATAGGAGGATTCCAAATGGTTGAAGATTGAATAATCATTAAGAAGCTCAGTTGAAGGCATGAAACTTAGCGCTTGTGGGAGGCACCCCACATAGGTTTGGGAAATTTTCACCCAACCTTGCATTTTTTATACTTTTGGTTATTTTTACACTTTTCTAAAAAACACACCCAAAAACTTGTTTTTGATATTTTTTAATTAGTTTTAAGATGTGCAGGTGAAAACAATGGTTAAATGAAGGAATTTGGATGATATTGAGAAAAAGATTCATCAAAAACCACTTTTAAGCAAAGATTTGATATTTTGATGAAGTTAAGTGTGAATTCACCTACTACAGTGTCCATCATGGTCGTGGTATCATGGAACAGTCATGGTCAGACACTTACATTCACAGAGAACCAAAGGAATCAAGGGAAAATGAACAACATGGTCAGAATGACCGTGTTGTGTAGCACGACCCTATGGCATATCATCCATCACGGCAATGGAGCATAGCACAACCACGCTACAGAGACCCAACATAGTCATTCCACATAGCATGGCCATGCTGGACCCCAGACCCAGCCACTTAAGTTAGAAATTTAGTAATTTTCCAAAATATTTCACTTCAATTCTTAAGCAATTGTACGATCGTTCTTTGCGAACGGCGGTTGTGCAGTGCCTGCTACCCATCTCCAACCTCTGATCCTCCACCAAATCACCCTAACCAATTTACCTACCTTAACCTACCATTTCCTCCCATTTCCATCCACCAAATCAACCCTATTTATCCATTCCGCCCAAACAATCTAGTTCTTTGGAGAAAACCTAAAATCCCAAATTTCTCCACCAAAATCTGCCCAAAATGAAGCAAGTTGCCCAGAAAGTGGTAGAAAAAACCAAGGGTGTCCTTTCCTATCAACACAAGACAAAGAAAAGATCATAAGCAACCATAGTGGAATCCTCAACTCCATTGTCCGCCTTCAGCTCTAGCAGGACAACACATTTGTCAGAGGCTGAGTTGGAGGCCTCAGTGAACTTGATTGTGGAGGAAGCTTCCCCTCAGCCACGTCATACAACACCATCACCGTCCAGAGCACCACCACTGCCTCCTTCAGTAGCTCGATAGTTGATTTCCTCTAGGGAAGAACCACCACCCTCATTGGCCCGACCATCTACCTCCTTTGCGTTGTAGCCACAACCATAGCTACAAGCCCGTAGGTGGCTACGTTTGGATGGTGAAGATCACACAATTCCAGATGCACCACATGGGAATGCAGCCAATGAGGATTCTAAGAAAGCATATGAGGTAAGAAGAAGTCAGGTGAAGGATCCAAAGAACCCTTAGTGCTTAACATGTAAGGTGATTGCCACCCGCTATGTGTGTTAGAAGACGATGGAGGCTTTAGGTTTCTCCATCTACTTTCAAGGTGTCATGGAAACCATAGGCCTATTTGAGGTCTTAGCAATGCCATTAGATATGTACATTGATCTGACACATTAGTTTTTATCCTCATTAGATAAGGTCTCTGATGATGGAGAAGATACCATTCAATATATGATTGGAGATAGACGTTAGGTTCTTACCTATAAAATTCTGAACAAGATCTTTGCTCCAAGTGATTAGATGGAAGACCTCTTAGATCAAGGGAGGACAGAAAAAGACATCAATGCCATTTACACTGCCATGTGGAAAATGTTCACTGGAAAAAAATAACTTTGTGGTAGGGAAGTCAAAGACAAGCTTGATTCACAATGCATTCATTCACATGTTTAGAATGTGTTTCAAACACTATTTTTGGCAGGTATGAAAACTAGGGAAGTTGCACAAAGAAGAATTTGTTTATCTTGGGATGGATGATAAATGACAAGCATGTGAACTTGGGAGCAGTGCTCATTGATCATTTGAGGATGATCCCCTCCAAGAGTAAGAATTTGTTCATTATGGTGGGATAGTGACGTCCATCGCCATTTCCCTAGAATATGATGTTTTTGGATACACCAAGGAAGAGATGAGAAAGTTGGTAAACCTAAAATACCTTGTTCACTCTTCTATGATTTCCATAGTTGTTCAGAAAATCATATACCAGGTCAACCCCCCATATGCAGGCGTCTCACTAGAGTCACCCTACCATATTGGACCTCTTCTAGGTGAATATGGCCCGACTCCAGAGTTCTTTGAGACATTGAGGAAATGGGAAGAGGAGCATCCAAGGGGTGTAGGGACAGATAGAGGCCACATTTTTTCCTGATGAACTTGGAGAGTCTTCACAAGAAGTTGGACAGAGGAGAGTAGTAGAGGAGAGAGAGGCATGCTGAGTGAGGAGACAAGAGGTAGTGGTAGGGACAACAGAGCCACAACAACCCACAATGAATGCATATCACATGTTAACTATACATGCATAGCTGGAGGGCATTTAGAGGACCCAGGATAGCATTTTGAGGGCATAGGAGGGATTCCATTGCACACATGATGCACTATGGTTGGATCATTAGTAGATGCACCATCAGATCAACCATATGTATTGCTTTCAGCATGCCCAGGTTCAGAGAAACTCCCAATGGGGGAGGATTGATGGAATACATGATCATCTTACCAAGTGCCTAGCCGCCTCCACAGGTGAACTACTAGGGAAATTACTACCAGTATCCTCCACCATAGGGAGGATCACCACTGAGCCACCACAAGAGTTGTTATATTCTACCCTACCGCTCCTAGACTTTAATGTCATGTTGAGGTCAGCATGATTCAAAAGTTTGGAGTGGTAGGATGGTATGCCCTCATTTCACTACTTTTGCATTTCGTCCTACCATATAGTTTTATTTTCTTGTTTTTGTTATCTAGATTATTTTTTTTTCTTTGCATACTTTCATGCTATGTTGTTTATCTTCATGCAATTTTTACGTAATTTAAAAATAAAAAATAAATTTTTTTGCCATTCATTGCATTTCATGTAGTTTTTATGCAGAAGGTCTCATGTGCAACTCACACTAGTAACCCCACTTTGACTCACTTTTATTCTACCATTTTCTTACCTCCCTTCATGAAAATTTGCCAAACATTACATCTTAGCCTTGGCCACCTCTAGAAGTTTGGGGTGGCCATATCTATACCTCACCGCCTCACTCTTACCGCCATGTGCCCTATCTACACCAAGGGCAAAGAAAAAGAAAATAATCTAAAAAGAAAATAAGTGATGCTCCTATGTAATAGCATACAAATAAAGAAAAGATGGGTTCTCCTATGTAATAACACCGTACTCTCTTACTGCAACCTCTTTCTTCCATTTTGTATACACATTGAGATAAGAACATCAAAATTGGCTCATTTCACCCTTTTTCACGGCCATGTGGGTTAATTAGTGTGAATTTACATGTGTGATTGAATGAATGATTGTAAAATAACAACTTTCATTATTTTTTACATTCCCCATCATGAAACGATTTTCCTGAGCAATATGACAACCATATTATTGAATATGTGTTCTATACCATATATTTGAAATTTATATGCTCAGTGCTTTAATCATGATCAGTTCATGAAAGAGGAGAGGAGAGAGGTGGAATACATGCATTGAGTCAGCATTGAACCCATTTGGTCAATAATCGTTTATTGCATTTTATTTTGTTAGTTCTTGACTACGGAAAAATTGTAGAGAGATTGAGTTGGAGCATACTTGAGAACAAGTATGTTTTAAGTTTGGGGTGGTGATGCAACCTTATTTTAGGGCTCCATCATGTGTATTATTTCACTTCAATCACATCTAAAGTAGTTAGATTACATGTTATTCCCCTCAATATCCATATTTGTGGAAAATTCACTTATGAACGTTCTTTGCATATTTTTTAGGTGCTTGGACCATGCTTGTATGGAGAGAGAGAGTAAGAATGATCCTAAGGTTTATCTACCCTTGAAGAGTTTCAAAATAAGGTCCAAAGATCCCTCAACCTATCCCTAGTGGCCAAGGGTCAAGTGAAGTAAACAAGACCAAGGAAACACAAGGAATGAGAGCAAATTGCTACTATAGAGAGCAGCACGGCCGTGCAACACAACATGGTCATGCCACCATGACCCAACAAGGTTACCGAATTTGAATATCAGAATAGTTGATATAGTCATGATTCAATGGCTTAGGAGGTCCTGTTTCAGCAATGGGGCAGGAGAGGAGGGGAGTGGCGAGGTTTTATCAAACGATTTGTTGAATCACCAAACTTCAAAAGTCAAAACTTTGTGCAATCTATATACGGATGATAGAGGTCTTAGCCCAATATAGACAATATGCGCTTTTCTTCTAGTATTTAAAGCTCTTTATTTTGGTGGTGTATATGATACATGGGCTCCCGGGGGGAGATGTAAGAAAAATTACCAACTTAACCCTTAGCCCAAGTGTTATATATGGTTATTTATTAAAATCTATGTGGTCATGACTCCAGAATGCCCATGCAACTCAGAATGGGAAGCTAAAGCAAAGCCACCATGGCTGTGGTGATCTCCATGACCATGCTACCAAAGCCCCACCGCGGTCATGGTGACCACCACAACCCTGCCACCAGTAAGGCAAAGTCTCAAATTTTTACTGAACCAAAAGGCCATTGTCACCTTGCCTATACCATGCCACCAAGGTAGTGTTTCCCCCATACCACCATGGCCATACTACCTAGTACAACCGTGCTACTTACAAACCTAGCAGCAACAATTCCACTACATTTCCTATCCTACCCCTACTTAACCTAGTGCTTTCCCACCACCTAAAAATACTTGGGTAGCAGATGGAGCTCAAGGTTTAGTCACTAGTAGACACCCCTAGTCCACTCTCAGCTCCCCATTCTTGTTCCCCATCCATTCCCACTCCATTCCACCTCCATTTCACCATGTCCACCACCAAAACCCTAGTTTCCCAGTGTTTTAGACATTTCCCACCACACATCCATGCCATTCAATATTGGAGGAGGGAGTTGCATGAGTTGTTTCTTCTAGGAGGTGTATAAGGGGGAGTCTTCACCGAGCTCAACTTGTTTTGCCACTCTTTAACACATTCTTTGTTCTCCATTCTTGTATTTTCTTGTTCTATGAGTAGCTAGGCCCCCTAGGTGGCCTGTTTGGGGTTAAAAATGTTACTTTGTTACCATGTTGGGGGAAAATGATGTGTAAACATTATGATTTCATTTGTTAATGATTATGTTCTAATTATATCTCATTCTCCATAAATTGTTTGTTTGTTTGTGCTCAAAATCACCTAGGTTTCTACAGAAAGTGATTAAATGTGGCAATTTTGGGATCTACTCCTAGGTCCAATTCATGGATCCCTAGGTAGCTACCCATCTTCCTATAATGTAATCAATTATCCTAACACTAGGTGAGAGATCTAAGTAGCTTCTTTGGAGGTATTTAGTGTAATTATCTAGGATCTTTCTCAAGGCTAGAATGTGAGTGGTGTTAGGCCTTAAACCTCAGTTCCACCTCCCATTACTACCCACAGCCGCTAATCACCATCAGAGATTCTAACCAAGAAACCTAGACTTGATAACATCCTAATTGAATTCCATCTAAAACCTAATTTAAACGAGACTTGTAAGGTTGGATAGGGGGTTCTAGGGACTAGTTCTCCTATGTACACCCTACTCCAGCCATGGTCAATTAATAGTTTAGGACAATTCATTAGCATCTAACTTGTTCTTTCTTTGGATAATCTAAATGGATGAGTAATGTTTATATGTTATGACCATCAACTCTATTGATAAATTCATTTCCCCAAACAGCCCACACCACCACTAATTACTTAAAACCCTAATTTGTTTCCTTACTTAGTTAATGCTAGCTTGGTATGTCTCTTTATTTTCCGAGTTAACTGTTCTTGCTTTTGTGTTGTTCTTGTTAGCCTAGCTCTTTAATCACATCTTAGCTCTAATTTATAGTTTGGAGTAGTGTTATCTCTTGATTTTTTCCTTAGTGTAATTTACCCTTTCTTGCTTAGCTTAGCATTTCCTAGCTTTCTAGAACTAAATTGTCTAGGGTTAATGTAGGATTTGACTATTTCTTACTTCCCTTTTAATTGCTTGCTCGATCACCCTTAGTGTAATTACCCAACCTTTAAACCCTAAAAACCTAAACTCCTTAGTAGGAACCTAGCCCAAACTAACTAAGCTCTAGTGCCCCACTCTCCCTATGGATCTACCCTATACTTGTCGCCTTCCTATACTATGACACGACCCCATGCATTTGCGGGTTCGCATTTTAGTAAAAGAGGGTGTGTCTTGTTTAGGTCCCCTTTATAAATTTGAAAGTATCCCCTGTGTGTTTTGATTTCGTGAGGCACATGTAATCAAACTCCAATTGATTTCGTGAGGCACATGTAATCAAACTCCAATTGTAATCCCCTTTACACCACACAAGTTTTTTTTAGTTTACCAAAGACGTGCTACTCCAAGAGCGGCATCAGTTTCTTCACTCAATTATGGGTTACAAGAGAAACTGCCTACAAAAATAGAAAGGTGATAGAGAACTGGTTTCCTCAAGTCTAACCTCCTAGGCCTTTTTTTACAGGTTTAGAAAATACTCACTTTGAGATATGATCAAAAATAGTGGCGGATGTTGACCAAAAATGTTGGGGGGCAAGAGTACACCATATAGTTTAAGTTCATTGAGTCCAATGAATCTTAGAGTTGATGATCTTTTCTCTTATTTGAAGTATATAAAGTAAAAGTAACTTTAAATAATATAATAATAAAATAAAATAAATATACTTTTAAATATAATGTATAATATTTTGAAAATTTGTATATATATTTACCTATTAAATATGACATTTATGTCTTTACATCATTGAAAGAACCTTTAATCATGTCATTTTTAAATGTTTGGCTACTATCTCTTTCAAAATGAATACATATTTCTCGATTTGTGCATGTCATCCTTACACAGGGGCCATGCTAATCTTCTCTGTATCGTTCCAATTTTATTGGATGTCTACAAAGAGATGAAGAAAATGAATAATCACGATGCAGAAAAGAAACTCATTATCTACTTTATTAACTTTGAAATTTCTTAGAAACTTTTAATAAAGAATACATTACATATAACTTTTCATTGTTTTTGTAAATATCCTGATAATTACTTTGTTCCAAGTCTAAAGAGGCAAAATGAGATGAATAAGTTCAATTATATATGAATAAATACAAGAGGATAAATTTAAAAAAGAGAAAATGTAATAACATAAATGTTGATCAAGTAATACAACTTTTCTTAATGGTACATCTTGGAAACTCATAAATCAATGACGTGATCTGAGAATATCTGGATACTATGTTCATTAGAGCCTTTTGTAAAAAAATTATTAATACAAATAGTTGAATAATGTTTATGGCAAAACTCAACCAATCAATATTACCAATAGTTACATTTGGTACAGTTTAGACAATGTTGATATGGTATGACAACAACGATAAAGAATGCCAACAAGAGAAAATGTTTTACAATTTGATTAGACTAAGTAAGACATAAGTAAAGGGAATGAATAAATAATAATTTTATTATTATCTATAAGATCCTTCTCCATAATGTAGAGAAAATAAAATAAGAAAGAGGACTATATAGTGGGATACACACCATATATTAAAGTATAAAGATGATGAGAAATGTGAAAATAGATAGAGAGAAAAAATAAAAGCTTACCAAAAATTTAAATAAAATTTTGGGATAATTGTTTAGAAACTAAAATGCCTATAATAAAAAAGTATAATAACATTGCATATATTTAGAAACATGAAGAAAATATAGAAAATTAAATTATGTAGGGGAAATAATATTACGATAGAAATTTAAACAGGGCGAGATATAGATTAAAATACTTATGTTTCCCACAAAGAATATATAAAAGTACATTTACTTTACTCTTAAAAGCATAAATGTTATTTGTATTCGAGTAAATTTTATAAAAGTACATTATATTTATTTGTTTCTATAAAAATATCATGACCTCCAAGCATTATAAAACCATATGTACATTATCAACTATATTAACAAAAATATCATGATATCATATAATCTTAACAAAGTATCATTAGCCAATAGTTACTTAATCATCATAAAATGCATTTACTTATAATAGAGAAATAAATTAACATGTTATCATTCAAACAATACCAATATATACACATGCAACTATTTATTTACATTAACTTATTATATATCTGTAGTTAATTATATTTGATAAAATAGTGCATTCACATTGTGTTAATTAGTCATTACCCTTTGATCAACTCCACAATATTTACTATATTAATCTTAAATTTGTGCAATATATTCTACTTTTTATGTCTATTACAATTTATTATTTTATGTTTTAGAATTGTTTTTTCATTTGGAATACAAATTAATAGATATTGTAGTTGATTGATTCTTCTTAATCCTAATCTAATTAAACACTAGTTAGTGTTACTACTTTTTTATGGATTTAAGAGAAATTAATTGCATTATAATATCAAACGTTGATGTGAATAACCATATATACTGCTCAACATTTTTTTGGGGGGTCATCTGCACTGTCTAATATAGTATTTTTTTACAAAATAAAATATGGTATCAAAGAATAATTTTTTTCTCAAAAAAATGGGGGGTGGGGGCGGTGACCCCCCAACCCTACATAAGATTCGCCACTGATAGGAAAAATAACTTACATATACACACTCTTATTAGTAAAAATATGTTTTGTAATAGGGCACTACCCCACATTTACCAAGGAAACAATCTCCCCTCAATGCTCGCCTGCTGATCAGGTAGCGAGACTCTCCCGTGTTGTATGAATAGATGAAAACCCACTCTAAAAACTTAATAGTAAGTGCAATAGTTGTGTGGATCAAGATATCCACTCCATCAACAATGTAGAGACTTGCATGATTTAGACTTGAATTGTGAAATTGATTCACTTGTTGTCTGCTTCATATAGAATCCTTAGTTTGATAGAAGCAACATATTGTAAGGACCCTCACCTTCATTTTGGGCTTACCCTGTTTGTTTTGTGTAAACCTTGTGCTTGGTTGCTTGCTAATCATCTTTAGTGATGATTAGGGTTTGCTTGTGCTTAGTTGAGAGCTAGAGGTGCTACATGCAAAATAACCTGAGTTAAGGTTGAAGAGCAAGTTTGTCACCTTGAGAGATGTCTTTATCTCTCTTTTCTTCCTCTAGGGTTGAGAGGAAGGTTTGGGCTCGTGCCTTGAGTTGTCTTGGGCTTGGTTGAGCACTTTTGGGCCTTGTTTTCCCTTATTTGGGCCTTGCCTTGCTTGGTTGAGCCCTGTATCGGGCAAGGGTGCTTTATGTCAGCCATGGGGTATCGCCTATGGGGGTGTATCGGCCATGGATAGAATGTGGCAACCTTTGACCTTTGTTGACCTTCTTACCTTGGTTGTGTCACCCTAGCTTGGACATGTGGCCGACCCTTGGGGGAGTAGTGGCATGGGATGTGCATGAGTTTTGCAAGGTGGTAAAATGCGTGGACAAGTGTCCCTTGGTAAGGTGACATCTTGCCTTGGTCTAACCTTGACCCCCATGTATATATGCCTTGCCTTTCTCTTCCTTAGTAACCATTTATCTCTTTGTTGCTCCTCTCTTCCTTATGTGCACGATACACCTCTCCCTTGCAGCCTTGGTGGCCGATACCCTTGGAGGAGATAAGGTTGGTGGTCGATCCCCTTGAAGGAGTTCCCTTCTTCTTCTTCTTCTTCTTTTAGCTTGGTAACTGAACCCTAGGTGGGTCTTGTTTCCTTAGTAAGCATCTTCCCTCTCTCCCTAGCATCTTCTTCTCCATCTTGCCTACTCTTCGGCCATGGTGGTTATGCTTCTTGTTCCTTTTCTTGAGGTGGCCGAAGTAGTGTGCTTGGAGCTAGGAGCTTAAATCTTGGAGCTTTGGAGCTTGAGTAGTTTGCTTAAGGCGGGTTACATAACTTCTAACCCTAGCTATATTACCTTCTCTATGTTGCATGTTTCATATATGTTGATGATCGGCCATTGCATGTTATGTTTCTTGCTCTAGTACATGTTGTTGATCTTATGGACATTATGAGCATGATGTTGTTGATGTTGTTGATGTTGTTGATGGTTTATGTGCCTTTACACCTAGTTGGTCGAACCATGGTTTAGGGTTTCCTTGTTGAGAAATACCCCTTCCTCTCCTTGGTCTAGAGATGTGAGTTTGAGCTCTAGTGATGTAGGAAATACCTCTCTCTCGTTTAAGTTGAGAGATGAGTTATATTCTAGTTGCTTGGACAACACCCTTCTCTCCCCATGGATTAGAGAGGTGAGATTTTGGATAGATGATGACCTATGTTGAGGTGGATCCTTGTGGTTGCCCGATTTGTTATACAGGTTGTACAAAACCCCTCTCTCTTGGTTGTTGAGAGGTGAGCTGACCTTCTTGAACAATTAGGGTTTGGTGCCCTTGTGCTTGAGGTTGAAGATGATCTTGTGGGGTTGTGCCTTGCACGATATGACCTTGGAGTAGTGTTGCCCGATAGTTTAGTATTGAGATGTATCTTTGGCCGATGTGCCTAGTTGGAGCTTGGTTAGTGGATGATACCCATGTGTGCTTGGGCGATATGCTTTGCTGAGTGCCCTGCACGATACACCTAGTTGAGGTAGTTGGCTTGGTGCCCGATGTGCCTTGGACGTTATAGAGTTTAGTGGGCTATCCTTGTGTTGAGCGTCATGGCTTGGTTGTAGAGATGTCCGTTAAGGTGGCATATAGAAACCCTAGATGCTTCTTTGATGGAGGCCGATATGGAGTGTTTCCCTTAACCGATAGACTTCCTTGAAGTGATCTTGTTGTGAATATGTTGGATGATACACCATGTTAGAGGATGCTCGATGCACCCACTTGTCTTGACATGGTCTTGGCCGATAAGCTTTGATAGCTTGGTGCCCGACACAACCTTGGTCGTTATCCTTGTTTAGATGATCTAGGGCGATATGGTATGGTGCCCAGGATGGTTTGGCCGATACCACCATGTCTTTGTTGAGCTTTGACTTATATGAAGTGTTGGATGATATGGCTTCTTGCCCGACATGCTAACCCTAGTTGCTGGCCATTATGATGCTTCGTGTCCATGCACGACACCATTCTTGGGCTTCATGGGTACCCTGGCCGATAGGGTTAACCCTCTGATGATGCTGAGATGGTTTCTCAATAGAGTTGCATTGGGCGACACCCCTTTGGTTGATATGGATTATGTTGAAGGTTAGCCGATAGTGAGACCTAACCCTAACCCTAGATTGGTGCCCGTTAGACCCTTGTTCGATAGCCATGACTACAGGAAAAGTTAACAATAACGATGGAAAACGTTGGTCGTAAATGTGAATAAGTTTGTCGTTAAAACTATTAACGATGAAAAAAAAAGTTGTCGTGTCTTGTCGTTATTGGTCTTGCCGTTAATAAAGATAACGATGAATAATTTCAGTTCGTCGCTATTACAAATCACGACGACTTATATAGTTTGTCGTTAATAGTTTTAACGACTATATAAAATGTCTGACGTTGATACTAGTTGCGACCACCCAATCTTGTCGCTGATAATAGTAACAACGACAAGAAGGCTTGATCACAAAGGTCAACAACGACATTCTTTTTCCGTCGTAAATAGCTATAATGACAAAAAAAATACCAAATTGCTAAATTTGTCTTTCATGTTTGCAACACACTTGGATCCTAACCTAGGAAACACAAACATGTACACGAGCATGGATTTAGCGACAGACTAAGAGGCACCACAATTTTCAACAATGCAGGACATGTCACGATAATGGGAACAATTAACTTATTATTATACAATTATGTATATTTATATATGAATATATTGGCATACAATAAGCTTTATATATAAAGACACAAATTGATCTAAATCAATCTTCTATGATGGAAATCTCCATGAAATCCAACCAACAATCAACATATAATTATATATCCACAAGTCAAAGTATGAATTAACTCACAACATATATCAAGATCCTTAATTATACAATTATTGTAGTAAGAATATATGGAATGATAAAATCAAGGTTAGTAAAATTTTCGAGACATTAGTTTTTGTTATTTTTGTAAGTCATACTTGTCAAGGTGTGAAGGCGGCATGGCGTTCCAGCTGAACGCCTTGTGACTAGGCGCGACTAGGCATCGCTTAGGTGACCTTTAAAAATAATAGTTTATGTATATATACATGTGTCATGGTTTTCCCCCGCTCATATACACACATTGTATAGTTATATATGTAGTTATCTACATATTTATGGTCGATCTCCTCATATATATATATATATATATATATATATATATATATATATATATATATATATATATATTTGTATGAAAAAATAACCGATTACGTTTCTAATATATTACCATTGACAATAATATTGTCAAGGACACAAAAAAGAATTATTGTAAAGAATGTAAGAGAGTGATCCAAAAATAAATATATATTTATTGTCATACATAACTACAAGTATTGAGCAATGTAATCACTATCTTTCATACCATAGCTACTTAATACAATCCGAATTGAAGGTGCAAACTAAGAAAAATCAAATCCGTACTAAGAGTATTAGATCTAGTCACCAAAATAGTATTAGATCCAGTTAAACCCAAAAAGAGTATTAGCTCCAATTAAAAGTGATATTTGGTACATAACATAGGCAACAATGCTGATTTTGAACATTAGGATAGCCACATTAAACATTAAAATACGTCAATATACAACCAAACCCAAAAAACAAGTCAGCTTGGCATTATAGAAAAAGTTGTCTCGACTAGGCACAACCTTGGGACGCCTTACCGCTTAGGCGGCCGCCTAGGCGCACACCTTGATAAGTATGGTGTAAGTAATGGTGAACATGTACCATTAGGAGGAAAAATGAGAGGGTGTAAGGAAATATGTTGGTGGTGATGGAGAAGATGAAAAATAAGGTGCCTTGGAGATTGAGAGGGAAGAAAGAGAAGAGGCATACATTTAAGTGTTACTTAAGATGCACATGTAAGAGATGAGGAGGGGAGATGGAGATGTAGAGAAGCAAGAAAAGAGGAGGCATAAGGATGACAACACTGGTGTAAGTAATGGTGAACATGTACCATTAGGAGGAACAATGAGAGGGTGTAAGGAAATATGTTGGTGGTGATGGAGAAGATGAAAAATAAGATGCATTAGAGATTGAGAGGGAAGAAAGAGAAGAGGCATACATTTAAGTGTTACTTAAGATGCACAGGAAAGAGATAAGGAGGGGAGATGGAGATGTAGAGAAGCAAGAAAAGAGGAGGCATAAGGATGACAACACTGGTGTAAGTAATGGTGAACATGTACCATTAGGAGGAACAATGAGAGGGGAGAAAGAGAAGAGGCATACATTTAAGTGTTACTTAAGATATACATAGGCAATTTGAAACTTCTGCCATAGGAATTATTAGCTGAGCAGACATCAATTCGTGTAGGAAGCGGCCGCACTGGCCACTTTCTTAATCGTTGGTCATTTTTTAAAGAATTGTTCAATGCACTTAGTTAATTATAAGGTCCAATATCTTATGATTTAGACAACTATGTTCTGAACAACTAAAGATGTGACTAAAAAATTATATAGTGTAGACAATTGATACATGCAGCTAAGTGTATTCAACATAGATTATTATTGTTATAATACTAAATCTATATCAATTCTGATAGGAAAAAAGAATGAGTACTCATAGTTGTATATTTTAATGAGTAAGAAAAGGGTACTTACCTTTTGATTGCACATATTTGGTTTATCTTGATCCAAAGACAATGAGACACTCGTAGTGAAGAATAAGTGGAAGAAGAAAACCATTTATAGCTAAATCTCATAATAGAGTGTAATATATAATATGAATACCAATCACCATCACCATAAATGAAACCTACAAAAGAGATTTTAAGTATTAGAAACACAATTCATGGAATGCACATATCTCCGGATGTGCGTCAGACTCATAAAGTCGAATGTGCAACGGACACATATCTCCGGATGTGCAACAGACACATATCTCCGGATGTGCAACAGACACATTTTCCGCATGTGCAACGGGGCATATTTTCCATATGCTCACTTGAAAACCAAAACAACATATACATTGTGCGTTGAAAAACAAAACGGCATGTGTTTAGAAGTTTAGGGGATAGGGAGGGGTTTCCAAGAAGTGTTTCAGTACAAGACTCCACTCAGTATTTTAATGGATGTGACATTCTTTTCTTGCATCAAAGAATTTACTGTGTGTTAACCAAAGAATGAATTGATAAGAAAATAATATATATCTCTTTCCATAATGAGTGTGCACATATCATATGAATATAAATCATCATCACATATATAAAACTATGTACCTACAAAATAATGATATATTAGGGGCACATATCACTGAATGTACAACAAACATATAGCTTCAGATGTGAAACAAATACATTTTCTGCATGTGCAACGGATATGAATGGCTTATATCGATACAACGAGTACTCACAGTTGTATATTTTAATGAGTAAGAAAAGAGTACTTACCTTTTGATAATAATTGCAGATTTCACAGTTGTATATTATAATGAGTAAGAAAAGAAGCACAAGAAACGACTGTCGATTCCTCCCCCTAGGTTGCTGGTCGGGTGCTGCAGTTGAGAAGTGGTGTTGGGTGTCGTGCTGAGGGATCGATCGAGGGAAGCACAAGACACGAGCACGGCATACACATTTATACATATACATATACACATGCATATGCATGTGTATATGCACATATATATACATATATATACATATATATACACATTTAGTGTTTGATATGGCTACACCAATTCTCAAAATTAATAGTGTTGCCTATTTTATGTGCCAAATATCACTTTTCAATTGGATCTAATACTCTTTTTTGGGTTTGACTGGATCTAATACTCTTTTCGTTTGATTGGATCTAATACTCTTAGTACACATTTGATATTTCTTAGTTTGCACCTTCAATTCAGATTGTACTAAGTAGCTATGCTATGAAGGATAGTGATTACATTGCTTAATATTTGTAGCTATGTATGACAACAAATATATATTTATATGTTGATCACTCTTACATTCTTTACAATAATTCTTTTTGTGTCCTTGACATTATTTTCAAATGATAATATATTAGAAATGTAATTGGTTATTTTTTCATACAATAATATATATATATATGAAGAGATCAACTATAAATATGTAGATAACCACATATATAACTACACAATGTGTGTATATGAGTGGGAAAAAACCATGACACATGTATATATACATAAAATATATACATAAATTATTGTTTTTAAAGGTCGCCTAGGCGACGCCTAGTCGCGCCTAGGCGCAAGGCGTCCGGCCCCAACACCGTGTCACCTTGTCGCCTTAACAAGTATGTGTCCAAGAATGTCCATGTCAGAAACGTATCAGACACAGACACAAAAACCTCCGGGAAATGTCTATGCTTCATAGATCGTACGATTTTAAATTTCTACTATTGAACTGAAAATGTGAAAGCATGCATCTTTTTGTGATAACTTATCATAAGACTTAGTCTACAATACATGTACAAATGATAAAGATAGAAATGAATTTATGTTTTGAAATCTAGTTTAGTGCACAATATTTACAAAATGATATGGCTCAACATCTTCTAATTTAGTGAGATTTGTTCTGGACATCTAAAGATGTGACTTCTAACACAGCGTATACAAGTCATAGGTACAACCAAGTGGTTCAACATAGATTATTTGCATGTATGAGTACTCAATATAAATTGTAAGATATAATTTGTATGATTACTATGAATTGTCAAATCTATTTTATATATCTATTATGAATAGATGAAAAATACTTACATTCACATATTCAATATGTATAAATGAAGGGCACTTACTTTGTTTGATTTTTTTTGCACCAAAGAAATGAGGTGACCATAGAAGTGAAGAAAGTATAGAAGAAGACAACCATATATAGTCCAGTCCCACAAGTACATGACACATATCATGTGAATATCAATTTTCATCATTTAATAATAAACGAGAACCTGCAAAAGAAAGTTCAATGAATTAGAAACACTATACATGAAATGCACAAATCTCCAGATGTGCATCGAACACATAAAGCCGAATGTGCAACAGACACATATCTCTGGATGTGCAACAGACACATTTTCCACATGTGCTACAGGGCATATTTTCCATATGCTCACTCGAAAACCAAAAAAGCATATACATTGTGCGTTGAAAAACAAAACGGCATTTGTTTAGAAGTTTAGGGGATAGAGAGGGGTTTCCAAGAAGTGTTTCAGTACAAGAGTCCACTTGGTCTTTTCCAATGTAAAATCATAAAAAAAACCTAAAAATGCAAAGAAGCATATGAACATATAGTGAAAGTAACTATGAATCAATATATATTAAAGAAAAAAAAATAGTTAGTTCATGTTTGAAAACTTACTTATTTGTACTCATTAACTAACATGATTGTAATCCACTTTGACTCCTCCAATATCATTGAAAAGTGATCTTGTCAATTTCTACATAATTAAAATATATTTGTCAACACTACATTAATATAAAAAAATCAAAGATGCTTTAAAATTTCTCTTAGCAACCTAATTCAAAAAGACTTGTCAGATAAAGTTTAACGATGTAAATCCCCATATATGAATAATGAAACCTTGTATAAAAATTGTGACAAAATTGTAAAAGATAAATTGAATTTCTTTAAGGTACAAAGTTGTTTCAAGACATCCAACATTCTTCTAGGATTCTGGGATGAAATCTATGTTGTCGGTGATGAGTGTTGTTTCTGGGAAAAAGCTATAGAGATCTATTCTGCCTCGGGAGAAACAAGGGTTAGTTAGCAGTAATCGTCCCAAAGGGAAAATGTGGAATGGATGTATCTCTTCTAGTCATCTTATTGAAGATGAGATGCAACAGTTGGAAGGTGAGGGAGTTTCTGATGAGGAGAATGAACTTATTCTTCAGTCGTGGGAGATGTAAGAAGAATGGGGAATCAGGATTTTGTGAGTCATGTAGTGGGCAGCCGATGGCATCCGAAAACTATAGGAGTCAGGGTTTTGCGAGTCATGTGGTGGGTGGCATGTGTTCGTATAATTAGGGTTGGAGTGAGGGGGGAAGAGGTAGATGATGCTTACAAATATACCTTCACCATGATACATCTCCAAGTTCTTATGGCAGAGCACGAGGATTTTCCTTACATACATATATAATTACACCTCGCTTCACTAGGGGGAAAATGCCTCAATGTGCCTCACGCCTTCAAAAACCTTGTGCACTCTACCCTGTGACATGATGTAGGTGTGTGGATGCTTCTTCTTGATCTCCCATATAATATTCCATCATCATCAATCTACAAGGTGGAAGGAATATGAACCCCCTACTAAATTGGATCTCCATGTGACACAATGGCATCATCCCCTAAGACCTGTTCGACATCATCCTTAACACTCTAGAAGAGGGGTTCAAGGCTATGAATCATCTCATCTGGATCGACAAAGATTGTGTGTTGCTACCTTTTCACTGTTCTCCTGGACACTAAGTCAAGGAACGGACCATGACCACCACTCCTTTGGTATTCTTCAAACTCTCAATATGGACATGTGATTGTAGGATCTCATGAGGGTGGCGAAAGGATGGAGAGATGATCTAGTTTAGAAAGATAGAAATGATAAAGATAAAGATGTACAAATGATAAAGATAGAAATGAATTTATGTTTTGAAATCTAGTTTAGTGCTACAATATTCAAGCATTATACCAACTAAATTATATTTACGTAAGAACAATTTTAACTTTTGAATCCAACAAAATAGTATAATCTTACTCAAGTAGTTTTCTGTAGAATATTATCAAAATGAACAAAACATATTGACTAAGTAAAAAGACAACTTTGTCTATGATAGCTTTATTGTCATATTGTAAAAAATCCTTATCCATTTGAAGTTTTACTTTCATGATTTCATCTAAATATGTCAATATGGTCTCCTTTCATCTAAATATGTCAATATGGTCTCCTTAATATTTTTCTCAAAGGAAACTATCTTTAGTTTCAAGAAGAATTTGAATCACAAGTCTAGGCATAGATTTATCCTGGGGAATATACTTCTAAGTTCAAGATAACTTTTTCCATATGTATAAAGATTAATGTGATCATATATATCATGATCACACATAGTTGTTGATCATAATCAAATTCATGACTGACAGTCTACATTAAACTATAAAACAATTATAAAAGTTGCCAAGAAAGTGTCATAAATAAGTATATTATGGTAACATTTAATTTGACATATGACTAGTTATGATATCCAACATGTAAATATCCAACATGTAAATATCTAGTGACATGTAGAGAATATGTGAAACACTGTTATAACTAAGTTGAATTAGATATATAACCTAAATTAATATCAATCTATCATGAGTATATCTAAAGTGTATGTAATATAAATTGGAAGTATAATAATAAACCATATATAATAGGAGTGTTAATATCAACGTAGTGGTAGCCTCTTAACCTTTAATTCATTTAGTACGTACTAGCGGACAAATAGCAACAAATCCACTGATTCGCATTGAGCCATTGAATAAAAACTAGGTTCCAAATTTCCATACAAACAAACTACTTACTGTCTTCGTCTGTATAAGAAAAATAAACTTGGCAACTTGAGGAAGTCGTCTGCAATGGAAGAACAATAATAAGGAAAAGCATTTGCACCACAATACCTTAGGAAGGAAACTTGGTAGAAGCTAAGGAAGTAACTTGATCTAGCTCATTTCTCGAGATAATAGGACCATTCCACACGTTTTCTTCCAGAGATGGAATGAAAGTTTCTGGCCAATCATCATTGTGAGTCCAAGAAACATAAAAAGATAGACTGTTCATAATTAATAAAGACCATAAAGTGTAAGGTTTGTTCTCGGATGTTATCGAAGCCTGTTATGAAAAATTTGTGGTGACAATTAATTCCCCAATTATTTTAGTTCTTTTACAGAGGATTGATCAGAATCTTAAAAATAATTTAAGAAGTGTACCTGTAGGTTGGGATCTGTGTATAGCATTATACATTATCTCCAGGGCATGGTTTGATTCCCAAGTGTGTCTCTAATGAATTAACAATCAGCGATCGTAACATTGCGGAGCTTCCAATGCAAAATTGTTAACAGAAACAAAATGCCCAAATTGGAATATAATGCAGCAGCGAACCAATCGACCAAGTTGGAAGGTTAGAGTTTCCATTTGGGTTTCAATGGATATGTACAAGTGGAGCAGGGGTATGAGGAAGTGCGACTTCTGTGAGAAGATCGATCACACATCACACAGACAAACCAAGCAGTAAAATAAAAAAGCCCTAATCAAAGTAGAAAAGTGAACGGAAGAAATAGAATGACTTCGGCTTACAAGTCATATACGTTTGAAGATGAGACTGTGCCAGCCATCTCCCCCTAGCATTGTTAGTATGTTACCTGACGCAGAGGAGATGATTGGAGCATGAAGTAGGTCTTCGCGGCGGTGTGGCAGTTGGGAATCCGGCGGTGCGGCAGCTATTAACGACAGCAGCAACGACGGCTGTAGCTCCCCTCGATGCTGCTTGCTTGCTGCTCGCGGCTGCTCACTACTACTCTCCCCGGGCGGCTGCTGCTGGAGGAGAAAGGGTGGTAGTGGCAAGAGGAGCGGTTGCCGGTGGTTGTGGGAGTGGCTGCCAGCGGCTGCGGTGGGAGGAAGCGAGGTCTCAAGCTACTGAGTAGGCAAAAGGCAGCTGAGCGGATGAGTCACACGAGGAACTCATGGCTTGGAGACCGTAGAGCATGAGGATCTGGTCCTCCTTACTGGCGGCTAGGATCATGGGAGCGGCATCTATAACCCGATCGCCGAACGGCTGCGCCTGTAGTATGAAGAACGGCTGGAAGGCTATGAAAGCATAGCCCTGGAAAGAAAGGCCCTAGCAGCAGCTATCGCGGGGGAGGGGGGCAGCAGCTATCGCAGAGGAGGGGGCGGTACTTTGGGTATTTGGGCTTAGGGAAGCCCTTTCACGGACGATCGGGTGTGGGTTTTTTTTTGCATTCCTTTCTTTTGTATAGCAGAGCGGCTATTAACAACTCCACGTTTCAAATCACATCTAATTTCTAATTTAACCGCAACTATATTGACCAGTTCACTTTCAATAATAATTTAATACACTATGTTTACATATAAATAATTGCATTCATATGAATTGGTTGGCTTTATGGTGACGGAAAATAAAAATGTGTTTTAACGGTGGAAAATTTGTACAATTTACGTCAGAAAAATATTTTTGCCGTTAAAAATTGTACCAATAACGACCAAAACAATTAGTTGTCGTAGTTAGTGTAGCAACTATGATAGGATAATAAAGATGTCGCAATCTTTGACGTTAATACACCAGTTTCTTATAGTGATGGTAGTGTTGCACGTTATACCTTGGTGATGGTTGCTCGACACCCTACGTGCTGATGGAACCTCGATGCATGTTAGAGGAGGTGCAGTGGTTGGCCGTCATGGTGGTGAGTTGCTTTAGGGTTGGATATCCTAGACGTTATACCTTTGGTAAGGGTATTGTTTTACTGGGTACACCCTTTGATGAGGGTTGGCGCTGCTCGCCATGCTTAGTGAGGGTTGCAGGAGTTTTGGTGAGGGTTCTGATAACCCGAAATATATATATAGTTGACGGTTCTCTTTTAATAATGATGATACAAGTGAAATGATGTAATCACCTTGAATCCTGCAAATATGTTGATAAGTTAAAATAATAGATTGTGGACCAGGAAGCTTGAAAACATATGATGTTGCTACACAGGTTGATATGACACATGCATATGGTCGCAAGTGTAAGGCATAATATATGCCCATGATTGATAATAATACTATGAATCATAAATCTTATGGGTGATGTACTCATGGATGCTTCTTTATACTTGATAGTATAATAATAATCCTATTAATCCATGATGGTTTAAATTATGTATGTGGATGTGTGCACTAACCATGCAGGTATTTCATGTGGATTCAAAGCCTAGTAAGAGCTATGAGATGAATGTGCTGGAATAGCACCATGTGGTAATGTGGCAACAAGTTGACAGGTCTGAGGACCTGATATAAGGCTGAGTGCCTAGCTGAAGTGTTATTCTCTAATGATGAGATAAGGGATGCGTTCCCAGGATACTGATGCATGTTTATGATGCCTTGAGAGGCAGTGGTTGATGTAATGAGGGATTGACGTCCCAAGACAATATGATGATGGCAATAATGATGTAATTCTATAAGGCTATGTTATGTTTTGGTTGCCTAAGCAAATTGGCTTAAAATATACTAATTAATTATAGATAAACATATCATGTAGTTTTCCCTGGCCATAGATCCATTACTGTCAGTATTTGGTGATGGTGAAATAGGTTTATTCCGTGGGATTACCTAGAGCGCATATTGTTGAATATGTGAGGTTTCCCCTAGCCTAAAATAGGAGGGTTGAGTGCAACTGTGGTTGCAGACTCAGGATGTATGGAGCATTATGAATAGGCCCATGGCTCAGGATATGTAATGATGAGCATGATGCGTTCATGGCTCAAATGTATGTACTAGCACCTATGATGAGGTGAGCTAGATATGGGTAGCTTACGGAGCTAACCCAGAGGCTGAGGCCCTATAAGCATAAGACTGCGGTCTTGCTTGATGATTAGTGTACTAACCATGAGAAGGTGAGGTCATGGAGTCTGGATCTCCTTAGACCTTGTATGGCACCGGATTGGGCTTTGCAACCAATGGTTGGATTTGAGCAGGGAAGGCTCACTTCCTCAGGGCATAATAAAATGTAATCCAGCCGAACGGTATACCTTGCTTAGAACAAAACACAAAACATTGATTGAGGCCTTTCTTATATAGTTGATCTAGTTACACCTTGCATATATGTGTACCATCCTTATATTTTGTGATAAGTTCTTATAAAGCTTATCTTGTCAATCATGCTCCATAAAAAAATACTTGGTTATATGCCTCCCGGATATATTGGTAATCTTGATGGTAATAATAAATTTGCTCAGTATGTTGCTCTTGTTATATGCTTTATCAGTTATCTATTGTTATCTGCTTTAACCTTCTACTGTTTTATAGTTCCGGTGGGGGGTTATGTTTCTCATTGGGACTGTGTGTCTCACCCCGCTGGTTTACACCCTTTTTAGGTGATCGCTCTAGACGCAGTGGTAGTCGTGAGGTTGCAGCCGAGCAGCAAGAAGGGTAGTAGAAGGCAAGAGGTGGACATGCTGCTATTTTGGTGGTCTTGTAGAGTCCTAGAGTCATCCCTGTACTCTTAGGTCCTCGGAGGTATTTTGACGATGTTTCGTGACGTCTCGTAGTTGTAATTTTTGTATATCCTACTTCTGGCTATACATGGCTATTATGTATGTATAAACAGGTGTTGAACTCTAGTGCGTACAGTACAACTGCTTCTGATAAGCTGTTTACCTATAACAAGGCTTGTGAATGTTTATATAACATGTTTCTCTGTAGGATCTGGATGCAAAAGTACTCTCATGTACGCTTTCCACAGTCGATTTTAATTAACCTGTGTTTTCAGTAATATGAGGTTCCACACATTTTCGTGTGTCATCTCGTTGTCTGAGTGATGGCGGGGTGTCACATTTGGTTTGGTATCAGAGCCCTAGGTTCGCTGAGTCTACAGGGATCTAGGACTAGGTTTTTCTCAGTTCTTGTGAGTTTTCCAGATTTTCTTACAATAACCTTCTACTCTCAGCGGAAGATAAAGCTTAAAGATGTCTGGAAACCATGAAGAACATGCTACTGAGTGCAGCGATGCTGCATCAGTTGATGGAGCAAGAGGGCAGGCACATGAAGATCGGGTGCCTGAGGTCCCCCAACTTGACCCAACCATTCTTGAAAATCTTGCCTATCAATAGCTTATGGGGCATATGATGGCTACGATGAATCACATGGTGGAAAGGTTGCCAGTGCCTCAGCCAAGAGCACAGGCTCCCCATGGTGAAGCATCGGGTATTGGGAAGACCTTTGAGCTGCTTCGCTGAGTCGGAGCTTCGGATTATGCTGGAACGGTTGGTCTAGTGGATGCACATCTGTGGCTGACAGGTCTTGAGAAGGCCTTCCGAATGCTCGACATCCCCGAAGTAGAAAAAGTCAAGCACGCTGCCTACCTTCTGAAGGGTAGTGTTGGTCACTGGTGGGCCATTGAGGAGGAGAAGTGACCCGGTGAGGAGATCAGTTGGGAGGTTTTCCAATGAGAGTTCGTCAGCAGATACTTTCCGAAAACGTATCTGGATGAGAAGATCAACCAGTTTGAGCATCTACGCCAAGGAACGATGAGCATCAATGAGTATAAAGCCAAGTTCATGGACTTGCTGAGGTTTTTTCCTCACATGGCAGTGATAGATGATGAACAGATCAGGCGGTTTGAGAAAGGTTTAAGTGCTAAGATGTCGACACCTGCTGCTGCTTTAGAGAATCAGGAGCGATTTGCCACATTTGTGGAGTTCGACCGTAGGATTGAACGATCCTTTAGGGAGAAAAGGGAGTCCATGACCAGGAAAAGGCCTACTCAGTTCCAGGGATAGAGATCTGGTGACTTTAAGAAGTCAAGGTTTTTAGCACCTTCCATGATGAGAGGTTCTAGTGCACCGTCATAGTGGTCTCTGAGTAAGGGAAGAGGTCATGTTTCTTCACCGTCGAAGGCACATAGTACAGCTTTTTTGGTAGTAACAAAGCCATCTAGACCACAGACAGAAGGCAGGTCATGTTATCCCTGTGGACAGACGGGGCATTTAAAGTCAAATTGCCTAAGAAGAGACATTGAAGTAACACAATAGCCAAGATAGAATCAACAAGGATCAGACATACAGTAGCCCAGTGGTAGCAGAGGGCGAGGACGTGGTCAGGCGTCGCAAGCAGGATCATATGCTCAAGGAAGTAGAGGACGTGGACAACAAGCAACAACTCGATTCTATGCTATGAGTCAGCCGGAGGCGATAGTCAACCTGCGAGTGGTGACATGTCAGATGGAGTTATTTCATTCTGATTTGTCTTCTTATTGCTTCATATCTGTTTTGGTTGACCTGGGTGCTACATACTCTTTTATCGCACATAGTCTATTTGATAGCTGTCCTTCACCTGTTAGTTGTAAGAAAGATAGACTGTTGCTAGAAACCCTCTTGATGGTTCCTCGATGCTTCGAGAGGAGTGTCCATCTTGTGTCTTATCTTTTTTGGGACACAATATACAAGTGAATCTTATACCACTTGATATGCATGGATTCGATGTAATCCTTGGGATGGATACCTTAGAGAAATATAAGGTTGTGTTGGACTGTGGTTCCAAGCAGGCGGTGTTTGATGATGATGGAGAGAAGTGGATCTTCCAAGGAGACATGAAGATTCTTCCGACATGTCTAGTGTCAGCAATGGTGGCAGAAAAGTTGTTGCGGCAAGGTTGTAAGGCTTTCTTAGCTCACGTTGTGGATACCAAGGTGAAAGGTCCTAGCCTTGAGGAGGTAACGGTTGTCTGAGAATTTGTGGATGTGTTTCCTGATGAGTTCCCCGGTGTTCCCCCACCTCGAGAGACTGATTTTGAGATCAATTTGGTGCCAGGAATACAACCAGTTGCACATACACCATATAGGATGGCTCCAGCAGAGATGGCAGAGTTGAAGAAGCAGTTACAGGAGTTGTTGGACAAAGGTTTCATCCGACCATGTACGTCACCTTGGGGTGCTCCAGTGTTGTTCGTTAAGAAGAAGGACGGGTCGATGCAGTTATGTATAGATTACCGGTAGTTGAACAAAGTCACGATCAAGAATAAGTACCCGTTACCGAGGATAGATGATCTGTTCAATCAGCTGTGTGGCGCTACAGTGTTCTCAAAGATCGACCTACGTTCTGGATATCATCAGTTGAGGATTAAGGTGGATGACATACCTAAGTCAGCATTTAGGATGAGGTATGGTCACTTTGAGTTTGTGGTTATGTCGTTTGGGCTAACCAATGCACCTGCTGCTTTCATGGATCTGATGAATAGGGTGTCCCGTCCATTCCTAGATCAGTTTGTTGTAGTCTTTATAGATGATATTTTGATCTATTATCGGGACAGGAAAGAGCATGAGTGACATCTTCAACAAGTGTTGACTCTTCTTCGCCAACAACAGTTATACGCCAAGTTCAGCAAATGTGAGTTCTGGTTGAAGCAAGTGACTTTCTTAGGTCATGTGATATTTGCAGAAGGAGTCTGGGTGGACCCTAAGATGGTGGAGTCAGTTGCAGATTGGGAGCAACCAAAGACGCTGATAGAAGTTCATAGTTTTCTGGGTTTGGCCAGATACTACCAGAGGTTTATCAAGGACTTCATTGCAATCGCGTTGCCGATGACAAAGCTGACCAGGAAGGATGTACCTTTTGTTTGGGATGATCGTTGTCAGCAAGCTTTCCAAAGTTTGAATGAGAAGTTGACTAGTGCTCCAGTGTTAGTGCTGCCAGAACCTGGGAATGGCTATGTTGTTTTTTGCGATGCTTCCAAGAAAGGCTTAGGTTGTGTGCTGATGCAGGAAGCTCATGTGGTTTCTTTTGCTTCATGACAACTTAAGAAACATGAGGAGAACTATCCAACACATGATTTAGAATTGGCAGCGGTGGTCCATGCGCTAAAGATTTGGAGACACTATCTTTATGGGGAAGTGTGTCAGATCTTTACAAATCATAAGAACTTGAAGTATATCTATTCGCAAAGTGAGTTGAATATGCGACAACGTCATTGGATGGAGCTAATCAATAATTATGATTGCACCATTGAGTATCATCCTGGTAAGGCAAATGTGGTAGATGATGCACTTAGCAGAAAGTCTTCTTCTCTCCCCACGAAGAAAGCACAGTTGAGTTCCTTGGTATGCCATAGGCGAGATATGTTTGTCTCCTTGCGGCAGATGAATGTGGAATTGGAAGTTTCCTTGTTGGTAGGACTGTTAGCATAGATGCAAGTTAATCCTACACTAAGACAACATGTCAAAGACGCACAACAGGAAGATGGTACAGTGCAGTTGATCAGGTCAGAGCTTGGCAATGAAAAGTGTGATGGGTTCCATGAGTCCGAGGATGGACTAGTTTGCTATCATGGTAGGATGGTGGTCCCCTATGTTGACAATATAAGGAAGCTAGTACTTGAGGAAGTACACACATCGATGTATGTTATGCATCCAGGAGTCACCAAGATGTATCATAATATGAAGGACCTATATTGGTGGTCTGGTTTGAAGAAAGATGTAACTGAGTTTGTGGCTAAGTGAGCAATATGTCAGCAAGTTAAAGTTGAACATCAGAAGCCGGCAAGTACGTTGCAACCCATGTCGATACCATAGTGAAAATGCGATCACATAACCATGGATTTCGTAGTTGGTCTACCAAAGACAGCTAGGAATCATGATTCCATTTGGGTAATAGTTGATAGGTTGACAAAATCTGCCCATTTCATACTGGTAAAGATGACATATACAGCAGAGAAGCCTGCTCAGGTGTATGTAGACGAGATACTGTGTTTGCATGGTGTGCCATCAACAATAGTCTTCGACAGGGGTCCGCAGTTCACAAGTCATTTCTGGGAACAATTGCACAAAGTGTTAGGAACGCAGTTGAGGTTCAGTACCGCTTTCCACCCACAGACGGATTGACAGTCTGAAAGGACTATTCAGACTTTGGAAGATCTTCTCCGAGCTTGTGTTTTGCAGTTCCTAGGCAGTTGGGACATGCATCTCAATTTGATAGAGTTTGCTTATAACAATAGTTATCAGTAGAGAATTGCCATGGCTCCTTGTGAGACTCTATATGGAAGGAAGTGCAGATCCCCTTTATGTTGGTATGAGTATGGTGAGTATCATCTTTTGGGTCCTGAGTTCGTTCAACAGACAACAGAAAAGATTAGAGTGATACAATAAAAGTTGAAAACGGCATAGGACAGAAAGAAATCTTATGCAGATAATCGCCGACGACCTTTAGAGTTCCAAGTGGGATACAAAGTGTATCTCAATGTCTCACCTTAGAAAGGAATGCTATGGTTTGGCTGAAAAGGTAAAATGGCACCCAAATATATGGGGCCATTGTAACATACTGAAACTCAGGGTCTTCCATGCAATTTACCCATTCTTGAGCTTTTCTTTGACTTTTAGTCCATTTGGAGCTTTTCCATAAATTTCCCATCCTTCTGGATCATTCTTGTACACCTTGTGCAATTTGAGCACAATCTGAGGTTGAAATCACTATTTACCCTCTTTCATGATAATTGAGGGGTGTTTGCACAAATAACCCACATTAGGGGATAAGTTAGGGTTAATTATGTAATTTGTTCCTTAATGGGATAATAGAGTAGATTATATTTATTTGGAGCTTTTTGGATAAATATATTATTATTATTAATATGTATTTGAGTTCATATATGTGTAATTAACCTTTATTATTTCTCTCTCCTCGAAATATGATTTTAATTCATATTAATATGTTATTTTGTTGAGAAATGATTATTTGTACCCTAATGTGTTTTATACCTCGAGTTTACCCACATGTTTCTCATTAATAGCTTTTTTTATATAATTCCTTGATTTTAATGTGTTATTATACTCTTTTATGAGTTGTGTATTTATTAAGGGCCTTATTATGCTTTAAACGAGAATCTAATTATATAGAATCGTTCTAAATGTTAATATGAGCATGTGGTCCAACTTTGGTGATTTTTGGAATTCATTTGACCCCTCAAAATGATTTTATATACTTTTAATAAAGTGTAAATTAAAATGGTGAATAAATAACTCATCTTCACACCTCACTCATATTATGGACTAATTAAGATTGAAAGTATATGTAATAAGTGAGTGGAGGACTCTTGGACTCCAAATATCGAATTTGGGAACCAAGGGTTGCTTATAAAAGCAACACATAATTTATTTCTCTAGCATTATATTAAAATATGCTTTAATGATAAAAATAATTATTTGGATGCCAAAGGTTGGGTAAAACGCAAATATAAGACTATAGCATGAATCTAGACGTCATTAGAAACCTAGGGTTAAAATTTGGGGTCATTTGGAGTTCATTTGACCTTCCAAATGTATTTAACAAGTTTTTAATATAGTGTGACTCAATATCAATCGATATATCATTCATTTGCATCATTTAAGCCTAAGTTTAGCTGTCACGCGCACAGGCCCATCGTGGGCCACGATCCAACGGTCCAAGATGGACGTGGATCCGATCCAAGGGTCGACTCTTCATCTCCTACCTCCGGCTAACTGTAGGAGCAACGAGCAGCCACAACTCGCTTCGTCTCCACCTTTCTCCCTCGATTCTCCGTCGTTTCTAGATTTTTCTTCACCCACGTGATCGTGGTGAGCTCCCGAACCGTTTGAGCTCTCACTCGACTAGAGAGATGCAGCATAGCCCGAACGGATGGGGCCGCCGGTCGAGCTCTCTCATGGCCACCTTCGAAACGCATCCATACAACACCTTGACTATAAATAACTACCTTCACGCCTTCGTCGGACCATACGAAACTCGCCTAAACCATCTATTTCTCCTAAGGACGCACATTTGGCCGCCGACGTGGAGCTTTTGCAGCAGACCTTGCGGAGCTCCTCCCATCTTCTAGGATGCTTGTGCATCGAAATCAACTGTATAGGTGAGTTCCTCGTTCGAATACCTTCGTTTCGAGTACCTGCACGACGATTTTGGTTAAGAAACGTGGAAACGCCCAAATGGGCAAGTTGCTCTCTCACGGCCATGGCTGGCTCGTGAGGAAGAAGAAGACGCTCAGGAGTTTTATGGTTTTACCCTCGCACGCCCCATCCTTACTGCTTTAACGCGAGGGGCATATCGGTCATCTGTTTCCCAATGGTATTTTAATTATTCTGATTGGTCCATTTTGTTTAATTCATAGTAAATCACTCGGTTGTCAGAAAATTACAAATAAATAGTCGTTGGAAAGGAATTTTCGAGTAGAATCTGAATTTCTAGTTTTTAAGTCCTTTTTTCCTTCCCAACTCTGATAATTAATTCAAACCTTAATTTAAATGTATAAAGTGATGTAAAATGATAATAATAGTGTTTTAACTCCATTTTTGACAATAAAATATGTTTTCTCAAGTAGAAAATTATTAGGGATCGTTTGAACGTATTTCCAGAACCAAAATCCAAAGCCTTTACCCATGGTTTATAAATATGGATATGTTACACTTAAAGTGCCTTTAAGTAACCTAATACATGTGTAATGTTTGCAACTAGGGAAAATGGAATGGTGATACAATCAACTTGGTGAAAGTATTGGTAATGAATCTAGAACAGGTATGTGAAGCCTATTTTATGTATGTGATTCCTATGTATGTGACCCCTATGTTGTGGTTGCTTATTGTGCAAACAATCCTAACCTCTCAGTTGGGCTTTTATCCAACCCCACTCATTATTGTGCTAGCCTTGTAATTCTTCTAATTACACTTATTGGCTCTTTACTTATCTTATGCCATTATGGCTTAATCATTGGAATCATTCTTCTTCATATGTTGCCTTCTTTACTTGGAAATGATTTAATCTTGTTACTGACTCATCTTTTGAAATACTTGGCAATCTTATAAATATTGTGGATGCCTTTGTGGCTCTTTTAATTGTAATCTTGTTGATTGCCTATGTTGGCTCATCTCTTGAAGTACTTGTATAATGATGTTGCCTATGATGGCTTGTTGATTGAGATTATTTATTTGAGTTTTATTCCCAATGCTTGTTGCATCTTGTTATACTTTTCACTATGCTGCCAAGTGAATATTTATGCATGATATAGTTATTGGCCAATTGACAATGTAGTGTACATGAGTACAAACCACCCACAGGGCACTGAGGTTTTAGTCCTCCTGCCGGGCACTGGGGTTTTAGTCCCCCTGCCATTTTATATATTAGGCACTGGGGTTTTATTCCCCCTGCCACCTTTTAGGCACTGGGGTTTTAGTCCCCCTGCCATTGGTGAGGTCCGGTAGGTGCCTCACCCTACATTGAGAGGACGTTGAGTCATAATTTATATTCATGCAAATGTGATAATTGTTGATATTTAAATGTGGCAGTTTCTCTCTCTCATATTCATATATTTGTCTCATTTCCTTTGAAATCACTTCTTGTGGAGAATCTTTTATATTGCAAAGCTTTTTATTATTAATTGTCCTATTCCTTTTTATTAACACATACCTTGTTTATCTTTCTCTTGCTGGATGACCCCAACCATCCAGGTTAGGGATCAGAGTGCGCATGGAAGCTTGGTGAACCCAAGGCTAAGGATAGGAGAAGAAAGATGAAGAACATATAGTTTATGATCATAGTTGCTTTTATGTTTTAAGTAGTTTGTTTGGAGACAATGTTGCATTAGTTAAGTCTTCCTCTACCTAGATCCTAGTTGTTTGTATAAAGTTGTACTCCCATTTGGGGAAATTTTATAATGTACTCTTTATACATTTTTGAATAATGTCAAGATTTAATTCTTCCGCTGCCATACTTTTGATGATTTTGTTTATCATGTTTTTAGTAGAGACTTAGGGTCTTTACAGCATGGTATCAGAGCATCAAGGTAGTCGGATTCTTGACTAGTTCAAAATTGTCTCCTAGATAGAACCCTTATCTTATATAGTTTCCCTTTAGTTAGTTTTTCACCTTAGAGTTGACCTATATAGAATGTTTGATTTAGGATCATAATAGTTTCTTATTAGAAATAAAAATTTGTCAACTTTTTGGTGAATTGTTTATTGAGTAACTATTAGAGCAAGAAGTTGAAAGTGATGGTGTCTAGAAAGGGTCAGAGCTTGGGGGCTGGCAATATTTTCCTCCGCCCCACTAGCTTGGTCACAAGGACTCCTGAGCTCATATGACCTGGCCTGGCCTGATCTGAAACTGACAGCTCAAAATAGTCTACCCTTAGACATATTGCCTTATTGTTGAATAACCTTAGAATCCTTTGTATGATGATTTGATTTCTTTTCTCAAATAAAAATCATCTTGTAATCCTTAAGTATCTTATATGAGCCTTGGATTACCATGTTAGGGTTTAGTGTACCCTATGCTATACCTTGAGTTGGAATATAGAGTTTAGTAAGGCTTTTTATGTTGGGCTTTATACCCTTAAAATAGTTTGACTTAGTCAACCCTTTGAGTGGAAAGGTAGTGTTAGTACCTTGATAGGTTTTTGGGTTGTTGATTTCGAGGACGAAATCCTCTTTAGGGGGTTGGAGTCCCTCAATGCCTTGAAATCAAGAAATCCTAACTCCTTAGATATGGGAATAGAGAGCCTATGTGTTTAGAGTTTAACAAACCTAATATGATTGTGATTCATCTTGTTTTATAACAAATGGATAAGTCATGTAATTCTTATGCTTGAACCTTAATATACTCTTGATGCACATAATCATTAATTGTTCATATGTGGATATACATAGTTTTGATTAAGTCACCCTAATGATAAAATGTGTATGGTAAAATACACCCTAAGGATGCTTTAACATGTAATGGTCGTGTTGACCTAAACCTTAATATGTAATCATCTAGCCTTGACAACATATGTATATATATACCCTTCATGCCTTTCTTGACACATTAGTGACATTAGGTGTCATCTCATGGTATACCTTAATGCATGTAAATCACTTAATCATATGTGTGACCTAATTATCAACACATGTTAGGCATAGCACCTTGTTGACTAAAATATATCTCATTGATCATCTTATTGGTTTATGAACCAAATCAGTAATAAGATGATGAGTAATTAGATTCATATAATGTGAGGTTAATTCATAGTAATTAGTGTTGTGAGAGATAATGTTTAGTGATGTCATGGATATGAGCATGTTAGATGTGGTGACAATATGTAGCTTGGAGATAAGCCATATACCCTTAGACATGTTATTAGGGTAATAATTGGTTGGATGATATTATATGGCATAATCCCACATGATGTAGTTATTGGGTAATAATGTTGAATTATTTAGGTTTTGACCTAATACATTAATTGTTGTTGGGATTGGTTTAATATAGGTTGTTATGGCCTTGTAAACCCTAATTGTGCTTAAAACCCTTAATGAGGGAGATACCCATAATACACATATTCAGATGTTAAGTTGTAATAAAATGTGGCACAAGTGTTAGTATAATAGATATGCTGCCTTTTCATGATAGAGTTTATGTAACAAGATGTTAGTATGAGTTTGATAAAAGACTGTAGGTTTTGTGGAAACCTTAGTAACACCTAACCTATGTAGATTTATGTGGTACCCTAGATTTAGGGTTATAACCTAGTTGTTTATGGTTGGGATGTTACACACTCACCCTCTCTTTCCTCTTGTTGTGATTTCGGGGACGAAATCCTCTTTAAGGGGTGATGTGCTGTAACATACTGAAACTCAGGGTCTTCCCTACAATTTACCCATTCTTGAGCTTTTCTTTGACTTTTAGTCCATTTGGAGCTTTTCCATAAATTTCCCATCCTTCTGGATCATTCTTGTACACCTTGTGCAATTTGAGCACAATCTGAGGTTGAAATCACTATTTACCCTCTTTCATGATAATTGAGGGGTGTTTGCACAAATAACCCACATTAGGGGATAAGTTAGGGTTAATTATGTAATTTGTTCCTTAATGGGATAATAGAGTAGATTATATTTATTTGGAGCTTTTTGGATAAATATATTATTATTATTAATATGTATTTGAGTTCATATATGTGTAATTAACCTTTATTATTTCTCTCTCCTCGAAATATGATTTTAATTCATATTAATATGTTATTTTGTTGAGAAATGATTATTTGTACCCTAATGTGTTTTATACCTCGAGTTTACCCACATGTTTCTCATTAATAGCTTTTTTATATAATTCCTTGATTTTAATGTGTTATTATACTCTTTTATGAGTTGTGTATTTATTAAGGGCCTTATTATGCTTTAAACGAGAATCTAATTATATAGAATCGTTCTAAATGTTAATATGAGCATGTGGTCCAACTTTGGTGATTTTTGGAATTCATTTGACCCCTCAAAATGATTTTATATACTTTTAATAAAGTGTAAATTAAAATGGTGAATAAATAACTCATCTTCACACCTCACTCATATTATGGACTAATTAAGATTGAAAATATATGTAATAAGTGAGTGGAGGACTCTTGGACTCCAAATCTCGAATTTGGGAACCAAGGGTTGCTTATAAAAGCAACACATAATTTATTTCTCTAGCATTATATTAAAATATGCTTTAATGATAAAAATAATTATTTGGATGCCAAAGGTTGGGTAAAACGCAAATATAAGACTATAGCATGAATCTAGACGTCATTAGCAACCTAGGGTTAAAATTTGGGGTCATTTGGAGTTCATTTGACCTTCCAAATGTATTTAACAAGTTTTTAATATAGTGTGACTCAATATCAATCGATATATCATTCATTTGCATCATTTAAGCCTAAGTTTAGCTGTCACGCGCACAGGCCCATCGTGGGCCACGATCCAACGGTCCAAGATGGATGTGGATCCGATCCAAGGGTCGACTCTTCATCTCCTACCTCCGGCTAACTGTAGGAGCAACGAGCAGCCACAACTCGCTTCGTCTCCACCTTTCTCCCTCGATTCTCCGTCGTTTCTAGATTTTTCTTCACCCACGTGATCGTGGTGAGCTCCCGAACCGTTTGAGCTCTCACTCGACTAGAGAGATGCAGCATAGCCCGAACGGATGGGGCCGCCGGTCGAGCTCTCTCATGGCCACCTTCGAAACGCATCCATACAACACCTTGACTATAAATAACTACCTTCACGCCTTCGTCGGACCATAAGAAACTCACCTAAACCATCTATTTCTCCTAAGGACGCACATTTGGCCGCCGACGTGGAGCTTTTGCAGCAGACCTTGCGGAGCTCCTCCCATCTTCTAGGATGCTTGTGCATCGAAATCAACTGTATAGGTGAGTTCCTCGTTCGAATACCTTTGTTTCGAGTACCTGCACGACGATTGTGGTTAAGAAACGTGGAAACGCCCAAATGGGCAAGTTGCTCTCTCACGGCCATGGCTGGCTCGTGAGGAAGAAGAAGACGCTCAGGATTTTTACGGTTTTACCCTCGCACGCCCCATCCTTGCTGCTTTAACGCGAGGGGCATATCGGTCATCTGTTTCCCAATGGTATTTTAATTATTCTGATTGGTCCATTTTGTTTAATTCATAGTAAATCACTCGATTGTCAGAAAATTACAAATAAATAGTCGTTGGAAAGGAATTTTCGAGTAGAATCTGAATTTCTAGTTTTTAAGTCCTTTTTTCCTTCCCAACTCTGATAATTAATTCAAACCTTAATTTAAATGTATAAAGTGATGTAAAATGATAATAATAGTGTTTTAACTCCATTTTTGACAATAAAATATGTTTTCTCAAGTAGAAAATTATTAGGGATCGTTTGAACGTATTTCCAGAACCAAAATCCAAAGCCTTTACCCATGGTTTATAAATATGGATATGTTACACTTAAAGTGCCTTTAAGTAACCTAATACATGTGTAATGTTTGCAACTAGGGAAAATGGAATGGTGATACAATCAACTTGGTGAAAGTATTGGTAATGAATCTAGAACAGGTATGTGAAGCCTATTTTATGTATGTGATTCCTATGTATGTGACCCCTATGTTGTGGTTGCTTATTGTGCAAACAATCCTAACCTCTCAGTTGGGCTTTTATCCAACCCCACTCATTATTGTGCTAGCCTTGTAATTCTTCTAATTACACTTATTGGCTCTTTACTTATCTTATGCCATTATGGCTTAATCATTGGAATCATTCTTCTTCATATGTTGCCTTCTTTACTTGGAAATGATTTAATCTTGTTACTGACTCATCTTTTGAAATACTTGGCAATCTTATAAATATTGTGGATGCCTTTGTGGCTCTTTTAATTGTAATCTTGTTGATTGCCTATGTTGGCTCATCTCTTGAAGTACTTGTATAATGATGTTGCCTATGATGGCTTGTTGATTGAGATTATTTATTTGGGTTTTATTCCCAATGCTTGTTGCATCTTGTTATACTTTTCACTATGCTGCCAAGTGAATATTTATGCATGATATAGTTATTGGCCAATTGACAATGTAGTGTACATGAGTACAAACCACCCACAGGGCACTGAGGTTTTAGTCCTCCTGCCGGGCACTGGGGTTTTAGTCCCCCTGCCATTTTATATATTAGGCACTGGGGTTTTATTCCCCCTGCCACCTTTTAGGCACTGGGGTTTTAGTCCCCCTGCCATTGGTGAGGTCCGGTAGGTGCCTCACCCTACATTGAGAGGACGTTGAGTCATAATTTATATTCATGCAAATGTGATAATTGTTGATATTTAAATGTGGCAGTTTCTCTCTCTCATATTCATATATTTGTCTCATTTCCTTTGAAATCACTTCTTGTGGAGAATCTTTTATATTGCAAAGCTTTTTATTATTAATTGTCCTATTCCTTTTTATTAACACATACCTTGTTTATCTTTCTCTTGCTGGATGACCCCAACCATCCAGGTTAGGGATCAGAGTGCGCATGGAAGCTTGGTGAACCCAAGGCTAAGGATAGGAGAAGAAAGATGAAGAACATATAGTTTATGATCATAGTTGCTTTTATGTTTTAAGTAGTTTGTTTGGAGACAATGTTGCATTAGTTAAGTCTTCCTCTACCTAGATCCTAGTTGTTTGTATAAAGTTGCACTCCCATTTGGGGAAATTTTATAATGTACTCTTTATACATTTTGAATAATGTCAAGATCTTATTCTTCCGCTGCCATACGTTTGATGATTTTGTTTATCATGTTTTTAGTAGAGACTTTGGGTCTTTACAGCCATACTCGGTAATAGCACGTGTTGGCAAGGTAGCTTACAAGTTAGAGTTGCCGCCAGAGTTGCACAAGTTGCATCCACTGTTCCATGTCAGTATGCTGAAGAAAAGTCATCCAGACATAGGGACAGTGATACAGCCGGTTGAGGTTGAGCTTGATGAAGACGTGACCTATGAGGAGGGTCCGGTGGAAATCCTTGATAGAAGAGTAAAGAAGCTAAAGAGGAAGGACCTGGTTCTTGTGAAGGTCCTTTGGCATCATTGTGGCGTTGAGGAAGCCACGTGGGAGCTTGAGGAAGATATGAGGCGGAAGTATCCCTCGCTTTTCTCTTTTGATTTCGGGGATGAAATCCCTTTGTAGATGTTTATGGCTTGTAAGGACCCTGACCTTCATTTTGGGCTTACCCTATTTGTTTTGCCTAAACCTTGTGCTTAGTTGTTTGCTAATCATCTTTAGTGATGATTAGGGTTTGCTTGTGCTTAGTTGAGAGCTAGAGGTGCTACTTGAAAAATAACTTGAGTTAAGGTTGAAGAGGAAGTTTGTCACCTTGAGAGATGTCTTTCTCTCTCTTTGCTTCCTCTAGGGTTGAGAGGAGGGTTTGGGCTCGTGCCTTGAGTTGTCTTGGGCTTGGTTGAGCTCTTTGGGCCTTGTTTTCCCTTGTTTTGGCCTTGCCTTCCTTGGTTGAGCCATGTATCAGGCAAGGGTGCTTTGTGTCGACCATGGGGTATCGCCCATGGGGGTGTATCAGCCATGGATGGAGTGTGGTAGCCTTTGACCTTTGTTGACCTTCTTTCCTTGGTTGTGTCACCCTAGCTTGGACATGTGGCCGACCCTTGGGGGAGTAGGCATGGCATGTGCATGAGTTTTGCAAGGTGGTAAAATGCATGGACATATGTCCCTTGGTAAGGTGACACCTTGCCTTGGTCTAACCTTGACCCCCATCTATATATGCCTTGCCTTTCTCTTCCTTAGGAACCCTTTAGCTCTTCGTTGCTCCTCTCTTCCTTGTGTGCATGATACACCTCTCCCTTGCATCCTTGGTGTCCGATACCCTTGGAGGATCTAAGGTTGGTGGTCGATCCCCTTAAAGGAGTTCCCTTCTTCTTCTTCCTTTAGCTTGGTAACCGAACCCTAGGTGGGTCTTGTTTCCTTGGTCAACATCTTCCCTCTCTCCCTAGCATCTTCTTCTCCATCTTTCCTACTCTTCGGCCATGGTGGTTATGCTTCTTACTCCTTTTCTTGAGGTGGCCGAAGTAGTGTGCTTGGAGCTAGGAGCTTAAAGCTTGGAGCTTTGGAGCTTGAGGAGTTTGCTTAAGGTGGGTTACATAACTTCTAACCCTAGCTATACTACCTTCTCTATGTTGCATGTTTCATATATGTTGACGATCGGCCATTGCATATTATGTTTCTTGCTCTAGTACATGTTATTGATCTTATGGACATTATGAGCATGATGTTGTTGATGTTGTTGATGGTTTATGTTCCTTTACACCTAGTTGGCCGAACCATGGTTTAGGGTTTCCTTGTTGAGAAATACCCCTTCCTCTCCTTGGTCTAGAGATGCGAGTTTGAGCTATAGTGATGTAGGCAATACCCCTCTCTCATTTAAGTTAAGAGGTGAGCTTATATTCTAGTTGATTGGGCAACACCCTCCTCTCACCATGGATTAGAGAGGTGAGCTTTGGGATAGATGATGACCTATGTTGAGGTGCATCCTTGTGGTTGCCTGATTTGTGATAGAGGTTGTGTGAAACCCCTCTCTCTTGGTTGTTGAGAGGTGAGCCGACCTTCTTGATCAATTAGGGTTTGGTGCCCTTATGCTTGAGGTTGAAGATGATCTTGTGGGGTTGTGCCTTGCACGATATGACCTTGGAGTAGTGCTGCCCAATAGTTTAGTCTTGAGATGTATCTTTGGCCGATGTGCCTAGTTGGAGCTTGGTTAGTGTCCGATACCCATGTGTGCTTGGGCGATATGCTTCGTTGAGTGCCCTGCACGATACACCTAGTTGAGGTATCTGGCTTGGCACCCGATGTGCCTTGGACATTATAGAGTTCAGTGGGCTATCCTTGTGTTGAGCATCATGGCTTGGTTGTGGAGATGCCCGTTAAGGTGGCATATAGAAACCCTAGATGCTTCTTTGATGGAGGCTGATATGGAGTGTTTCCCTTGACCGATAGACTTCCTTGAAGCGCTCTTATTGTGAATATGTTGGACGATACACCATGTTAGAGGATGCCTGATGCACCCCCTTGTCTTGACATGGTCTTGGCCGATAAGCTTTGATAGCTTGGTGCCCGACACAGCCTTGGCCATTATCCTTGTTTAGTTGAGCTTGGGTGATATGGTATGGTGCCCAGGATGGCTTTGGCTGATACCACCATGTCTTTGTTGAGCTTTGACTTATATGAAGTGTTGGATGATATGGCTTCATGCCTGACATGCTAACCCTAGTTGCTGGCCGTTATGATGCTTCATGGCCATCCACGACACCATTCTTGGGCATCATTGGTACCCTGGCCGATAGGGTTAACCCTCGGATGATGTTGAGATGGTTGCTCAATAGAGTTGCTTTGGGCGACACCCCTTTGGTCGATATGGCTTATGTTGAAGGTTAGCCGATAGTGAAACCTAACCCTAACCCTAGCTTGGTGCACATTAGACCCTTGGCCGATAGCCATGGTAGTGATGCACGTTATACCTTGGTGATGGCTTCTCGACACCCTACGTGTTGATGGAACCTCGATGCATGTTAGAGGAGGTGCAGTGGTTGGCCATCATGGTGGTGAGTTGCTTTAAGGTTGGATATCCTAGTCGTTATACCTTTGGTAAGGGTATTATTTTACCGGGTACACCCTTTGATGAGGGTTGGCGCTTCTCGCCATGCTTAGTGAGGGTTGCATGAGTTTTGGTGAGGGTTCTGATAAACCAGAATATATATATAGTTGATGGTTCTCTTTTAATAATGATGATACAAGTGAAATGATGTAATCACCTTTAATCCTGCAAATATGTTGATAAGTTAAAATAATAGATTGTGAACCAGGAAGCTTGAAAACATATGATGTTGCTACACAGGTTGATATGACACATGCATATGGTTGCAAGTGTAAGGCATAATATATGCCCATGATTGATAATAATACTATGAATGATAAAGCTTATGGGTGATGTACTCATGGATGCTTATTTATACTTGATAGTATAATAATAATCATGTTAATCCATGATGATTTCAGTTATCTATGTGGATGTGTGCACTAACCATGCAGGCATTTCATGTGGATTCATAGCCGGGTAAGAGCTATGAGATGAATGTGCTGGAATAGCACCATGTGGTAATGTGGCAACAAGTTGATAGGTTTGAGGACCTGATATAAGGCTGACTGCCTAGATGAAGTGTTATTCTCTGATGATGAGATAAGGGATGCGTTCCCTGGATATTGATGCATGTTTATGATGCCTTGAGAGGCAGTGGTTGATGTAATGAGGGATTGAGGTCCCAGGACAATATGATAATGGAAATAAAGATGTAATTCTATAAGGCTATGTTATGTTTTGGTTGCCTAAGCAAATTGGCTTAAAATATACTAATTAATTATAGATAAACATATCATGTAGTTTGCCCTGGCCATAGATCCATTACCGTCAGTATTTGGTGATGGTGAAATAGGTTTATCCTGTGGGATTACCTGGAGCGCATATCGTTGAATATGTGAGGTTTCCCCTAGCCTAAAATAGGAGGGTTGAGTGCAACTGTGGTTGTAGACTCAGGATGTATGGAGCATGGTGAACAGGCCCATGGCTCAGGATATGTAATTATGAGCATGATGAGTTCATGGCTCGGATGTATGTACTAGCACCTATGATGAGGTGAATTAGAGATATGGGTAGCTTGTGGAGCTAACCCAGAGGCTGAGGCCCTATAAGCATAAGACTACGGTCTTGCTTGATGATTCGTGTACTGACCACGAGAAGGTGAGGTCATGGAGTCCGGATCTCCTTAGACCTTGTATGGCACCGGATTGGGCTTCGTAGCCAATGGTTGGATTTGAGCAGGGAAGGCTCACTTCCTCAGGGCATAATAAAATGTAATCCAGCCGAACGGTATACCTTGCTTAGAACAAAACACAGAACATTGATTGAGGCCTTGCTTATATAGTTGATCTAGGTACACCTTGCATATATGTGTACGATCCTTATATTTTGTGATAAGTTCTTATAAAGCTTATCTTGTCAATCATGTTCCATAAAAAAATACTTGGTTATATGCCTCCCGGATATCTTGGTAAGCTTGATGGTAATAATAGATTTGCTCAGTATGCTACTCTTGTTATACGCTTTATCAGTTATCTGTTGTTATCTGCTTTAACCATCTATGGTTTTATAGTTTCGGCGGGGGGTTATGTTTCTCGCTGGAACTGTGTGTCTCACCCCGCTAGTTTACACCCTTTTTAGGTGATCGCTCTAGATGCGGTGGTGGTCATGTGGTTGCGGCCGAGCAGAAAGAACGGCAGTAGAAGGCAAGAGGTGGACATGTTGTTGTTTTGTAGGTCTTGTAGAGTCCTAGAGTCATCCATGTACTCTTAGGTCCTCGGAGGTGTTTTGACGATGTTTCGCGACGTCTTGGAGTTGTAAGTTTTGTATATCCTGCTGCTGGCCATACGTGGCCGTTATGTACGTATAAACAGGTGTTGAACTCTTGTGCGTATAGTACAACTGCTTCCGATAAGCTGTGTACCTATAACAAGGCTTGTGAATGTTTATATAACATGTTTCTCTACAGGATCTGGATGCAAAAGTACTCTCATGTACGCTTTCTGCAATCGATTTTAATTAACCCATGTTTTTTGTAATATGAGGTTCCGCACGTTTTCGCATGTCATCTCGTTGTCTAAGTGATGGCGGGGTGTCACACATATGTTTTAAGAATATTGGCTCGATCCCACAACCCATCATAGGAGCATCTCTCTGTAGGCAAACAACAACAAGACTGATCCTCCTTATCCTCTTCATAAGAGGGTTAGGATTCAAGACATCTCTAAATCTCTACCTTGTATTGAATCGTCTTTAGAAATTTGAACTTGATCCTTGGAACCACGTTGGTGTATGTAATGTTGGATTATATGTTATGTTGATCTTCTTCACCTTGATTATCTCATGTGGATGAAGTGTTCTATTGCGTCAATGTTTTTTATTCTATCCTTGCTAGTGTACCTTGTCATGTTCATCCATGAACCTGCAAAATATTCAAACAACATAAAAAATATCAAGTTTGGAGCACATCATATTTGTAGGAGTGGGACTTGAGAGGGGATCTACTACTCATGAAATAAAATAAGATTCATCATCTTTAACAAACACAAACTAATTTTCTACAATGAATAAAAAACCATTATTTAATCTTTTAAAAATGGATATCACAAAGACCAATATTTTGCAATGGAATAAAATATATTATTTATTATTTAACAAGGTACATGACAATCTCCCACTTGGGGCTCACATCAAGGTAACACCTTAAACATCTAAGCTAAGGGAAGTCTGAGCTACTTCAAGTTTATCTTCCAAAAGTCAGCTCCACAAATAAATTTCTAATTACAAAATGTAATCCTACATGTCCTTCATCTAAGGGATTGGAAGAATACCCCCACAAAAGAAGGCATAGTGGATGTTGTCAGCTTAAAATTCCAGTATGTGTATGTTGATAGATGTTGAGCAATATTAGAGAAAAATGACAACAATATACTTACCAAGTCTTCCATGAAAGGGAACATCAAAACTGATATCAAAGAGAAATAATGTAAAGTATACAAATGATATACTTTCCATTAATAAAATTTATCAACGTGTACATAACCACAACAAATAGATTAGGACAAACAACCAATCAACTATATCCAACACATAGTTCAACATGAAAGTGTGATAAACGCAACACTAGTGTAACTATAAAGTTATTGGTGGTTAGGACACATAACTCAAAACCTAATAGAGAATGACATACAAACAAAATCCCATGGCATACAAGCCTAGGCATGGGGCATACCATACTCCTTACTAAATATATAAAAGTTTAGGAGAAGTAAAACCTAAGTTCATGGTAGGAGAACAAAACTTAGTGCCTAATAATATCACTAAGCGGGAATAAAACCCAGAGCATTGCATAACTCCAAGGCTATTGAATCAACAAACATGCAATGATGTTGAGGCAAGTAAAAGTATAGTCAAAATCATCACCAAATGGATAATATAAGTCATCCACCTTAAAAGTAGGCAAAATAGTTGATATCCACAATGAAAATTCATCATAAGACCACCAGAGGTCAACACTTGAGAGCTAGGGTTTCATTTAGTTCAATTCCTAAAATTAAATTCACTACATGGAATAGGATGAACCAAATAAAAACTAGATTCTAATAAGAATATCCACCAAACTAAGAAGATCACAACATATATTTTATTAAACTAGATCCAAATAGTTCAATCAAAATATAATAGAGGAATTTCAATATACTATACCTCATCAAGGTTCAAGATAGTGAATCATGAGAATAATTGCTCAATATGACTCATATATGCAACATACCTCGTATCATGTCAAGATATATCCTGGGTCAAACCTAGATCTCTAAAGAAGTACTAACCAACCTATAATTCATATATATGAAATTAGGGTTAATGTATCATTAATTTATTGAACCCTAAAATTGCCTTATGATTACTAATGATTTAGGTTGTCAAACATTAACTGTTTTGTAGATAATGTGATCTCCTATAATATAATTTATTTTTACTTTTATGACATATATATTATTAAATATATTTTGTTAGCAATTTTAGCTAATTAGAGAAATCATTAAAGACCACATATTTCATATATGGCATTTGGGAAATGAAAGTGGTGCTATGGGATAGATATTAATTTCCTGGTTATAAAACATTAATTTTTTTTATTTTAGATATATTATTACTTTCTATGAGTTTTTGAAAATAATACTACTTATCTAATTTAAAACTAGAAAATAACATCAAAAGATTGATTTTCCCTTGCATATGGTTTTGCAACCATATTCATGAGACTACATACTAATCATAAACCCAATATAATCATCGTTAAATCAACAAATCAAAATAGGTTTATTAACCTATTTGATTTATCAACCTTTAATTCAGCGCTAGTATGGTAAAAGCCATTCCACCCTTATGTTTCCATCTATTGGTTTATCAACCATTAATTCAACCCTTCATTTTTAATCTTAGTGTAATCAACAATCGACCACCTTTTATGATACATATTGATTCTATCCTAGATATATTGATCAATTAACTCTTAAAAATATTATCCATTGGGTTTGATCTTGAATTATACTATGATAAGATATGTCCAGCTTGCGGTTCGATGATTATTGTACTTAGTTTAGGTAAAAATCTTGGGACTTTTCCCTAAGTAAATTTGTTTGTGCAATAACACACAAATCATCACCTTCCATCCCATGTGTTACTTTCTATATGCTTTTTGGGCCATGATCCTTCATCTAAGTTACCCAGTATTTAGATTTTTGGGACAAAATGGATGGTATAGATATGGATCTTGGTGGTACTAACTTTGTTTGTAGATAGACGACCTACCTAAAATTGAACAAGAAATGCACCAGGCTAAGTAACAATATGATAATTTGTTCACACTTTAAAATGCATGATACAATATGAAATAGGATGGATCATGAATTAAATGATATGGTCTAGCCCCTCAGTCATGCAAACTCAATGGCATTGAGTTGAATTGGTGTTATTGATTCTACTTTGTCCTTATTCAATCGTGACTGAGTTAGTGTTCCTAACAATAAAGTTGGTGGTACCAAGAACTTCGTGTGAGATTCTAGATGTCAATTCAGTTCTACCGAGGCAGTCATCACTATTACTGACAATGGGTCTTGGCGATATACAAATATCTACCGATTATTTTGACTTTGTCCTACAAACTTTATATTTATTTTTAAGGCAAACTAGGTGGTACTGAGATGTATCTCAGTACCAACATTATCTATAGATAGACAATCAATTTGAACTTTCACATGCAATGCATTTGGCTGAGATATAATATGATAATTCATGTAAATTGAGAAATGTATGATATAATATGAAATAACATGGACAAACATATTACAAAATATAATCCATTCTGTCTATCCTATAGGATTGATTGCCCCTAAGTTGAGTCAGTTTTACCAAATTTTGTTATTTCTTGTTTGAAGAATGGGTTGGTGCTTGATAGTAAAATCAACGGTATTGAGAATCTCCTGTGATATTTTAGACATTGGTCAATACCACTAAGATGATTGTCAGTGGTACCGACAATGGCTCTCAGTGGCACTGAGAGTCGTAGATGGTACCAACTTCCTCATGTAACGTCTTCTACATTTTTTTAACAAAATTGATTGGTACAAAATGGATCTTGGTGGTATCGACATCTCTATAGATAGGGACTTATCTGAAATTGCATAAGAAATGCATTATGTCAAGATATTATATGATAAACTTGAGCAAATTGTAGATGACATAATATAACATGGACTGTCTGATTACACAATAAAATGTTGTATGTCAATCTTGCAGACTCTGTGGTACCAAGTTGAGTTGACGATAACAACTTTGTTTATTTCTTGTTTGATTCAGACTAAGTTGATGCCGCTGACAATAAATTCAGTGGGGTCAAAAATTCCCTGTGAGATTTTAGATGTTGGATCGATACCACTGAGATGATCTTTAGTGGTATCGGAAATGGCCTGCAATGCCACCCATGGCTATCAATGGTATCGACTTCCTCCTACAAACTTCTTCCCTATTTTTGGCACAAAAATGGTGGTACCAAGATGGACCTCGGTGGTACAAAATTTTTCTATAGATAGACGATTTACATGAAATTGAAAAAGCATGTTGATATGTAATTTGATAATATGTATGAAATGCATGCAAAATAAGAGATATTGATGCACAAAACATTACAAGATATTTTGATTCAATATAAATGGAACATATATATTTGGAGAGGAATCATCATCCAAAGTCACCCAAAATATCATGCAAATAACGATGCAAATGTGTATCAAGTTACATTTGAAGATTGATGTTGAGACTGGACAAACCCTAGCTCCAGGTGTAGAATGTGAGTGGTAAATGTGATATGTGATCTAGATTTGGGAAAGAAGGATTCAGTGCATAACTTTAGGTTGGGTTACCTATCTAGAATATCATATACTATTTCATTTGTAGGTTTATTCTAACAATTCATTGCTAAAAGTGGATATGGATAATGCATATACCTTATCCTCCCTTCAGATAGAACGGTTAAACAGTTACAATGCAACAAAAATCCTTATTTTTATCTGTAATCTACATGTATGGATAAAAGATAAAAGATAAAACTATATAACCCTTACCTATTGACAACCCTACTTCCATTAAGGGGTGGCAAAAAATAGTGGTCTCTCATTGTTTTCTGGTATTTGGAAAGCTAGGAAGCTATGTGGTGTATAAAAAAGATATAAATAAGATGTTGTCTATCATTTTTCATAATTTTTGGGTATTTGCAAGCTGATCATTCTCAAGATTTTCTTTTTTGTATCCCTGTTGATGATTTAGGTATACATATGTCACTAGTGAAATATCACATTCTCAAGTACCGTCTTATCATTCATTTGTTTCTAGTTCATGAGGTTTCTCCAATTTTCCGCAAGGTGTGAATGAACACTTTGGGAGGCATGTGATTCATTGTAGAGATGTACATGAATTTTAAATAGATGCATGATCTTGTCGGATTTGTTCTTTATGACATACTGAGACGTGAGACATGCAAGAGTTGTTGCTAAGATAAAGACACATGCGATCTTTTTTATCGATCCTTAGGAGGAGAGATCAAACCTTAAACTAACAAATGTCTTGGTAATTAGATCTGTCATAGATAAACATAAATGTGTGGAACTAACTGAAGTTTCTCCACTTGTAGGTGTGAGAGGTGGAGCATTTTTTATGAGACTGGCCGTCCTCATAGCTAACTAAGCCAGATCTGACATCCGTTCCACTTTGTATCCTTCCTTTTCGGCAAAATTGGATACGGAAGTAATAGAATAAGAAGTAGTTCAATGTTCATTAGGAACTGTAAAGTAATTTTTTTAACATAAGCTCAAAAAAGAAAAATTTAAAGTAGACAAAGTAGTTTTTTTACATTTTCTTTTATTGGTGCTACGGGCAAAGCAGCTATCTGTACATTCACACATTCAAGTCCGGGCCGGATATTTGAGGATGACAATAAATAGGCAGCAGGCGAGTTAGTTGTGCAAGGCATGATGAGAGTTGGCAGTTGGCAGTGATCATTTGAGAGGGCGTTGACGTGTTTACCTGATGGTCCGATGGAGACTAAGCCGTCAACGAGTAGATCGACGGAATGAGAGGGGGACAAGGAAGTTCCCACAACCATATATACAGCTAATACTGTAACGTGAGAGCAAGCGATCTGAGGTAAGGAAGCGACGATGAGGGGCCAGGACAGGAAGGTCAAATGCGCGTGCCTTCCTCCACTACAGCTGCTACCGCTGGGGGTTCCTTTGGTGAAGTTTCTCCTACTGGCCTTGCTTGTAGCTGCCGCTACCTCACCTTGCCTCTGTACAACTACGGGCATGGGAAGACGCGAGGGCCTCGCTCCACCTCCGCCCACGCTCAACATAGTAAGGATATGGTCCGTTCCGCCGCCGCGGCTGCCTACACGGCCAGCCCCTCCTCCTCCCAAACGCGGCAAATACAAATTCTGGTGGTCACTTCCACCGCATCCCTGCGCACAGCCTCCGCTGTGCAACTCCGCATTCACCACGCGCCACGGCCACTCGATTTCCCCGCATGCAGCAGCCGCCGGCCAGCCATAATGGCATAACACGGTTGGCACGCTCGTTTGTCCCTCCTCATCCTGCTTATGAAAACTGGGCACCTGTGTATCTGTTTAAGTCGCGACTCCACATGTGTTCTTTTGCTTTAAGCCAAAGGAGAATGCAACGTGATTACTGGATTCCCTTCCGTGTAACCGTGTTTACTTTGGAATTGCCACTAGTACTTGCTAATTGCTATCCTATGTTCTCCTGGCCACTAGTTTCTCGGCTCATGTGATTAAAACACTGAAAGAAGCAAGTAATGTAGTGGAAATATTCAGCCACTGTCACTGCCACGTCAGACACCAACATTAGTATTCGTAGCAGCAACACCATATAGATAGCCCAACCCCTTTCCTTCCTTGCTATTTCCTCTTCCTTCTTTATTTATTAGTTTATCTCATATGGTCATTATCATGCTCATTAGAATCAGTTGAGATCTAATTTGAAAAATTTAGGTCAATTATAGGTGAATTTAGAGAGAGGTAAGGGAGTGGCGCAACTCGTCAAGCACGAAGCTTGCTTAGACAGGGACCCGGGTTCTATTTCTAGTCCAAGAGCCCCTCCTCCAAACAATATAATACGTTAATTTGGAGCGGCGTGTGGGCAACATGCCACCTCGAGATGGATCCATTAGCGGTCCTTCCCCTTCACGGGAGGGGTTCCCTTATCCATCCAAAAAATAAAGTATATTTTGATAAAACTGAGTATAACTTATGTAAGGTAAACAAGAAAAGTTAGCACTACTTATAATAATATTTGTAACTGTCATTTAGGATTTAAGTTGCCGTGTTGTATGCTTCATTAGGACATGATTACGTTAAATAATGCCCATCTCATCTCATGTTTTCTCATTATTACTAGTCTTTTCATGTTAGTTCATATTATGTTAATCTCATCTCATGTTCACCTTATCTCATCCACACTAGTCCAATTAAGCTGGTTTAAGTTGTAAAATCAGATATGGTTTGGGTTGAATTGGGAAAAAGTATGTAGAATTGGTTTATGAAGAAATAGTTTCTCGGCCACTATCCTATGTTGATCTCATCTCATGTTCACCTTATCTCATTGCTATCCTAAGTTCTCCTGGCGACTAGTTTCTCGGCTCACGTGATTAAAGCACTGAAAGAAGTAAGTAGTGTAGTGAAAATATTCAGTCGCTGTCAGTGCCACGTCAGACACCAACATTAATATTCGTAGCAGCAACACCATATAGATAGCCCAACCCCTTTCCTTCCTTGCTATTTCCTCTTCCTTCTTTATTTATTAGTTTATCTCATGTGGTCATTATCATGCTCATTAGAATCAGTTGAGATCTAATTTAGAAAACTTAGGTCAATTATAGGTGATTTTAGAGTGAGTTAAGGGAGTGGCACAGCTCGTCAAGCACAACGCTCGCTTACAAAGAGACTCGGGTTCTATTTCTAGCCCAAGAGCCCGTCCAAACCACATAATACGTTAATTCGTAGCGGCATGTGGGCAACATGCCACCTTGAGATGGGTCCATTAGCGGCCATTCCTCTTCACGGGAGGGGTTCCCTACTTCCCTTATCTATCTAAAAATAAAGTATATTTTGATAAAACTAGGTATAATTTATGTAAGGTAAACAAGGAAAGTTAGCTCTATTTTGGATAATAGTATTCGCAAGTGTCATTTAGGATCTAAATAGGCATGTCGTATGCTTCATTTGGACATGATTACTTCAAATGATGCCGATCCCATCTCATGTTCTCTCATTATTACTAGTCTTTTCATGTTAGTTCATATTATGTTGATCTCATCTCATGTTCACCTTATCTCATCCATACTAGTCCAATTAAGCTGGTTTGAGTAGTAAAATCAGATATGGTTTGGGTTGAATCGGGAAAAAGTATGTAGAAATGGTTTATAAAGAAATAGATATAGTCTAGGTCAAGTCAAGTCAAATTAGGGTCATATGATCCAATCTCATCCTTTTTTATCACTTGATAGTTCATACTAAGTATTTTTCTCTGAAACATCATTTAGATTAAAAAAATTACGTTCATCACTTCATAGTCAATAATCTAATTCCATGCATTAATATTGCTCATATTTCTTTGGTATGTGTAACCATATTGTAATGACTTCCAACTTTGTAATTTGTTGATTTGATTAAGAATATTATGTGAAGATCAAAGTGAAGTAATGAGTAAGATAATATGACTTTGGTTTATGATTTTGACCTTTGGACTTTAATTGAGCATATAATTCAAGCAAATAAGGTGATATTGAACTTAATTTGTAAATATACTTCGATTAAGGTACTTATCGTAAATGAAATTCTTACTTTGGTAATTTATGAACATAGTGAAGATTGTGGATTCATTAGAGGGCCCCGGTTAGAACATCGGGTTCTATAATCCAAGCTAAGCCCAATTAAACTACTTTTGAGTTTACAAATAGGTCCTCGATATACAATTTAAAAATCTAGTATTTCATGCGCATATTTAATGTCAATGATAATTTTAGTTTTTTTGATAAAGAAACTATGAGATCATAAATGAATTTCGAGAAGATTGTAAGTTGTCTTGGTGTTCTTAGTAATTAATAAAACAATTGTCTAGTTATTAGTTGGGAGACACATTTTAGGTATCTAAAAAATTAATTTTGCCTTGATCTGTTGGTCAACAACGGATAATATCTAAGTAAACATTATCTTAAAATTTGAGACCATTTGAAGCAATGACGTGGCATGGACAAATAATTCTTTTTAATGGGGCTTGATCCAAAATAAATTGGTCAAGTGGCTGAAGGAGAGTTCACCCGAACTCGGGATCCGTGTGAAATCGCGTTAGGTAAATCTTCTCCCTCGCTCGAACTCTAGCCTTTCACAGAAGCCAGGATCCGACCAACTCATTAACTCTCCCTTTCCCTCTATAGCGCATTTTTTGCACGATTCTTGCGCCAACAACTCTAGGAGGCTGAGACTAATCCAACCATCCCCTAACTCGCCATTATCTACTCGAAATAAGATAATCACCAAACTCCACAAATACCCCAATAGCTATGGTTGATCATTGTTGCTTATCTAGTGAAGTCGCAGTTGGGAGTCTGAGACAAGTCTAGGCTGGATATTTGTGGATGACAATAAATAGGCAACATGAGAGTTGGTTGTCAAGGCATTATGGCAGTTGGCAGTCCGTACTTATCATTTGAGAGGGTGTTGACGTGTTTACCTAATGATCTAATGGATGACTGATTCATCAACAAGTAGAGAGAATGAGAGGGGGATGACGACGACGTTCCCGCAACGATTATAATAACTAGTATTGTACACCAAGGTAGTTGAGAGCAACAGATCCGGGTGAAGGAAACAACGATGATGGGCCATCCAAGTACGGTCTGAAGCGTGTGTCTTCCTTCAGAGTATGTGCTGCCGTTGGGGGTTCCTTTTGTGAAGTAATTCTCCTACTGGCGTTGCTTGTAGCTGTCGCTACCTCTCCTTGCCTCTGTGCACCTATGGTCATGGGAAGACGCGAGGGCCTCGCTCCACCTTCGCCCACGCACGACGCATTCAAGCAATGGTCCATCCCGCCGCCGTCATTGCAGCCACCCAATTAAGCGCAGATTCATGCCCTAGATAGTCCTCCGCCCAAGCGCGGAGAATATAAAGTCTTGTCATTCACCCCACCGCCTCCTCAACCCAAAATTACAGTAACGCTAAGTACAATCATTAATATACCCGCCCCCATATCCAATTCTCAGGAGTAGGTAAAAAAGTTGGTCTCATTCGTTTTTCTCATGCAAATTAATTCCACAATGTCTGTAAAAGGCTGGTCACAACGGTTTTCTCTCATACAAATTAATTTTATACCAACTAAGTCCATGCAGAAGCTAAAGAATCCCAAACTTCTCTCTTCAGCTCCAATTTTGAAAATATATATTTTTTTTCTCTTGCAACTCATCTCTCCACCTCAATTCCGCCCAAGTACAGTATGTCTGCTTCTCAGCTTTTACCAATCTTACCGGAATGCACTGTTGTGCTATTATTATCAATGTCATATAAAAAGTACGGTACTAAGGACCACATTGTACAAAAAGTACGGTGCTAATAATCAATTTTTCATACATTAAAAAAGTAGTGTTTGACAAAATTATGTACAAGAAGTACAACCTAACTGACATATTATACTAAAAGCACATTACTAACAACCACATTTTGTAGTATAAAAAGTACAACACAACATTACAGTACAAGACATACATAATGAGACATACAATACAAGATGTACTGTACTAACTATAATTTTACACATATTAGGCATATTTTATTCTTTACAAAACATTATCAAATAAGAAGTACAGTGCATGACATACAATACTAATAACACATTTTACAAGTACAATATGTGCACATTTGAGATGGATTAGGAGATAATAAAGCTTTTTGCAAAAAAAAATGGAAGGAATTAGAATGAATTTTTTTTTTAATCCAAGTACTTCTCGTAATATGTAGTCGGTGGGATATCACATGTGTAATTAATTAGGGGTGGATACAATAACAACACTTTGCATGTCACTACATGACTTTTTTGCATGACAATAATATAAAAAAAAGGCTATAAATGTGGGTTGCATTAAAATTCTCTTTTCCCCATATTCTGGGTATGCTAGCGGGTGAGTTAGTGCCTATGGTTAGAATTTTCCCAAAATTAACATTTAGGCTGTTTGGTCACCACCTCCTCCATTGTGCAACTATACATGCAAGAACCGCCACAGCCATTTGATTTCTCGAGTGCGGAACCGTCGGCCAGCCCTAGTGGCACAACACGTCGCAACATTCTCTTTCTTACCTCAATCCTATCTATGAAAAGTTGGCACATGTGTGTATTGTTAGCTATATTACTCTAGCTAATATCAGCTAGTATGGGAATGTAGGTGCAGCTAGTACATTAACAGTATATAGTATACCGAAATTTGACCTCCTAGAGAAGACTTAATCTTAAGGTTTGGATGTCTTTGGGTCTAGTTTAGAAATAAATCCTAAATAACGTATAGATTATACCCTGACTTGGATATATGATGAGTTTGGATGACTTAGATGCCTTGATTGACTTAATATAATTATTAGAATCTTATTATGAGAATTATAGGTCTTTTTCACCTCTAACATTAACATGTGGCAATAACTAATAGTTAATGTTAAGATAATTCATCATGATTAATAATAATTAATTAGGATTTTTATAATATGCCATAACTCTTGTCATGTAAATTAATAATATTTAGAACTCTATAAAGTATGTAATATAATTTGGTATTCCTTATGATGATATATGGCAAGTTGGAAGGTTAAAGGTTTCATACAATGGAGAATACATAAATATATTACCTTATCCTAATGAGTTAATAATGTTTAAAATAATAAGAAACTTTTTATATCAATAATATGATGAAAAAATCGTAATAGTCACAAAATGTATAAATGATAATGGAGAGATGGTTTGTTTTAATTGAAAAGATATATTATAAAAGGGAAATTTGTAATTCAATGATGGGTGTGGGTACATGTGATAATTAATAACAATCAAGATAATCCTCAAATAATTCTAGTGTCAAAATAGTATACATAAATATCATTTTGGTAAATAGATATGCAGAAAACCCTACTTTAACCCTAATCTATGAGACCACCTAATAAGTGGTCTTTGAAGAATAAAATAAATTTATATTTGAGATCATCATGCTTTTAATTTTCTTAAGGCCCAAGTTTCACATAAAATGAATGATCTTTGATGTCTTAATTTCGTTAAGAAAAGAAAATATAAGATTAGATCAAAGATAATAAATAAAATATTAGATGACTTCAAAAATAAAAACTAAACTCACATTTGGATTTCTACATATTTTTATTTGTGCATGTGTCAAATTTGGCTTTGTTTGAGACATCAACTAAGTTTTGAAAAAGAAATATATGGTTTAAGCTCTAATATACCTAAAGTGAAATTTAACTAATTGACTTCCTAAGGTTTTCTATGTAACTCGCTACCAGCTTGGTTTCCCTATGCGGACTCACTCTCTACCTTAAGATCTCTATCGTATGGTTGTTAAACCTTCTTCTACCTCCTATTGGGAGAGATTCTCACAGACACAGTAACTCTACTCTTCCACGATTGTATTTCTTTGATATATATCTCTCTTTCCTCACTCTCTTGCTAAGATTTCTCATCACTCACCTTCCTTAAGTCTTTCCACACCTTTTGCGTCCCTATTTTCCTAGGTTTTGATTTCCTCCAACCCCCCATAGGAAAATAATTTCTCGATAATCTTGTTTCTGCCCTATTTCCACTTTTGTCTCATCTCCTCGCATCTATGGGATTTAGGAGCCCTATAAAGTTAACCTTCTACCATCACAAGATCCCAAGTAATGTTGGTCATCCCTTCGTTCACCCTCAAACATCCTTGTACACCTTTTCTGATCTCCATCTTCCTACGGTGGCTACTCTGATCTTGTGGTGACATCTCCGGCCATTGAAATCACTAGAGAAGAAACATAACCTCTTATTTCTCTCTCGTGAAGCTTACGACCCTGTCAAATGGTTCTCAAAGACAAGTAATTCACCATTCCCTCTTTTGGCCCATTTTTCTAGTATGCATTTGACTCCCTGTAGAATTTCAAGTTCTCTCCCTTCTTTTTAGGTCAAGTTAGTATTTTTTCCATTGAGTAGTGGTAGTGAGTCATTGTGTGGGCTTCATTTTCATTGTCCTCTCCTCTATTATGTTTTCTGAGAAGGTTTTCCTTTTCCTTTGACGGTGTTGAGCCTTGGGGAGGTTCCTGCTCCTCTTCCACTTGAGTTTTAGCTTTTTGATCATGGTTTGATCTCATGCATCTATTTTGATAGTTCTCTGGTGATGCAAAACATTGGTTTAGGGGATTTGGATCAGCTGATCGATCCCCATGGCTTCCTTTCATGAGATGTTTTTATGAGAATAAAGAGTAGTGTTGAATTACCGATTCAACCCCTCGACTATTTTTTTTGTTCTCGTTATGTGGTATTTTGGTCATTTCACTGATTCCATGTTGTTATGGTTATGTTTTTTGTTTGGGAGAACCTACGACATGTGGTGAATCTTTATTGGATCACCTCAGTTGGGCCCCTCCTCTATAAGAGGAGAAAGAACTATATGTGTAGTTTTTCTGAGATTCTCAGTTGGTGAGATTTTATAAAGTTCACTATAAGTTAAGCATAAGTCATAAAAGTAAGAAAAAATATGCTTTGGAACAAAGAATGTTTCTATACACGATGGTATGCTTTTCATAACCTAATTTTAATATAAGATCTTCCAAGAATTTTTCTAATTGGATAGAAATTCTAAAAATCATATCTAATAATTTGCAAGTTAGAAAAATAAAGTAAAATCTGCTAAGGATTTATAAAAATGTAATGTATAAGATGGGGGTTTGATAACCTAATTTATTCATAATTATAGGTGGCTTGTGATCCTAATATGGATTTAGGGTTTAGCTTGGATCTTGGTGGACTCAGTATGAGTTTTCTTACATTCTACTATTCAATATGGAGAAATTACCAATATGCTTCCTCTCTCTTGATATTTTGGGACATCTACCATAGATCACCTCTCTTTTCTGAGATAATGAATCTTATGAGTACTTTCATTCCACAATTGATCTTTTGACCTTCATAAACTGTTAGATATGCATTTTGGACTCTAAATCTATATTTTGTTCATCCTAATTCAAGTTGCACCCTTACTTGTGGATTTGGAACAAGATTGACTATTTATGAAATTGGATCTTATTTTCCAAGTGATGACCTCTTATGGACTTGTGATGTGTCTTAATGTGGAGATGGATGAATATATATTTATGGGTTTTCTGACCCAACTTATTATTAGTTGGATGATCCCATTCCCTTACTTCAGCTTGACTAAACTTATACTTACCCCTACATTTCTGCATTTATAGAAGACTAAACTTATTTATAATGGTGGTATCTTTGCATCAACATAACAATTTTCCATGTTTATTTTGTCTAGAGTGTGTGTATTCCGCTTGTATATATACAAAGGGCATGTGAATACCTCCCAGGATGTGTGTTTCCCACCCAATACTTTAGGATTGAGATTTTATAGATCGTCGTCCTGCTTAAATAATGTTACTCTAAATTTTTTACATGCATTGTTTATCACTACTATCATTGTGATATTTTGTTGTGAGGTTGTTTAGGCAAGAAACTCTCTTATTTCTCATCTTCTTTAAATTTTCTCTTTGTTATCCACATGGATGTTCTACTTCCCTCTTTTTTGAAAGCCTTGATAAAGTTTATTGTTATACTTTTTCCCTAATATTTCTCAATCTTTATTTATATGCACATACCACAATTTATATGTTGACAACTTCCACTTTTCTTCTTTTTTGGGGTGTGCTTCCGACCCCTTAGGTGAAGGGCATGGAGTTTTTGACTTGATGACTAGTACTTGTCTTAGCGGAGCTGACTCTTTGGATATAGATTTAAAATAGTTTGGACATCCCTCATCTTCGATCTTGAAGTTTATCTTCATGTAAGCCCTAAGTGGGAGATTATTATATAATCTTATGAATTAAATAGTCATAATATTTTATTTCGATGTTATGCTTGTATGCCATTCTATTAAGAAATGAAAAATACACCTACTCTAGCATATGTGTTAGTGTGCTTGGATTAGATGGGTTATTCTTTAAATTGAGTAAGGAGTGGATCCCCTCTCAGGTCCAATTCCTTACAAGATGGTATCAGAGTCATGGTAGTTAGATTCTGACTATTTTAATTTTATCTCCCCTAGTTAGAAATGTTACTCTAAGTTGAAACCTACTCAATGAAATGTTTGCCCTAGAATTTACCTAAGTTGTTTGTGAGGTGATGAAAGAAATATTTGGAACCATATGAGATGCATATAAGTATCTTTATGGGTTAACCATAATGAGATGATACCCTTGGAGCCCATACCCTAATATCTAGGGTATTTGTGATCATTACTCTGGGTGTCATAAGATTTGACTTTAGGATGGAGATAGGTATGAGAATGAGAAATTAGTAGGATACAAAGATGTTATTATGTAATTCGTGACTTGGTTCTTGCATTGATTTTGGTATCATCTTTGATTCACATTGTATAGTTACTTACAATCAAAAATTATTTTCCATTATACTAGTATATGTATATAGAAAATTTTATGGATTTTAGCAATGTTTTCTTGTACATGTCACAATAACAGAATGTGTGAAGTTCTGGTAGAGAAAACCCTAGAATTTGTTTGAATAGAAATCTTACACCCTACTTTTGGGTATGGAGTGGTGACTAGGAAAGTGTGGGTTGTTCTAAACGTTTGGTTGACCTACCCTTTTGTCTCCCTTAAGTTGTACCCAATGATTTTTTGGATACTCATGTGAACCTTAGGGTTGTTTGGTTAGAACATAAGGACCTAAAACTCAAACTTAGGTGGATAAGATCATCTATTTGTTGACATGACCTATGTATATCATAAATGCACACCTATGTTAGATCGTAAACCATCATACTTTTGGATTTTTTAGTTTTCCTTATTAGGTTAAACTATTTTAAGGGTGGAGTCTTGTAACCTGTAAGACTCTAGGTTTTTAATTCAACTTTTAGGGATTTTTTGAGCATCAATATGGATACATTCACTTATTATTTAGTAACCTCCTCAATTAATGTTGGATGGATATAAGTACCACCTAACTAAGATGGTAAATGAACTCCTATAAGTTGACCATGTGAATGTTAACCGAGTAATTAAAAATAAGTAGTGTAGATCAATTTTCATTTATTTAAAATGGTGACCATAAATAATGTAATATAGGAGTTAATTTTGAAGAGTATTAAAGGATCAAACTTGTTGCACTTTTCATCAACTTGCTATAAAATGAATAAAGCTAGGTTAAACTTATAGAAATGTAAAATTTGATGTACACACACCTTGTCCATGCAATCAATCTACCATGTACAATGTTGGTTACTTTTTACCTATGAAGATGGTTTTTTATCGCCATCTAAGTGGGAGACACTACAACTAAGAACCTTCATCGTTAGTTTGTAGGGTATGACAAAACTAACGACATGGGCCCCATGTCGGTTGTTATAAAAGCAAAATTAATGACATAGAGCAATATTAACTACAATATAAGATTGCTCTTGGATTATAGTTTTTGGGTCAACACAAACAAACGTATGAAGCAGACCTATTTTGTCAATTTCTTTTAGTATAACTAATGATACACAGCATCATTGACAACAATTTAAGATTGTTCTCGGACTATAGTCGTCGATTCGACACAAACAAATCAACAATAGAGATATGTGACGTCGATTTATTTTAGTCAAACCGACATTGCACGATCGTGTTGGTTTATTCTAGTATGCTCGTGATGATTTCCATGGCCATGTTGTGTTGTTCTTGCATGCCCATGTTGATTGTGGTATTCAGTAGGATGTGGAATCTACAATTCATTAGAACATTAGGTTCCATCCTATGTTCAGCTTAATAATAGGATTGCATACCTACAAAACATGCACCTACACACAATTCATCCAAACACATTCATTGCATTCTCCTATTCCATTATCTTCAACACTTAATTTCATTCTCATACACATACACAATTCAGAGAACACACATCCAATTCCATTCTCATCACTTGTACAAAGTGAAATCACATAGTATTGATTCCTCTACACAAGCATTCACACATGCATATTTACTCACATTAATTCACACACATATGCTTATATATACACACCAAATTTATAGTTGCAAGAAGTCATAAGCATCACATGTATATAGAAATAATGACATCAAAGTTTAGAAAATATCATATTTTATCCCATCAAATGCAAAGTTCACTTCCTCAATGAAGGACTCTGTCCACTCTTCTTGTAACTCATCCAACTCTTTTTTGTATCAAGCTTCCTATCAAATGGATGCAAAGAGAATGACATATAGGGATTTACTTATGATTCAAAAATAATGACCTATTATCAAATGAGACTATTTACTTACGATTTAAGACTATATAGATTTCCTTTTCTAAACAATGGATGTATAGTGCCATCCTTTGACAATAATGTCCATATACCGCATAAAGTAGTATCTGCATACCCATGTGTTATCTTTATATGGCATTATAAATCTTGAATTTATGTAAAACATTAATGAGCATAGTTGGAATATATATGCATTGGAGTCATAAAACTACCTTAGCATTCTTGAAAGTTAATAACTTCTTTTTCTTATCTACCTTTCCTCCAGCTATTTGAATATTTGAATACCACTATAAGTCAAAGTAACTTTTATTGAATTGAATTAGTAACTGGCCATGAATGATGCAGACATTAATATATGTTGACGAATAAAAAAATTACTTATGGTACTATTTCCACTTTCATTGTGCACCCCCAATCTCTATTATGTCTAGATAATACACGTATAGCATCTTGGGAATAATTACCAACAACTCCCAATGCTTATTATTTAGTGAAAAGAAGGTGAACAAAAGAAAACTTAAATTCAATAATGAAATTTTATTCATAATGTAATTCATAAGTCAAAACTATAAGAGCCCAAAACTTACTTAACATTGAAAGGAGCTATAACCATGTTCTTTCGAGAAGTAGAATAATATTTAAATGCGGTGAGAAGTAATCATTTACAACACATTGAACATTTATGTACACAATTAATAAATGATGGAAATTAGAAATGCCACATTGGTTAATGTGAAAATTTCACACACCGTATACAAGTTTCTATAAAACATATATGTATATATTAATATATAATAAAAAATTCAACATATATTTTCAAATATACAGAACAAGTTATCTATCAATTAGATCTCGTTATATCCAAAGTTATATCACTGTTGTGTTCAACCAATCGTATCTAGATAGATCCACAATATCTATCAAGAATACACTAGTGTCATGATCTTGACCTACAACGTCCTCCTAGATACGGATCATCATAGATGACCCTTCCTTTAAGTTGTGTAAACATAGTGCCAACCCCTTACACTTAGGACCTAGAGAGTTGGTAGGTTCTTTGCAATCCAAATAGGTAATTGATTATTTGTTGGAGGAACTATAGATGGTTTCTTAGGTACTGTGACCAACATATATTCTTATATAATTTTCCAATTATATACACAAGTAGAAAAGAATCACAAATACAAATGAAATGAAATTTTAGTTGACCTTCTCATAGATAACTCCCTCTTTGGGCCACGCAACCACACCACATTCTGCATCTCCTATGATCTTGTGCTTGGGGTCGCCACATGGTAGTGGTGTCTGTTTCCAAGCATTGTAGACAAGCCTGATAGTCACACAAACCACATCTCTAGGCATTGCATCACCATGAATCATGTCACCTATAAGGGGTGGGTAAGCATCGCCCAGTGCAATGACATAGAATCTTGGTTCTAGTAATGCAAGACGGCATAACCTCAACACCTACAATTTTGTATATAGTGTTATATATACATAAACACAACATATTATAAATTCACCTGAAAGACTATTATATCACAAAAAACTTACATCGCGCATGTCTAACGGGTCCACGGGATAACTCCCAACCACATATGTCTGAGGAGGGTCCACCTCATAAGAAGAGCAGGGTAGAAAATGTACTATCTAAGGAGGTTGAGACTGAGAATCTTGAAATTGTGTCATTGCTTCTTCTATTCTCTTAGCAATCATGTACTCTACCTCCTCTTGAGACAATTCGCCTTTCATGACAGATTTATGCTTTCGCTCAGATTTGCCAAAAAGTGATCTTATACCCATACCAGTCACAGTGGAACTAACACAACTAGGATACTCTGGAGTACTCAAAGCAACCGTCAATTCATCCCTTTGGTGCCTTGTTGTCTTTTCTCATGGAAAACTATCATCAATAGTGATTGGTCAATAAAAATAGCAATCAAGGTCAAAAATAAACATGCACATTGACAGTTGAATTCTACCATTTTTTAGCCACCTCAGCGGTTACAAGGTCGGGTATTTGTCTAGAGAGGCTTGTTCATGCACATATCCACTCCTCATGACGAAGTTGAGGTGCAAGAATAGTAGAGGACTCATCAATCCTAGGAGTAGACTGCTCATAAGAATGCATCATTTATTGGCAAAGCCAGGCATAACCACAAGGACCAAATTTGTAGTTGTGCACATTGTTTACATGCCTTTCCTTTTGAGCATTGTGTAAATCCTATTTAATTCAAAGCATATGTAAATTACATAATACATTGAGTCGATATCTGATTAATCATGTAAATGCATTTTAAAGGAGGTCTAATAACTTGAATTCATTAGTTTGCCTTGAAAAACAAAATCTTCTCATGCATTCTTATCAAGATAAATACATTGCTTAGTGGTGGGCTTCTTCTTCATGAATCTCTTTATGTACTCTCTTGTCATATTTATCCTAAAATTCCTCACTATACTTCCACAGCGTTGCATCATCCTTTTTTGCATATTTCCATCTAGTTCAAATATGTCATGCAAACATTCATATAATACTTTTAGAAATGTGAAAAAGAATATCAAACACTTAAAAAAAAGAATTTTGCATATTTTGTCAAACATAATATCTCACAGTAACATCCTTCTATATGCAATCTTTAACAATAGGAACCACTCTATGCCAAGATTCTACTATTATTGCCACTTTTCTACAAATAAAAACCCCTAAATACTTTGTGAAAGTGCTATGATTTCTCCCAATAGGATTTCTTGCTTCATCAAAGTCAATGGTCAACTTTGGACCTTTGCCCTTTTGCATGGATAACTTGTTCATCATAGTGATGCCCCCTTTATGGAGAGAATCACAATTTTCATAATAGCACCCTCATCATCAGGGTGCTCATCCTCATGATGTTCATTATCAAGGAGCTCATCCTAAAATAGTCAACAAAACACACATAAGTGATAAAGAATATAAAATGCACATCTATCATATGAAACATATATAATTATGATAAGAATGTAAAATGCACATGTACATAATAAAACAATATATATCTTACTACAGTGCATAGGTGCTTGTCCCAACCGTGCACATCCTCATTATGCTCATTGTCACATTCAGACACTATCTAAACATGTAATATTAAAATAGTCAGGAAACACATATAAGTGACAAAGAATTAAATATTGAGCGATGAGAGAATATAAAATTCAAATTTAACATATAAAGCATGTAAGTGATAGATAATTTGAAATCCATGCTTCTTGTTACGACCACATATTAGCTTATTGACAATTAGGGTTGCATGGATAACTACATGATTAACCATGATATTTTTATTTAACCTTGGTTAATAATGAGATTTCTAGTTGTTTCAAACCTAATGAGAAACTTTAATCATGCTTTTACTTTGAATGATTAGAGTTTGAGAAGTTTAAACCCTAATCGGACAAATTTAGGATTTTGATAGTATATAAATACAAAATTTGATAGGTGTAGAAGTATAGTAAATGATTATTCATATTTTCTATGTAACTTGGTTCACTTGAAATTTAGATATAATATGGATAACTCAATCATGCATGCTAGTGCAAAAGTTGAGAATATTTGGATGTTACTTTGACCGACCACGTTGTAGTCTACTATTTAGTAGTGTAGTATTTGACTTTTATATATATTTTTGGTAAATTTTAAAGATCGCAAATTTTAACTGGAGTTCTAAAAAATTATTTTTGAAAGCATGCTAATATATCATAATTTTTGGAGGATCTGTGGCCTATTTTAGTAAAAAAATTACAATAACATCTATATGACAGAAAACTCTTTGACAATAAAGGAAAGTGTAAGGAAGGGTCAATTTTCAATTGAGTCGAGCGCCTTAATTGCTATATATGAGTGTAATAACACACTAAAATCACCCATGATTCGTGATTTATTCCAGAGAAACAAAATCCTAGAGAGAGAGGGAGAGTTAGGTTTGGATGGACAAAGTGGTGAAGATGGCAATCTAGGATTTTCATTTCCCACATTTGATGAAATCAAATGAGTTGCTTATCGTTAGAAAGATTGTCTTAGTGATTATTCTCTCACATGTCAAGATTCCATCCCTCCTTTGATCTGATTTGAAATGATATCAAATATTCATCTTTTCTCACTCTTTCTCCATAATTCTTATTCCTAGGGTTTTCGAGTTGTAACGAAGAAGAAAGCAGTGAATTGCTTGAGGTTTGATATGGATTCAATAACATTAGATGTGGGGCTACATATTTAAGGTGTTTTACAACTTAGATGAGTGGGTTCTTACATTAAATACTAGATTGCATGAAATTAGATTATTTCCATCATAAATCTTCAACTCTTTTGTATAGAACTATAATCCCTAAATTTGCCATTCAATTCTAGATTTTGTAAGATGATTTAGAAATATAAATTCCTGATGTGATGAATTTCAGACGATGAAGTCATATTAGAAATGAATATAGAACGTCTATAATGTAATTTCTAAAGTTTTTGTAGAAGTTAGATAAATATACCAACATCTAGGGATTTGAGAAGTATCTTAAATTGTTGTATAACTCAATGAATAACTTTGCCTATTGGAATCTCCTTATTTATAAATGACTATATTATATGAATTCTTAGTGCAGAGATGTTAGATATTATCTAGGTATTTCTTTGAAGTTATCAATGTTTGCTTGCTATCTCTATAATGAGGGTAAAACCCTAAATGAGTGGAAAATGGAAAGCTTATGAATGGAAATCATGCAATCCAAACAAAGTTATACTTTTTAATGTTATATATTTATTTATTCAAGGGTATTCTTGATGCATGATATTTCAGCGAATGATGTAGAAACCCAAGTACAGTCTCATGTAGGGTTTCATATATATGTTTGGTTGTATGTAAACTGTTGGAAGTAGTCTTTTATCAATTAAAGTTTATGAAGTAGTGAATTGTTATGTGAGGTATTTTTATATCTGAATGAGGCAAATGAAACCCTAAGGATAGGGTATTCAATGAATGAACTATTTTCATTTTAGTATGTTTCAGTATGATATGTGGTGTTGCTCAATAGCTTAGCTTCCACCACATATTACAAATAATCTATGAAAAGATATGTTTAAATGGTTAAGATAAGAAATGTTGATATGATGATTGAACTGTGAATTCAAGAGAGAATTAGTCATTAGATGCCTTGAACATTGTAGAATCCCTCACATGAAGGCCTGCATTGTGTGCAGGAAATGGCTTCCTGACTTGAGGTACTCCATATTGAGGTAATCTAAAGCGTACCAGTAGGGTACGAGGGTCTACACCAGTGAGGGAAGACTCCTTATAGTTTTGTGGTACCCAACACAAATTGGGGATGTTGGTGGTAAATGTTTTACTATTAGTGGACATCTTTGGTAGGTCCACTGATGCAGAGTTGTTTTGATTAGTGGACAACTTTGGTAGGCCCACTGATGCAGAGTTGTGTTGATCAGTGGACATCTTTGGTAGGTCCATTGATGCAAAAGAAGTCGGAGTGCTTTGACTCTCTGCCTAAGTACCCAGGTTTAGAGGAGGAGTCCATATATTTTTCCGCTCCCATTAACCGTCGATATCCAAACGAGGCAAGGCTTGATGCATATGGGGTCTTACTCGAGACTACAGACATAGTAACTCGGGCATGCTTCTAGGTCTTGTATAGTGAGATTGCAGCTTGCAATGATGCTTTCACATATTATGGCACACTTCAAGTGGGTTCAAGGCATAATAAGATGAATTAGAGAGTAATAAAGTGTGTGTGGTCATCCATTTATTATTTATATGTTTTTGAATGGCTATTTCTCCTTTGATATTTATCTATTATGCTCATATATTGATTTACTTCTTGAAGTTACCTAGAGTAATCTTGTTAATTATATGTTTGTGAATGATTAGTTCCTTTATAACTTATTAATGTTCTTCTTTAAATTCAATTGCTCAATAATATATCTTTTGACAATTATAGTTCTCTAGATTGTTTCTTTGAAGTACTCATTCACTGAGTGAGTAGGATCACACTTCTAATCACAATTTTTAGGGAAACCATGTGAATTGAAGAATGACAAAGTTATAGTACATCATTTACAAACTAAGTGTTGTATAAGTCAAGTCCAGTCAATCTCTATCACTCTAGGTCCTTGTAAAAAATTAAGAGAGTTGTAAATGATGATGTGTAACTTTGTTTCCTTATTAGTATAGTATGTATCCATTATCAAATCATATGTGCATGGGAGTGAGAGAAATAAAATGAATGTTTACTTATGTATCTTTGTCATTGAAATCAATTAAAGGAATCAAGGTTTTAATTCCTTTACAAAGTTAGTTTTTGTGATTGAATGTGAGAAAACAAAGAGTTTGAAATCAGAAAAAAAAAGTCAGGAGTGATCTTTGTATTGTGTTAAATCCTCAACTTATGCCCTAATCTCACGATTAGAGGTTATAATGGGATGTGGGTGTAAAACCTATAGTATTGGTTGCATTTCTCATCAATTAATAATCCTTGTATGTGATCTCCACGTGTATATTCATGAGTGTTAGCTTCAATGTTTACATTGGCAAGCCAATTAATGATGGACTGGATTTATCATACTTGTCAGAGTAATCTTCTTCATATATAGGATCTGCAATGAACTATCCTTTCCATGAAGAATGATAGACGATTTCTAATCTACAGGATCATCAATATAATACACTTGCTTCACATGTGATTTCATGATGAATTGTTCATCCTTCTCGCCAATCTTTTCAAAATTCACTAATGTAAAACCCTATTCATCCACTACAACACCTTTCTTGTTAACAACCCAATTACACCTAAACATGGAAACTCTAAAATCTATGTAGTCAAATTCCCATATATCTTCAATGACACCGTTATAAGACATTTTAGCTTCATGTGAATCTTATACTTTGCACTAGAAAAATACAATGAAGACGCTTGAAGGGTGAGCCTGCTATTTTGGATGACACTCTTATAGTCTTGATGTTTTATGTAGTATGAAAATCTATTTGTGTCAAACCCTTCCTAAGATATAACATTCATTTTTAGTTTAAAGATGATCCATTTCATATTTTGAGCAACATAATTTGGTTTTGGAGATAGTTACCGGAAGACTTTATCTTTTAATGTCCTATTATGCTCTCTAGCAAGCCACTTTGAACAGACTCAAGGATGTTATGCCTTGAGAAAATTTGTGTGTTCAATGATATAAATTCCGACTTCATCAATGTTGTGTAGAATATACAGGTGTGCTTGTTCCCGCATCTCATGACTAGTTACTTTCACTTGTGGTCCTAAAGTTACTTTGCCAAAATAAGCATATATATTCTTTGCATTTGTAGGAGCTTCTATATAACTCAGATATTCACTGCAAAAGTCCATAACCTACCAAACCACATAATCCTCAATAACACTCCCTCAAGACAATAACTGTTTCACACAACACCTTTAAAAACACTCATGTTCTGTTCAATAGGATACATCTGATACATGAAAATCGGACCCAACACTTCACTTCCTTAGTCAAATGGACAACAAGATGTACCATGATATCAAGGAATAAAGGAGGAAAATACATCTCAAGCTGGCATAGGGTAATGACCACTTCTCTTTGCAACTTCTCAAGATTTTTAGAATCAATAACTTTTTTGCATAGAGTGGTGAAGAAGAAACAAAGCATGGTGATTGCAAATATTACATTCTTTGGAAGTACATATCGAATAGATGTGGGCAATATTTACTGCATTGGAGTGCGACAGTCATGATATTTAAAACCTATCAAATTCACATCCTTCATTGATTCTAATCTAAGGATATTGGAAGAGTATCCCTATGGTAGCTTAACATTAAGCAAGCAATCAAAAAAAGTTCTCTTCTCCTATCTAGACAATGAGTAACAACTAGGAGGCAAATATGTGTTTTACCACTACTAACTTTTGTTAATAATTATTTCATTATACCCATTTCATGTAAGTCCATTATGGATTTGATGTCATCTTTAGTCTTACTTGGTATATTCAACATTGTAACAATAATGCTATCACGTACATTTTTCTAAACATACATGGCATCGATACAATGCCTATTTGACAAAGAACTCCAATAAGGAAGATTCCAAAATAGTGACCCCTTCTTGAATAAAGATTTGTCACTCTGTGTGGGAATAGTACATTGTGATCTCTTACCAAATGCATTGACAAAGTATTTTATTATTTCATAAACATCCTCCACAATTACAAGTTTTGTGAGACTTCGTTCATCAGTTAAGCCATTGAATTCTTTGCGCAACCATTAGAAAGGATGCACTTTTGAAAGAAACCTTCAATGACAAAGTACATAGTCTTGTCGCCATGTTTTAGTCATATTGAGTCAGTGTTCTCCTCACATATAGGTCATGCTTTGATTCCTTTTATGATGTATCCAAACAAATTCACATATGTTGGAAAGTCATTTATAGTGCAAAACATCATAGCATTCAAATGAAATGCCTCTCTACGTGAAGCATCATAGGTCATCAAACCTTCTCCCTAGAGTTTCTTTAAGTCACAATCAGAGTGCTTCAAGAAAAATGTCAATATCATTTTTAGGCTGCTTAGAGCCTGATATCAACAAGGAAAACATGATGTACTTATTTTTCATACACAACCAGGGAGGAATGTTATATAAAACAATCATAACATGTCAAGTTGTATGTTGGCTGCTTAATGTGCCATATGGATTCATCCCATTAGTAAAAATCCCAAGTCTTAGTTTCCTGACTTCTTAGTCATATTTAGGGTGCAATAAATCAATTTTCTTCCATTGTTGGGAATCAGGCACATGTCATAGGATCTCATCATTTTTTTGCCTCTGCATGCCAAGATAAATTAAGCACACCCATGGTATTGGCAAACAACCATTGAAACTATGTATTATAGGTAGATCTCACATCACATTGGCAAGAGATCCATTTTTGTCCTTACCCAAAGTCATAATTTTATACCTTGACACCTAACATTTTGCACAATATTTCAAATCAATATAGTCCTTTTGGAATAACACATAGTCATTCAGGCATGTGTGGATCTTCTTAGCCTCCATTAATTGGGAACAACATTTTCTTTATTTTGTGTGTTGATATTGGAAGCTCGTTGCCTTCAGGAAGAATTTATTTTAGAAAAGACATGAGGCTTTTATGGTTCCATCTACTTTTAACCTTTAGAGTATACAATCTCAACACAGTGCTCAGCTTCATAAAGTTAGTACAACCTAAGTATAACAGTTTCTCAACATCATGCACTATGTTTCTAAATAAGGAAGGTGTTTCTAGAATATTTACCCTATAAATATCTAGCATCACATCAACCATGTCAATCAAAACTAGTTCGTTCACATCAATATTTTTGACAATTTCTTTTTCAACACAAGTACTAATATCAACATCTATTTGTATAGCCATGTACAATTCTGTTGTGCATGGCATGAATCTAAATTCGTCAATAGTGTCGACTTTCAAGTTGTTGCTACAACTCCTACATGGACCATAGAACCTATCTCCAAGTCATTTACTATGTTCCTCCATAATTCTTCTAAACTAATCAAGACCAGTAATAAATTCAGGCGTGTAGCGATTTGGAATGGACAACCATGATCACTCCATTACATGATCATATATAAAATCAGTATTGAATCATGCATTTAGAGATAAGGGTTTATAGATTAGGGTTTAGAAATTAGAGTTTATGGTTTAGGGTTTAGGGTTTACATATTAGGGTTTAGAGTTTACATATTAGGTTTTAGGGTTTGGAGGTTAGGAATTAGGGTTGAGGGTTTAGTAATGAATTTGTACCACCTATCCCATTCTTGAACACCTAATCTCTCTAGTAGGTGTATAATGTGTATTCAGTTTTGAAAATATTTCCACATCATTTCCCTGCAATTCTCCAAGTACATTGATGTATATGGGTAAATACCCACCTACATATACACTTAGAGAACAAACGAGGAAGTGTTGATGAAACATCTTGAAAGCCGAATACACATTATGTGTTTACATTCTAAGTGAGATTAAGTATTTAAGAACAGTTCCAAACCAGAGACTACCCATGATTTACTCCTAATGATTAAATCTCAAATGGGTTTTTAGGCCAACACCATGATTTCAAAATTAGGGTTTATAGATTAAGGTTGGTCTCTATTCCACACATCTAGCGGTCATTTATCAAATCTAACTTTTATAAATTAGGTTGTGGTTGGTCTCATCAACAATGATAGACATAATTTTCATACCAAATATGCATAATGATATCAAACGTAATATTTGAAGTTACAAATTCTAAACAAATCAAACAACTATACATGTATTTCAAAAATTATAGATAAACAAATCAAACAAACAAAAAATGCAGTTAAAAAAATTAAAAAAATGAAAACAACACACCTTATATGTAGAGAAGATAGGAGTTGGTGAAAGCAAGCAGCTCAAGTAGGCAGCAATAGCAGCAGTCCCGGTGGTGAAGGATCAAGCAATAGTGACAATGGCGGTGGTTCCAGAGGCTCAAGAAACAACAGTAGCAGTGGCAGCGGTGGGCGGATGAGAACATGATGGTATGGTAATTAAAAGAGCAGCGAGGCGGTGGTTAGAGGAGAGCTTGGCAGTGTAGTGGTCAGGTGATGACAATAGTAGTAGAGGAGGAAGAAGCAATTTTGATGGAGACAGCAGTGACACAACAGAAGTAGCGACAACAACAAAGAGGTGAAAGTAGCAGAGCCCAATTGCCACAGCTATAGCTAGGTATAGCACGATGAAATAGAGAATGAGGGCAAGAAAGTTCCATGGGTATTGTTAAGTAGAACTTAGTCATTAGTTTTTCAATAAAATCGATGGCAGAGTACTTAGTCATAGGTTTGGTCAGTAAAATAGAAGATAGAGGATACACTCTTTCATCGACTAGATATTTAAAACTGATGACATATTTCCTTTTATATAACAAAAATTTTTAACCTCACTGAAGACTTAGTCATTTGTTTGGTCAGTAAAACCGATGACAGAGGGTACACTAAATCATCGGTTGGATACCTTAAAATTGACGATAGAGGTTCATATCCACAATAAAAAAATATCAACCTCACTAAGGATTGCGTCATTGATTTCCAACACAAAAATTGAAAACATAACACAATTTGTGGGGAAATATTTTTCTACAGAGCATGTAGTGGGAACCCTTTGTTGTTGGTTCTTTACTAAGGAACTGACACCACAAGCTTTTTTGGAGGTAAAATTTTTCACAGTGGCCATGAACTACTGTGTCAGTTTTTGTAGATAAAAACCGACCACAGAGGTTTTTTGGAGACAATTTATTTCACAGAAAGAGGTGTGTTGTCAGTTTCTACACAATGGACACTAAATGTCCATATCAAAATTTTCCCTAGAAAAACTAAATTTTTCCAGTTGTCTATGATGTCAGATCTACCCCAAGAAACTTACATTTTATTTGAAGTGGCACCTGTACTTTTTCTTAATAAAAAATACTTGACCAATGGTGACATTTGTGCTCTACCAACTGACGGTATAGGCATGTAGTATTGGTTTTTATTTGAAACGAATGTTAAGAAAAGTGACACTAGAGGTAAAACATGTACTAGTGAATCATAATAAATTAAAGTGCAAAGAAATTAAGTATACATTAATCCTAACATGTGTGACTAATGTGTGTATTAAAATTTTGGTTAGTTCATTCAATAAGTTACTTATAATACACCATGATGCTCAAATATGTTCACTAAAATGTGATCGTCAACTAAACCCTAAATGTACACCTTAAACCTAATATGCCAAAAATACTACAAGTGATGGTGTAGTCATGAGACACAAAATAATTGATTTACCTTGGTAAAATTTTGCTTTTACTCAACTTAAGTGATAACCCTAACACACATAAAATCATGATATACTCAAGAGATTCATGATATACCCTTTAAGTGCCCACACACTTAATCTTTGAAAAGACAATGATTATGATTTACCATCACATAGTCTGTAATTTTAACAAGTGTGATAATGCTTGGATCTGGTATAACTCTTATAGTATAAGTTCTAGAGATTTTTCTTACTTGGATTTTGGGAAAGAAAATCCTCTTTAAGATGTGAAGTGTTATAACGTACCAAAACATGACCTCCTAGACCTAGAAACCCGCCTTTGGGTATAGTTTAAATATAAAACCCCAAATAAGGTACAACTTATACCCTAGCTTAGACATATGATGATTTTGGGTGACCTCATATGCCTTGATTAAATTAATATGACTATTAGAAATCTTATTATGAGAATGATAGGTCATATTTACCCCTAACCCTTATCATATGGAAATAACTAATAGTTAATGCTAAAGTAATTAATCTTGATGAAAAATAAATAATTAGGCCTTTTAATAATAACTTGCTAAGTAAATTAATAATATCCATAAATTTATAGAGCATGTAATATAATTAGGATTCCTAATAGTGATATATGGCATGTTGGAAGGTTAAAGGTTTCATATAATGGAGAATACATAGATATATTTCCTTATCCTACACATAATGTTTAAAAAAAAATGAAACATTATCATATTAATAATAGTGATGGAAAACACTCTAGTAGTCATAGAAGGGATATAAATAATAATGGAGAGATTTTTTGTTTAATTGAAACATAATATCACAAAAATAAATTTTGTAATTAATAATGGGTGCAGGTACATGCGATAATTAATATATGTCAGGATAATCCTAAGAAAGTTCTAATGTAAAAACATTTTCCATAAATATAATTTTGGTATATAGATATGGAGATAACCTATTTAACCCCAAACCATGAGATTTCCTAATAAATAGTCTTAAAAGAACAAAATAAACCTATATTTGAGATCATTATGCTTTATTTTTCCTAAAGCCCTTGTCTCACTATAAATGAATGATCTTAGATGCCTTAAATTATTAAGGAAACAAAATATAAGATCAGATATATTATATTTAATAAAATACTAGATGACTTCAAAAGTAAAAACTAAGTTCATATTATGATTCTACCTATAAAAAAAGTAGATGTCAAATTTGGCTTTATTTGAGCTTAGTTTGATCCCTCAACTAATTTTGGAAAGAGAATGTTATGGTTTAAACCCTAATATACCTAAAGTGAAATTTAATTGGTTAATTTCCTAAGGTTTCCTATGTATCTCACTATCAACTTGGTTTCCCAATGCAGACTCTCTCTATCTCTACAGTTAGATCTCTACCATATGGCCTCTCAACCTTGTTCTACCTCTAAGTGGGAGAGATTCTCACAGACATAATAACTCTACTCTTCCCTAGTTTTATTTCTTTGATATATCTCTCTTTACTCACGCTCTTTGTATGATTTCTTATCCTTCACATTCCTTATGCCTTTTTGCGCCTTCCGAATCCCTATTTTGTTAGGTCTTTTTCCTTCAATTAATCATAGCAAAATAGCTTCTTGGCATTGTTCTCTCTGTCATGTTTCTTCTTTCATCTCATCTCCTCACATCTTCAGGACTTATGAGCCATATAAAGTTGACCATATACAATCATGAGATCCCTAGTAGTGTTTCTCAACCCTTCCTCCACCCAAAACACCCATGTAAACCTTCCTAGATCTCCATCTTCCTCTAGGTGCTACCCGAGTCCCGTGGCGATATCTCCAGACTTCACAATAAATGGAGAAGACACATAACCTCTTTTTTCTACCTTACGAAGCTTTTTTCCCTATCAATTGGTTCTCAAAGACAAGTTATTCACCTTTTCTTCTTTTAACCAATTATTTTGGGTTATCTCCCTCTTTTCCATGTGAAGTCGATATTTTTTCCTTTGACCAATTGTATTGAGTCATTTGGTACTATTCATTTACATTGTTCTCACCTATAGTGTGCTCATAAAAAAATTTTGTCTTTTGCTTTAATGGTGTTGAGCCTTAGGGGAGTTCATTTTCCTCTTCCACTTGGGTTTTAGTTCTAGATCTCAGTTTGATCTAACAAATCTATTGTGATAGTACTCTAGTAGTGTGAAACATTGAGTTTAGGGATTCAGATTGGCAGATCGATCCTTATGGATTCTTGTCGTAATATGTGATTCTAAGATTAAAGAGCAATACCAAATTATCAAATCACCCCCTCGATTGTTTTTGGTCTGGTTCTCAGGATGTGGAATTTTGGTCATTTCACTGGTTCCGTGTTGTTATGGTCACATTTTGGTTTTGAAGATCCTGGGCCATGTGGAAAACATTTATTGGGACAATTGTGTCATGCCACTCCTCTATAAGAGGACAAAACTTTAAATATGCATCTTTTTTTAGACTTATGAATGGATGGAATTTATAAAAATTCACTATAAATTAACCCTAAGTCGCAAAATTAGCAAAAATATGCTTGGAATCGATAACTTTCCTATACACAATGGTATGTTTTTCATGTCCAAATTTTAATATAATAAATATGTGATCTTCCAAGGATATTTTGAATTGGTTGGAAATTCTAAAAAATTCATATCCAACAATTTGTTAGTTAGAGACATAAAGTAAAATATGTCGGGGATTTAGGAAAATGTAATCTATAAGATGGTATGTTTTTATAACCTAATTCATTAATGATAAAATACAATTTTTAGGGTTTGTGTGAACTTAACCCTAATTTCATACATGTGTTTAATAGGTGGCTTGTGACCTTGATATGGATCTAGGGTTTAGCTTGAATCTTGGTTGACTCAGTCTAAGGTATATTGCATCATACTATTCCACATAAAGGAAATACCTATATGTTTACTCTCTCAGTCTTGTGAGAAATATACCCTACACCATTTCCCTTTCTTCTAAGTTGTTCACTCTTATGAGTACTTATACTCCAGAATTGATTTTTGATCTTCATGAATTGTTGGATGTGAATTTTGGACTCTAAAGTTATCTTTGGTTCATCCTAATTTAAGTTCTACCCTTATTTGTAAATTTCGAATAAGATTGACTCCAAGTGATGGCCACTTCTAGGCTTGTGATGTGTCATAATTGTAAATATGGTTGAATATTTCTTTATGCATTATCTCACCTCACTTGATATCCATTGGATGTTCTCATCCTTACTTAATCTTGACTAAACTTATTTCTTGCCTCTACATTTCAACATTTACTATAGATTAAAGTTATTTATAGTAGCAGTACCTTTGTATCACCATAACATTTGGATGTGTGTAGTCCTTCCCGAGTGTGCGTGCTCCCCTCATATATATAAAGGGAACGTATATTCCACCCATGGTGTGTATTTTCCATCCAATACTTTAGTCTTGAGATTTTATGGGTCTCAGTTCTACTTTAGTAATGTTAGTTTAATTATTTGACATGCACTGTTTGTAACTTCTTAGAGTTTGTGATACTTTTCTGTGAGATTGTTTAAGACCAGAAGTCTTCTTATTTTTATCTTCAAATGTTCTACGTCTCTATTTGTTGGAAGCGTTAATAAAGTTTATTGTTGTACATTTTTTTCCTAATATTGCTCAATCTATATTTTATGCACATACTAGCATTTTTATGTTGACAACATTTACTTGTCCTCTATTATGGGGTATGCTTCCAACCCTTAGGTGAAGGACATGGAGATTTCGACATGATGACCTAGACTTGGCTTAGTGGAGCTAACTGTAATGTTCAGGTCCACAACCCAAGGCTCTAGTAGAGTTTTAGGAATGACAACTACCCCAGATACCACCCTGGACCTTATCTATGCACTTTGTCCTCAATCACACACAAGATGGGAGCAACTTCCCATTTAGTCATCCATCCTAATACTAATCCAAGTTGAGCACGCTTAACTATGGAGCTCTTAGTGATGGGATCCTTGAAAAGGAGGTGCACCTTGGTGATATGGATAGTCCAATCATTTCTTTTAAAATCGTTCTATCCAAGGCCTCAAATCTTGGGACATTACAATCTCCCCCACTTAGACTCTTGACGTCCTCATCAACGCTCAACTATATGGCTTCATAATTTCCTCATTGTAAACCCAGAATCGGCCATGGACATCCGACTCCCGATCACAGTGACCAGCGCTAGGGTGGCTATATCACCATGGATAGCCCTTTCCAACATGCCTGGACCACACGACTCAATACTGGCATGTCACATGCCCATGTAGGCCTCACCTACTGGAGGGGTTATGTCTTTGCCATTTGTAATGCTTGGGCCCAGTACCTAAGGCTTTAGTAGAATTTTATGTATGACGACTGGCCCCACAGACCACCATTGACCTTAACTAAATGCTTTCTCCTCACTTGTAGACAAGTTGGGAGCAACTTCCCGACTGGTCATCCATCATAGTGGAAGATCTAAAGGTGGGGTGAATAGAGCTTTTTGGAGTTTTTAAAGTTAATTAAAACAATTAAACACTTGAACTAGAAGTAGGAGGTAACAAGGAAGACACAAGGATGTAGAGTGGTTCCTACCTTAGAAATCTAAGGTGGTCAATCCACTACCCGATTGTTTCCAATCAAGATTTTGAAAGTGGTTTATTTTATTACCTCACAAGGATGTTACATAAAATATAATCACCTTCTACACCCTTGAAGCAGCCTTCACCTGAAGTAGCCTCAAACCTCCTAGAAGCAGCCTTCTGAAGTAACTCTAAGCTCACCCTTGAAGTAGCCTTCACCCGAAGTAGCTTCAACCTTTGAGACAGCCTTCTGAAGTAGCTTCAAGTCACCGGGAGCAGCCTTCCTACCTGAAGTAGCTCCACGAACCTCCTTCCAATAGCCTCCAACCTAGGAGTAGTCAAGGAGAACAAAATACAATAACAAAGGAATAAGATTAGAAGAAAGAAAATATGTTACCAATGAGTACAATGCTTGGAACCTATATCAAGCGTATTGATCTCCTATCCACTGTAGATGAATGTGGTAATGTGGTGTCTAGGAGATACTAGGCTATAGGACACTAATGTAAAGCTCAAAGAAATAGATTGCAAGTGTAGCTCAGCTTGTTGCTCACTAAGAATGAATCTCAAGTGTAATTGTATGCACACATGATGCTTTGGGTGTCCTAAGGCATGTCTTATTTATATGAATGGCCTACTAGTGCCGAGGGACGTTCAAGACACTTTCTAGGGTGTTCTTAGTGCTCAACTAGCCGTTACGTGTCCACTAATTACATTGCAACGACTAGTTGTTTATTGCTGAAAAGTGTAGTTCTAGAACTTCTCTCGGTCGAGAAGTTTGTCATCTGAGATTGTCTCGGTCGAGCTTTTTATCGACCGAATAGAAGGTTGAGGTCAATGTTTTGTAACATTTGATTCCAACTCCCAAATACTTTTCTAACTCAGTCTAATAGCTAGGAGGGTCTATTCTTGGTCGAGAACTTTGTCGACCAAGAGTTTCTCGGTCGAGGAATTTGTCGATCGAGAAAATCCCTAATTCAATGTGTTGATCTACTAAGTGTGTGTATCAATGTGTAATTGCTCTTATATCTTAGTGGAGGATATATTCAAGTGTTTTGAGTGGATAAGGAATATCTAACGCTTGATTTACATGATGTCTAAGTACTTGTATATTATATACTTGTACAAGTTTTTACATTGAGTACAATCATGAAAATAAAGTAATTTAAGCATATTGATCTTCCAATTTGTATTGCTCTTCAACTATCCACTTCCTTATTTTTTTATCCCTAAAACACTCAAATAACAAGTTAGATCCACAAGAATGAAATGTTTGTCATCATCAAAACAAAGGGTTTAATAATGTCCAATTTAGCCAACAATCTCCCCCTTTTTTAAGACAACAAACATTTCTAAAATATAAATCAATATAATTTAAATATCACGAGTTTCGTACCTGAAATTTACCTTGTGTTGACATTCTGTTGTTTATGCATGCAGTGTGTGCAAGTTATTCCCAAAGAGGTATGGAACATAGCATCCAACCCTTTAAGGAATATAGCAACAATTGATGTAAATCCAAGAGATTTTAAAACTCATATATTTTGATTTATATTGTTTCTCATCCTTTGTCATTTCAAAAAGATAGCCATATAATCAATTTGCTCCCCCTGAATGTGATACCCCCCTTAATTGGATACTATAACAAGAATGTCAAATTTAGCCACAGTTCAAAAACATGATTTATTTCTCAATCATTTGCAAGGGATGTTAAGCCCTGAAATGATGTGAGAATCCTTTAGGCTCATAAATATATTTGATTTGTTTCTAAACCATTTACAAAGGATGTTAAGCCTTGAAATGATATGAGATTCTTTTTAAGCTCATGAATGCATCTCTAACCAGAGACAAGGGATGTTAAGCCCTAATTAGTATACAAAATTCAATTAAGAACATTTTATCCAAGAATGTGGCAAGCTCCCTTATTTTCATAACCAAAATTACTTAAAGGATACTAAGATTGTAACTAGATTTAAAGTATAGTTGAAAAAATAAAGCAATGAATCAATAACATGATGGGAAAACATACCAAGGTTGAATGCTAGTCAATGATTTGATTGCAAAAATAATCATTTTGTCAGGCTTATTTATGGTCGACCATGACTTTGACCGTGGCGCCCCTCAGTCGAACTCTTTTTCTTATCGAGAGGCATTCTTGTATATTTTCAATGTATGCATTTTCATAGGTTATCCAATGGGCCACTTGATCTTGTGGTGTATGATCATTATTAATTCTTAATTTTTCTCATATTTATCTTATGAATGTTGAATAATCTAAGATAAAACCTCTTTATGACTTGCCATTTAGAACTTAATTCATGTGGGTAAGAATTTTTAGAAGATATTTTGTCATTAATTCCTAGAATGCCCACATCTTTAATGTTCTCACAAAATGGTGATGAATATATTTTAACCAAATTCCTTGTATGATCACTTCTTTTTCTTTCAATTTTGGATATGTTAATGTTGAATAAAATCTCCTATGCCAATCTTTTCCTCTTATATGCTTGTTTGGAACAATTTAATCATGCAAAGCATAAAGTTTTGATGCTCATATATTCTTCCTTTTTATTAGAGTCATTCAAATATTTAAAGCAAAGTAATATATAAAGTTTATTACATATTTGAATCACTTAAGTTAATTGCAATTTGATGTATCTTATTCTAATAAAACAATTCTGACAGAGTTTTCCTCGGTCGACTACTCTCTCGACTGAAATTGTCTCGATCGACAACTTTCTCGATCAATGATGTTACTGTTTCTCCGAAAAATTTTGGTTAATGACAGAAACTTCTTTGGTCGACTATTTTCTCGACCGCAGAGTGTCTGGGTCGACATATTTTTTTACCAAGATTGTTTCTGTTCTATTTTTCAGTAGTTATTTTCAAGTAAAACATAGGTTAATTCCAATACAATTTTATAGAAATATGCAAATTAAAGATTAGTTTAGTTGAGATACGACATTTTGAATATCAAAGTATCATTTTAGGTCATATCTCAACTAATCATATTCAAATCTCTAAGTTTTAGGAACCCAAACTAGATCAACATCCTTTTTCTTGCATGGGCAAGAGAATGAATAATGTCCAAGACGTAAACAGTAATGACAACATATAGAATCAATTTCATTTCTCTTCTTAGCTAGATTGTCTTTAGGAACATACATTAGTCTTGGGCACGTGTGTCCTTCTCACTCTAGGTTTTTGATAGGATTTATTTTTGGGAAAATAACCTAGTCCTCTCCTTCCAACTTGACCAGAAGAATCTTTTAGAATTTTATCAAGTATATCTTTATTTTTCAAGCTACTAATATATTTTTGTAACTTAGCAATTTCATCCATTCTCCTTTTAATGTCTAACTTTGCTTGATCTATATTAGATAACAAGCTATCTCTTTTTTTAACAATAGCATCATAATCTAAATGAGTACACAAGATAGGTTGAGTTTGAAGATCATTCAATTTTTCAAGTTGTTCAACCTTTTCTTGAGAAAGAAAATTATAGTTTGTTTCTAGAGTAAGAAACTTCATATTGCAATCATTAAAAGATGATTTCAAGCTGGAATTTTCAGAAATAATACTTTCCTTTTCAGAAGCAAGATCATTTAATTGAGCATATAATTCTTCATTAGTTTTTGTAACCCCTTTTAGTTTCTTTTTACAGTCAATATATTTATCTTGTAATTCTTCTATGCTAGCAACTAACTCTTCTTTAGATAAATCAAGTAGGCTTACCTCATTTTCATCTTCATCGATTTTTGCAATGAAACAACTTACGTTTTGTTCTTTATTCTCACTTGATTGTTCCCTTTTATCTTTGTGGAACTTTTCTATTTTCTTCCTCTTTGGAAAATTGAATGTCGTGTGACCTTTTACTTCGCATTCAAAGCACCATCTACAATCTTGATTACTTGTTGATGGTTGGCTCATGTTGAGGTTGCTGAAAACACCATCCCCCATCTCTTCAAGACCTATTAAAGCTCCTTGAAGACCTGCTCTGATACTAATTGAAAGATCTAAAGGGGGTATGAATAGAGATTTTTGGAGTTTTTAAAGTTAATTAAAACAATTAAACACTTGAACAAGAAGTAGGAGGAAACAAGGAAGACACAAGGATGTAGAGTGGTTCCTACCTTAGAAATCTAAGGTAGTCAGTCCACTACCCGATTATGTCTAACTGGGATTTTGAAAGTGATTTATTTTATTACCTCGCAAGGATGTTACATAAAATATAATCACCTTCTACACCCTTAAAGCAGCCTTCACCTGAAGTAGCCTCAAGCCTCCTAGAAGCAGCCTTCTGAAGTAACTCCAAGCTCACCCTTGAAGTATCCTTCACCCGAAGTAGCTTCAACCTTTGAGACAACCTTCTGAAGTATCTTTAAGTCACCGGGAGAAGAGTTCCCACTTGAAGTAGCTCCACGAACCTCCTTATGACAGCCTCCAACCTAGGAGTAGTCAAGGAGAACAAAATACAATAACAAAGGAACAAGATTGGAAGAAAGAAAATATGTTACCAATGAGTACAACGCTTTGATCCTATATCAAGCGTATTGATCTCCTATACACTGTAGATGAACGTGGTAGTGTGGTGTCTAGGAGATACTAGGCTATAGGACACTAATGTAAAGCTCAAAGAAACAGATTGTAAGTGTAGCTCAACTTGTTGCTCACTAAGAATGAATCTCAAGTGTAATTGTATGCACACATGATGCTTTGCGTGTCCTAAGGCATGTCCTATTTATAGGAATGGCCTACTAGTGCTTAGGGACGTTCTAGACACTTTCTAGGGTGTTCTTAGTGCTCAACTAGCCGTTAGGTGTCCACTAATTACATTACAACAACTAGTTGTTTATTGCTGAAAAGTGCAGTTCCAGAACTTCTCTCAGTCGAGAAGTTTGTCGACCGAGATTGTCTCGGTCGAGCTTTTTGTTGACTGAATGGGAGGTTGAGGTGAATGAGTTGTAACGTTTGATTCCAACTCGCAACTACTTTTCTAACTCTATCTAATGGCTAGGAGGGTCTATTCTCGGTCGAGAACTTTGTCGACTGAGAATGTCTCGGTCGAGGAATTTGTCGATAAAGAAAATCCCTGATTCAATGTGTTGACCTACAAAGTGTGTGTATAAATGTGTAATTGTGGTTATATCTTAGGGGAGGATATATCTAAGTGTTGTTAGTGGATAGGAAATATCTAACGCTTGATTTACATGATGTCTATGTACTTGTACATTATATACTTGTACAAATTTTACATTGAGTACAATCATGAAAATAAAGTAATTTAAGCATAATGATCTTCCAATTTGTATTTCTCTTCAACTATCCACTTCCTTATTTGTTTATCCCTGAAACATTCAAATAACAAGTTAGATCCACAAGAATGAAATGTTTGTCATCATCAAAACAAAGGGTTTAATAATGTCCAATTTAGCCAACACCTAGTACTACTCCAAGTTGAGCATGCTTAACTGTTGAGGTCTTTGTGATGGGATCCCTGAAATGGAGGCACACCTTGGTGATATGGGTAGTCCGGTCATTCTTTTAATATCATTTTGTCTGAGACGTCAAGTCCTGGGATGTTACACTAACTCTTGGTAGATAGACTTGAAATAGTTTGGACAACCTTCTGCTAAGATCTTGAAGTTGTTATCTCCATGTAAGCCCTGAGTGGGAGACTATTGTGTAATACTATAATTTGAATGTAGTCATGATGTTTTAATCTTTTGGTATTCTTGTATACCATTCTTTTGATAAATGAAATAAAAGAGACCTATTCCAACATACTTTTTAGTGTGTTTAGGTTAGATGGGTTTATTCCTCAATTTGAGTAAGGAGTGGATCTCCTCTCAGGTTCTACTCCTTACAGATTGTGAAGGAAAACGTATTTTTTGTCTTTTGTGGAAAGTAGGAATAAGACTAGAAAATTATCTTATGTATTCCTTCTCCTATATGCACAACATGATAATTACTTAATTATTGAATTGTATATATAATGGAAAGGAACTCCTTGTATTCCTTTCAAATTGGAAAGGGACTCGTAACTCTTTTGAATTGGAAAGGGACTCCTCATATTCCTTCTGAATTGGAAAAATGTCTCCTCGTATTCCTTTTACATATACAAGATTGGGCGTGTGATTTGCTTTAAAACCTAGAATATGATTGAGTGTATAAGTTCTATAAATATGACCTTAGGCTTAGGGTTAAACACAGGTCTAAAGTAAAAAAATTTGTAGTTTGTATTTTTCTACCCTACCAGTATTTCCTTATGTAGATTCTCTTTGAGCACATCTCTCATGGAGTTTATCTTCAGTACAAAATATCTCTTCTCTATCCCCTCTTCCTTGATGCGAGTTGTTGGGTGGTTGTACTTAACGATTGGTGAGATGCACTGATGGTATTGTTGTTCATCATCTAAATGTAAGTGATATGTTCTTCGTCTACACATTTGTGACCAAATCAAGACTAAAACAATAATGCATATCCATAAGATAATGGAGTGATGATTTCTTTAAGTAATGTTTCCTTTCTTCAAGAGAGTGGCCAAGTTTGAGTTTTCCACTACTACAGAATAGGCCTTTGGCGTCGGTCGTTTAACACCCTTTGGCGACGGTTTTCAAGCGACGCCTATGTGGGCACCGCTAAAGGTCGAACTCTTCGGCGTCGGTTTTCTAGCCGATGCCTATATGACCTATAGGTGTCGGTTATATATAGTTGGCCGACGTCTATAGGGTTGGTGCCACAAAAAAGGGCACCACCTAGGACACTTTCTGTGTCGGTTAACAACTGAACAACCGACGCCATACACCCAGACGACACGGAGAAGCACAGACGTGATTTGCTGCACGGCCATGTTTAGTACTATAGGCGTCGGTTGTATACAAATAAGTGACGCCTTTCCCACCACGGCCGTGCTTTCCTGCACGGTCGGGTTGTTTGTCATATTAGGCGTCGGTTTTTATCAAATAACCGACGCTATAAGCCATTGTTGACGGTGTTTTATAAATAACTGACGCCTATACTTTATTTTTTTTTAATTATCAGTTTGCAGGCCTACTGTGGCTGGTCAACAGGATGAGAACCTACAGTTCAGGTTTTTGAACTGCACGTTTACGACATCCATTGATATCAGCCTACAAACAGGCCATAAACCTGTAAAATCAACAAATATTTTTTCACACAAGTAGATACATTCAGACATCAATTCAATTCTCACATTCACACATGTAGAAACACTCAAATACATGTATAAACATTCAGAAATATTCATTTACAAAATATCATTCAGGATCGCTATCAGCATCCCAATTATATCTTACAATCGCCACTGCTTGTATGGCTTTTGCCCATTCTTCTCTTACTTCATTTAATGCTTCCATTGTATATGAAGCATGTATATTTTTAAGCATTTACCTATAGTGTGGTCGATTTTAAACACCTGCAAAGAGAATGATGTATATATATAAGTAATAATATAAAAATAAGATTGATATATTTCACACTAACTAATGAGACTATATATAATACCTCATGTATGGTATTAATATCCAATGCGGCATGTCGGATAATCATATGCATAAATCACATCACATAGTATGCGCATGCCTAGCCGTTGTCTTGTGTAGCGCACTATAAATTGAAACATACAAAATATTAAAAAATACAACTAAGTACAATTCACATAAATAATATATACATTGGAGTCAGGAACTTATTTTTACATTCTCCCAAATTATTGGCTGGTTCTTTCTCCTTGGGACATTTCCTCCAGCATTTTGAATGCATCTAAACCCCTACATGTGAATGTAACACAGTAAATTGCATAATTAAATAGTAATGCAATAACAGATGTTAACGGATATAAAAATGAAATATTTCTCACCAGAATAATGGCATTCTCAATATGTGTCCAATTTTAGTGTTCAATGTACTTCCCGCATGATCTAGATAATAAATAGTGAACGTCCCAGGGACAATAACTAGTAACTCCCAATGTCTACCACTAGAGGTAAAAAAGTTAAAAATTAATAACTCAAAATGCACAATAAAAATGGAATTTTCTTAAGCCCAAATTATAAATAAAGTAAACTTACTTGACATTGAATGGAGCTATTATTATCGTCTTCTTTTGCTGACCAAAAACTGTAAAAGCATCTATACAGTATTGTTGAACACTATCAGGGTCTTTAGCTACCATACTAATCAATGATGGAATCAAAAATCCCAGATGATCAAATGCAAATTGTTTGCATTGATCTTCGACTAAGTAGCTGCAAAACATGTATTACGTATGCATTAATATATAAGAAACCAGATCACCGGATCTTACACAAGGTATATGGATGTATAAACAAGATCTCACCTTATTCATGTCTCTATCATTGATGTATTCAACCAAGCATACATAAATAGCTCAATAATATCTTGTATAAATAAAGAGCTATCGTATGATTGACCTGCATAATCTGCTTCTAAAGAAACAACTATAGGGAAATGTATATTATGTGCCCGTAGCCAACATGCCATTCCCCTACAAGCAGGACCTAACAGGTATTTTAGGTCAGTTGGAACCCAACTTGGTAATGCAGGAAGTGGAGGTGGAGGCCTAGGTGCTCTGGGTGTCTTCTTTTTAACATGTATATATAATTTCAGATCAGTTGACCTCATATATACACATTAACAATCTAAAGTAATGTAAATTTATCTTACAATTTCAGTAGTGTAGATGACATCTGCTTTGGGCCACAATATCACCCCGCCTTCTGCCTCACCAAGTGTATCAATATCTGGGTGGGCATATGGCAATGCAGCTTCCCTCCAATCGGGTAATACACATATCGGGCTCACACGAACGTAGTCCTGCGGCAGTGGAGTCCCATGAAATGTTGCCCCAGGAAGGGACGTGTAAGCCCGCGCCTCTGCAACAACATTGTCTTGCATTCTTAAGCGGCATGGCTTCAATGCCTACAAATTTACGTAAAGAATGTTATACATATATACATATCATCTTGAAAACATATCATCTTGAAAACATATCATCTTGAAAAGACTAGCTACAATGTCATAAACAATACTACTTACAGGAGACGTGCTAGGCGATGGGTCTCCAGGATTACTCACAGTCTGTGCATCAGGGGAAGAGTGGGTCGTCATAGGCTGATTAGAAGCCTGAGATGCCTGCCACCACACTATTTCTTCCTTGACCTTCTCAGCAACTATATCATTGACCTTCTTAGCAACTATATCCTCGACTCTCTTATTCTCCTATACATGGATAAAAGAAACATTAGCTTCTTATTATTGAATTCCCTTTTGCAGTAACATTCTAAAAAAAGAATAGGCTACCTCTTCTTGTAAAAGTCCCGCTCTGGGTTTGCGCTGGGATGGCCCAAAGAATGCTTTGATGCCCACACCAGCGCATGCACCCCTACCACGTCCAGGATGCTCTGGGTTACCCAGAGCAACTGTCAATTCATCCCTTGTGCCCTGAGGGATGAATGTGCCTTGTTTCCTCTGCTCGTGCAGCTCCCGCTAATCACCATCAACAGAAATTGGTAAGTGAACACCACAAATAATCAATATTCAAACGATTGCTCTAAGAGTTGTATTTTACCATTTTCGCAGCCGCCTCAGCAGTTACGGGCTTCTTTATTTCACCCTTCTTATTTTGCCTCCCAGCTATCCAGATATCATGGTGAGGCATGGGTGTGGTAGACTCCTGAGTAGCAGCAGACTCCTGGGTAGCCACAGACTCCGTCTATAGTCTTTGGCGAACGCTTGCATAGCCCTTTGGACCCATAGTGTGGTCATGCACATTCAGTGCACGCCTTGCTTTTTGTGCGTCACTGAGGGCCTACTTAGTATGCACATTAATGATTTGGTTAGTAGCACTAAATGTTAATCTTGAATAGGTGAATACAACATATATTAATTAAATTGGGAGTGACACCTAATACCTTGAATTCTTCAGATTTTCTTGAAGCAACAAAATTGTCCCAATCTTGTTTGTCCAAGAAGTTCCACTGCTCAAGGGCTAACTTCTTCTTCTTATCACCATCTTTTATGTATTCTCTGTTCAGATTTGTCCTATAGTTCCTAAGCATCTTTCCAGCACGTTGCATCACACTTTTACGATGCAGCTTCTCATCCAATGCAATCAGATTCTGTAAAATAGAATTCTTATTACAAAAATAGAATTGCAAATAATATAATTTGTAATCTACAAAATAGAATTGCAAATAATAATAACTCACACATAAATCCTTCCATATCAAGTCTTTCTTCGCCTGAGGAACTTTATGCCAATTATCATATTTAACACCACAATGGCTTCGAGTGACACACCTAAGATAGTTTACAAAATTATTGCGGTTCACTCCAATTGCATTTCGTCCATTATCAAACTCAACAACCAATTTGGATCCACTGCCACTCAACACTATTAACTTCTTCAACAGAGTGATGCCCCTTTTCTTGTTAAGTGTTTGGTGCTGCGCATCAAGTTGCTCCAGTGCTTCAGTGGGTACATGTGCATCATCAACCTAAAATTTGACAAAAATAAATACACTGAATTAGCACAATATAGCAATTTGGGATATATGACATAACTAGAAGATAATGAATTTTATAGAAATACATGATATGTTTTTAGAACTTACATTGGTATCCTCGCCATGCTCGTCATGGACAGCATGCTCATCATGGACTTCATGCTCATCATGGACATCATGCTCATCCTGGTCAGCCATCTGAAAATGTCATTAAAAAGGCAAACATTTAGCATTTGTATTAACTAGAAAAAGGCAAGCATTTAGCATTTGTATTAACCAGAAGATAATGAAAAATCAAATCTGAAAATGATAACTAGTAAGTGTATAATGTGTATTGGTTTTCAAGAAAATTTCGGCAGCATTTCCCCGCTGTTCTCTAAGTACATATGTACTTAGAGAACAAATGGGGAAATGCTACCGAAATTTTATCGAAAACCCAATACACATTATACACTTACATCGTAAGTGAGATTAGGTGTTCAAGAATAGTCCCAAACTGGGGACTATCCAAGATTTACTCCTAATGAGTAAATCTTGGACGGGTTTCTAGGCCAACAAACATAATAATAGATATCTACAATGAAGCTGGACTCCATACAAAAAATATATAATTTAGTGATTGTTCATTCTAATTTATACCAATGTACAAGTAATATAAAGAACAATGATTGTTAACTTTCTAGGCCAACAAACACATGTGATGTCATTCTTATATATAATAAATGTGTACCATCTATCCCATCCTTGAACACCTAATCTCACTAGTAAGTGTATAATGTGTATTGGGTTTTCAAGAAAATTTTGGCAGCATTTCCTCACTGTTCTCTAAGTACATATGTACTTAGAGAACAAAGGGGGAAATGCTACCGAAATTTTCTCAAAAACCCAATACACATTATACACTTACATCCTAAGTGAGATTAGGTGTTCAAGAACAGTCCCAAACTGGGGACTATCCAAGATTTACTCCTAAGAGTAAATCTTGGACATGTTTCTAGGCCAACAAACACAATAATAGATATGTACATGTTAGGTTTTCATCACAATTGATGTTAGGGTTTCATCACAATTGATGTTAGGGTTTCATCAATGATAGGTTTAATCAAATCAAATTAGGATGCTAGAATTGACAAGTTTAAATCTTATTTCAACATGCATCAAAATTTACTAAATTAAGTCAAACATTAGGATTAGAAGCACAAATATATGCAAGCAAAAAATTTGTTCATATCCTAAGATTTACATAAAGAATTACATAAAAATGTGTTCATATCCTTACCAACAGCAAGCACGGCCGTTACCACGGCCGTGCTATCTAACACGGCCGTGGTTAGCCAACACAGCCATGGCCGTGCTTGCTGCATGTTGGTAAATAGCTAGGGAGAAGGAAGAAAAGAGGTAGCACTACCTGGAGCTAGTGTAGAGAAGAGCGGCGGCAGCAGTGGCGGACCGACAGAGGACACGACGTGGAGCGCACAGAGGACCGCCGGCGGCAGCAGCACGTGGAGCAGCTAGAGTAGCAGCGGCAGCGACAGCAACAAACGACCAGGGGCATGGAGCACAGCAGCAGCAGAGGATGCGGCGGCGGTAGCAGCAGAGGATGCGACGACGGCGGGCGAGCACAGCAGCAGCAACAGCGGGGGGCGTGGAGCACAGCAGCAGAATTCGTGATGAAATAGGAAGAAAGGGGGAAGAGCTGGGTGATCGGGTCTATTAAGTTGGTCAACGACGTCGTTATCTATGAAAACCAACGCCTATTATCTTCAGCGTCGGTTGCTAATAAAAAACTAACGTCCAATTAGACAATCTTTACCCTAAATTAATTGGCGGGAACCATTATCAGCGTCGGTTATCCAAGGATAACCGACACCGAAAATGGAACTTTTCGCGCAAAATTTCATTTTAAATAGGCGTCGGTGAATAGTTAAAACACCGACGCTGTATGTGACCCAAAATTTTTTCGCTCGAAAATTGGATTTTGCGGGCGATTTTAGGCGTCGTTTGGTTATACTCAGCCGACACTGAATACAAAGCGGTACCCGTGTCTGGCTGGTCTTCGAATATAGACGTCGGTTTGTCTAAATAACTGACGCCTACTATGATAGACGTCGGTTTTCCTAAATAACCGATGCCCAGAAAAGCGACACTAAACGCTATTTCTGTAGTAGTGTTCTAACTCAATTGATTGTTTCTCATGCTCTATTTGTTCTCAAATTTCTTATCTTAAGTTTGAATTTGGAATGTAAACCTATTAATTAAATTACAATTGTCTGCTATTTCTTGTAACGATGTTGTAAAATCCAACAATATTAAAGATATTACAGTCTATTGTCAGCTAACATGGATGGTCATGTTGTTTACTTTCCTAAGATTGGTACATCTGGTATGCCCAAAAAAATTTACGTTGCCAACTTCGCACATTAAAAAGCTATATGGAAGATTGGCTTAGGATAATAGAGTTTCTTGACTATATTGTACAATATGAACCAAAATCCTATGAAAAAGATCATGAGAATGCTAAGAAAATTGTTGACTTGAAGGAGGTTGATCAATTGTGTATAACATTTATCCTCTTAGAACTGACTGATAAGTTGTGTGATGTCTAATATAGACCTCCTTCCATGACTAGAAAGGTTGTTTAGGATGTTTTTACATAATAAAAATGAAATAGAGAATTATGGTGTTGAAAAATTTTGTCTCTAAATTTCTTAAGTTTCATATAGAAGATGTTAAATCTAATGTTGATTAGGTACTTGATTTTTAAATCTTGTGTCATAATATCTCTCAAGTGAGTATGAAATTACCTAATAAATTCATTGTTATGTCCATCATTCAAAAGTTTCCTCAGTCTTGGGAGACCCTTGGCCTAAATATCAAGACAATAAGGTAATATAACCCTAAGTGAACTTATGCTAGATATCAAAATAAGGGAGGAACACATGAAATATGAAGTGGTTAAGGTACCACTTTATGCCAACCCTATTGTCAATCTTACGACCATTGTAACACCCCTTTATGCTAAAAAAGATTACTCAAAACCAAAACATGATCAACCACTTATTAACCATATCACTAGAAAGAGGGATAATTAAAATCAAATTCTTATTTCAAACATGTCCAGAAACATTTTCATAAAGGCCCAACATCTTGCATAAATTCATATACCATACTTGGTATCTTTTACAAATGGTTTGTGGTCTCAGCCACAACATATATATGGAAGATTTTATCCACATGTAAATCATATACAAACATCATAAGGCTATAAAATCTAAATTCCATGAAACACTATATACAAAACTTTCCCACCCAGACCTAAGAGTATAGGGATGACTCTAGAGCACACTAGACATCTAAACAACATCTTTTAGGGTTCTCCAAGACATCACCTCCTTACTGCCACAGGTCTACTGTCACTATTTACGACCACCTAAAAAGATGCGATGACCCACGAGGTGAGACCCATGTCCCAATGAGAGATATAAATCACAACAATGTTTATTTCTTATAGCATATTATACAACTAAACAGATATTGTAGGTAATGTAACAAGATTGGAACATTAGATACAAAGTTTCTTATTCAAAATCTTAATTGTAGGATTGAAATATAAACATTATTAAGATCATGAGTAGATAACATCATATGCATACCTATCGTCATAAGCATCACTAACACAATAAGCATGGCTAGCAGTATAAGCATGGTTAACATCATAAGCACGACTAACTTCTCTTACTACATGAATTCATTTATACAACCAAAAGTAACAATACTTCCTCTTACCACATGATAATAATCTACATTATCAAGGAAACAAACAATTTCTCTTATCACATGATATCACCTACATTATCAAAGAAACACAACAAAACATATCAACCAATGTGAATCACCAAGTAACCCTAGCAAATATTCTATATGTTTGGATTACATCTTTTACTAAGCCCTGGGAAGTTTGATGCATACCACTCAAACTTTTAATTGACCACTACGAAGTTGCAGTCAGTTTCGTAAAAGATCTAGGAGAGTCAGATTCCTAATATCTCTTCCCTTCTATCAATATGCGTTTGTCATAGAGACATAATTGTCAAGCTACAATCATCCTAGTTTGTCCTAGGTATATAGGACATGGCACTAAAAACCAGGGTATTCAACCCTATAAATCTGAGACAGAACTACAACTATCCTCAATCACATATACATCTAAGACATGACCTCAACCACCCTCAATCTAAGGCATGACCACAGACATCCTCCAAATTTTGAGATCAGGATGACAAGGATATACCCTCCCTGCACCCACATATACTCAACAGTATACAAATTCGAATTCCTTTTTAGGGATACTCATCTTACAATCCAAAAAATTATGACACTGGAATAGCTCTACAACTCAGGGTACTACATCATTAGGGTTTCTCTTGCTTCTTTAAGCCAGTTAAATGGCTTCATACTGCATCAACCATGTTACACACAAAACACTAAGCAATTCTTTAAAATGCATGGTAGGTGATTGTTAGGAAATATGGCTTTGGATATGGTAGTGTAAACAAAAATTTATCTATCATATTCCCCACTAATAGACAATCATGTTGACAACTATGTGATGGTAAGGATGGCTTAGCAAGATTATACTTGGCCCTTGATCAAGTCCAACAAATATCCTCTTGCAACAATATGTGCCTTTCTTCAAGTCTCACTCTAATAGCATCTGCAACATCTCTTAGGCAATCACCATGGATAGCAGATGACTCATCCTCCACAAGTAGAAGACAATAGCCTCCCACCTATATAGTAGTCCACATGTACCATCGAAAACTCTTGTTGCTCTAGAATAACATGCAAGAAGGAGTTGTCCCCTCCTATTGGTGTACTAGCACCAACTTGCTCTTCCGCACCAACTTGCTTTCTCATAGTTGATTTTCCTTATACCTACCTTTATCAGGTAGGATGTGCTTGGATTATCTTAGTTACCAAAACCAGAGAAGACAAAAACTTCCATAGCAACTGATGTTCTGAGTTGCGTTCCCCCAGTACCCCTCTATTTATAGTAGGGGTTAGGGTCTGGGCTCCCAGTCTAAGCGGGAGTAGAAAGGTCTAGAATTTCAATGAATTTACATCCTTTGATAGGTGAAGTAGTTAGTTCATTGGTAAACAATCAGTTGGCAGTTTGAGTCGATCACTTCACACAATGAACTAGTCGTTTCACAATGTTTCCCAATCACAATTGAATTGTCAATTCATTTCCAATTAATGTCCAACATTAATCCTAAAATCAATAAAATTGATTAAGGTGAAACGGGAAACTATTCTCATGAATGGGGAAAGTAACCCGTTGCTCGGTTGTTAGGATTGAGTCGATCGGCTCACTAGGTGAACCAGTAGTCTCACCAACCATGAGCTGATTGACTCACACAGTGAACTAGTTGATGGGTTCTCTAAATCATGTAGATTTTAGCCAATGCATTTTCTAATCAACCTAACACTCTAACATGTCACTTCAACAATTGAACTTGATGGTGCAGATTCCAATCAGTTAATCCTTGTTAAATTGAATACCTAAACATCTTTAGAAATTAGTTTAAACATCATTCATGGATAAAACTTCTATTCCAAGTGTATCCTATGTGTGTGACCCTACATGTTCCAATATATGTTGGCAGTGAATGTCCATAACTAACTTATGACATCACAAGTAATGGTAGAATCTAATAACCATCATTACTACATAATTATTTGAAAAGTTGGATAATAACTTCTACCTACAATCTATGATTGGTGTTACAATGATTGTATAATCCCTTTGTCACTGATATCTGGAATGAACTTGAGACATGGAGTCATCATCCTTTCGATGTTCAATCCAGGTTCCTTGAACTAGAGCATACTATCTGAGAGATACATGAACTCAATATCCTATATTGATTCACATGTGTATTCGTAAGCCTTTCTTAGTCTTTCTTATCAAGTGGCCTAGATATCACACTCATGTAGGAGGCACAAATCCCATCTACGTCTCTCACAGTAATACCCATGTGTCACAATGCACCCGAGCTTCACCTTTATGGTAACCCTTATTCAAAGTTACGGTGGATGATGTCAAAGTACACTGAACAACATGTGACGAGTGTAGTGACTTTAGGTCTAAGAAATACAATCACTAGCATCAGTATGAGAGATGATTCTGACTACCAATCATGGTTCCATGTGTCACTCTCATGGTGGGTCTATCTGATACATTGTTCACCAACAAGTATATATGTGTTTGGTTTGATATAATATATTATGAGTGATGATATTATGTCATCAACCAACACACACTCTAGTTTTAGTGTGTCATTATTGTCTATCAACCTTCCACAATGATATCTGACTAAGGACATAACAAGAATGTACATGCTCTTGACATCCATATGATTTAATTGTTCAGATCCTCTACTTCAAGACACACATCATTGAGTAATTTCATTCTTTAGACATTCATTATATCTTATCATTATCACATAATTGATTGAATATAGAATAAATCGGAAGATTGCCTTTATTATTTCATTAAATCATTTAAAAGTTATGTCATCACAATCATCATATGATTGGCTCTCACGACATACATATCAATAGACTCCCACTTGCACTTAGAGCCAATCACCCATGAATCTTATTCTTAGTGAACTTAAACATGTCTGTCATGTTTATGCTGCACAAGTGCTAGTCTAGAGGGTTAGCCACATTTTGCCTTAAGTCAGTTTATTGCATGTTTCTCATCTCTTCAATGTATGAACTTTCATATGAGATGGAATTGCCATAGTATGGAATATTATATTCCTTGCCTAACCAGTATCTCTGTTGTTGGCATAGTATTTCTATTGTGTCATCAATGGCTAGAACATTTACAATTTCATATATATGAACTTCTAGATCCATACAATATTCTCTTACGTGTTCTCAACACCAGAATGCTCAACTTCTAATTTTAGAATTTAAAAAATGGTTTATTGTTCGGAACCTTTACATATTAGCATAACTTTTAGATTGTGATAGTTTCTTTGTCATTTCGAAAGCTTGCATGGGTGTGACACCCAAATCATCCTTATTACCAAAATTTTAAGAACATGTCCTACAGTTGTTACCAAGCACTTATGGATGTTTCTTTATGGTGTTCCAATGAGCTTCAATGGAATATGAATGATATCCTCTTATCATGTCTAATACATGTAGGATAATGGGATGAGTAAATTATATTGTATCTATGGCAGATCCAAATGTAAACACATATGGAATCTCATTCATGTTTCTCCAACTTCTTCTCAAGAATTGGAACATTGCACTCTTGAGAGACTGATCCTATCTAAATGAACAAATTTTCTCTTATTGAGTCATGCATGTTGAACCTTTCAGCATTTTTCCAATATATGTGCTCTTATATGGGTTAAGAAGCTTTCCAATATTATCTTTATAAATATCTATTCCTATCATATAGGATGCTTCACCCAAACCTTCATGGAGAAGGTATTCCAAGCCAGGTTTATACTAATAGTGTAAGAATGTTATTCCTCGTCATTATGTGGAATATGTATATGATCCCACTAAATCTTTTATAATCATAGATTCCATCTTTATTTAGACTAAAATCAAACTCTTTGATGATCTTGTCAAACCAAAAATGGCAGCTTCGAGTTGCTTGCTTTTAATTACATTGATTAACCTATTGTAGTATATAGGTTTTATCTGCATTTATGGAGTTCTAAAATCTTTAGACTATGTCACATACACATCCTTTAGTATATTCATGCTAAGGAATGTGGTTTTAATATCCATATGCCAAATCTTATAGCCTTATCAAGCTACAATGTCAAGCATGATCCTCTATCTATGGTAATTGGTAAATAGACTTCATTATATTCAAAAACTTTGTAACCAATCTTCTTATTATAAGTTATCCATTTTGGTCTTTCCTTTAATACCCAATTGCACATGTGGGTTCTTACCTTTAGGTGCTACCATCAAGGTCACACCTTGTTGGTGAAGATGGACTTCATTTTGGATACTTATGTCTTTAAGCCATATCTCAGACTCTACTTCCTCAATATCTACTAGATATGTTGTTGTCTCATAATCTTATAACCAAGTTATCACTTTTAGATTTATGAGGTTTTGTGTTACATAAGGAACTATAGATTCTACAACTATTTGTGATTCCTCTGTAGGCTTAATGTTATCTTGTTGATTTCGAACTTTTCGAGTTCAAGTTTTCTCCCACTAATTCTTTCATAATTCAACCATCCTCATAAACACCTTTTTTGTTGTATTGGGATGATAGTAATATTAAACATATTAACATTTTGTAATTTATGAATGAAGCTTTTCAAATAAACTAACTTTCTTACATAAGCTTTAAATCATTATAAAGACACATTGGGACACCTCCTAATCCTTATTTTATATAGTGTCTTTCAAACCTTTACATGGTTCAATATTTTAGGAGGAAAGCATATTCTTAAGAAGTAAATTTGAATATTAATTACATTTATTGATAATCATACCATGACTCATTCATGTATGATTCCTTCTAACTAATGCATCATTATACTTTAGTTTAGGTTCATTGTGATACATTATCATAATCCCTCTAGAAGGTCCTCAAACCCTTGGTTTAAGATATTTTACAATTGATCATATCAAAGTGTCTTAATATCTTTACCAAGGTTGTTGGTGTACTTCATTCATGATCTTCTTGAACATTTCAAGAAGTGCATTTTGTATTTCATTATATACTAACTTACTATGAGGTAGATCGTTGACTACATTTGCCATTTACTTTGAAAAGCATATATGCATTGATATGTACATCACCACTTTCTATCCCACTTCATAGTGAAGAGTGATTTTTCATATTGTCCAAATAAATAAGATTTGTATTTCTCTAATGGTTCATTAACCAAAAGAGTCTAGTTACCATCATTATGGGTCCTAGAAATGCATTTATTATTTATATGCTTTAGATGACAATGCTATAAGTATTCCTTGTTTGAGTTATCAAGTTTCAATCTTTAGGTATTTATGTTATCTCCTTTTATCTTTAAATCCATGCAAACAATATCATAAGATATTTGAGGTACTTCCATAAAATATTGCATCTTTAAAATAGAACATTAACTATTATTCATAATCATACTTGTCCATACAAGATGTGAAAGTAAAATGTTTCTATTATTGGAAGAGATGAAATAGCAACTCATAAACTCTATTACATGCCCTGTGAACTAAAATAAACTATAGGTGCTTATTGCTATGGCAGCAACTCTTCCTCCATTTGGTGATGGGTAATCCTTCCTTGCCCTTTTGTAAAAGCTTACTTCTTATTAGATATGCTTATTTGAACATATGTGAGATCGACATCTGGTATCATATACCTTATAGAAGAAGTATTCAAGATTATTTCATAATGTGTATACCTGAGATGGAGATCTCCATCCCTTCCTTATTCTTCTTTAGTTCCTACAGATAGAGAAGGAAATGCCTCTTCCAGTGTCCAAACTGGTGACAGTGGTGACAATTGCCTCCCTTATTCATGCCTCCCTTTGCCTTGAATGTTGAAGACTTGGACTTTTGGCTGGATTTAAAACTTTTCTTAGCTTTGCCTTTGCCCTTGGATTTCCCCTTTGCTCTGCTAATCATCATCAAAAAGTTGGGCTTGTCTTTCTTCATTTCTGCCTCAGTTGTTCTCAACATGCCCAACAACTCTGTGAATGGTTTGTCAAAGTCATTCTTGTTGTATTTCATGAGAAACTGATTGTAGGAATCATGTAGTGACTACAGAATCACGTCAATGGTCAACTCTTTTTTTTTGGTCGATAAAAACTCATGTTGCTTTTTTGTATTTTCTAAAATAGTGTCTGTACAATGCATCCTACCTTCAGAAGAAGATAGAGATAAAGAAAAAAGAACTATACAGACTACAGAAAAAGAATGGGGATAGAGCAAACTAGGAAGAAGCCATACTTTAAAGAATAACAGAGAAACCACCACTTTCAACACAAGACCAAGGAGATCTTCAGAAACATACAACCATTAGAGGAAATACACTTGTTGTATTTCATGATAAATTGATTGTAGGAATCAGGTAGTGACTACAAAATCACATCAATGGTCAACTCTTGACCTAGAGGAAATCCCATTCTTCTAAGGTTCTCCACATACCCAATGAGCTTGAGTACAATGAGGACCAACCAGATCTCCTTATGCCATGTTGCACTCGAATATCACCTTGAAGCTATCATATCTCTCCTATCTTCCCTAATTTTGGAGTGTTACCATCTCAATGACATCCATGTTCTCATGTTGTCCTTGCAACTCATAGTTCATAGAACACATCATTAAGCATTTGACATCAATATCATCTTTAGTATGCTTCTTGTAAGCATCTTTATTAGCCTCTGGTGCAGTGGGAGCAGGTTCATCTAGCTGAAGTGTTTCTAGGACATAGAGTTTGCATTCTTGTGTGAGAACATTTCTCATTGTCCTGTACCAGTAGTGGTAATTATTCCCATTTAGTGTGTCCTTACCAAGGACCAACCACAATGAAAGGTGGTTGTTTTTCTCCATTTGATTCTATTATAGAAATTTGCAATTTTGTCAAAAATAGTTTTTGATTTGATTTGAAGGAAAATTTTGATGTTGATTAATTAGGCATTAATTTAATTATCACTCTCACTATTTTATTCAAATTGATAACCCTCATTATCAATTCATAAGATTGCAGCGTACAACCTTCTAGTGAGTCAAGATCCCAATTTCATCAAAATCATGAGCCATCTAGGGATATCACCCACAAATTGATTGTTACAGGTAGGCAACTTTTTCCAATTGCATCATATGCAACTCTTGATAGATGACATGCACAACTCCTAGTCATTGTTCATCTATTTATTGCTAAGCACTGAATGTGATTAAGGTCACCTAGTTAAGTCTGACCCAAAATCCAACACAATAGAATATACACCCTGCTAGGGCAGACCCACATATCTACTATCACACTTCCACAAGATGGATAGTGCACCATGCTAGGGTGTGTCCACACTTAGCCAGTCAAGATTTTTATGCATGTTTCTTATGGAAAGCATCTTAAACTTAATATGTTTGATTGATGTATTTTATGTTTATATATACATATACATATCCAATCACCACATATATAGTATGTATCATACATGATATATCCCACAATGAAAACATGTAATAAAACATAAGCGAGTTATGGACATCTATAGTAATTCCTTAGAGACACAAGGAATTAAAGTGATATAAGGTCTACATTATATGCAACAACTTTATGTTGATGAAGATCTATGCTTAAACCTATCTGGTTTGATCAGTTTGTCCTATTAAACGATCAGCTCACCTCCTGATCAGTCGATTGGTCTGTCTGATTGATCGTCTGGTCTCATGTTTGACTGATGTCTGGACACTTCCAAATGGTCAGTTGGGCCACCAAATGATTAGTTCAGCTACTTTTGTCGATTGTCCTCCACAGTCCTCTAGTTGGTTAGCTCGTCTTCTCAAATGGTCGGTCTACCTGGTGTTGAACGTCTTCTTTGTAGTAACAAAAATTTAAACTATACCATTGATATCAAACTCATTACATTGTAATTTGAGAAACATTGAGTTTCATTTGAGGTGAGTAGAGGGAGTGTAGTGTTAACTTTATGTTAGGAAAAGAAGGTGAGGCTCAGTATGCAAATCGAGATGCAAATAAGATAAACCAACTATAACCAAGAACATACATATAGGTTTATTGACCATAACCATGCTACACATCCACCATCAATACCGATTTCAGGGCGACACGTACAATTGCATATATATATATATATATATAATCGTATGTTGTATTTAATTAGATATGCACATTAATCATTTTAAATATTTGCATTGCATGCAATAAATAAATGATGAAAACCAAAATTCGATCATATCAGTTAATCCCAAAGAATAGTAGATTGACGTGGATCTAGTACCACTATCAAAAAATATGGCATTGGAAACAAAAAAATTATCTATCATATTCACCATTACCAAATGATCATGTCAACAACTATGTAATGGGATAGATGGTTCAATGAGATTATACCTAGTCATGGATCAAGTCCAGCGACTATCCTCTCATAACAGTATGTGCCTTTCTTCTAGTCGCACTCGGATAGCATCTCTTGCAGCTCCTGGTCAATCACCATAGGCATTTGTTGGTGTACTAGCACCAACTTTCTCTCCCATGCCAACTTGCTTTCTCAAAGTTGTTTTCCCTTGTTTTCCCTCCCTTTATTGGGTAGGACTTGCTTGGGATCATTCAGATACTAAAACCAGAAAAGACAACAACTATCAGAGCAACTGATGCTCTGAACTGTGTTGTGACCAGAGAAGCCCCCAGTACCCTTCTATTTATAGGAGGGGTTAGGGTCTGGGTTCCCATTCTTAGTGTGAGTAGAAGGATCCGAAATTTCCATGAATTTGCATCATGTGATAGGTGAACCAGTCGGTTGGCCGAGTAAGCCATTTGGTTCACAAAGTGAACTAGTAGTTTCACAATGTTTCCCAAACACAATTGAATTGGAATTCATTTCTAATTAATGTCCGACATTAATCCTAAAATGAATCAAATTGATTAATGTGAGACGAGAAACTATTCTCATGAACCGGGCAAGTAACCAGTTTCTCAGTTGATAGGATTTGAGATGATTAGTTCACTAGGTGAACCGATCATCTCACCAACCTTGAGTTGGTCAGATCACCCAGTGAATCGGTCAGTTGGTACCTTGAATCATGTAGATTTCAGAGAATGCAATATCAAATACCCCTGACAATCTAACCTATTAGTTCAACCAACAATCTGGGTTTTGGTTTTACAGTGATTGTATAATCCCTTTGTCACTAATATACCGAATGAACTTGAGGCATGGAGTCCTCTTAACATTCAGTCCATGTTCCTCAAACTAGATCGGACTGTCTGAGATATATGTGAACTCAATATCCTATATTGATTCACATGTGCATGTGCAGGACTTTCTCAGTCTCACTTATCAAGTGTCTTGGATATCACACTCCTATAGGAGGGACAAATCCCATCTATGTCACTGACAATCGTCCCCATGTGCCATAGTTCCCCTGAGCATCACCTTTATGGTAACCTTTATTCAAAGTTACAGTGGATGATGTCAAAGTACATTGAATGACATGTGATGAGTGTACTGAATTCAGGTCTAAGAACCACAATCACCACCATCATTATGAGAGATGAGTTGATTTTGAATACCAGTCGTGGTTTCCATGTGTCACTCTTATGGTAGGTTTGTCTGATACATTGTTCACCAACAAGTATCTAAGTGTTTGTTTTGATATCATATATCACGATTGATGAGATTTTGTCATCGACCAACACATACTATAGTCGTAATGTGTCAGTGTTTTCTATCAACCTTCCATAGTGACATCTGGCTAGAGACATAACAAGAATGTGCATACTCTTGACATTTGTGTGATTTCATTGATCATGTCATCAACATCAAGACACGCATCATTGAGTAATGTCATTCTTTAGACATTCATTTTTTCTTATCATTATCTCATAACTGATTGAAACCAGAATAAATTGGAAGATTCCCTTTATTGTTTGATTAAATCATTTATAAGTTATTCCATCACAGTCATCATATGATTGACTCGCTTGCATACATACCAGTACTAACAACTCCAGAAGATATAAAACATATGAAACACACTCATCATGACCTTATCATTGCATACTTGTTCATAACATTTATCAATAGGGCTTAAACCTCCATCTAGGGCATAATACAGCCCACAGACCATCAAGGCCAAAGAAAACTTACATCTTGTAAGTACATTATTATAATCTCGTATCATATAGAGATTTCAACATGTCATAATTAAACTTGTCATTTCTAGTCTTATCATAGATGTGCATCAATCATATGGGTTATGACATCTTAAGAGTAAAAAAAAAGAGTTATTCTAAAATTATGGATTTATCTATCTATCATTCAATTGTTAGTAGAAGAGAGAAGTATTAAGCTTACATGGATTATCATCATAAGAGAGTAGACTAATTTTGAATCATCAAAACATCAATCATATGAAATCCATCAATTTCTTGACATGCCTTATCAAGCCATCGGATCATGGTCACTAACAAGACCATCAGTTCACATACTTAGCATCAACATAAATTCTTATAACCATCTAGTGTAGCCATCGGTTCTTGGGTACACATATAGAAAACCACTGGTTCCTGTAATCACATATCATACAAGCATAGCCATCGGATCATGAGCTCTATCAAAACCATTAGTTTCCAAAAAAATAAAAATCATTGGTTCCTATGGTGCACTAGGAAACCATAGAATGATTCAAAGACTTAGCCAAAACCATCCATCTACAAGTTACATGAAAACCATAAAATATTGAACCTAATGAAACCATCGATCCCCATACTTAGTTGGTTAATCATTTTGTAGAGTAATAATTCATCAGTTGTGAGGGGTAGACTTACCATCAGTTGTGAGAACTAACCACACCATCGGTTGAGAGAACTCGCATACCAAATATTATGAGCACTAGGTGCACCATTAGTTGAGAGCACTAGGCACACCATCAGTTGGGAGCACTAAGTAAACCATCGAGTTCAAGTACTTATTGAACCATTGATTGTGAACTACAATCAATCCATCAGTTGTGAACCCTAGGAAGACCATCAGATTCAAGACTAGAGGAACCATCATTTGAATAGGCTAGGAAAGACATCTATTATTAAGGTTGGATCTATGATGATCTCTAGAGGAGGGGAGAATAGAGCAAAAAGAACTAAAACAAAATTCAGTAGACCTTCAAATTATATGCTAAACTTATATAGGAAAATGTGAGCTTGGAGTAAAACTAAATGTTAACTCAAGGTCAAAATTGACTAAACCCTTGTTTTGATGATAACTAAACCATTACACTTATTTGTGTCTAGTTATTCTACTTGAGTGAATTCAGATTAGGTATAGAGACACTCCAAATGCCCTAACTTGAACATCTCAACTTGGATAAAAGATAAGCCAAAGTCAATACAAGTGCACATTTTTGGAATATGATGTAAATCCATTAGAATCATGTTGTAAATTACTTGTAATGATTGAAGGACTTGTAATTAAGCTTTAAAAAATCAAGAGCACTTAGATCAAATATTTAAGCACTCAAAAGCCATTTTCCAAAATTCACATTAGGTTGTTCATAAGTTGAGTTGCAAAATCGACCGATTCTGATTGGATCTTGAAAATGACTTTTGATCGATCGAGTTTCTATTTGATAGAACTCAACCAGTCCCTCTACATACCAAAATTGGTTTATGTGAATCGATCGAGTTACCCCATGACAAACTCGACCAATGGCTTAAATTGGCCTTTTCGCATAGTGGGATGGTCGAGTTACTTTTATTGAAACTCAACTGATAGCATTGTACAGAAAAGTGTAGAAAAGTGTTTCTAGCCATTGTGGGGTTGCAAAAATCACAAATATATATGTTGAAAGTCACATAATGGCTAGTTTTCATTCTTAAGTGTTCCCAAAGGCTTTGAGGAATCCCCAACTATACATAGGACCCCTTGGGCTTCATTTCAAGGTTGAGCATTCAAGCCAAGCACTATGAAGGTCCCTTTTCTATAGTTGAGTGATCCTACAGGATCGTCTCTCTCTAAGCTCAATCACCTACTACATCCATTAGAGTGAGTAGCAGATTTGTAAGAGAGATCATCCTACATGTATATCTTGTGAGGCTCTCACTTCCACCACTTCCCTATCTCTCATTTCAACTGTGAAGATGAAGGTTCTCTCTTTTGGATAAGAGAGGTGAGGAAGAACAAGGGAAGGAGTCCCATGGTGAAGATCAAGACTGAAAACTTGGAGAGAGAGTGGGTAAGACCTTGGTGAAGGCAGAAGACTCCTTTCTCAAGTGGGTAAGTCCTTAGTGGAAGCTTCTCCGAGTGAAGGTGAAGTCAAGGGATGAAGATCCTAGAAGAGTGGGACCTTAATTGTGTACTCAAAGCTTAATTGCGTACCCAAAGCTTTATGGAGTTTCTCCCAAAAACAACTCGTGAACTGGGGACCTCTATCAAAAACAATAGTAGCTGGAACCCCATGCAAACGTACTATCTCATCTATATATATTTGTGCAAGCTTCTCAGCAGTGTAGGTAGTTTTGACAGGAAGGAAATGTGCTGTCTTTGTCAACCTATCAACTATCACCCATATGGAATCATGAATTTTGGTTGTTCTTAGAAAACCAACCACAAAGTCCATGGTTACATGATCCCATTTCCACTGTAGTATAGGCAGAGGTTGCATTATTCCTGCGGGCTTTTGATGTTCAACTTTAACCTGCTGACAAACTGGACACCGCATAACAAACTCAGCAACATCCTTCTTCAAACCAGACCACCAATACATATCTTTTAAGTTATGATACATTTAGGTGCCCCCTGGATGCATGGCATACATTGTAGAATGATCTTCTTCCATAACTAACTTCCTTAAGTTATTAACATCAGGTACTACCATCCTACCATGGTAACAGACTAACTGATCATCTGAATCATGGAAGCCATCTCACTTCTCACTACCATACTCTGATCTAATCTGTTGAATCACAATATCATTCTACTGTGCTTCTTTAATCTACTGTCTCATAGTAGGTTTCACTTGCATCTCAGCTAACAGCCCAGCTAACAATGACACTTTAAGCTGTACATTGTCTTGCCTTAAGGAGATAAGCATATCTCTCATAGAGCAAACTAAGGAGTTCAATTGTGCTTTATCCAGGGCTGGTGATGACAATTTCCTACTTAGAGCATCAGCCACTACATTGGCTTTCCTTGTATGATAATCAATTGTACAATCATAGTCCTTGATTAACTCCATTCAGTGGCGTTGCCTCATGTTCAACTCATGTTGTGAAAAGATATATTTTAGATTCTTATGGTCTGTGAAAATCTGGAATGTTTCTCCATAGAGATAATGTCTCCAGATCTTCAAAGCATGGACCATAGCATCTAGCTCTAGATCGTGTGTCAGATAATTCTCCTCGTGTTTCTTAAGATGTCGAGAAGTAAAAGAAATCACTTGCTTATCCTGCATCAACACACATCCTAGACTGTTCTTAGATGCATCACAGAAGACTATGTACCCCTTTCCCTGCTCAGGTAACACTAACACAGGTGCACTTGTTAACCTTTCCTTCAGTAATTGGAAACATTGTTGGCACTTGTCATTCCAGACAAAAGGAACTTCCTTCCTGGTCAACTTGGTTAGGGGTAAAGCTATAGACCTGAAGTTCTTAATGAACCTCCTGTAATAGCCTTCTAGTCCAAGAAAACTACGAATCTCCATCGGTGTCTTAGACTGTTCCCATTGCAGGATAGATTCTACCTTCTTAGGATCAACACAGATACCTGAGGCAGATACTACATGTCCTAGAAAAGAAACTTCTGGTAGCTAGAACTCGCATTTTCTAAACTTAGCATAAAACTTATGCTCCCTTAGCAAAGTTAAAGCCTGACGAAGGTGATGCTCATGCTGATGATCATCTCTACTATATACCAGGATGTCATCTATGAAAACTACTATGAACTGATCAAGAAAAGGTTGGAAGATTCTATTCATGAGTTCCATGAATGTTGCTGGTGCATTAGTTAGTCCAAATGACATAACTATGAACTCATAGTGACCATACCTTGTCCTAAAGGCAGACTTAGGTATGTCACTCTCCTTGATACGCTACTGATGATACCCCGACCTCAGATCTATCTTAGAAAAGGTAGTTACACCATGCAACAGATCAAACAAGTCATCAATCCTTAGTAGAGGATACTTGTTCTTTATAGTTACTTTATTCAACTACCTATAGTCGATGCATAACCACATAGACCCATCTTTCTTATTAACAAAAAGAACCGGATCACCCCAGGGTGAAGTGCTCGGTCGGATAAAACCCTTCTCAAGCAACTCCTGTAGTTGTTTCTTGAGTTCTGCCATCTCACAGGTGCCATTCTATATGGTGTTTGTGCTATTGGTTGCGTGCCCAAAACTAGATTAATCTCAAAATCAATCTCTCGGGGCGGAGGTACACCTGGAAGTTCCTCAGGGAATACATCCTCAAACTCCCTAACTATCAGAACTTCAAAAAGATTAGAACTCTCCATTGTGGTGTCTACCACATGTGCCAAGAATGCAAAACATCCTTGCCTCATCAGCTTTTCAGCTACCATAGCTGACACAAGACAAGTTGGAAGAATCTTTCTATCTCCCTGAAAGATTCAAGTGTCACCCTCACCAGTGAACACATCTTGCTTGGACTCACAATCCAAGACAACCTTATACTTTTCTAGGGTGTCCATCCCAAGAATTATATAAAATCCATGCATCCCAAGTGGTATAAGATCCACCTGAATGCGATATTCAGAAAAAGAAAGAATGCAGGGAGAACACACCTCCTATAGCACTGCAGATCCCAACAAATGGGTTTCTAATAACAAACTATCTGCTCTATGACTGACAGTCATATTGTAGTCAACTATCACTCTTCTAGTGATAAAAGAATGCATAGTACCCCGATCAATTAAAATAGATACGAAGCAGGATGAAGACATATCAGAATGAAACATATCCATCTGACCTATCACAACCTAAGGGTTGACTACTGCTTCAGGTTGATTCATTGCATAGAATCTCACCGTAGCTTGTTGTTAACCTTGTGTTCGATTGTTAGGTGTTGATGAACAAGCTTGGGACGCTTGTCCACACCCTCTAGCGCCACTCAAAATCTGTCGCCTCTGAGATCCTCGGTGACTCTGCCTCTGAGGTTGAGTCACACTTGCTTCTCTAGCTCAAAAATCTTTCATCAAATGCCCCATATTTCCACAAATAAAGCATCCCCTATTCCCTGACTGTGGCATGGGTGGTCCTGTTACTAACACTGATGCTGAGCTGTGGGCTCCCACCAGTGGTAAACTACAGACTCTACCCCTATTCGACGTCCATTGCGTCTGGGTATTGAATCTTGGTGGTGCATTTAGTGTAGAAAACCTTAGTTTCTTGAAACTTTTGGACCCTTGTCCTTGGAACTGAGTATGCACCTTCTTACTCTTGGTCTGTCTCTTCTCAGTCACAGACCTCTCTATTCATCTAATGGACTACAAAAGTGACAGACCTCTCCCTGTTTTCCAAAGCAGATACGGGAGTAGTCAAATCAGCGTTCAATCCCTTCTCAAAATGCATAATTCTTTCTTCATCAGTAGCTGACGTATGTGGACAGAATCACAAAAGCTCCATGAACTTAGCCTCATACTCGCTAATGTTCATTGGTCCTTACCTTAACCTCTCAAACTGAGAGATTTTCTCATCTAGAAACGTCTTAGGGAAATATCTACTGACAAATTCTCGTCGGAATACTTCCCATCCGATCTCAACACCTGGCCTTTTGCCTTCTTCTATAGTCCACCAATGGCCAACACTCCCTTTAAGAAGGTACACTGCATGTCTAACCTTCTCAACTTTTGGGATATTAAGGATTCTGAAGGCCTTCTCCATCTCAGTCAGCCACATATCAGCATTTGCTGGATCAGGTGTACCAGCATATTTTGTGGCTCCGACCCGGCGAAGTCATTCAAAAGTCTTGCCGAATCCCTATCCTTCTTGATGAGATGGTGCCCTAGGTGCAGGTGGTGGCTTCCTATCCTCCATATGCATCATTGTTGCCATGAACTGCCCAAACAGATCATGGAAGGTTGGGTTCTCTATCATTGCGGGGTTATACTGGGGATGTTTAGGTTCTGGTTCATCCCTATTCTAGTCCCTTGCACCCCCTCCTAGTGCAGCAACGCTGCTCTCAGCAACATGTTCCTCGTGTGATCCAGACATCTTTAGTTCTTCTTCTCCTCCTATATGAGTAGAAGTCACTATCAGTTAAACTGGAAGATACTAGAATAGACTCAACAACCTTAATCCTATGTCTCTATAGACTCAGCGAACCTAGAGCTCTGATACCAACAATTGTGGCATCCAACTTACATAAACAAGATTTACTTAAGCAGAAGCATTTGTTAACAGCGGAATTACTGAAAATCACTAAAAATTAAAACTTTTTACAAAGAGATGCACACACAAGAAAACTCTTATAACAAGAACCAAAGTATTGCATATACATCCTAGTTCAAAAGTACATGTCTTGTACCAATCCTTCTCGAGAGTTAAAAGCATCCACTGCATTGTTAAGCTATTCACAAGCATTATAAAAATCTCGAGGCATCAAGCCAAAATCTCATATCAATTTTAAACTAACTACTGACTCCTAGGACCTGAGAGTATAGAGACGACACATAGGACTCTCTATTTACAAAACAAGACAACCAGTGTCTCCACTTGAGAATTCACTGATGTCCTTGATGTTGCTTCTGCTGCTCTTCCCCTATTGTAGGGTTCCTGCCTCTTCTTTGGTGTCTACCTATAAATTTGGACCCCACGGGGGTGTGACACTTGAAAATTGCCCCATCGAGAGATATAAATCTCTGCCAGAAACATTATTATTGCAATTAATGGTATAAAATTGAGCAGAAGAATCATAAGTATTTAACATCAGATAATTCAATATCTAAACAGAATAGAGCATTATTCTTTATTCAATGCACCTCACTTATATCTTGATAAAGCAGCATGTTACTTATCAAATAAGGAATATGAAGAACATATATATCATTCATCCATTTAGTACACGGCTGATTACATTTTACAATCATACTTAAGCCCAGAGGAGATGAGGTATACCGCTCATACTCCAACCGACCATTGCAAAATCGAAATTGGTACCATACATAAGTCAATAGAAGAGCCGGATTTCCATGACCTCATCTTCCTCAGTCAGTGTGAGGACCAAATGTAAGACATCTTGTGTCTCTGCTAAATAGTTTTCCAGGGTATACTTGGAAACTTCTCTATTAGAGTTATAGTGGTATGTTGTGCTCTCTTCGCAATCGAGAGATATTGTATTTATCTCACATCGATCTGGCATTAAGATCATCAGGAGATTAATGATACATCCATCCCGACATTCGGGAGATTAGTGATACATACATCCCGACATATATAATGAAGGATTGAGATATTTAATGTTTACCTCACATCAATTCCTCCATTAGGGCGTAAGGATATTCGTGCCCATAACCCCCACATACTCAAAAGTATACCCTCTAGGAGTTCCCGTAGGAAAACCTATTTCATCTTCACCAAACTGCTGACGATGATGGATCTATGGCTAGGGCTCTACATGATAAGATTCCACTTGCTTTATTAAATACATTACCATATTCATTTAGCATGAATCATGTTTTCAAACATAATTCATTATAACAATGCTACAAAGAATGAGTACTATATTTATCAAGTTCTTTTCAAGGCTTTATAGAACATTGGGATCTCAAATCCCTTTTCTCATCAGTATATTCATACCTCAACATCATTATTATGAAATATGGGTATTCAAACCCTCAATTCATCAAAACACTTGTTACCACTTATTAGGTAACTAATACCTTCAGGTCATCTGACCAAGGTAAACATGATATTTGCAATACAAGTATTTCACATGGCTCTTAAAGCCCATTAATATCTTGTTACCTCTCATTAAGCAACACATCATATTATGGATCACAAGGCCCATAAAGCAATTTCATTAATAAAACATCATAGCTCATACCTGGCTATGTCCAACATCTCATGTTACCTGCATGATTAGTGCATACGATAACAGTTATATCAATCACATTTCAGCATTATGCAATGTAAGAGTAACATCACTATTTCCTCATTAGAATTAGGCTTTCCCATTTCATATCAATTAGGAATACTCAACTCATTACCCAAATTAGGGTTATGGTTTATCATCATATTGCCCAAAATTAGGGTTTCATGCACTATAACCCAAGATTAGGGTTTTACATACCTTTACCCTTTATCAGGGTTAGGACTTCATATTAAGATTTCTCATCTCATTACATAGCATCACCTTGGGGTTAGAGATTCATATCACATCATTGAATTAGGGTTTTACTTGACATCACCCTTGATAAGGGTTTGAGTTCATCAATCACATCAATTAGGCTTTTATGATCTCTTTATTAAGGATCATACCCTAATTATACATCCCACTCATTTTGAATGTATTGGGCATGATTATTATACATGTATGAATATCTTTCTCTCATCCTCTTCTAGGATGTTCACTATTCAATTCTTGGTTAAATTGAGTCCACTCTTTATTCAAATTCATGCATTTAGGGTTAGCATGATATATTGAATTATTGCATCATTATGCATCAATGATTAATCCCACTAAGGGTATCAATCATCTAAATACATTATATGTTCAAATAGTTTTGTCAATTGAACTTTCAGTTACATGAGGTATCCAATTGAATTGACCAATTCAACCTTCAAATCACATTAGGTATCTAGTTGGATTGACCAATTGAACCTCAAATCACATTAGGTATCCAATTGGATTGACCAATTGAACCTCAAATGGTTTTGATTACTTAGACCCCAAACGGTCTTAGTCTCTCAGAACTCAAATGTTTTGAAACTGTTTGGGCAAATTACCCTTGAAATTGTTTAGGCAAGAAATGTGTTGAAACCGAATGGACTTGGGTCTCCAAATGGTTTGAGACCGTTTGGACCCAAACGGTCTTGAGACCATTTGGTCCAAACCCTCTCAAAACCGAATGGACCAAAAAGGTCTTTCAACACTTAAATAATTCAAGGTTTCAATCAATGAACCGACTATCAATTGAATCCTTGATTCATTCATCAATTGAACCACTGAATCACCCTTTAATTGTACCATCAATTAGGGTTTTGAACCCAATTGAACTAAGATTTATAATCAAGAAACCATCACTTAGGGTTTTGAAATTGAGGAACCTTCAATGATTAACATTGTGGAATCGATTCAATTAAAATCAATGAATCATCATCAAATTATGATATGACCTAACCTCAAACGGTCTTGAGGTCATTTGGATGACCTACAAATGGTCTTGAGACCGTTTTCCCCATCCATCATTCAACATTTGTGAAGTTCAATTAGGGTTTAGATCGTTAGATTGATCACCAATTGAACTATTGATTGCATTTTAATTGGCTATCTCTGGGCCTTCAATTACTCAACCATACTCAACCCTAGACCTCCAAACGGTCATGGTTGACCTCCAAATGGTCTTGAGACCGTTTGGGTGATCTCCAAATGGTCTTGAGGCCGTTTAGGTTAATCAACCCAAAATTTTAAATCAACCAATTGAAATTCCAACACTTAACCCGATTAGGGTTTGATAATTGATTAACCTTCAACTGATGAACCCTTTCGAATTAATCAATTAAATTCAATGGGTCATCAACCATCAACACTAGCAGCAAAAAACCAAATGATCAACCGTGGTCAACCCTTCCAAACAGTTTGAAACCATTTGGCTTCTAACGGTTTGATGAAACTGTTTGATTTCAAACGGTTTTGTTGAAACCGAATGAACAACTTGTTGAAATTGATTGAATAGACAATTTTTGGGAAAAGTGTCCAATATGATGTCATCATCATCTACCTTCGTCCATTTAATTCCTAGTACTTCTGATTTCATGGAATTACCCATTTCAACACGCAATAAATCAAGAAGAAGAAGGAATCAACATAATTGCAACATTGATGGTTGAATAATAATGTAAATGGGTTCAAGTTATATAACCCACCTCCAATTGCACTTCAAAGCTTCAAGATCATGTCAAAAATGGTGTAATAAGCTTTTGCAACTCTCCCAAGGCTCGTCCTAAAGCTTTGGAGTGAAAAGATTGGCTAGAGTTGAAGATTGAGTGAAGAAAAGAAGAAATCAAGCATTGATTTGTGATTTCCACCATGAAATCAAGGTGAAAGAAGGTCACGAAGCTTACCAACAGGTTGGGGGTCGTCCTCCTGTTGCTCCTAAGATCCCTAGGTCGTTTTTCAAGCAAGAAGTGAAAGTGGCTTCAAAATTACCCTTTCATTCATGGATAAAGGAGCATATATATGAATTTTATTGAAAATTCATTTAAGAGAGAGAAAGTAGGGGTTATCTCCTCCATTCCCTTGCCACTTGCCCCCTTCCCTTACTTGGTTACGAGGATATATTCCTTGCCTCTTATTCCTCTCAATTATTCATGATTTAAAGAAAATCAAATTAAGCACCTTAACCCTTATAATAATAATATTCATATGTTTGTGGATATTTCTTTTTATTTTCTTAATGTGAGTGGGTTCTCCACTCACGTAGATATTTCCTTTGCCTTTTCAAGGGACAAGGACGTCCATATATGTGGATTTCAACCTCTACAATTTTTGTTGAAGGGAAAACCATTTAATATAATTATTTTTGCATTAAATTGAATTAGGGTTTCAATTATGCTTAAATCTTGATTATTTTAATATCAAGATTCTCTCTCCTTCAAAATAGCTCAAATGAGATGACTCTCTCATTTTCTTGCCTCTAAAAGATGCCAAGCATTATTAAGGACCTTATTGAAGTGAAAATTTTCATATTGAACCCTAGGTTTTGGGTAAATTGCACATTACCCCAAAACTAGGTTTTTAATGTACAAACATTGTTTAATCATCTCTTTCTTGGTACCCAGGTTTAAACTAGCCATATCTCTGCATCATCTTCATTCTCATGATACTTCAACACATGAGAAACATATTATCATGTAACATTTGCAAATTAACCCCTCAACTTGGGTAAATTGCACTTTAGTCCACAATAATCAAAACATTGTTTTCGACATTGTTCAAAAAGGACTAAAATTGAAATATAAGTTCCTCTTGAGCCTTAATTACTTTTCAAGAGATAAGAGAAAGCATCTAATCAACTTTATTAAGCAAAACACCTAGGGTTAAAGCATAACCCAGGTCAGGGATGTTACAAGTTATCCACCCCTTACAAGGATTTCGTTCCCAAAATCATCAACAAAAACATCAAGAGAAAAGAAAAGGGCACTTCCTCCTCATCTCTTCTTCTAGCTCCCGCGTAGCTTCTTCAATGCCATGATGACGCCAGAGAACTTTCACAAGACATATGTCTTTCTTTTTCAGTTTTTTGATTCTTCTATCAAGAATCAACACAGGTCCTTCAACATATGATATATCATCATTTAGTTCTACCTCCACAAGTTGCAGAACAAACTTTGTATCAGGATGACACTTCCTCAACATGGAGATATGGAACACTGGGTGCAATCTATGCAGCTTAGGTGGCAACTCTAGCTTATAGGCTACCTTTCCCATCCTCTCAATGATTGGATAAGGCCCCATAAATCTAGGAGATAACTTGCCCTTCTTCCCAATTCTAAGGATACCTTTCCAAGGTGAGACCTTGAGGTATACTCTGTCTCCAACTTGCAATTCTAAGGGTCTATGACGCTTATCAGCATAAGATTTCTGCCTATCCTGGGCATCTTTCAATTGTTGTTGTTTTACTTTAATTTTCTTAGTTGTTTGTTGTACTAGCTCAGGACCCAAGAGTTGGTACTCCCCTGTTTCATACCAACATAAAGGAGATCTACAACATCTTCTATATAATGCCTCATACAATGCCATATCAATACTGTGCTGATAGCTATTATTGTAAGCAAATTCTATCAATCTTAGGTATATGTCCCAACTTCCTACAAACTGAAGGACACATGCCCTAAGTAAGTCCTCCAAAGTTTGTATAGTCCTCTCAGATTTTGCATTTGTCTGATGATGAAAGGTTGTACAAAACCTTAATTGCATAACCAAAGCTTTATGGAGTCGCTCCCAAAAATGACTCGTGAACTAGGGACCTCTATCAGAAACAATAGTAGCTGGAACCCTGTGTAAACGCACTATATCATCTGTATATATCTGTGCAAGCTTCTCAGCATGTAGGTTGTTTTGACAGGAAGGAAATGTGTTGTCTTTGTCAACCTATCAACTATCACCAATATGGAATCATGATTTTTGGCTATTTTTGGCAAACCAACCACAAAGTCCATGGTTACATGATCCCATTTCCACTGTGGTATAGGAAGAGGTTGCATTGTTCCTGTGGGCTTTTGATGTTCATCTTTAACATGCTGACACACTAGACACCGCATAACAAACTTAGCAACATCCTTCTTCAAACCAGGCCACCAATACATATCTTTTAAGTTATGATACATTTTGGTGCCCCCTGGATGCATGGCATACATTGTAGAATGAGCTTCTTCCAGAACTAACTTCCTTAAGTTTTTAACATCAGGTACTACCATCCTACCATGGTAACAGACTAATTGATCATCTGAATCATGGAAGCCATCTCGCTTCTCACTACCATACTCTGATCTAATCTGTTGAATCATAGTATCATTCTGCTGTGCTTCTTTAATCTGTTGTCTCAGAGTAGATTTCACTTGCATCTCAGCTAATAGCCCGGCTAACAATGACACTTTAAGCTGTACATTGTCTTGCCTTAAGGAGATAAGCATATCTCTCTTAGAGCAAACTAAGGAGTTCAACTGTGCTTTATCTAGGGATGGTGATGATGATTTCCTACTTAGAGCATCAGCCACTACATTGGCTTTCCCTAGATGATAATCAATTGTACAATCATAGTCCTTGATTAACTCCATCCAGCGGCGTTGCCTCATGTTCAACTCATGTTGTGAAAAGATATATTTTAGATTCTTATGGTCTGTGAAAATCTGGAATGTTTCTCCATAGAGATAATGTCTCAAGATCTTCAAAGCATGGACCACAATATCTAGCTCTAGATCGTGTGTTGGATAATTCTCCTCATGTTTCTTAAGATGTCGAGAAGTAAAAGAAATCACTTGCTTATCCTACATCAACACACATCCTAGACCATTCTTAGATGCATCACAGAAGACTATGTACCCCTTTCCCTGCTCAGGTAACACTAAAATAGGTGCACTTGTTAACCTTTCCTTCAGCAACTAGAAAAATTGTTGGCACTTGTCATTCTAGACAAAAGGAACTTCCTTCCTGGTCAACTTGGTTAGGGGTAAAGCTATAGAACTGAAGTTCTTAATGACCTCCTGTAATAGCCTGCTAGTCCAAGAAAACTACGAATCTCCATCAGTGTCTTAGACTGTTCCCATTGCAGGACAGATTCTACCTTCTTAGGATCAACATGGATACCTGAGGCAGATACTACATGTCCTAGAAAAGAAACTTCTGGTAGCCAGAACTCGCATTTGTAAACTTAGCATACAACTTATGCTTCCTTAGCAAAGTTAAAGCCTGACGGAGGTGTTTCTCATGTTGTTGAGCATCTCTACTATATACCAGGATGTAATCTATGAAAACTACTATGAACTGATCAAGAAAAGGATGGAAGATTATGTTCATGAGTTCCATGAATGCAGTTGGTGCATTAGTTATTCCAAATGACATAACTATGAACTCATAGTGACTATACCTTGTCCTGAAGGCAGACTTAGGTATGTCACTTTCCTTGATACGCAACTGATGATATCCCGACCTCAGATCTATCTTAGAAAAGGTAGTTGCACCATGCAACTGATCAAACAAGTCATCAATCCTTAGCAGAGGATACTTCTTCTTTGTAGTTACTTTATTCAACTGCCTATAGTCGATGCATAACTGCATAGACTCATCTTTCTTCTTAACAAAAAGAACCGGAGCACCCCAGGGTGAAGTGCTCGGTCGGATAAAACCCTTCTCAAGCAACTCCAGTAGTTGTTTCTAGAGTTCTGCCATCTCAGAAGGTGCCATTCTATACGGTGTTTGTGCTACTGGTTGTGTGCCCAAAACTAGATTAATCTCAAAATCAATCTCTCGGGGCGGAGGTATACCTGGAAGTTCCTCAAGGAATACATCCTCAAACTCCCTAACTATCGGAACTTTAGAAAGATTAGAACTCTCCATTGTGGTGTCCACCACATGTGCCAAGAATGGAAAACATCCTTGCCTCATCAGCTTTTCAACTACCATGGCTAATGCAAGACAAGTTGGAAGAATCTTTCTATCTCCCTAAAAGATCCATGTGTCACCCTCACCAGTGAACACAACTTGCTTGGACTCACAATCCAAGACAACCTTATACTTTTCTAGGGTGTCCATCCCAAGAATTATATCAAACCCATACATCCCAAGTGGTATAAGATCCACCTGAATGTGATGTTCAAAAAAGGAAAGAATGCAGAGAGAACACACCTCCTGTAGCACTGCAGATCCCAACAAAGGGATTTCTAATAACAAACTATCTGCTCTATGACTGATAGTCATGTTGTAGTCAAAGATCACTCTTCTAGTAATAAAAGAATGTGTAGCACCTGGATCAATTAAAATAGATATGAAGCAGGATGAAGACATATCAGAATGAAACAGTTCCATCTGACCTGTCACAACCTGAGGGTTGACTACTGCTTTAGGTTTATTCATTACATATAATCTCACCGTAGTTTATTGTTAACCCTATGTTCGATTGTTAGGTGTTGACGAACCAACTTGGGATGCTTGTCCACGTCCTCTAGCGCCACTCGGAATTTGTCGCCTCTGAGAGCCTTGCTAACTCTACCTCTGAGGTTGAGTCACACTTGCTTCTCTAGCTCAAAAATCTTTCATCAAATGCCACATCTTTCCACAAATAAAACATCCCATGTTCCCTGACTGTGGCCTAGGTGGTCCTGTTATCGACACTGATGTTGAGCTGTGGGCTACCTCCGGTGGTAAACTACAGCCTCTACCCCTATTCGACGTCCATTGCGTCTGGGTATTGAAATTTGGTGGTGCATTTGGTGCAGAAAACCTCAGTTTCTTGAAACTTTTGGACCCTTGTCCTTGGAACTAAGTATACACCTTCTTGCTCTTGGTCTATCGCTTCTCATTCACAGACCTCTCAATTCATCTGACAGACTCTACAAAAGTGGCAAACCTCTCCCAGTTTTCCAAAGCAGACACGGGAGTAGTCAAATCAGCATTCAATCCCTTCTCAAAATGTTGAATTCTTTCTTCATCAGTAGCTGCCATATGCAGACAGAACCGCAAAATCTCCATGAACTTAGCCTCATACTCGCTAATGTTCATTGTTCCTTGCCTTAACCTCTCAAACTGAGAGATTTTCTCATTTAGAAATGTCTTAGGGAAATATCTACTGATGAATTCTCGTCGGAATACTTCCCATCTGATCTCAACACCTAGCCTTTTGACTTCTTCTATAGTCAACCAATGGCCAGTACTCCCTTTAAGAAGGTACACTGGATGTCTAACCTTCTCAACTTCTGGGATATTAAGGATTCTGAAGGCCTTCTCCAGCTCAGTCAGCCACATATCAGCATCTGTTGGATCAACTGCACCAGCATATTTTGTGGCTTCGACCCGACGAAGTCATTCAAAAGCCTTGTCGGCTCCCTATCCTTCATGGTGAGTTGGTGCCCTAGGTGCAGGTGATGGCATCCTATCCGCCATATGCATCATTGTTGCCATGAACTGCCCAAACAGATCATGGAAGGTTGGGTTCTCTATCATGGTTGGGTTATACTGGGGATGTTCAGGTTCTGGTTCATCCCTATTCTGGTCCCTTGCACCCCCTCCTGGTGCAGCAACACTTCTCTTAGAAGCATGTTCCTCATGTGATCCAGCCATCTTTAGTTCTTCTTCTCCTCCTATATGAATACAAGTCACTATTAGATAAACTGGAAGACACTAGAACAGACTCAACAACTTTAATCCTATGTCTCTGTAGACTCAGTGAACCTAGAGCTCTGATACCAACAATTGTGGCATCCAACTTACATAAATAGGATTTACTTAAGAGGAAGCATTTGTTAACAGTGGAATTACTGAAAATCACTAAAAATTAAAACTTTTTACAAAGAGATCCAAACACAGGAAAACTCTTATAACAAGAACCAAAGTATTGCATATACATCCTAGTTCAAAAGTACATATCTTGTACCAATCCTTCTCGAGAGTTACAAGCATCAACTGCATTGTTAAGTTGCTCACAACCATTATACAAATCTCGAGGCATCAAGCCAAAATCTCAGATCAATTTTAAACTAACTACTGATTCCTAGGACCTGAGAGTATAGAGACGACACATAGGACTCTTTATTTACAAGACAAGACAGCCAGTGTCTCCACTTGAGAATTCACTACTATCCTTGATGCTGCTGCTACTCTTCCCCTATTGTAAGGTTCCTGCCTCTTCTTCAGTGTATACCTATAAAGTTGGACCCCACGGGGGTGAGACAATTGAAAATTTCCCCAGTGAGAGATATAACTCTCCGCCAGAAACATTATTATTGCAATTAATGGTATAAAACTGAGAAGAAGAATCATAAGTATTTAACAGTAAATAATTCAATATCTCAAAAGAATAGAGCATTATTCTTTATTCAATGCACCTCACTTATATCTTGATAAAGCAGCATGTTACTTATCCAATAAGGAATATTAAGAACATATATATCATTCATCCATTTAGGACATGCTATGCAAAGCAACATCAATCATTGATTCTCATATTTCAACCTTAAGCAAATATGCTACATGGTTGATTACATTTTACAATCATACTTAAGCCCTGAGGAGATGAGGTATACCACTCATACTCCAACCGAACACTGTGAAATTGAAATTGGTACCATACATAGGTCATTAGAAGAGTTGGATTTCCATGACCTCATCTTCCTCAGTCAATGTGAGGACCAAATGAAAGACATCTTGTGTCTCTGCTAAATAGCTTTCCAGGGTATACTTAGCAACTTCGCTACTAGAGTTACAATGGCATGATGTACTCTCTTCGCAATCGAGAGATATTGTATTTATCTCACATCGATCCGACATTAATATCATCAGGAGATTAATGATACATCCATCTCGGCATTCGGGAGATTAATGATACATCCATCTCGGCATATATAATGAAGGATTGAGAGATTTAATGTTTACCTCACATCAATTCCTCCATTAGGGAATAAGGATATTCGTGCCCATAACCCCCACATACTCAAAAGTATGCCCTCTAAGAGTTTCCGTAGGAAAACCTATTTCATCATCACCAAACTACTGATGATGATGGATCTATGGCCAGGGCTCTACATGATAAGATTTCACTTGATTAATTAAGTACATTACCATATTCTTTTAGCATCAATCATGTTTTCAAACATAATTCATTATAACAATGCTACAAAGAATGAGTATTATATTTATCAAGTTTTTTTCAAGGCTTTGTAGAACATTGGGATCTCAAATCCCTTTTCTCATCAGTATATTCAAACCTCAACATCATTATTATGAAATATGGGTATTCAAACCCTCAATTCATCAAAACACTTGTTACCACTTATCAGGTAACTAATACCTTTAGGTCATCTAACCAAGGTAAACATGATATTTGCAATACAGGTATTTCACATGGCTCTTAAAGCCCATTAATATCTTGTTACCTCTCATTAAGAAACACATCATATTATGGCTCAAAAGTCCCATAAAGCAATTTCATTAATACAACATCATAGCTCATACCTGGCTATGTCCAACATCTCATGTTACCTGCATGATTAGTGCATATGATAATAGTTATATCAATCACATTTCAGCACTATGCAATGTAAGAGTAACATCACTATTTCCTCATTAGAATTAGGATTTTCCATTTCATATCAATTAGGAATACTCAACTCATTACCCAAATTAGGGTTATGGTTTATCATCATATTGCCCAAAATTAGGGTTTCATGCACTATAACCCAAGATTAGGGTTTTACATACCTTTACCCTTTATTAGGGTTAGGACTTCATATTAAGATTTCTCATCTCATTACATAGCATCACCTTGGGGTAAGAGATTCATATCACATCATTGAATTAGGGTTTTACATTACATCACCCTTGATTAGGGTTTGAGTTCATCAATCAACTCAATTAGGCTTTTATGATCTCTTTATTAAGGATCATACCCTAATTATACATCCCACTCATTATGAATGTATTGGGCATGATTATTATACATGTATGAATATCTTTCTCTCATCCTCTTCTAGGATGTCCACTACTCAATTCTTGATTAAATTGAGTCCACTCTTTATTCAAATTCATGCATTTAGGGTTAGCATGATATATTGAATTATTGCATTATTAAGCATCAATGATTAATCCCACTAGGGGTATCAATCATCTAAATACATTAGATGTTCAAATGGTTTGGTCAATTGAACTTTCAGTTACATGAGGTATCCAATTGAATTGACGAATTGAACCTTCAAATCACATTAGGTATCCAGTTGGATTGATCAATTGAACCTCAAATCACATTAGGTATCCAATTGGATTGACCAATTGAACCTCAAATGGTTTTGATTACTTAGACACCAAATGGTCTTAGTCTCTCAGAACTCAAATGTTTTGACACCGTTTAGGCAAATTTCCCTTGAAACTGTTTAGGCAAGAAATGTGTTGAAACCGAATGGACTTGGGTCTCCAAACGGTTTGAGACCATTTGGACCCAAACGGTCATGAGACCTTTTGGACCAAACCCTCTCAAAATCGAATGGACCAAAAAGGTCTTTCAACACTTAAATAATTCAAGGTTTCAATCAATGAACCGACTATCAATTGAATCCTTGATTCATTCATCAATTGAACCATTGAATCACCCTTTAATTGGACCATCAATTAGGGTTTTGAACCCAATTGAACTAAGATTTATAATCAAGAAACCATCACTTAGGGTTTTGAAATCGAGGAACCTTCAATGATTAACATTGTGAAACCGATTCAATTAAAATCAATGAATCATCATCAAATTATGATATGACCTGACCTCAAATGGTCTTGAGGTCGTTTGGATGACCTACAAATACTCTTGAGACCATTTGCCCCATCCATCATTGAAAATTTGTGAAGTTCAATTAGGGTTTAGATCGTTAGATTGATCACCAATTGAACTATTGATTGCATTTTAATTGGCTATCTCTAGGCCTTCAATTACTCAACCATACTCAACCCTAGACCTCCAAACGGTATTGAGAGCATTTGGGTGATATCTTAATGGTCTTGAGACCGTTTAGGTTAATCAACCCAAAATTTTAAATCAACCAATTGAAATTCCAGCACTTAACCCGATTAGGGTTTGATAATCGATTAACCTTCAACTAATGAACCCTTTGGAATCAACCAATTAAATTTAATGGGTCATCAACCATCAACACTAGCATCAAAACTCCAAGTGGTCAACCCTTCCAAACAGTTTGAAACCGTATGGCTTCTAACCGTTTGATGAAATCGTTTGATTTCAAACGGTTTTGTTGAAACCAAATGAACAACGTGTTGAAACCGATTGAATAGCCAATTTTTGGGAAAAGTGTCCAAGATGATGTAATCATCATCTACCTTCGTCCATGTAATTCCTAGTACTTCTGATTTCATGGAATTACCCATTTCAACACGCAATAAATCAAGAAGAAGAAGGAATCGACATAATTGCAACATTGATGGTTGAATAATAATGTAAATGGGTTCAAGTTATATAACCCACCTCCAATTGCACTTAAAAGCTTCAAGATCATGTCAACAATGGTGGAAGAAGCTTTTGCAACTCTCCCAAGGCTCGTCCTCAAGCTTTGGAGTGAAAAGATTGGCTAGAGTTGAAGATTGAGTGAAGAAAAGAAGAAATCAAGCATTGATTTGTGATTTCCACCATGAAATCAATGTGAAAGAAGGTCAATAAGCTTACCAATAGGTTGGGGGTCCTCTTCCTATTTCTCCTAAGCTCCCTTGGTCGTTTTTCAAGCAAGAAGTGAAAGTGGCTTCGAAATTACCCTTTCACTCATGGATAAAGGAGCATATATATGAATTTTATTGAAAATTCATTTAAGAGAGAGAAAGTAGAGGTTATCTCCTCCATTCCCTTTCCACTTGCCCCCTTCCCTTCCTTAGTTATGAGGCTATCTTTCTTGCCTATTATTCCTCTCAATTATCCATGATTTAAAGAAAAGCAAATTAAGCACCTTAACCCTTATAATAATAATATCCATAAGTTAGTGGATATTTCTTTTTATTTTCTTAATGTGAGTGGGTTCTCCACTCACGTAGATATTTCCTTTGCCTTTGCAAGGAAAAAGGACTTCCATATATGTGTATTTAAACCTCTACAATTTTGGTTGAAGGGAAAACCATTTAATATAATTATATTTGCATTAAATTGAATCAGGGTTTCAATTATGCTTAAATCTTGATTATTTTAATATCAAGATTCTCTCATCTTCAAAATCGCTCAAATGAGATTCCCCTCTCATTTTCTTTCCTCTACAAGATTCCAAGAATTATTAGGGAACTTATTGAAGTGAAAATGTGCATATTGAACCCTAGGTTTTGGGTAAATTGCACATTACCCCAAAACTAGGTTTTTAATGTACAAACATTGTTTAATCAGCTCTTTCTTGGTACCCAGGCTTTCACTAGCCATATCTCTGCATCATCTTCATTCTCATGATTCTTCAACACATGAGGAACATATTATCATGTAACATTTGCAAATTAACCCCTCAACTTGGGTAAATTGCACTTTAGTCCACAATAATCAAAACATTGTTTTCAACATGGTTCAAAAAGGACTAAAATTGAAATATAAGTTCCTCCTGAGCCTTAATTACTTTTCAAGAGATAAGAGCAATAATCTAATTAACTTTATTAAGAAAAACACCTAGGGTTAAAGTATAACACATGTCAAGGATGTTACAAATGGGATGAAGCTACCATGAAGAAAGCCACCTTGAATGCAAGAGCAATCAACATCCTCTATGCCACCATGAACCCCACTAAGTTCAACCAGATTTCTTCTTGTGATATAGCCTATGAGGTATGGAGAAAGCTATGCATCACTTATGAGGGGACTCAACAAGTGAAATAAAACAAAGTCTACATACTCAAAGGGTTGCTTGAGAACTTCAAGATGGGAAAGGAGGAGAAAATAGCCAACATGTACTCAAGGCTCAACATCATTGTAAATGGTCTTGTTGTTCTAGGAAATCCTATGAGTAGAGGAGACATCAACTCAAAGATCCTTAGAACTCTCCCCAATAGATGGGAACCCAAGGTGAATTCCATTAAAGAAGTAAGGTCTCTTGATGATATCCCCATGGAAGAGCTCATTAGAAATCTACAAGCCCATGAAGTCACACTTGATAAAAGAGAAGAAGTTGAAAGACAAGAGGAGAAAGAGCAAAAGAGAATGAAGAAGGCTGAAATCAAGGCTCAAATTGAAGCTATTATGGGACAAGACTCTCCATCCTCTCATGTTGAAGAAGATTCCATATACTCCAAGGGTAGATTCTACAAAGGCAAGAATTCCTCCTCCATCTGGTGCCTCAAGTGTGGAAAGAAAGGTCACTTCAAGATAGATTGTCTACAAGGCAAGAAGACCCGTCATTACAAGGAAAGAGGAGAAGTACAAAAATAAGGAGAAATGGCTCAAGAGCTCAAGTGACTCCTCCAACTCAAGCTCAAGTAAAGAATCAAGTGGAGGATAATATCAAGCTCTAGTGATGAAGGAGAATGCCATTTTTCTCTTATGGCATCAAAAAGTGAAGACTCAAATGAGGTAAATCTAAACCCTTTAGATAAAGAACCTTTAATTGCTATCATTAATGCTACCCATGCCTCTCGTAAGTCTTCTAAAAGAAAAAGAATATTGCTAGAATTATTGATAATATGCATGTAGAATTAGATTATCATGAACATGCTAATTCTTTCTTTCTTGATGATAAAAAATGCTTGTGTTAGCCAAGTAGACTCTCTTAAACTTGAAAATGCTAGTTTGATTAACAAGATTAAATTACTAGAAGCTCAACCTCTTATGCCTAGTTCTAATGAAAAGCATACCTTAGTTGTTGATTTTATCATGCATGATATTGATGTTATTAAATCTAAAAACAAGGACAAAGATTTTGTTTTGCAAAGATTAGAATCTGAAAATGGTGTTTATCTTTCTAAGATTGCTTTGCTTAAAATTAAAATGTTTCCTTGCTTGCCAAAATCATTATTCTTGAATCTTGTTCTAGTTATACTAGTAGAAAAAATAATGTTGTTTCTCTTAATATTGATAGAGATTCTTATTTCACTAAAGCTCTTTTCTTAGAAAATGATCTTTTGCAAGCTAGAGATAATATCAATCATTTGTATTCTACTATTTCTTCTCTTATGCACGATAATCATAATTTATGATCTTCTTTGCAAAGATTCTTAGTTGGTGAGAAGAATCTTAATGATATCCTACACCATACTACTAAACAAATTAGTAAACATGGTTTGGGGTATGATGGTAGCCAAAGGAACAACAAAGGTAAAGGGCATCCAATCTTTCATGGAGAATCCTCTAGTTCCAAGTCTAAGGGCACATGCAACTATTGCAATGAAATTGATCATTATTCCACTTATTATCCTTTTAGGAAAGCACCCTAGAGCAATAGGACTTGGGTTGATAAGCTAACCCCTTCAGACCTAAAAACATGATTGGGGACCATTTCATCTTTCTTCTTGTAGGTATCTTGCTAATGGGTTGACATGAGGTATGGATTTGCAAATTGACTTCTCAACCCACTTGAAATATGAAAGGTGAGATGTGTATGAGGTGAAAACAAGTGAAAAAATAACGGTAGGCACAGAGGTAATGTTATTCTTGCTCATATTTGATCATAATGTGTTTTTGGCAAGTTAGTGTGTATTATACATGTGGTTTTTGAGTCAAAAGTGGTATTTTGTGTTTCTCTTCACACTCTTTCTCAAAAACTATTTCTAATGCCTTCATAGTGCATTACTAACTTGCTTACACATGTTTGGATATGGCCAATATTTTTATCATGCCTCTAAATATGTTTTTATGAAATATATGTGCTTTTTGACAATAGCTTTTTTAGTCGAGTATGTCCTGATAGAAACTTGTCCGATAGGCACCAATGGATGTTTCCAACAGCTATCATCAATCAAGTTGTCAATATACAGAACTCGACTAACAACACTATGCACAGAATATACAATTGGTTTTTTGGATGAGAATTTCCCTCTCAACTAGATTTTCTCAACCAATGGCCTTATTCTTTGGCATTCCCTTGGTACCTCTATATTCATATTGCCATGTCCTAAATTGCCTATCTTACTTATAACTCTATCTCTCAAATTGCTATTGTTTGGTATTCCACGTGGTATCCCTATATCTTGTAATTACTTGTTTTGAGTTGTTTTGTAGGTTTTGATGATGATCTCTTTGGATCTCTTGGTTGTGTTTTAAACTACTTCCACTGTTCTCTAACTTGCTACATCTATCTAGTCGTATATCATGTTTTCATACAACCTTGAAGTTCTTAATGGTAATCATATTTTGGTAATGATGCTTATTTGATAGTGAGTTATATACTTTCTTGCTTCTAAAACTACACATATCTTTGTTTGGATATATCTCTATATTTGATCATAGCTTGCTGTATCTTGTCTAAAATTGCTATGATCTAAATCCTACTAGTAGTGCTAACTTGTGATATCATCTACTAGTAGTTCATATACATGTAGTTATAGCCTTGTTTATCATTGGTATCTTTTCTCATTTAGTGGTATTCAACTATATGATATACTTGTATCTTGTTTCTTGCTCAAGCTTGTTCTTTGAATTGTATATCTACTATCTTGAGCTACTTACATAACATTGTGATCCAGGACATATAGAGCTACATTGTATGTAGAAATAAGAGTATCTTTGAATTCAATGTAGATTTTTCTCTAGTGTCGGATTTTGATGCAAGACTATTATTTTTCATGTAGAAATGGTCTTCTGAGCAAAGCTCGTGGCTATGCCATGAGCCCTGACGCTTTTGGGAAAAATTATGTCATCTTGAGGGACAAAATTGTGATTTATATTTTTCTGCATCACTTTATCTTGCATTTTGGGTTGTTGAAGTGCCTACTTTAACTTGCTTTTCTTTCTATTCTTGGACAAACCCCTAGTTGTGCTCTTCTACTCTCCTTTTATACCTTAACTTTTGTTATCTCCTTTCTTTCAATAAGTGATGTTTCCTATTTCTTCATACCCCCACTTTTTGAAATGACAAAGGGGGAGAAAGCTATGTCTTTTTTTGATAAAAGAGGTAGAAGGCTTGTCTTACATGAAGAGGAGAAGCATGCCCATGTAAAGGGGAGAAGGTATAAGGGAGAAGACATATATGTGTAGAACATATATGAGTAGAAGACATAATATTCTATAAATGTTATGAAAGCTAACCATGCAGGAGAAATAGCATCAATTGAGGGAAAGTATGAGAACTTCACTAGCCTCAATTGAGTGGGAGCATATGAACTCAACTCTATTGAAACCCCTAGGTTTCTCAAAAGGTATGACTGAACTTAAATGTTTTCAATGCATTTATGGAATGGTTTGTCATCTTCAAAAGGGGGAGAATGTTGACTCAAGGTTTAAATTGACTAAACCCTTGTTTTGATGATGACGAAACCATTCCACTTATTTGTGTCTAATGCTTCTACTTGAGTGAATTCAGATCAGGTATAGACACACTCTAAATGCCCTAACTTACACATCTCAACTTGGATAAAAGACAAGTCAAAGTCAATACAAGTGCACATTTTTGGAATATGATGTAAATCCATTAGAATCATGTTGTAAATAACTTGTAATGGTTGTATGACTTGTAATTAAGCTTCAAAAAAATCAGGAGCACTTAGATCGAATATTTAACCACCCAAAAGCCATAATCTGAAATTCACATCAGGTTGTTCATCGGTCGAGTTGCAAACTCAACCGATCATGATTGGGTCTTGAAAATGAATTTTGATCGGTTGAGTTTCCATTCACATAACTCGGCTGATCCCTCTACAAACCAAAACTAATTTATCTAAATCAATCGAGTTACCCCAAGACAAACTCGATCGATCGCTTAAATTGGTCTTGTCATAGAGTGGGATCGGTCGAGTTACCTTTATAAAAACTCGACTGATAGCACTATTTGGAAAAGTGTAGAAAAGTATTTCTAGCCATTATGGAGTTGCAACAATTAAATATATCCATTGCAAGCCACAAAATAACTAATTATCATTCTTAAGTGTTCCTAAAGGCTTCTAGGCATCCCCAACTATAAATAGGACCCTTTGGGCTTCATTCCAAGGTTGAGCATTCAAGCCAAGCACTATGAAGGTCCCTATTCTATAGTTGAGTGATCCTACAACCTCCTCTCTCTCTCTCTAAGCTTAATCACTTGCTACATACATTAGAGTGAGTAGGATATTTGTAAGAGAGCTCATCCTATATGTATACCTTGTGAGGCTCTCACTTCCACCACTTCCCCATCTCTCATTTCAACTATGAAGATGAAGGTTCTCTCTCTTGGCTAAGAGAGGTGAAGAAGTACAAGGGAAGAGTCCCTTAGTGAAGATCAAGGCTGAAAACTTAGAGCAAGAGTGGTTATGACCTTAGTGAAGGCAGAAGACTCCTTGCTCAAGTAGGTAAGTCCTTGGTGGAAGCTTCTCCGAGTGAAGGTGAAGTCAAAGGCTAAAGATCCAAGAAGAGTGGGTAATTCGTAGAAGGCTGAAGACTTGTGCAAGAGTGGGTAAGTCCTTGGAGAAGGCTGAAGACTCATTGCAAAGTGGGTAAGTCCTTTGTAAGGTTGAAGACTCTTTGTATTAGATAGGTAAGTCCTTTGATTGGTCATGTATTGTAAGTCTTATGAATGAATATAAGACTGAAATGGTTAAGAAATCCTAGAGGTTGACCTCTCTAGGTAGTAGACTGACATACTCCTAGTTTGGAGTGTGGAACCACTCTACATATCTTGTCACTTGATGCTTGTTCAAACTCTCTCTCCCTTGATATGTATTTTTTAGTTGCACTCAAATTTCCTATTTTGAAACATTATCTTGTGATATAATTTTAAAGGTCTAATGAATTTTGTTTAAGTGCATTCAGCTCTATTCATCCCCCTCTAGAGCATCCAATCACCCATCTTGGATCCAACACTAAACATACATATCAAGGATGAGAGAGATTGAATAAGATAAAGAACAAGCTATATATATTGGTTCCAAACTCCAAAATAGGAGAGTGTACATCCACTACCTAGAGAGGTCAACCTCTAGGCTTTTTTAACCATGTCTCACTCCTTATATTCCATTATAAGAGTTACAACATATGACCTTCCTTTTCTAAGACAATGATACCTCACCTTCCCTTTGAGGAGAAGGGAGCCAACAACCTACCAAAGGACTTACCTATCTATGACCAAGAGTCTTCTACCTCACCAAGGACTTAACTACTCTTGCAACGAGTCTTCTGTCTTCACTAAGGACTTACCCACTCTTGCAACAAGTCTTCCTCCTTAAGGAATTACCCACTCTTGACTTGGACCTTCAACCTTTGACTTCACCTTCACCATGGAGAAGCTTTCACCAAGGGACTCCTTCCCTTTTTCTTCTTCACCTCTCTTAGGTAAGAGATAGAACCTTCATCTTCATAGTGTAAAGAGAGATTGGGAGGTGGACGAAGTAAGATCCTCACAAGATATACATGTAGGACTAGATCTCTTACAAATCTCCTACTCACTCTAATGGGTGTAGCAAGTGATTAATCTTTAGAGTGGAAGGAGGATCTTGGAGGCACTCAACTATAATTTAGGGACATTTGAAGTGCTTGGCTAACCATGGGATGAAGCCTTAGGGGTCCTATTTATAGTTTAGGATGCCTCCTAGACTTTAGAAACACTTAGGGATGAGTTCTATCCGCTTTAGGTGTTGCAACATATATTTTTTTGAGTTTTGCAACACTCTGACAGTTAGAAATAATTTTCTACACTTTTTCGTACAGTGTTGTTGGTTGAGTTTCAATAAAGGTAACTCGACCAATGACATTATGTGACAAAATATTTTTGATTGGTCGGTTGAGTTTATCCTTGATGAAAATTGACTGATAACTAAGAATGTTTCTCAAGTGCACAGTGTCAGTCGAGTTTATCATGGAGGAAAATCATCTGACCCTAGCAGTTTCCTTGACCCATCCTAGGCATCGGTCGAGTTTCTGAAATGGAAAATCAGCCAAAAAAAGTGCATGTGATGTATTTGGAAATTGCCTAAAAAGTGTTTAAACATTCATTTGAAGTGCTTCTTACATTTTTCCCAGTTTAATTACACGTCATACAATCATTACATGTGAATAAAAAAATGTGTCCTAAGTGATTTAGGGCCTTTTCCACAGAAGTGCACTTGCATTGATTTTGAGCCTTTTTCCAAAATAGAATGCACAAGTTTTGACAATTCGGTTGTGTCTCTCTAATCTAAAATCAGACAAGTAGAAACATTAGACACAAATAAATGGAATGTTTTATTCATCATCAAAACAAGGGATTAGTCAATTTATACCTTGAGTCAACATTCTCTCACTTTTTTAAGATGTCAAACCATTCTATAAATGTATTGAAAGCATTTAATTGAAACCATACCTTTGAAGAAACCTAGGGGTTCCAATGAATTAATTACATATGCTCCCCATCAATTTATGATAATTGAGTTCATATACTCCCCCTATTTATGTTATTTCTCCTTCAAGATCAGCTTTCATAACATTTATAGAAACTATGTCTTGTACTCATATATGTCTCCTCATATATGCCTTCTCCCCTTTACACAAGACATGGCCTTCTCCCCCTTTGTCATTTCAAAAAGTGCGGGGTTGAATAGGTGAAACTAAACTTGTTAGAAAAAGGGAGAGTAAAAGAGCAAAACATAAGGGCTTGTCCAAGAAATGCATGTAAGGAAAATCAAAAGATGCATTTGAACAACCCTAGATGTAGTTATAGTCATGATCAAGGAAAGATAAAGTGCTATACAAAAACAATAAAATGCAAATTTGATCCTCGAGATGACGGAATTCATCCAAAAAATGTCATGGCTCATGACTTCACCATGTGTCCTTCTAAGAAGGTCGTTTATGCATAAAAAACACTAGCCTTGCACCAAAATCTAACACTGATGTAGAAAATTCAAAATCTTCATATAATGTAGCTATATATGTCATGCATCTCAAGGCTATGCAAGCAACTCATGATAGTAGATATGCAAGTTAAAAAGCATGTACAAAACAAGATACGAGTGTAGCACATGCTGAATACCAATTGATGAACAAAACTAGAACTACATGTAGGTATACTACTAGTAGATGATATCACAAGTTAGGACTACTAGTAGGATCTAGGTCATATAAAAAGATACACAAGTTAAATCATGACTATGAGTAGATGAAGAGAAATATCCATACAAAGGAATAAGCAAGTCAAGAAGCATGAATGGATATTACTCACTAGCAAATATCCATTATTACCAAAACATAATTATCACTAGTAAACTATAGGTTGCAACAAACAAGATATTCAACTTGATAGATGTATCAAGTTTGAGAAGAATGAAAGCATATTGATCAAAACCATAGTTACAAAGAGATTATCATCAAAACATGCATAACAACTCAAGACAAGTAATTACAAGATGTAGAGATACCAAAAGCAATTAAGAAAGATAGAGTTGTATGCAAGATAGGCAATTTTAAATATGGCAGTATGCATATAATAAAAAGGCACCAAGGGAAGTCCCAAAATAATATGGCTATTGGTTGAGAAAATCTAGTTGAGAGGGAAATTCTCATCCAATAAGCCATATGTTTATTCAATGCATATTGTTGTCGATGGAGTTTCTGGGTTGAGCTTCTTAGTCGACAACCACTGATGGCAAGACCCCATTGGTCCTTGTCGATCGAGTTTCTAGAAGCCAAACTCGACTGACAACAACTATTATCTAAAAACATACACTTTTTAGGAAAAACATATCTAGAGGCATGATAAAATTATAAACAATATTCAAACATGTGTAAGAAAGTTAGTAATGCACTATGAAAGCAACATATGAAATTTTTGAGAAAGTGATGAGAATCACAATATACCAAATTTAGCTCAAAAATCATATGTAAAGTGCATACAAACTTGGCAAAACAAGCAATATTTAGATATGGAGCAAGAATACCATTACCTCTATTCTTACCATTTCTTTTCCACTTGTTGCCAACCCATACACATCTCACCTCCCTTCTTTTATGTGGATTGAGATAGAAATTTGCAAATCAAAAGCTCATGTCATTCCATTAGCAAGTTACCTACAAGAAGAAGGATGAAATGGTCCTCAACCACATTTTTGGGTCTGGAGAGGGTTAGATTAGCCACCCAAGTCCTATTACTCTAGGGTGTCTTTCCTAAAAGGGAAATGTGTTGAAAATTACCAATTTCATTGCAATGATTACAAGTGCCCTTAGTCTTGGAACTAGAGGTTTCTCCATTGTATACTGCAGGTCATTTTCCCTTGTTGTTACTTTGTCTACAATCAAGTTCAATACCATATCTACCCATTTGTTTTATAGTATCATCAAATATTTGATTAAGATTCTTTTTATCATCTAAGAATATTTGCAAAGAAGATCTCAAATAATGATTATCATGTATAACAGAGGTAATAGTAGAAGATAATTGATTAGTGCTATCTCTATCATTCAAAAGATCAGTTTCAAAGCAAAGAGCTTTAGTCATATAAGAATCTTTTGCAATATGAAGAGAAGCAATATCATTCTCTTTACAAGTACAACTAGAAAAAGATTCAAAAACATTGATTTTAGCAAGCAAGGAAGCATTTTCTTTTTCAAGTAAAGCAAACTTAGAAAGATAAACACTATTTTGAGATTATATTCCTTGAAAAACAAAGTCTTTGTCCTCTTTTTTAGTTCTAATAATATTAATATCATGCATGATAGAATCAACAAGATTAACATGCTCTACATTAGAACTAGGCATAAAAGGTTGAGATTCAAGAAATCTATTCTTATCAAGCAAGTTAGCATTCACAAGCTTAAGATCATGTACTTGTCTAAGGTAAGAATTATTCTCTATCTCAACACTATTGAATTTCAATTCAAGTTCCAGATAATACTTTTGTAGATTTCTTACATCATCTTGCAAGCAAATATTAACATGTTAAAGCTCATCTTTTTCTACAAGCAAGTTATCAACAATATTAGCAAGCCTTTTCTTTTTGTTTTTAGTAGACTCAAGAGATGCTCAAGTAGTGTGAATAATGGAAATTTAAGATTCTTTATCTAAAGAGTTTGGATTTACCTCATTTGAATCTTCATTTGAACTTTTCATGAGAGCAAAATGGATTTCTCCAACTTCACTAGAGCTTGAGTTAGATTCTCCACTAGATTCTTTACTTGAGCTTGAGTTGGAGGATCCACTACAGCTTTTGTGTCATTTCTCCTTCTTCTTGTGCTTCTCTTCCCTTCTCTTGTGATGATGGGTCTTTTTGCTTGTGGTAAATCATCCTTTAAGTGACCCTTCTTTCCACATTTGAAACATGGGGTGGAGTAAGAAACTTGCCTTTGTAGAATTTACCTTTGGATTAGATGGCATCTTGTTCAACTTGAGAGGATTTGTGGCTTGAGAAGCATGGAAAGAAATCAATGTTTCCTTGTTCTTTTAATTCCTTTCTTCAAGATCTTCCTCTTCTTGCTTATCAAGTCTCACTTTAACAGCTTGAAGATTTCCTATTAGCTCCTCAATAGGAAGTCTGGCAAGTGACTTTGCTTCTTCAATGGAGGTTTCCTTTACTTGCCACCTTTTTGGAAGAGATATAAGAATCTTTGAGTTGATCTGTCCTTGAGACATGGGATGGCCTAGTATAGCAAGACCACTTTAAATGGTGTTGAGCCTTGAGTACATTTCCTCCACCCTTTCCTATTTCCCATCTTGAAGTTTTCAAGGAGGCCTTTGAGCATACAGACTTTACTTTCCTTCACTTTCTTTGTCCCTTTATAAGTGACACATAGATTTCACTATATGTCATAAGTTGTTTCACATGAAGAAACCTGATTGAAATCGGTGGGAGAAATGGGGGCTTATAGGATATTGATGTCTCTTGCATTCAAGGTTGCTTTCTTCAAAGTAGCCTCATCCCATTCTTCTACCTTTGTCTTCAGTATATTGTATGGAAGATCCACCATTATACATAGCTCAAGACTTGATCCTTGGATATAGAATTAGATTCTTCTCTTCCAATAGAGGAAGTTTCTCCCATAAAATATTGGAATATTGATGATGTATCTCCCACCTTAATAATCTCCCATATTCTCCTACTTGTAGAAGTATTGCTTGGAGAAGATCTGCTCTGATACCAATTGTTGAATCTATGAGGGGATCTAGAGGGGGTTAGTAGAGCTAAAAGCACTTAAACAAAATTCATTAGACCTTCAAGTTATATGATAAGGTTATATGAACTTTGAGTGCAACTAAACATACACAGGAAGGATGAGAAACACTGAATAAGATAAAGAACAAGCTATGTATAGTGCTTCCAAACTCCAAGCTAGGAAAGTGTATATCCACTAACAAGAAATGTCAACCTCTAGGATTTTTTAACCATGTCTCGCTCCATATTTTTTATTATAAGAGTTACAACATATTACGTTCCTTTTCTGAGACAAGGATACCCAGCCTTCCCTTTGAGGAGAAGGGAGCCAAAAACCTATCAAAGGACTTACCTATCCATAACCAAGAGTTTTCTACCTCACCAAGTACTTACCTACTCTTGCAATGAGTCTTCCACCCTCACCAAGGATTTACCCACTCTTGCAACAAGTTTTCCACCTTGAGGAATTACCCACCATTGACTTGGATCTTCCGCCTTTGACTTCACCTTCACCAAGGAGAAGCTTTCACCAAGGGACTCCTTCCCTTCTTCTTCTTCACCTCTCTTAGATAAGAGAGAGAACATTCATATTCATGGTATAAAGAGAGATTGGGAGGTGGATGAAGTGTGAGCCTTATAAGATATACATGTAGGATTAGCTCTCTTACAAATATCCTACTCACTTTAATGGATGTAGCAAGTGATTAAGCTTGAGAGTGGAAGGAGGCTCTTGGATGCACTCAACTACAACATAGGGACATTCATAATGCTTGGACAACCATGGGATGAAACTCAAGGTGTCCTATTTATGGTTGAGGATGCCTCCTAGACTTTAAAAACACTTAGGGACAAATTATAGATGTTTGGGGTGTTGCAACAAATATATTTTTGAGTTTTGCAACATTGCAACGGTTAGAAACACTTTTCTGTACTTTTCCATACAGTTTTGTTGGTCGAGTTTCAATAAAGGTAACTTGACCGATGACGCTATACGGCAAAACATTTTTGAGTTATCGGATGAGTTTATCCTTGAAGAAACTCGAGTGATAACTAAGAATGTTTCTCAAGTGTAGGGTGTCAGTCGAGTTTATCCTAGTGGAAACTCAGCCAACCCTGACAGTTTTCAATACCCATCCTAGGCGTCAGTCGAGTTTCTCAAATGGAAACATGGATGACAAAAGTATCAGTATTGTATTTTGGAAATTGCCTAAAAAGTGTTTAAACATTCATTTAAAGTGCTTCTTACATTTTTTCCAACTTAATTACAAGTCATACAATCATTACAAGTAATTACAAAAATTGTCCTAAGTGATTTAGGGCCTTTTCCACAAAATTTTACTTGTATTGATTTTGACTTTCTTTTCTCCAAAAAAATGCACAAGTTTTGGCGTTTTGAGTGTATCTATCTTATCTGAAATCACTCAAGTAGAAGCATTAGACACAAATAAGTGGAATCTTGTAGTCATCATCAAAATAAGAGATTAGCAAATTTAGACCTTGAGTCAACAATTAAAACTAGTGGAAACCTACATCTTGTAAAGGTAGTTGAACCATCGGTTTCAAGGCTAGGAGTACCATCGGTTGATAAAACCAAGTAAAATATCGTTTGATCAACTAGTTGAACCATCATTTCTTGAACATAGGCAAACCATCTGTTGTTAATACTTGGTGAAGTCATGACTTGTACCACAAGAGAAAATCATCATTTTTTAGGGTTAAATAAGCCATTGATTCATCCACTTGATGAGGGTGTCAACTTAGGTATCAATCATGACCATTGATTGTTAACCTAAGTAGAAACCTAGCTTTACTTACTAGAAAGACCATCATTTCTTATACTAATGAGACCATCGGTTTTCAAACCAAGGGAAAACCATTGACTTGCTCACTAGTGAAACCATCAATTCTTGAGTGAGGCATAATCATCAAACCTAAAGCACAAGTAAAACCATCAAAACATCTAAGGACACACCATAGATTCTCATAAGAGTTCAAATAATCATTTCATATATTCAAGTACAAATCAGTCCTTTACTCATATATTCAAATACAGATCAGTCACACTAATGAAAAACAATAATTTCATATATTCAAGGGATTCATCACTTCATGAACTTGCAACACCAAGCTAGTTTAGTTCAAGAAAAACATGCACAAGATCTAGAAGTAATTTATCAACACAAACACTACTTCTAATGCTCAAACATTACACAAAGGATCTTATTTCTACTTCTTACCACATTTTTAGGGTAAGTTCTTCATATAGCAAGTTATGAGTAAGCAAGAAATGGGATGAAACTTATATAATGCGCCTAGAGGAAGGTGATGAAGGTACAAAAAGCAAGGTATCTTGAAGAGGGAGAAGAAAAACCCTAGCTTGAGCACTCCAAACGTCCAAGATAGCTCCCTTCCTCAAGAACAAGGAAAACCTAGGGCAAAGGATAAGAAAGAAGGTGTCCTTCATCCATTTTCTCAAGGTCCATCGAGAATACTATGGATTTGTCCAAGAAGTGAGAGAGAATAAGGAGGGAAGTAAGGAAATCAAAGATAAGGATGGTGATCTTACTTTCTTAGGCCAAGGAACAAGGTTAGGAGCTCCAGACATTCCTATAGAGAGTAGATCCAAACCCTAGAGCACATGCATCCAAGATCGACCAAGCTTCCTCCTCTAAATCTCTTATATTTCCTCCAAGCATGAAGTTTGACCCTCACAAATAACAAGAAGGATATGGAGGTGTGTAAAGAGTTCATTCGGGTGAGAGGAGAGGGGTATATAAAGCATAGGGATAGAGAGAAAGGTACATTGAGGTGTCAAGACATGCATGCCAAGTGTCAAAGATCGAAACCTCCCATCCATGAGAACAGACCTACTATCGGTTCTTGATGCTAGGGGGACCATTGGTTGTCAACCCTAGGAGCACCATTGAGTTCCAACACTAGATGGGCCATCAGATCTTGCCCTAACTTAGCCATAAAAGCAAACCCTAGAACCTCCATTGGTTGTTGCATTCCACATGAAAAACCATCAACCTCAGTGCCTCTAAATGAAACCATAAAATATTAATCACCATATGGTGACCATTAGATCTCACACTTTCAAGAGAAATCATCAAATCACAAGCATACAAAAGGAAAACCATCAAGTTAGGGCACTTAGGTGAGAAAACCTAGTTCTCAAATCTAAGACACCACATCAGATGGTGCATCTAGATGCCCAAAGATGCAATTATATAAAATATGCTATGAAAACATATCAAGCACAACATACATGTAAATAATACAAGTAAAACCCTAGATATGGTAAAATTGAATAAAAGCCCTTATAAGAACATATATTATAAATCTTATTCAAACAATGTCCAAACTGGACCAAACTTTAAACTTAGCATTATCACATGATATCAAAGCACATGTCAAGGTTTGATTAAGGTTGTAAGAACCCAATTAAGTTAAGTAAGCATGTTCAATCCTTAAGCCATATTAGGGTTCTTACAACCATAAACCCCTAGGATTTCTCTCCCAAAATCCAAGGCAAACAAGGACGGTTGCTTCCTATGCATCTCATCCTTTAACTCCCACATGGTCTCTTCTATGACACAGTGATTTCACAACACCTTTACTAAGGTTAGGTCCTTCTCCCTCAACTTCTATACATGTTTTCTAAAATCAACACATAATCCTTCATACATAAACATCCTCGATGATGAAATATAGAAACTATTTTGAAACATGTGCAACTATGGTAGTAACTCCAACTTGGAATTCTAGTGGCTTACCATGGTTATAACAGCATATGATTTATACCTATCTCGAGTAGCTTTCAACTGTTGTTGATACACTATACCCTTCACTATAGTCTTGTTATTCTAACATACCATCCACTACTTGATACTTGCCTACTTCATATCTAACAAGGAGTGTCCTTCATCTCCTACCATATACAACTTTATTCATTGTCATGTCTATGTGTCTCTAATGGTTGATTTTTGTATACAAACTCGATCATTCTCAAGTGGACATCCTTTAATTATATATAATTTAGGACATTTGTTCTCAAATATTCTTCAATCATATAAATGATCCTCTCTGATTGACCAACTATCTAAAAGGTTGTACCAGTCTTCAACTACATCCCTATAGGCTTCTGATGTCTCTCCTTGACTTGTTGACAACTGTATACTTGGTCACAAATTCTACCACATCATGTTTTAGACCTAGTTAGCATTATACATCCTTCAGATTGTGGTACACCCGTGCAATACTGGATACATGGCATGCATTAGGGAATGAGCCTCCTTAGATACTATCTTATTAAAGCTATCATCATCTGGAACCATTGTCTAGTTGTAGAAATACACATTGTCCCATCATCTAACTCATGGAAGCCATCATGCTCCTTGCTGCCTAGCTCTGACCTAATATCCTACATCATGGTATCATCTATATGTATTCTCTTATTTGTTGTAATAGCATTGGATTGCCTTGTAGTTGTGTCAAAAATCCTACCAGCAAAGATACTTCCAATTGTAAACCCTCCTACTGACACAACATTAGCATGTTCAATCAGCGACACGTCAAAGAGCATAACTATGCTTTATCTACAAATGCTGAAAAAGATGACTTCTTGTTTAGTGCATCAGCTTCCACATCCCCCTTTTCTGGATGATCTTCTATCATGCCATCATAGTCCTAAATTAGCTCCATCCACTATCTTTTCTCTCATGTTTAGCTCTTACTTTGAACAATGTCTTCCACCCTTCAAGGTTAAAACTATAGCGACTAACTCCAGGTCATGGGTTGAATAGTCCTCCTTGTCCCTCTTAAGTTTTCACTAAGCAAAAGAACTCATATTCATGTCCTGCATTAGCAAGCATCCCAAGCCATTCTTTGAAGTATCACTAGAAATTATGTAACCTTTTCCTTGCCTTGGCAATGCTAACATTGAAACACTTGTCAACTTCTCCTTTAGCAACTGAAAAGAATGCTAACACCTGTCATCCCAAACAAAAAGGAGAATCCTTCCTATTTAACTTGGTTAAGGGTTGAGAAATGGCACGGATGTTCTAAATGAACCTCTTGTAGTGTCGTGCTAGGCCTAGGAAGCTCTAGATCTCAGTCAATGCCATGGGTTACTCTCTCTCTCTAGTATTGACCCCACTTTATTTGGATCTACACAAACATCCTTAATAGATATATATATCATGACCCTGAAAAGATACCTTGGCCAACTAAAAATTACTCTTTGCCGAGCTGTAGTATACACCTTATGCTTCCATAGCAACTCCAATGCATGATGATGGTGTTTTTCATGCTGCCAACTATCTCTAGAGTTACATCGAGATGTAATCGACAAAATCTTGCCACAAAACAACATGTTCATCAAGTCCATCAACACTATCGATGAATTGGTTAGTCCAAATGGTACATCCATGAGCTCGTAGTGACCACAACCTATGTCACCTTCCTCAGTTCTCATCTCATGATATCCTAACCTCAAATATATCTTGGGTAATATTCTAGCACCTCTCAACCGACCAACAAATCATCTACTCTCAGCTACATATACTCATTCTATAATGTGATTTTATTAAACTATCGGTAACCCTTTCATAGCATTAAGAATCATCCTTCTTCTTCTCGAGCAATCATTGGAGGATCTCAAAACCAGACTCTCACTAGGGGGAGGAACACCAGGAAACTCATATAAAAACATCTCCAAACTCACATACCACTGGTACATCCTGGATAATATGATTCATCACCTTGGTATCCACTACATGTGCTAAGAAGACCTCACACACGGGTCTCATATGTTGTCTAAATTAGACATTAATATACCCTTTGTTTTGATGATGACAAATATTTCACACTTGTGGATCTAACGTGATACTTGAGTATTTTAGGGTTCAAGGAAATAAGGAAATCCTACCATGTGGGAAGATGAAGATAAATGCAAATTGAAGATCAAATGCACTTAATTGTATAAATGCTCATGATTGTACTCAAGTATAAACACTTGTACAAAATATAATGTACAAGTACTTAGACATCATGTAAATCAAGTGTTAGATCTTCCCTACCCACTTATAAACCTTAGATAGGTTTCCCCCAAAGTTAGAGTCACCAACACATATTGAAACACACACTTTGTAGGTGATTCAAAAGTCTAGAACAGGGACACCCTTGGTCGAAGAACTTGTCGAACGAGACACTCTCGGTCAAAGTTCTTGTCGACCAAGAACCACCTTGGTCAAAATTGTGAGCATTGTTCAACAACTTACAAAATTGTTCTCTAAAATAATCTTCTGTCAAAAATAACCTCGACCGAGTAAGAAATGGTCTAAAGCTTGCGACTATTAGACTGAGTGGTTGGTAGTTGGGAGTTGCAAATAGAAGTTGCAACACTTTTTCCTTAAACCCAGGCTTAGTCAAATAAAACCTCAACCGAGACACAATTCGGTCTACCAAATTGTTGACCAAGCAGGGTTTTGGATTGTTCTTTTCAAGCATGAATAAATTAGCATTTGCTAACCAACTAATGTACACCTAATGGAAAATTAAGCACTAAGAATACTCTAGCCACTCCCTACAACGTCCCTAATCACTTGCAAACCATTCCTATAAATAGGAGAGGCCTTAGGACACCCATAACACAACTTGCATACACAGTACACAAGCTACACTTGAGTATCCACTATTGAGAGCAATAAAGCTAGAATTCACTTGCCATCTTCATCCTTGTGCTCTAGAATTGTGGCCTATAGTTACAATCTCCTAGCCACCACATATAGCCATGCCCATCCTAAGTGAATAGGAGATTTAAATGCTTGATATAGGATCAAAGCGTTGTACTTCATTGGATAAGTATTTTCCTTCTTCCAATCTATTTCTTCTATATTGCATTTTGTTCTGCTTCACCACTCCTAGGGTTGGAGGATGTTGAAAGGGGGTTTCTTGGTAATACTTCAACAAAGTGAAGGCTGATCCAAGGTGTACTTGAGATTACTTCAAGAAGGCTGCTTCAAAGGAGGTTGGAGCTACTTCTAGGTGAAGACTATCTCAAGGTGGTGGATCTACTTCAAGGTGGTGAAGGCTGCTACAAGGATTGTTCGCGGTTACTTCAGGAAGGCTACTTCAAGGGGGTTGAGGTTACTTCAAGGTGAAGGCTACTTCAAGTGGAAGGTGATTGTATTTTATGTAATATCCTTGTGAGGTAATAAAATAAATTACTTTCAAAATACCAATTGGAAACAATTGGGTAGTGGACTGACTACCTTTGATTTCAAAGGTAGGAACACTAGTACATAACCGACCTTTAGTGTCAGTTTTAATGTGACACCTATGTGGGCGCCGCTAAAAGGCCAACCATTAGGCGTCAGTTCTCAAACCGATGCCACAACCCTTCGTGCGCCACCGAAAACGTGCCAGTAGGGGGGTATAGGCGTCGGTTATTAGCTTTGAAACTGACGTCATAAACCTTCACGCCACAGAAAGGGCACCATCTGGGGTACTATCAACATCGGTTTATTAGTGATAAATGATGCCATCTCACCCACTGCCACGGTCGTGCTGGCCAACACGACCGTGTTGTGGCCCGCTGCCATGGCCGTGCGATCCATCATGACCGCGGTGTATGGTCTGATGCCACGACCGTGCTGGCCAGCACGGTCATGATGTCTGGCCTCATTAGGGAAATCGACGTCAGTTATTGATAACTGATGCCACATCACATGCATTAGGAGTCGTTTGTAATTATTTAACTGACACTGTAATCATTTGTCATCGGTTTTAAACAAATAACTGACGTCTATTGCAAGTTTTTTTTTTCTATTAGTCTGCAGACCTCCTGTGGCTGGTCACAGGATGAGAAACTTGTAGTTCAGTTATGAACTACAGGTTTTACGACATACATTGATATCAGCCAACAACAGGCCACAAACCTGCAAAATTAACAACATTAATTTTCACACATTTAGCAACCTGCAGTTCCATTCAATTTTCACACATGTAGAAACATTCATGTAGCAATCTATAGTTCCATTCATTTTCACATTCACACGTGTAGAAACACTCATATAGCAACCAGCAGTTTCATTCATTTTCATATTCACACATGTATAAACATTCAGACACATGTAGAAACATTCACACATATTATAATTCAAAATTTCATTTACAAAATATCATTCTTTAGTCATTATTCACTATCAACATCCCAATTATATGTTAAAACCCCCACTACTTGTATGGTTGTTTCCCATTCTTCTCTTACATCATTTAATTCTCCTATCGTATAGGGAGCATGTACATCTGGTAAGGCCATTCCTTTAGTGTGGTCAGTTTTAAACACCTGCAAAGAGAATGATGTATATATATAATTAATAATATATAAATAAGATTGATATATTTCATATTATATAATGAGACTATATATAATACCTCAGGAATGGTATCGATGTCCACTGCGGCATATTTGATAATCATGTGCATAACTCACATCACATAGTATGCACATGCCCATCCGTTGTCTTATGTAGCACACTATAAATTGAAACATAAAAAATATTAAAAAATACAACTAATTAAGCATTGTTCACATAAATAATATATACATTGTAGTCGGGAACTTACTTCCACGTTCTTCCAAATTATTTGATGGTTCTTTTCCCGGGGACCTTTCCTCCAGCCTTTTTGAACTCATCTAAACCCCTACATGTTAATGTAACACTGTACATTGCATAATTAAATAGTAATGTAATAACATATGTTAACGGATATGAAAATGAAATATTTCTCACCAGAATAATGCCATGTTCATTTTGTGTCCATATTTTGAATTCAATTTAGTCCCCTTAGGATCTAGATAATAGACAGTGAATGTCTCAGGGACAATAACTAGTAACTCCCAATGCATACCACTAGAGGTAAAAAAGAAAAAATTAATAACTCAAAATCCACAATAAAAATGTAATTTTCTTAAGTCCAAATTATAAGCAAAGTAAACTTACTCCACATTGAATGGAGCTATTATCACCGTCTTCTTATTTTGAGAAAAATTTGTAAAAGCATAATAGCAGTATTGTTGAAGTGACAGAGGGTCTTTAGCTACTAGACTAATCAAAGATGGAATAAAAAATCCTACATGTTCGAATGAAAAATCTACAGATATCTTGTCTAAGTAGCTGCAAAACATGTATTACGTATGCATTAATAAATAAGAAACCAGATCACCAGATCCTACACAAGGTATATGTATGTATAAAGAAAATCTCACCTTATCCATAGATCTATCACAGATGTATTCAGCCAATCATACAGAAACAACTCCAAAATATCTTGTATAAATAGTTTTCTTTCATATGATTGACCTACAACATTCGCATCTATAGAAAAAGTTATAGGGAAATTTATATCATGTTCGCCTAACCATATTGCCATACCCCTACAATTAGGACCTAACGGGATAGGTAGGTCCTGTGGAACCCAACTTGGTAATGTAGGAGGTGGAGGTGGAGGCCTAGGTGCTCTGGGTGTCTTCTTTTTAACTTGTATATATATATATAATTTCATATCAATTGACATCATATACACACACTAAAAATTTAACGTAATGTAAATTTACCATACAGTTTCAGTATAGAGGACATCCACTTTTGGCCACAATATCACTCTGCCTTCTGTCTCACCAGCGTTTCACAATCTGGGTGGGCATATGGAAATGGAAGATCCATCCAATTGGGGAATATACATACCGGGCTCACACGAACCCAACCAGCTGGTAATGGAGACCCATGAAACATTTCCCCTGGTAGGGATGGGTAAGTTGACGCCTCTGTAACGACAAATTCTTTACTTTTTAGACGGCATGGCTTCAACCCCTAAAAATTTTGGTGTAAAGAATGTTATATACATATATACATATCATCTTGAAAACATATCATCTTGAAAAGACTAGTTACTATGTCATAAAAATATTTACAGTGGATGTGCTAGGTGGTGGGTCTATAGGATTACTCCCAACCTCTATAGTAGAAGTAGAGCGGGATGCCATAGGTACTGTCTGCTGAGTGGTAGTCAGATTTTCCTTCTACTTGCTCATTTCTTCTTTAAGTTTCCTATTAACTATCTTATCTACCTATACATGGATAAAAGAAACGTTAGCTTCTGATTATTGAATTCTCTTTTACAGTAACATTATAAAGAAAGAATAGGTTACCTCTTCTTGTGAAAGTCCCACTTTTGGGACATGTTTGCGCTGGGATGGCCCAAAGAATGCTTTGATGCCCACACCAGTGCCTGCAGCCCTAACACGTCCAGGATGCTCTAGTTACCCAGAGAAACTGTCAATTCATCCCTTGTGCCCTCAGGGATGAACTTGCCTTGTTTCCTCATCTCGTGTAGCTCCCGCTAATCGCTAAAACAAAAATTTGTAATTAAGTAAACACCACAAATAATCAATATTTGAACGATTTCTCTAAGAGTTGTATTTTACCATTTTTGTAGCCGCCTCAACAGTTGGGGGCTTCCTTATTTCTCCCTTCTTACTTTGCCTCCTATATATCTAGACATCATGGTGAGGAAGAGGTGTGCTACCTATAGTAGAGGAATCCTGAGTAGTAGCAGACTGAGCAGTAGACTCAGCCTGTAGTCTTTGGCGAATTCCTGCATACCCCTTTGGACCCATTATGTGGTCATGCACATTCAGTGCACGCCTTGCTTTTTATGCCTCACTGAGGGCCTAGTTAGTATGCACATTAATGATTTGGTTAGTAACACTAAATGTTAATCTTCAATAGGTGAATACAATGTATATTAGTTAAATTGGGAGTGACGCCTAATACCTTGAATTCATCAGTTTGTCTTGAAGCAACAAAAGCGTCCCATTCTTCTTAGTCCAGGAAGTTCCACTATTCAGTGGCTATCTTCTTCCTCTTGTCACCTTATTTTATGTATTCTCGGGTGAGATTTTTCCTATAGTTCCTTAGGACTCTCCCACAACATTGCATCACGCATTTACGATGCATCTTTTCATCCAATTCAAATAATAACTCACGCAGAAATCCTTCCATATTACGTCTTTCTTCCCCTTAGGAACTTTATGCCAAGAATCTATCTTACAACCACAATGGCTATGAGTAACATACCCAAGATATGAAACAAATGAATTGCGATTCACTCCAATTGTATTTCCTATATTATCAAAATCCACAACAAGTTTGGGTCCTTTGCCCCTTTGCGCTATTAAATTCTTCATCATAGTGATGCCCCTTCTCTTGTCAACTTTTTGGTGCTTCTCATCAAGTGCTTCAGAGGGTACATGTGCATCATCAACCTAAAAATTGACAAAAGAAACACACTTACAAGATATAACTATAAATGGACATATAGATATAAATATATGATATATTTTTAAAACTTACATTGTGAGGCAGCACATTGATGTCCTCACCCTCAAGGTAATCATCAGCACAATCATCAGGAGAATGCTCAACCATCTGAAAGTCTACATTCACATTGTAAAGTTCACATTGTAAAGTAATTCACATTGTAAAGCTCACATTGTAAAGTTCACATTCACATTGTAAAGTAATTCACATTGTAAAGTAATTCACATTGTAAAATTCACATTGTAAAGTTCACATTCACATTGTAAAGTAATTCACCTTGTAAAGTTCACATTCAGAAAAATAAAACATATAAAAAATATAAACATGCCTCTAATATTGTGATTTTTTATCAATTAACAATCCTTCATTGTGATCTCCGCGCACATACAAGTCATCATTAGATTCAATATTTGTTGGTGTTGGCAACTCAACTGAGAATGGACTGGAGACATCATACTTATCATAGTACTCTTCTTCATCTATAGGATCGTCAATGAACTGTATTTTACCATGAAGAACAACCGACCATTTATCATTTGTAGGATCATCAATATAAAATACATGTTTCTCTTGTGATGCCAATATGAATGGTTCACCCTTCTCACCAATCTTTTCAAAGTTCACTAAAGTGAAACACAATTCATCCACTATAACTCCTTTCGTGTTATCAACCCAATTACATTTGAAGAGTGGAATTCTGAAATCAATGTAATCAAACTCACATATGTCTTCAATGACACTGCAATATGACATTTTAGCTTCACGTGGACTCTTATCCTTTGCACTTGCAAAAAACATAGTCGACGCTTGAAGGGTGACCCCACTATTTTGGACGACACTCTTATCATCTTGGCGCTGTGTAATATGTGAATCCATTAATGTCATACCCTTCATAAGACATAACATTCAATTTTGGTTTAAAGATGAGGCATTTGATAGTTTCAGTAATATCATTTGGTGTTTGAGATAGTTGATGTAAGACTTCATCTTCAAACCACTTAATAAATGTCTTGGTATGCTCTCTAGCAAGCCACATTGTATTGGCTCGAGGATATTGTCTCTTGATGAAATTGGTATGTTCCTTGATATAAACACTCACTTCATCCATGTTAAAATATACAAGTGATCTTGTTCCAACTGCTCACGGTTGATTACTTTCACCCGTGATCCCAAAATTCCTTTGCCAAATTGCTCCTCAATATTCTTGTCATTACCAGGAGTGTCATTACCATTGAGAAACTCATTGCAAAAATCCATAACCTCTCTCGCCACATAACCCTCAATAATACTCCCTTCAGGCCGATAACGGTTTCGAACATCACTTTTAAAAACACTCATGTATCATTCAAAGGGATACATCCAATGCAAGAAAATTGGTCCCAACATTTTCACTTCCCTAGTCAAGTGGACAATAAGATGTACCATGATATCAAAGAACGAAGGAGGAAAATACATCTCAAGTTGACATAGGGTAACAACCACTTATCTTTGCAAATTATCGAGAGTATCAGAGTCAATAACTTTGCTGCACATATTGTTGAAAAAGAAACAAAGTCTGGTGATTGCAAACCTTACATGCTTCGGTAATATAGATCGAATTGCCACAGGAAATATTTGTTGCATTAGAGTGTGACAATCATGAGATTTAAGACCTATCAACTTTAGATCTTTCATTGATATCAATCTACAGATGTTGGATGAGTAACCCTGTGGCACCTTAACATTTACCAAACATTCACAAAAAGCTTTCTTCTCCTTTCTAGACAATGTGTAACAAGCGGGAGGTAAGTATGTTCTCCGATTTCCCATTTCACGTAATTCTGTTAATTCTGACCTTATTACCATTTCACGTAGGTCCAGTCTAGATTTTATCCCATCTTTAGTCTTACCTGGTATATTCAACAAAAGTACCAATGACACTATCACAGACATTTTTCTCAACGTGTATGACATCGATACAATGCCTGACTATCAAAGAACTCCAATAAGGAAGATCCCAAAATATTGACTTCTTCTTGAATAAAGATTTGTCACTCTATGTGGCCATAGTACATTGTGATCTCTTACCAAATTCATTGACAAAGTCTTTTACTCTTTCATAAACAACCTCCCCTGGTATAGGTTTAGGTGCACTCCGTTCCTCATTCAATCCATTGAATGCTTTATGCTTCCTACGATACGGATGGAATTTTGTAAGAAACCTTCGATGACTGAGATATACAGTCTTACCGCCATGTTTTAGTCTTGTTGAATCAGTGTTCTCTTCACATATAGGACACGCTTTAGCTCCTTTGACACTATATCCAGACAAATTCCCATATGCTAGAAAGTCATTAATAGTGCAAAACAACATAGCATGCAAACGAAATGTCTCTCTTTGTGAAGCATCATAGGTCATCACACCTTCACCCCAAAGTTTCTTTAAGTCATCAATCAGATGTTCAAGAGAAACATTGATATCATTTCCAAGTTGTTTAGGGCCTGATATCAACAACGAGAGCATTACGTACTTATTTTTCATACACAGCCAGGGAGGAAGATTGTATATAACAAGCATGACTGGCCAAGTGCTATGTTGGTTGTTCAATGTCCCATATGGATTCACCCCATCTGTACAAAGCCCAAGTCTTCGATTCCTGACTTCTTCACCAAATTTAGGGTATAATAGATCAATCTTCTTCCACTGTGGGGAATCAGACGCATGTCGTAGAATCCCATCATTATTTTTCTTCACATCTGCATGCCACCTCAAATTCTTTGCATCTATCGGATTGGAAAACAAGCGTTGAAACTATGATATTATAGGTAGATACCACATCACCTTGGTAGGAGAACCAGTTTTGGACTCCCCTGAAGTCGTCAATTTATATCGTGACACACCACATTTTAGACAATCTTTCAAATCCACATATTCCTTCTGAAATAATACACAATCATACGGGCATGCGTGTATCTTCTTGGCATCCATTCCCATTGGGCACAACAATTTCTTTACCTGGTATGTTGAGATTGGCAGCTCGTTTCCTTCAGGAAGCATTTCTTTCAACAAAGAAAACAATGATGTGAAGCTTTTGTCGCTCCATCTATTGTTAGCTTTCAGCTTATACAATCTCAACACAGCGCTAAGCTTCGTAAACTTAGTACAACCTGTATATAACGATATCTCAGCATCATGCACAATGTTTCTAAAAATGGGAGGGGGATCGGTGTTCTCTACCCCACAACTATCCAACATCGCATCAACGATGTCTACTGGAACTGGTTCATTCACATCTACATCATCGGAGGCAATTTCTTCTTCCACACAAGCACTGCTATCGACATCCATTGGTTTTGGGTTTGAAATCTCTCCATGCCAGTGCCATTCTGTATAGCCTTGTATAATACTATTGCACATGACATGACTTTTGATTTCGTCATCACTGCTGACTTTCAAGTTGTTACCACAATGCCTACATGGATAGTAGAACATATCTCCAGGTTGTTTCCTATTTTCCTCGGCAAATCTAATAAACTGGTCAAGACCAGAAATAAACTCTGGGTGCAACGATTGTGAATGGACATCCATGATCTATCCATTCTATGATCAAAGAGAAAACAAGTATATATTACAACAAGATTAGGGTCTAGGATTAGAGTTTTTGCATGGTTAAAACTTTAGGCCAACAAATACATGTGTTGTCATTCTTACATATAATAAATGTGTACCACCTATCCCATTCTTGAACATCTAATCTCACTAGTAAGTGTATAATGTGTATTGGGTTTTCAAGAAAATTTCGGCAGCATTTCCCTGTTGTTCTCTAAGTACATATGTACTTAGAGAACAAATGGGGAAATGCTGCCGAAATTTTCTTGAAAACAAAATACACATTATACACTTACATCCTAAGTGAGATTAGGTGTTCAAGAATAGTCCCAAACTGGGGACTATCCAAGATTCACTCCTAATGAGTAAATCTTGGACGAGTTTCTAGGCCAACAAATACATGTGTTTTCATTCTTATATATAATAAATGTGTACCACCTATCCCATTCTTGAAAACCTAATCTCACTAGTAAGTGTATAATGTGTATTGGGTTTTCAAGAAAATTTTGGCAGCATTTCCCCGCTATTCTCCAAGTACAGATGTACTTAGAGAATAAACGGGGAAATGCTACTAGAATTTTCTTGAAAACCAAATACACATTATACACTTACATCCTAAGTGAGATTAGGTGTTCAAGAACAGTTCCAAACTGGGGACTATCCAAGATTTACTTCTAATGAGTAAATCTTGGACGGGTTTCTAGGCCAACAAATACATGTATTGTCATTCTATAACATTGATTTCAACATTTCGAGTGTCCATGCATGTTCGTAATCAAGATAAAGATTACACACAAATTAGTATGACCTAGGGATGGAGAGATTTATAATTGATTTCAAAATATCAAACTAGCTCATGCATTATCATCAATCTACATCATATAATAGGGATTCATGTATATGTTAGGGTGACACATCACTACAAAATCAGAGATTTAACATTAGGGTTTTAATATCTTACATAGATTGATCACATGATTTCAATAATATAGTTAATTCAAGATTATGGTGAAATGTGTATTAGAGTATTAATATCTTAATTCAACATGCATCAAAATTTATAGAATTAGGTCAAGGATTAGTATTCAATTCCAAATGTATCCTGCTCCCTCCTTACTAAATGGATAAAAGCAAGGCCACGACCGTGTGAGCTGGCCACGACCGTGGCTGTGTTGGCCTACCACGGCCGTACTGGCCAGCACGACCGTGACCAGCCCACACGGTCGTGACCTTGCTTTAATCCATTTGGTAAAGAGAGGGAGCAGGAGGAAGAAGAAGAGGGCTACCTAGCAGCATGGAGAAGAGTGGCGGCGGTAGTGTGAGAGCAACTATGGTGAGCAGAGAAGGAGGTGACCAGCAGAGTAGGCAGCGGTGGAGGTTGACTGTAGTGACAGTGGAGGTTGACTGCAGTGAGCAGAATGGCAACAAGAGAAGGAGGACACGGCGGCGGCTATGGTGAGTAGAGACGTACCATCAGCAGCGACGGTGAGCAGCAGGTTGAATGCAGGCGGGCGGGGCGTCGTCAGGCGATTTTAGGCGAGCAGTAGGAGAGGATAATTCTCACGATGAAACAAAAGAAAAAGGAAGACTCGGGTGATCGCAGGTCTATTAAGTTTGTAAAAGGCGTCGATTATCTAGAAAACCGACACCTAAAATCTTAAGTGTCGGTTGATAGTAACAAACCGATGTCCAATTGGACATTCCTTTACCCTAATTTTTTTGGCGGGGACGACATGCGCACCCTTATCACGTCGGTTATGTTAAGACAACTGATGCCCATATTGGAACTTTTGGCACAAAATTTATCTTCATTCAACGTCGGTTATTAGGTAAAACACTGACGTTGTATCTGATACTTTGGCACAATTTTTTTTGCTCAAAAATTTTGGATTTTGCCGGCTACTTTAGGCGTCAGTTTCTTTTCTTCAACTGACACTGAATGAAAAGTGATACCCATGTCTGGATGGTCTTCAAATATAGACGTCAGATGTACTTATTAACCGACATTTAATGTTAACAATGTCGGTTTTACTAAAAAACCGACGCCTCTAAAAGCGACATTGAACGATGTTTCTGTAGTAGTGGAACCAATCTACATCCAAGTGTCTTCCTTGTTTCCCCCTCCTTCTTTGCTTGAGTGCTTTAATTGTTTCAACTAACTTTAAATTATCCAAAAATATATATTTACCCCCCCTCTAGTTCTTTCAATTGATATCAGAGCAAGTCTTCAAGGAGTCCTAACAACTTTTAAAGAATGGGGGATGGTGTACTTCACAACCTCAACCTTGAAGGAACCTACGTAAGTCAGCCACCACCCTTTGATGAAGCAACTACACTTATTGGAAGAGAAGTATGCAGTTTTACTTCCAAGGAATCAACTTGAACTTTTGAAGAATGGTATCTACACCCTATGTACTTCCACATATGCAACATGGGATCCAAATATGATAAAACAAGTTCAATTAAATGCAAAGGCAATAAGCATTTTATATTGTTCTATTTCTATAAGTGAATTTAATAGAATATCTTCATGTAAGACTTCTTATGAAATATGGCATAAACTTTCAATTACACATTAAGGTACAACTCAAGTAAAGAATACTAAGATTAATATGCTTAAACAAAAGTTTGAACAACTCTGAATGTTATCTAATGAGACTATTAGTGAAATGTATGCAAGGTTCTCTTATATTGTTAATATCTTGAATGCCTTAGGTAAATATATAAGTGAGGAAGATCAAGACTCTAAGATCCTTAGTCCTTGCCTCTGAAATACAAGCCAAAGGTGATGACAATTGAAGAAGCCAATGAGCTTACCACTTTGAAGATGGAGAAACTCATTGGAAATCTAGAAACTCATGAAGTCACCCTTGAAGAAGAAGAAAGATTGGCAGCCAAACACAAGAAGGAGAAAAGGAAGGACATTACTTTGTAAGGCGAAAACTAAAGAAAGTAGTGAAACAAGTGAAGAAGATAGTTAAGAGGAGGCACTCATTGTAAATGGTAAGCAATATAGAAGATTGAAAACTAACAAAATTGTTCTTGTTTCTTCCTCTTCTTCTCTTAGGTACTTTGAATGTGGCAAGAAGGGACATTTAAAAAATGAGTGTCCCAAAATTAAGAAGGGAAGGAAATCTTCTCTCAAGAAGAAAGAAAAGGCCTACAAGGCAGCTTGGGTGACTCAACCGATCATAGAAAAAGTAAAGAAGAAGAAGACAAGGAAAGTTATTTCATTGCAACAACAAATGAAGAAGAAAATGAGGTAAGTCTTCTTGATTTATCTAAAGAAGAGTTAGTCACTAGTATTGAAGAATTACATGATAAATATGTTGATTTTAAAAAGAAATTAAAAATGCTTACAAAAATTAATGAAGATTTGTATGCTAAATTGAATGATCTTGCTTTTGAAAAGGAAAGTCTTCTGTCTAAAAAAGATACTATGAAATCATCTATTAATCATTGCAATATTAAGTTGCTTTCTCTAGAAATTAACAATAATTTTCTTTTCCAAGAAAAGGTTGAATTTCTTGCTAAAATGAATGATCTTAAAACTCAACCTATTTTATGCACTCATTTGAATTATGATGTTATTATAAAAGAAAGAGATAGTTTGTTATCTAATTTAGATCATGAAAAGTTAGACATTAAAAAGAGAATGGGTGAAATTGCTAAGTTTCAAAAGGATATTGTTAGCTTGAAAAAAAAACATTCTTCATAAAATCCTAAAGGACTCATCTGGCCAAATAGGGAGAAGAGGCCTAGGTTATGTTCCCAAAGATAAATCCTATCAAAAACCTAGAACTAAAAGGACACATGTACCCAATGCTAAACTCATGTATGTGCCTAAAGACAATCTAGCTAAGAAGAGAAATGAAATTGATTCAATCTATTGTCATTACTATTTATGTCTTGGACATTATTCATTCTCTTGCCCAAAGAAGAAAAAGGATGTTGATTTGGTTTGGGTTCCAAATCCCCCAACTCAAAAAATATTGGTCATATAAGTTGAGATTTGACCAAACCTTCAGTTTGAAATTTATAATATCTTATCTCAACTGAATTAAGCTTGAACTTGTATATCCTTGATTACTTAATTATGAATTATGACATGATATGTTTACATTGAAAATGCTAAAATTGTTGAAAATGCACAGAAATTATCTCGGTCGACAAAATTCTCAACTGAGATATCTTTCGATAGAAGACAAGTTCAACTGAAGGTAGCTCTATCGAAATTTGTTTTACTGAAAAATCTTTCCGATCGACAAATAGCTCGACTGAAAATTCTTCCGGTCGAAGAAATGTTCGACCAAAGATAGTTCTGTCAGAACTGCTTACTGAAAACAAAATTATTCAATTGCAGTTAAATTTGGTGACCCAAATCTGTACTAAACTCTTCATATTAAATTGTTACAAATAGTTCAAATGGTAAAATATTTATAGTAATGCTCCTAACCAATGAACCAATATATGGGACCAAAATTTGCATACCTCGCAGGTTTGGATGGTCTATTAAAGCTACTCTAAAAGGCACATGAAACAAGAAGACTTTCACACACTTGGAGAAAAGGTAAAATTATTGAAGAAAATTTCAAAGGTAAAACGATTGGCATAAGTGATGTTGGTACAAATTCTAAATGTGTTATGTATCAAAGAACTACATCATAAGTACTATAGCAAGATTCATAGAAAAACATCAAAGTTGTTGATAAAGGAAATTGTAAACTACTTAATACTATGGACATAAATTGCAAAAATAAATTGGTCATGACATAAAAAGATTGTTCACACAAGAAGATTGCTTTGGATCATTACTTAAATTTGTTTGTGATAAATCTGAAATTTGTGTATTCTAGATAAGAAAAAGTTAGATTTTTTTCAAGTAAAATTTTTTTTGCTCAGTAGAAATCATTTAATGTATTTGGCTCCATGCGAGTTCTATCCTTAACAAAAGTTGCTAAAGAGAAAATTGATCTTGTCACAAAAAGGCTCTATTTTGAAATAACCAAACGAAGAATCTAAGGTTTATAAGTATACATAAATGATGATCATACACAAAAGACTTAGTCATATCCTAACAAATTTAATTATTGGACAAATGAGCCTACTAAAAACAATGAATAAAATTCAACCCCTTGACCTAAAAGAAAAATATTGGAACTATAGGGGCATGATGGAATAACATTAAGATCTAATTAGAAGAAATAGATTTAGATATGATGTATGAATCATTGGCTAAGACTTAACATCATCAAATGGATGTAAATATGCATAAAGCTGATTGGTCATTTGTTCTAATATAAAAGAAAATGTTACATCTTGGTTCATTATAAGAATAAAGTTGCATTAATGGGATATCTGCAGAAATGCCTCTCGATCGAAAAGGTACTCAACCGAGGGGATCCCTGGTCAAAGTCATGGTCGACTAAAAATAAGATTGACAAGAATGCTTATTGGTAAATCAAATCATTCACTTGCACCCAACATTGGTATATTGAATCTATAAGATGCTCATCACGAGAGAAATTTTTTAAGAGAGTGTAAGAAATAAGATTGCTTATAAAAATTGACTCACAATTTTAATTAATCAATTATTTTGAATAGGTTATTATTTGAAATACCTTAGTATTTTTTATCTCACTTTTGTTATGAGATTAAGTTGGAGCTCAAAAAATTCTTGAATATAATGTATATCTTGCTATAAATTGAATTATCTACACCAATTAGAGCATAGCATCCCTTATATTTGGTTAGAGATACATTTATTGATTCCATTATGAGCCTAAAAGAATCTGATATAATTTCAAGGCTTAACATCCCTTGCAAATGATTGAGAAAATAATCTTCATGTTTGAATTATGGCTAAATTTGACATTTGTTTTAAGTAAGCAATTAAGGGGGAGTAATCAATTAAGGGGGAGTCATATTGACTTACACATATGATTATATGGCTATCTTTTTGAAATGACAAAGGGGGAGATATAATATAAATAAAAATAATAGAGTTTCATGTTTTCTTGCCTTGACATTAATTGATGCTACATTCCTTAAGAACACATTTTATGAAAATAAGAAAATACTTTTCATCTCAGGTATAAAACTCATCTCCTTTAAATCATTTTGATTATATTTTAGAAATGTTTGTCATATTCAAAAAGGGGGAGATTGTTGTCTAAATTAGACATTAATATAGCCTTTTTTTTGATGATGACAAGCATTTCACACTTGTGTATCTAACGTGATACTTGAGTATTTCAGGGTTTAAGGAAATAAGGAAATCCTACCAAGTGGGAAGATGAAGATAAATGCAAATTGAAGATCAAATGTGCTTAATTGTATAAATGTTCATGATTGTACTCAAATGTTAAAACTTGTGAAAAAATATGATGTACAAATACTTAGACATCATGTAAATCAAGCGTTATATCTTCCCTACCCACTTATAACCCTTAGATAGGTTTCCCTCAAAGTTAGAGTCACCAACACACAATGAAACACACACTTAGTAGGTGATTCAAAAGTCTAGAACAGGGACACGCTCGATAGAAGAAATTGTCGACTGAGACACTCTCGATCGATGTTCTTGTCAACCGAGAACCGCCTCGGTCAAAATTGTGAGCATTGTTCAACAACTTACACAATTGTGCTCTAAAATAGTCTTCGGTCGAGAATAACCTCGACTGAGTAAGAAACGGTCTAAAGCTTGCGACCGTTAGACTGAGTGGTTGGTAGTTGGTAGTTCAAATAGATTTTGCAACAATTTTTGCTTAAACCCAGGCTCGGTCAATAAAAACCTCGACCAAAACACAAATTGATCCACCAAATTGTTGACCGAGCAGGGTTCTGGATTGTTCTTTTCAAGCACGAATAAATTAGCAATTGCTATCCAACTAATGTATAGCTAATGGCTAGTTAAGCACTAAGAACACTCTATACATTCCCTACAATGTCCCTAATCACTTGTAAACCATTCCTATAAATAGGAGATGCCTTAGGGCACCCATAACACAACTTGCATACACAATACACAAGCTACACTTGAGCATCAACTAGTGAGAGAAACAAAGCTAGAATTCACTTGCCATCTTCCTCCTTGTGCTCTAGAATTGTGTCCTATAGTTACAATCTCCTAGTAACCACATATATCCACATCCATCCTAAGTGGATAGGAGATCTAAAGGCTTGATATAGGATCAAAGCAATGTACTTCGTTGGATAAGTATTTTCCTTCTTCCAATCAATTTCTTCTATATTGTATTTTGTTATCCTTAACTACTCCTAGGTTGGAGGTTGTTGAAAGGAGGTAGATTGGTGCTACTTCAACAAAGTGAAGGCTGATCCAAGGTGTACTTGAGATTACTTCAAGAAGGCTGCTTCAAAGGAGGTTGGAGCTACTTCTAGGTGAAAGCTATCTCAAGGTGGTGGAGCTACTTCAAGGTGGTGAAGGTTGCTCCAAGGATTGCTCATGGTTACTTCAAGAAGGATGCTTCAAGGGGGTTGAGGCTACTTCAAGGTGAAGGCTACTTCGAGTGGAAGGTGATTGTATTTATGTAACATCCTTGTGAGGTAATAAAATAAATTGCTTTCAAAATCCCAATTGGAAATGATTGGATAGTGGACTGACTACCTTTGATTTCAAAGGTAGGAACCACTCTACATCCAAGTGTCTTACTTGTTTCCCCCTTCTTCTTTGCTTGAGTGCTTTAATTGTTTCAATTAACTTTAAATTATAAAAAATCTCTATTCACCACCACCCCTTCTCGATCTTTCATCATCAACTTCTATGCTATCATAGTCAACAAGAAAAAAATGTTAGGATGAATCTTCCAAATTCCTTGGAAATCCCAGAAGGCGTACCCATCACAAAACCTTATGATATTAGAACTATAGTCCAGAACCACCATGTACTTCACTTAGATATCCATCCCTAGGATTTTTTTCAAATCCATGCATACCAAGTGGCACAAGTTCCACATGTATACAACATCTCGAGAAGGAAAGAGCACAAAAAGGGGGGTATACCTCCCACAACATAGTGGTACCATCCAAAGGGGTTTCTAGAAAGGGGTTATCGGTCACATCATTAGCAAACAAGTTACAACCCTTTTACGTATTATTCACTTTTTTCATTTGGATTCCTTGCCATCAACATAGGAATTAACATGATTAGCGTACTTCATTTCTCTTTCATGTTAACTATTTATCATACTTGTGTGTGTCCTCTCATGTTATCATGTTTCATATTCACCTATCAGGGGTTAGATCATCATATTTCACATTCTTTTCATTTATTAAGGATCATATACTTTTACTCTCTTTTACGTGTCATGATAATTTTAGACTAACACCTTACACATGTGTATTGGCCTGAGATTAACTCAAGTTTCACTTCATTCATTCTTCATTGTTTCTCATTTATCATCTCATATCACATTTACCATTGGAGTTCTCCTCTTCTTATAAAAACTTTACACCTTGAACCATTCCATTAACACAGATTTATCTCTCTTTTACTCCATTATATTCTAAAAGCAAAGTTTTAGGAACTCCTTTTTAAATTATTTTCATTTAGAGTTAAACTTCATGGTGTCATATATTTCTCTTTAATCACCAAAAATTTAGGTTTTGATGAGTTATGATATGATTTTCATCTTTATTTAGGATATGATTAAGACACATTCATCATGATCTCTTATTTATTATGCTCTTTGGATTGTTTCCAACTAACTACTTATTCAGATTAATCAAAAAGATAACAATAAAAGAGTTCCACACTTACTCTTCAATAGTTGAATACCTGGACAGGGCATCCAAGTATTAAGTTCAGGAAATATGCATTATGTTTGTGTACTTAAACGCTCTCAATCCAAGGAATGACTGCCTCCATCCCCCCAAACCTTGGTATTAGGATGACAATGATATACCCTCCTTGCACCTGCATATACTCAACAATATACGACTTCGAGTTGCTTTTTACGGATACACATTTTTCTACCCAACAAATTCTAACACAACAATAGCTCTAGGCATTACATGATTAGGGTTCATCTTGCTAAATTAAGCCAATTAAGTGGTTTCATACTAAATCAACCAAGTTACAACCAAGTTACAAACAACCCACTAAGAAGTTCTATAATATAAAGGGTATGTAAAAACTCCACGAGATATAAAATGTATGAAACAAATTCCTGATCACCTTATCATTATACTTGTTCACTAACATTCATCAAGAGGACTTAAACCTCCAAATAGGGCCTAATACAACCCACAGACCATCAAGGCCAAAGCGACACTTACTTTCTTGTAAGTACATCATTATCATCCCATCACATTTAGAGAACTCAACATGGCCGCTTCCAGGCTTATCATAGATGTTCATCAATCATAAGAGTTATGACATCTTTAAGAGCAACATAAAAGAGTTACTCTAACATTATATATTTATCCATCCATCATAAAATCATTAGTATAAGAGAGAAGTATTAAGCCTTCTTTGATTATCATCATAAGAGAGTAAATTAATTTTGAATCATCAAAATAGTCTTCATATGGAAACTGGCTGGTTCTACACATGCCTTATCAAACCATTAAATCATGGTCGCTAACAAGACCATCATTTGACACACTTAGCACCGACATAGGTTTTTCATACCATCTAATGCAGCCATCACTTCATGGGTACACATAAGAAAAACCATTGGTTGATTGAATGACTTAACTGCAAATCAGTGATTCACATATCACATAAGTATAGACCATCGAGTCATGAGCTCTATCAAAACCTTTGATTTCCATAAAACCAAAAATTAGCGGTTCCTATGGTTCACTAGGAAACCATCAAATGATTCAAAGACTTAGCCAAAACCATCCACAATAAGTTACATGAAAACCATTGGATCATGTACCTAGTGAAACCATCAATCCTCGTATTAGTTGGTTAATCATTCCATAGAGTAATATGCCATCGGTTGTGAGGGGTAGACATTCCATGGGTTGTGAGCAGTAAGCACATGACCGATTGAGAGAACTAGGCACACCATCTATTGAGAGCAATAGGCACACCATTGGTTGAGAGCACTAGGCACACCATTGGTTGTGAGTACTTGGTAAACCATCGAGTTCAAGTACTAAGTGAACCATTGATTGTGAACCATAATCATTCCATTGGTTGTGAACCCTAGGAAGACCATCAGATTCAAGACTAGAGGAACCATAATTTGTCAAGGCTAGGTAAACCATATGTTATTAAATCTAGAGAAATCCATCATTTTGTAAAGTTAGGTGAAGCATCAATTTGAGGGATAGGAGTACCATAAGTTGATAAATCCAAGCAAACCATCATTTGATCAACTAGGTGAACCAACATTTCTTGAACATGGGAAAATCATCAGTTGTTAAGTCTCGGTAAAGTCAAAAAGAAACCATCGATTCATCCACTTGATGAGGGTATCAACTTAGGTATCAAGAATGATTGTTGATTGATAAGATAAGTAGAACCTTGCTTCACTTACTAGCAAAACCATCATTTCCTATACTAGTGAGACCATCGATTCTCAAATCAAGGGAAAATTATCGACTTTCTCACTAGTGAAACCATCGAATTCTTGAGTGAACCATAACCATCAAACCTCTAGCACAAGTAAAACCATAAAAATAGCATCTAAGGACACACCATTGTTCTCATAAGAGGTCAAACCATTGTTTCATAGATTCAAGTACAAATCAGTCATTTATACTTATGACAAACCATCGTTTCATATATTCAAGTACAAATATGTCCTTTACACTAATGAAAAACCATCATTTTATATATTCAACGGAGACATCAGTTTGTGAACTTGTAAGATCATGCTAGTTTAGTTCAAGAAAGATGCGCACAAGATCTAGAAGTGATTTATCAATACAAACACTACTTTTTATGCTTAAACCTTACACAAAAGATCGTCTTTCTACTTATTACCACATTTTTATGGAAATTATTTGTAACGACAGACCCCAAACATCGGATAATGATTAATGCATAAGAAAACATTAGCAGCATATTAACAAAAATCACTAAAAATTAAAACCTTTTTGCAAAGAGATACAATTCTAGGAAACTCTTATAAAGAGGACCAAGGTAATATATATATATTCCGGTTCACAACATACATACCATGTACCATCTCTTCTTGAGAATTACATACATCAATTGCTCTGTTAAGTCTACACATGAGCAACACAAAACCTCGAGGCATTCAAGCCAAAATCTCAGATTGATTATGAAAACACTAAGTATTGACTCCAAGGACCTGAGAGTACAGAGACGACACATAGGACTCTTATCTATAAGACACGACAGTCCATATCTCCACCTGAGATGTCATTGTTGTCCTTGATGTTGTTGTCCTTCCCTTGTTGTATGGTTTCTACCTCCTCGTCCTTGTCCACCTAAAAAGGTCGGATCCCACGGGGGTGAAACAATTGAAATTGTCCCAGCGAGAGATATAACTCTCTGCTAGAAACATTATTATTGCAAATAAACATTATAAAACTGAGCAGGGTTTCTTTTATATTAACAAACAATATTAATCATTGTATGAACAGAATAAGATGATCTCCTTTCTTAAGGAGAATATTACATCCACCCATGGTAGAATTATAAATCATCTATCTGCTTTTCAAGGAATGTAAGGAAACATATATATCATCTATCAACTAAATATGCATAAAAGAAATGTAACATCAGCCAATGATTTTCATATTCAATCCTTAAGAAAACATGATATATGGATGATTACATTTTACAATCACACTTATGCCCTGAGGAGATGAGATATATTGCTCATACTCCAACCTTCGATTGTGAAACCCAAAGTCGGTGCCATACAAGGTCAATGGAAGAGTCGGCTACCATGACCTCCCTTATCTCGGTCAGTATGAGATCCCATGCAGGACATCTTCTGTCTCTGCTAAATAGCTTTCTAGGGTATACTGGCAACTTCTCTATAGAGCTACAGTGGCGGCTGCACTCTCTTCACAATCGAGAGATCTCATGTTTATCTCACATTGATCTGGCATTAAACATCATCGGGAGATTCGTGATGCATCCATCCTGACATTGAGGGATTCGTGATACATCCATCCCGACACATATAATTAAGGATTGAGAGATTTAATGTTTATCTCATACCAATTCCTCCATTAGGGCGTACGGATATTTTTGCCCATCACCCCCGCATATTCAAAAATATGCCTTCCAGGTTATGTCGCGGAGCAACCCGTTTCACCATCCAGCAAATCCTGACACTGATGGATCTATGGCAAGGACACTACATGATAAGATTCCACTTGATTAATTAAGTACATTACTGTATTCTTTTAGCATCAGTCAAGTTTTCAAACATGAATTATTATGACAAATGTTGCAAAGAAAAGTATAATACATATATCAACTACCTTTCAAGACTTTATATAACATTGGGATCTCAATCCCTTATCTCATTGCTGGGAATTCACATCCCTCAACAACATCATCATCATGTTTACTAGATCTGGGTATTCAAACCCTAAGTTCATCACTGAACATGGTTACCACTTATCAGGTAACTATTTCCTCCAGGTCTTCTGACCAAGGTATTCAGGATACTTGTTACACAGACATCTCACATGGCTCACAAGGCCCATTAAGTATCTTGTCACCTCTCACTAGGCAAAAAATTATCACATGTCTCACAAGGCCATTAAGTATCTTGTCACCTCTCACCAGGCAACAAATTATCACATGGCGCACAAGGCCATTACATCTTGTCACCTCTTACTAGGTAACAACTTATTCACATGGCACTCAAGGCCATTGCACATGTTGTCACCTCTCACTAGGTAATAAATTATTCACATGGCTCTCAAGGCCATTGCACATCTTGTCACCTCTCGCTAGGTAACAACTTATTCACATGGCTCACAAGGACATTGATCATTATACTTTTATTCAAGTATTTAACATGCCTTACATGGTTTATGCAATAAAAGAATTACAACCTTCCCAACATTAGGGTTAGGGTTTCCCTTTCTTATCGATTAGGGTTTCTCTTACATATCATCACCCTTCATTAGGGTTAGGGTTTTCCATTATTAACCATTTAGGTTTTCAAGATCATATTTATTAATGATCAAACCCTAATTCATTGCTCCATACATCTAGGATCCAACATTGATATCATGAGTATTCAATCATACTTATTTATTCTTATCATTTATCATTAAATGAATTATGAACGCAAGATATGAGTTCCTCTCTCATATTTACCAAAATATGATTACATCATATTTTATTAACTTGGCTTAACCTTTTCTTAAGTTATGTTAGCCTACACTTATCAAAGTGCAATACATCTCAATGTAACAATTGTCATGACACACTTCATGTGTTACTCATCCAAGTATATTGGATTTAGGGTACATCAAGATGTATCAACCTTGAGGTGTTGAATGTGATATCTATCATGTCTTGATGTATCACTTCCCTCATCACTTATAACTTACTTAAGTTCATCAACTTATCTTATATTAGGATATCTTCCATCCTAATACTTTATGCACCATTTCATCACATTTATCATGTAATGTATTGGTCATAAGTCACTCATTTGAATTATTCAACCATTATCAATAATATGGACTCATCTCGGTTTAAGGCATTATTTATATAAGGTTATCCATTATCAACCACTTTAGGTGTTTCACCTACCAATATATTATTCACTATTCCATTATTAGGAATAGGGTTTCCCCACTTTATCAATTAGGGTTTTACATAACATCACCCTATATTAGGGTTTCACAACCCATTACCCAAAATTAGGGTTAGGGTTTCTCATCTTTATCAATTAGTTAGGGTTTTACATACCTTCACCCTATATTAGGGCTTCACACATCATTAAGGTTCCTTATAACTTTTCCCCAAATTAGGGTTTCATGTATCTTTACCCAAAATTAGGGTTTCATGAAGCATCCTCTTAAATTATGGTTTTTCATTATATTACCCTGAATTGGGATTTCTCATATCATCACCCTAGATTAGGGTTACACCATTACCCTAGATTAGGGTTTCACCTAGCATTGCCCTAAATTAGGTTTAGGTCTCATCAACTTTCTCGGTTAGGGTTTCATGATCCCTTTATCAAGGATCATACCCAAATTACATATTTTATTCATGTTAAAAGTGTTGAGGCTTAACCACTACATGATTATTATACATGTATGAATTCCTCTCTCTCTCTCATCCTCTCTAGGATGTTGATTACTTCAATCTTGATTAGATTAGGTCAACCCTTCATTTAAGTACATACATTTAGGGTTAGCATAGTGTATTGAGATATTGCTTCCATAAGCATCAAAGGTTAACACCTCTAAGGGTACTAATCACCCTAGTACCTTAAAGGTACAACCATTGTAATTATATTTGATATACATCATTAACAATCATGGGGTTAATTTATCTTTCATCACATTAGGTTTTCAAACGGTTTTGGTTGCATTGAACCTCCAAATGGTTTTGACCCCTCAACTTCCAAATGGTTTTGAAACTGTTTGCCCTGCAAACGGTTTTGAAACCGTTTGGGCATCTAGGGTTGAGAGTGTTTGCCTTCCAAATGGTTTTGAAACTATTTGGGCACTCAACCCTTGAAACCGTTTGATCACATGTACATTGAAACTGATTGGACCCATCAACATTTGAAACCGATTGGATAAATCAACCTTGAAACCAATTGGATCTCCAAATGGTTTGAGACCATTTGATCTCAAATGGTTTGAAGACCATTTGATTCCATACGGTTTCAAGACCATTTGGACTCAAATGGTCCCAAGACCGTTTGGTCCAAACTACCTTGAAAATGAAAGGATCATCTAGCGTTTCCTTCAACCAATCAATTAGGGTTTGCTTCATTGAATCATTCATCAATTGGACCATTGAGAGTACATCAAATTATAACCCTTGGATCTCCAACCATCCATCACGTCCCTTGACCTCCAAACAGCTTTGAGACCATTTGGACCATCAACCATGAAATTGATTCAATTCAATTAGGGTTTCAACACTTCAACCCGATTAGAGTTTGTAATTAGTGGATTATCCATCACTGAACCTATTATGAGTCAATCAATTATAACCATTGGATCGACATCCAACTACATCAAAAAGTATCTCCAAACGTTCTTGAGACAGTTTGGTTTCAATCGGTCTTGAGACTGATTGGTCTCAAGTTGAAACCGTTAGGACTTGATATTTCTTGAGGTGTGTGTTAAGATGGCATCATCATCTTCAAGCTTCAAACCTTCTAAATTTGTTGTGATCTTTGTGGTGATTTCAACAATTAATCGAAAGGAAATTCGGGAAAGAAAAAGGAATCAACATATGATGAAGAAATGAAATCAATAATGATATTTAAGGGTTCAAGTTATATAACCCACCTTCAAAGTAGCTTCAAAGCTTCAAGATTCACGTCTCTAATGGTGAATGAAGCTCTTTCAACTAGCCAAGGCTCATTTCCAACTTTTAGATGCAAAAGAATAGTCGAGGTTGAGCATTGGATGGAGAAAAGAAGAAAATCAATGTTGAAATCTGATTTCAACCATCAATTCAAGGTGGAAAATGATCATGAAGATTACCTTCATCTTGGGGGACGTTCTCATCCTGCTCCTAAGCTCCTTGGTCATTGTCCAAAGCAAATAAAGAAAGTGGGTTGCGAAATAGCCTTTCAAGTAAGGAGAAAATCAAGTATATGTAATAGATTTTCTAGGAGAGAGAAAGTAGAAGAAAATTTATCCATTTTCTTGCCACATGTCCCCTCCCTTCCTTGATTCCAAATACAACATACTTGCCTTCAAAAAACTCTCGTTTATCCTTGAATTAAAAGAAACCACTTTAAGCACCTTAATCATTATAATACTATTATCCATTTTAGTGGACAATTCTTTTTAATTAACAAATGCAAGTGGATTTCTTCACCTACTTAGGATATTTCGGTGCACATCAAGGCATTTGGACGTCCTTGTATTATAGGATTTCAACTATAGACTTTTTAATTAATGGTCACTTCAATTAATATATTTATTTTTGCTATAAATTAAATTAGGGTTTCAATTATGCTTAAATCTTGATTATTTTATTATCAAGAATATTTTTCCTCAAAAGTAGTTCAAACGAGACGCCCCTTTCTTTTTCTTTTCTCTAAATGATACCAAGAAATAGTAGGTACATAATAGAGGTGGTATTTTACATATCCAACCCTAGATTTTGGGTAATTTGCAAATTACACCAAAACTAGCATTCAATACACAAGCATTACTCAAACAAGCTCCTTCTTGGATCTTAGACTTGTGGAAGTCATACCTCAACATCATTCTCATTCTTATAATGCTATAACACTTGAGGAATGTAACATTTGCAAGGTAACCCCTTAAATTGGGTAGATTACACTTTAGTCCAAAATAGGTAAAACATTGTTTCAACATTATTCAAATAAGATCAAAATTGAAACATAAGCTCTCCTTTAGTCTTAATTACTTTTCAAAGGATAAATACAAGAATATAAATGACTTATTTAAGAAAAACTTCTAGGGTTAATCCTTAACCCAGGTTAGGGATGTTACATTATTCATATAGCAAGGTATGAGAAAGCAAGAAATGGGATGAAGGTTATATATCTCACCTCAAGGAAGGTGATGAAGGTCCAAACAACAAGGTAGCTCAAAGAGAGAGAGAAAAAAAAACTATCTTGAGCACTCCAAACGTCCAATCTAGATCCCTTCCTCAAGAACAAGGAAACCCTAGGGCAAGGAGAAGAAAGAAGGTGTCCTTCATCCACTTGCTCAAGCTCCATCAAGATAACTATGGATCCATCCAATAAGGAAGAAAGAAGAAGGAAGGAGCAAGGAAAATGAAGATAAGGATGGTGATCTTACTTGCTTAGGTCAAGGAACAAGGTTAGGAATCTTTGCGCATTCCTAGAGAGGGTAGATCCAAACACTAGAGCACATGCATCCAAGCTCGACCAAGCTTCCCCTCTAAAGCTCTTATCCTTCCCCCAATCATTAAGGTTTTCTCTCCCAAACAACAAGAAAGATGTGGAGGTGTGTAAAGAGTCTGTTTGGGTGTGAGGAGAGGGGTATACAAAGCTTAGGGAGAGAGAGAAAGGTAGGTTGAGGTGTCAATACATGCATGCCATTTGTCAAAACATGAAACCTCCAATCAATGCAAATAGACTTGACATCGGTTTGTGATGCTAGGGGGGCAATCAGTTGTCAACCCTAGGAGCACCATCGAGTTCCAACACCAAATGGGCCATCGGATCTTGCCCTAACTTGACCACAAAAGAAAACCCTAGAACCTCCATTGGTTGTTGCATTCCACATGAAAAACCATCAAACTCGGTTCCTCCAAATGAAACCATCAAATCTTAAGCACCACTGATAACCTCCCATTTTGTGATGTTATCTTACTAGTTTTTCTTAGTTTCCATACTCTTTTTTTGATAAATTAGATAGAATCCTTAACTTTCCACTTTATTTTGAATATACCAATAGACTGTCATTTCCTTTTTTCTCTTACAGGAAAACACAAAAATATTGCAAAAACTCCAAACGGTCCCAATACCGAATGGAAGCCAACCAGTCCTGAGACCGGATGGAAGCCAACCGGTCCCGAGACTGAATGAAAGCCAACCAGTCCCGAGACCGAATGGAAGCCAACTGGTCCCGAGACCGAATGGAAGCCAACCGATCCTGAGACCGAATGGAAGCCAACCGGTCCTGAGACCGTATGAAGCCAAACGGTCCCAAGACCGTGTGAAGGCCAAATGGCCCCGAGACTGTATGAAGGCCAATTGGTCCCAAGACTAAATGCAAACCAAATGGTCCCAAGACCGTATGAATGTAAATGGTTTCAAGAACAAAAGATCCAAATGGTGTCCAAACCGTGAGGACTCAAATAGTCTCCAAACCGAGAGAGAGTCCAAATGGTCTCCAAATCGTGAGAGAGTCCAAATCGTCACCACGACCGTTTGGACCCACTTAACCCAAAACTGTTCAAGATTCACTCAAAGCCTATAAATAGATCCCAAGGGGTCCTCACAAGGGGGAAATTCTTGGACATCCAGAGGTTGTCCCAATCACTCCAGAGTTGTTCATCCTTCATCCTTCACCCCAAGGCTGCCGGTTCAAGATCCACATTCCATCCTCAAGCTACTTCCTCTCTCATGGACATAGAAGGTGGGAAGTGAAGGATTCTTCATCAAGGCAACCATGTGGTGTGAAGATAGTTGCTTTGTACTCCAAGGGGTCGACCTTCCTCCCTCCTATGTGGAGATGATGCTTTCTTTCTCTCTTCCCGCCTCCTTCTTTGTTCTTGCCATGAGCGAGTAGTACCATACACTAGGGTGCGGGGAGTAGCCCCGCTACCCATGTTTTCATTTCATACATTGTAATTCATGAGTTTGCAATAGAAAAATACTATCTTTTCACTTCAACATCAATCATTTAATGAAATGCTAGTTGCTTGATCATCAACTTGTGTTATTTATTATCTTCTAGTGTGAATTGTCTACGTTTGTCTTTTTAGATTCGAATATTGATTGCATGTTGGTTCTTGATGTATGTAGTCACCATACATCTATTCGGTATCTAGGAATGTTTCTCAAGGAGTGGAGTAAACTCACCTCCATCATTGTACTTCCATACTATGAAATGGAATCAGTTGACGTATGAAAGTACAACTTTGACAAGTCAAGGAACACACTTTATGAGGGGAGTGATGCAAAGTAGGTGACCATTCATTTGGGGATGGCTGGCGTTGCTATACTCCCACGTTTCTCATAGTTAGTTATCTAAAAGGAAGATAAGTCTACAAAGATACTAACTGTTTAGACCATTTTCTTTGAAAGCCATGTTATTATGATGTATGTTTTGATCCATGTGTAGTGGTGGTGAAACTCGATCACATCCTAGTGGTTTCCCAAATATCGTTTACAACCTCAAATTTACTTTTTTGCCATTTACTTTATTTTGCACTTTAGTTTAATCATCAAATCAACTCTTTGATCTAAATATCAACTTTTAAGTAGATAAATAGAATTATTACATTTTCCAACTTGTTAAACTCTTACTAAGACTATTGTCTCGTGGATTCGACCCTTAACTGTACTACGATAAGACTTCCACATATCTTAGCATATGTGGGTGGAGATCTTATTATAGCACACGAAAGGCTAAACCTAGAGACTTACTATCTCTAGGATTTTTAGTGGTGCACGCAACTCCACGGGAGTGGAGGCTCCATCAAAAATTGGAACTATTGCCGGGGACAACGGAACATTTTAATTCCATTTGTCAACTTGCGAGTTTATTAGGATTTTACACTTTACCTTGATTATTACTTCATATATCTTTTTGACCTCATCATTTCTCCACATCGGCTAAAGTGTGATTTTTCTTCTACTTAGGTAGAAAACATGTATGCAATCTTCGCATAATATCGAATTCTCCCCTGAACCAGAGTACGACTCTGAGGTAGAACGAAGCTTCCACCGATGCATCATACTCAACCACCAACGAGCCAAATAGATGGCTGAAGAACAACGCCAGGCTGCCTTGGTGCTGGAAAGAGTCAATGCAGTCATAGCAGCTCAGATAGCACAACTCATCGCTAATACACGTGCTCAAATTCAAGCTAAAGTTCATGCTGAAGACAAAGCGTGTATCCATGCCGAAAATGAAGCAGCTACAGTAGCTACTCAACTTTTGATAAGGAACAAGCAGCTTCAGGATTACGTTGTTCCTAAAAACTCTGAAGATGATCACCTAGTCCAGCCACCTCTCGTCAATGCTCCAAACTTTGAGATTCGAACACAATGGATCCAAATTATGCAAGGCATCTCATTCTGTAGGAATGCTGGAGAGGATTGCATGGATCACCTGAAGCGATTCAAGACACTCTATCGATTGGTACCATAGGTCGGAGCTACTAATGATGCTATCATGCTTCGACTTTTCAACTTTACTCTGTCTTGAAGGGAATTGAGTTGGTATAACTCATTAGATGGAGAGTCAATCACCACCTGGGCTCCCTTGGAAGAAAAGTTTTTGGAAAAGTTCTTTCCTCCCTCACTGACCTACCAGATTAGGGGACAGATCAACCAATTCTCCCAACTTCCTAGAGAATCTCTAGCAGAATCTTGGGAAAGGTTTAAGGAATTATTGAGGAAATGTCCACATCACGGAATCTCACAACATCAGCTCATAGAAACATTCTATAGAGGAGTAAGTGATGACATTAAGAAGTTCTTAGATTCCTCATCTGGGGGGAATTTCATGCAAAAGAATTATGAAGATGCCTGGAAGATTGTCACACTCGGAGCTGAGAACCAATCTAATTGGGGAAGGCCATCTATAGGAGGAGTTCTAAAGGTTTGTAAAGCTAAAGAATCTGTAGAGTTGAAAGCCATCACTGAAGCTCTAAAAACCATAGCTCAAAAGCAACAAGTTCTTGAAACATCGTTTGGGTAATATGATAGAAAGAAGAACTCCTAGGTTCAACAAGTTAAAGCAACTACCGAATCTTATGAAGCTTGTCATGCTTCTGATCACCCCACATTATCATGTGGTCTCTTATACAATGTAATGATGGATCTACAGCCACTGCAACTACAATATGAACCAATTATTGAACATCCCGAGGATCAGCTACCAGAGCAAGTGAATTCTATCCACTCCATACCAGGCCAAGTATATTATAATCCAGTTCAACCAAGAAACCATCCCAATTTTTAGTATGGGAATTCTGTGGTAACTGCCAACCCACAACATCAGACGCAAGGTGGGTATTCCAATAGATTACCACCTGGATTTCAAAGAAATTATAATCGAAATCAAGGAAATTATAGGGGTGGGCCTTAAAGGCTTGTCTACCCAAGAAATTCTTCTACATACTTCCCTCTGTTGCATCCAAAATTGCAACAAACTCACTACAACAACTACAACAACCTCAATTACTAGCACCTCAGCAGCAACAACCGCAAGGGCAACAGCAAGTTACATAATATCAATAAAACAATGTTCCACCCCTACCAACAGATGAGTTATCCATGATTAGGCAAATGTTGCAATATCAGCAGACCATGCTTGCCAATCAGCAAGCCCAACAAAAGGCTTTGGAAACTCAATTGGAACATATCGCAGCCCAGCTGAAACCCCCAGTAGGTACTTTTGCTAGTCAGCCAGAAATAAACCTGAGACACAATCAACGTAGACTGGAACAACTAAATGTAATCACCATAAGGTTTGGTTGTGTCCTTGCTGAAATCACCAATGTTATTCAAGAAGACGAAGATATAACTGAAGTCAACCCAATTGCAAGCCCAAATCAAGAAAATAAAAAATCTGTAGAGGCTGAGAAGGAAAAGGAGCAAGTTTCCAAGGAACCAGAAGTCCCACCGTATAAGCCTAGGATACCCTACCCAGGTAGATTGAGAGAAACTAAACTAGACACTAGAATCCATAAATTCAAGGAATCTATGAAGAAGTTATATGTCGATATTCCATTCCTCGATGCTCTTTCTGAAATCCCGGCTTGGTCCAAATACCTGAAGAATTTACTATCAAAGAAATATATGACTAAAGAATAAGAGATTGCCAAATTAGCCCAAACTACTTCTGACATCATTCTTAATAAGATGTCGAAGAAGCAGAAGGACCCTGGTTCTTTTGGCATCCAATGTTCTATTGGAAATACCTCTTGCATGAAAGGATTAGCTGATTTGGGGGCTAGCATATCCATTATGCCATTTTCCATGTGTGAAAGATTGGGCTTTACTGATTTCCTACCCACGGCAATGAAAATTCACTTGGTTGATTCTACCATCACTACACCTCTGCGAATTATTGAAGATATCCCAGTAAGAGTAGGGAAAGATTTGTATGTTCCCTGTGAATTTGTTATTATTCATATAAAGGAAGACCTGTGATATCCAATAATATTCAGCAGACCCTTCCTTGCTACAGCCATAGCTCTAGTCAATGTTGAAGCTGCCACAATTACCTTAAGATCGGGAAAGGAAGTCGTTCAATTCAGAGTCTTTGACAGCTTAAAAGGCCCTAGCATCCACGAAGAAGTTTTTCTTCTCGAGGCAATTGATAAAATGTCTTAATTAAAGTAAGAACCTTCTGAACCATCTAATGATTTGGAAAACGTTTTAACAAATCCAGAAGAAGAATTCTCAACCGACGAAGTGGTTTAGCAATGTCTGTAATACCTTGAACAAGCTGAAGAAACCCCTGAAGCTACCTTTGAGGAGTTGAAATCTATCACCGCTTTGGAAACCACAGAAGTACCCAAGACACCTGAAATGAAAGCCCTACCAGTTGGGATCAAGCATGTCTTCCTTGACAAAGAAAAATTATGTCCGGTCATTATCAGTTCCACTTTAATAGACGACCAAGAAGAAAGATTACTTATTGAATTAAGAAAGTACAAGAAAGTCATTGGATACAAGATGACTGACCTAACGGGAATAAATACAGCTTTGTGCATGCACAGATTACCCATGGTAGAAGAGTTTAAACCTTCATGGGAACACCAAAGGAAACTAAACCCAAATCTCAAAGAGGTGGTTCGCCTCGAGGTTCTTAAACTCCTAAAAGATGGTGTCATTTATCCAATTTCCAATTCTCAATGGGTTAGTCCGGTCCAAGTAGTCCTTAAAAAGGGGGGAACCACTGTCATTTTGAATGATAAAAATGAACTGGTGCCCATAAGGATTGTCACTGGATGGAGGATGTGTATCGATTATAGGAAAGTGAATAAGACAACAAGAAAAGATCATTTCCCTCTACCTTTCCTTGATGAGGTCCTCGAACGTCTAGCCCACCAAAAATTCTTTTGCTATCTTGACGGTTATTTAGGGTTTTATCAAATTCTAATACACCCTGAAGATCAAGAAAAGACGACTTTTACTTGCCCCTTCGGAACTTATGCCTTTTGGACTATGTAATGCACCCACAACATTTCATAGGTGTATGTATGCCATATTCATAGGATTAACTGAGTCCATCATGGAAGTTTTCATGGATGACTTTTCAGTTTATGGGGACTCTTTTGACTACTATCTGCTTAACCTGGGTAGAGTGCTACAAAGATGTGAGGAAACAAATTTGATCCTTAATTGGGAAAAGTGACATTTTATGGTGACACAAGGAGTTGTCCTCGGGCATCAAGTGAGCAAAAGAGGGATTGAAGTGGACAAAGAAAAGATAGATGTCATTTCAAAATTGACACCACCAAAAGACATCAAGGGAGTACGAGCCTTTTTGGGCCATGCCGAATTTTATCAAAGATTTATCAAAGATTTTTCAAAAATGGCAAAGCCCATGACTCACTTGTTGACCAAATATGTGGATTTTAATTTTGATCAAGAATGCTTACACAGTTTTAAGACTTTAAAGAATGCCCTAGTTTCTGCACCTATACTAAGAGCCCCTAATTGCTCACAACCCTTCAAGATAATGTGTGATGCCAGCGACTATGCTATCGGGGCAGTACTAGGATAGAGAATAGATAAGAAACCCTATGTGATATACTATGCATCAAAAACACTTGATGAAGCCTAAAAGAACTACACAACTACAGAAAAAGAGTTCTTGGAAGTCATCTATGCTTTTGAAAAATTCCATTCTTATCTAATCGAATCAAAATTCATAGTATACATAGATCATTCCACAAGAAGATATCTGATCTAGAAACAAGATGCAAAACCCAGACTTATTCGCTGGGTATTCATACTTCAAGAATTCAATTTGGAAATAAAAGATAAAAGTGGGGTAGAAAATGCCGCCGCTGACCATTTAAGTTGTATTGAGCCTCAGGACAAAGACAATATACCTATCCGAGATTCTCTACCCAATGATCAACTCGTGAAAATCGCCATCAGATTTCCTTGGTACGTCGATATAGTAAACTATCTGGCTATAGGAATTGTCCACCCTGCAGCTTCCTACCACGACAAAAAGAAATTTCTTCATGACGTCAAGCAATATTTTTAAGATGAACCATATCTTTTCCGCTGATGCGCAGACGGATTATTCCACCGATGTCTCCCTGAAGAAGAAATTATTCTAGTCTTAGAACATTGTCATTCTAGCCCCACTGGAGGGCACATGAGTTCACATAAGACTGCCCTTAAAGTCCTACAGACAGGATTCTTCTGGCCTACAATAGCAAAGGATGCCCATGAATTTGTGCAATCTTGCAATAAATGTCAACTGTCTGGAGGGATATCGAAACGAAATGAAATGCCACTAACTCTGTGGCAGGAGATCGAACTTTTTGATGTATGGGGAGTAGACTATATGGTTTCATTTCCCCCATCTTATGGATTCTCTTATATTTTGGTTGGTGTGGACTATGTTTCCAAATGGGTAGAAGTTATACCCACTGTATCTTGTGACTCTAAGCTGGTGAGTAAGATGTTCAAGGATATCATCTTTCCTGAATTTGGAGTCCCTAGAATGGTTATATCTGATGGGGGGTCACATTTCTTAGAAAGAAGCTTCAAAGCTCTTCTACAAAGATACAGAGTAAAACATAACGTCGCTACACCTTATTATCCGCAGACTAGAGGCCAAGATGAAGTCTCAAATAGACAATTGAAGGCTATCTTAGAGAAAATTGTCAATAGAAACTGCATGGATTGGTCCACCAAACTTCCCAATGCTCTCTGGGCATATCGTACTGCTTACAAAACACCAATAAGAACAACACTATTTCATTTAGTGTATGGGAAGTTGTGCCATCTCCCAGTTGAATTAGAACACAAAGCATGGTGGGCCATTAAACAATTGAATTTTGATTTCAAAAGTGCCAGTGAATACAGACAACTTCAATTACAAGAACTAGAGGAACTACAAATGACTTCCTATCAAAGTGCCAGGATCTACAAAGAACAAACCAAGATGTAGCATGATCGCCACCTTAAGAGGAAAGATATCATTTTCAGAGATAAAGTCCTTCTTTTTAATTCTAGACTCAAAATGTTTCCCGAGAAACTCCGCACAAAATGATCTGGGGCATTTACCATCAAGCATATCTATCCAACTGGAGTTGTCATCATCTTTGATGACAATGAAGGAGAAAGGACTGTTAATGGTCATAGATTGCAGAAATACTATGCTCCAGCTGATAAAACTCCAAGAAAAACCACTTAGATTCACGATCCAACTGCATCAACCTAACCAAACCAGAACTTCATTGAGCCAGTGACGTAAAACCAAAGTGCTACTTGGGAGGCAATCCAAGAACTCAGTATCACTTTTCCATTTTATTTTTCTTAGTTTTGACAATTTTCTATTTTTCTTAACTACTTATTTTTAACCTATCATCTCTATTCAGAAAATATAAAAATTTACATAAGCAACTAAAACAAATATAAAAATATAAAAACCAAAATAATCTTATCCTAACGGTTTCAAAACCATTTGGTCCTCACAGTCTTGAAACTGTTTGGACTCAAACGGTCATGAAACTGTTTGATCCAAATGGTCTCAAAACCATTTGGACCCAAATGGTCTCAAAACCTTTTGGACCCAAACGGTCTAGAAACTATTTGATCCAAACGGTCTCGAAACTATTTGGACCCAAACAGTCTCGAAACTATTTGCTCATGAGAATTTGTACCGCCACCCCTCCTTTTCCTATAAATATCGGCTGACCCCCTCCCTTTTCATTCCCTCTATTTCTCAAAATTTATCTCTCGCACGATTCCTATTACATTCCTCCCAGTTCTCCTGCTCCTACGCGATTACCACCTCCATCACCTCTCGCACTCTCTATTCACACTATTCCATTCTACATTCACCACCATCTCTATGAACTTTTGTGGACGTTGCACCGTCCTTCTCTGCCGTTTCACTCTCTTCACCGCTAGCAGCAAGGTAGACTGCATAAACTATCATTGTCACCTTCGTCACCGATGCTACACCATGTTTTGCGTCCTTCTTTTCATCGCCACCATTATCATTGTTGTCGCCGCTATCTCCGGTGTCATTTGCACCATTTTTGCTTCTGTTTCAGTCACTCACCGCCTCTACCACTTCACCTTCCTAACGATTTCATCTCATACGGTCTTGAACCCAAACGGTCTTGCAAACTGTTTGGTTCAAAAATCATTTGGATCCAAACGGTCTCGCAAACCATTTGGTTCAAAAACCGTTTGGATCCAAATGGTCTTGAAACCGTTTGGACCCAACCGGTCATAAAACTATTTTTAAAAAAATGTCTTGAAACTGTTTGGAACTAAACGGTCCTGAAACCGTTTAGACGCAAACGGTCAACAAAACTATTTGGACCCAAACGGTCTTGCAAACCATTTGGTTCTTTCACAACCTAAAAAACAATGACATTTACACAATGTTGCATTTTCTTTTCATAAATCTATTATCTTTACAATTTCAATCTTTTCTAACATACATGATCTCCGGTTCAAACTTTCCAGAATGGCATCACCTGTCAAAGAAATTTTTGACTCCCGCATTTGGACTAGAGAAGATTTCCTAGCACGTCGCTCCAAGCTTTAGATGACATATATGAAAAAACTTGAAAGAATCCATCAAAAGTTAACTTGCCCAAGGTCATCCATGCCCTTGAGCGAGTCAACAAATGTTTAGTAGAAGATCATGCCAAAGAAATTGAAGAGATCTCCTCCACTGATGAAGGCTCAGAGTACGCACCAAATTTTGAGGAGGAATCCACACCTACAAACCAACAAGGCAAAAGGAAGGCCCAGGCGGCCACTGAAGAAAGACCCGCTAAAATGTGGACACAGAAGCAAGTCCGGCCCTCCACTGCAAGGGAACAAATCCTAGCAGGACATGCCACCCCTACTACTGCCATTCCTTCTACCACCACCACAGAACCAGCATCAGTTGATCTGTACATCCAAAACCTCCCGGATGGTGACCAAGTACTGCGACCAACAAAGTACGTCTGCTCCAACATACTAAAGAAGATGGGAATCTATGACAGAGTTCTCGCCTTGCTCGACAACGTGAATCTCTCAAAACTCTGCTTTATCATGGAAAATTCTTATGTTGAGCCCACAATAGAGTTCTTCACATACCTCAACAAAGAAATCGTGGACTCAAAGGATAAATGGAAGGACAGAGGTGACCGCAGGCTTGTAACCTCACTTTTTAGAAACAAAGTTGTCTTGACAGAGAACACGTTGAATGAGATCTTCATCGAAAACCAGGATCAACTACAAAAGGCTAAAGAGGTAGGCCTGGACCACTCTTAGTTCAATAGGCACACCTTCTGGAAGTCCTTGACGGGGATCCCAACTTATGAGGTGAAGACATGCAAGGCCTCTAACATACATTCTGCCTTGGTGCACACTCTGCACAAAATCATTATAGGTGCCATATTCCCCAGGACATAGAGTGGGAATGTTATTATTTTTGATCTCTTTATCCTATGGTCCATTCTCAAAGGGCTATCGGTCAACATCATACGACATCTGATACATAATCACTCAGCTTACACCCTTGGAAAAGAAATCTGCATGGGCGGTCACCTAACATCAATTCTAAAATATCTTAAGGACAGACCACTTCCCAAGTGCACGGTGATAAAAGGTGACATCCTAACAAATGAGCAGAGTCTAAAGAACTCATATATCATAAAGGAGAAGGATTCCAAACTTCATTATATCTTCTGCCCAACTGTCAAAGCATCCCAGACACTGCTACTGCTTCCAGAACTAGTTGACTATGACAAAGAAAAGCTTCTCTTCACTGAAGAGGAGATTTCCAACCTCCTAGCCTCAGTCAAAGAAAATGAGAAAAAAGAAAAGACAGTGTAGACTAAGAATAGCATCACTACCTTAGCAACAAGGCCAAAGAAAATACCAGTGACACGACTTTCAAAACTACGCATAGAGAAACAACAGTAGGCGGGGATGCCCACATCAAAGATCAACCCAAAGGCAGACCCACCACACAGTGCCAAGAACATAGTAAACCCAACACCATAATCATTCATCTTCGATCTGGATGTTGGGCTTACCTCTACATACTGCCACCACACTACCACCTTCCACCATTCCTCCATCCACCACTTTTCTACCATTTTCCACAATAATGCCCACCACAATTTCTTTCTCCACAACCACAACTTCACCCACATCTTCTGCCTCACTCATTTTCTCCTCAGGCACCCCATTCTCCACATCGACACCCAATCTCACCTTCACTTCAACCACTTTCCCCTCGGCATTCTTAGTTCTTCCTTTTTCACCTGGGATGTCACCACCATTCTCATCCACCACCACCCCGATACTGCAGGTGACTCCATCTATAGTCACCACACAATTCGCGGGTCCATCAATAGTTTCTCTTCTGTAAGGCACTACCACCTTCCCACCTCGACCCCAGCCATCCCAGCCATCCATCTCTGGGGTCCCCTTTTTACAAGTCGGTGAGGAATTCATACGTCAATTTGACGGCATTCGAAACCTCCTCACCGACCCTTCTAACATATTACAATCCATTTTTTCCTGTGTGCAGGGGCTTATTACATAGGTCTCCAAGAGCGATGAGTGGAACCACGCCTTACCAGGCATCCTCTCAAGCATTCAACAAAGGCAAGAAGCAGCGGCCAAGCAAGTCGACCACATTGACGATCGCTTAAAACACCTGCCAAAGTTGGTACTCGGGATGAAAGGCCAACAAGAAGCATTGGCTCATCAAGTTGATAGGGTCTCTGTACAAACTCAACCTTTTCCTGAGACCCGTCTTGAGCTTCAGTAGCAACACACTACCCTAAGCACGTGCTTGGACGATATCAACAGCAACCTCATGCAACTCATCCTCCACCAAGAGGAACAATCAAACGATGAAATCAATCATCTACGTGCACAAGCAACAGATCTATCTGCACGACTCCTCTTTGCCGAAGCGAGATATACTGATCTGAAAGAAATCCATGATGCACTGCTCAAAAGCTAAGAGCACGTTCAAGTAGCACTTGATGAAATACAAGCTATCCATCGACAGTGCAAGAAAACGTCAATCAAGAAGGTAAAAGATAAGGCAGCAGATGATGATGAAGATGAAAGTGAGGATGATGATGAGGATTTTGATTCCTCAGCTGACTCCAACGATGATAGCTCCTCCTCAAACGATCAACCTAATGACCCAGGCAATGCTGGAGAGGGCACCAGCTAAGGGGCAGAACCTACCGAGAAGGGAAATAATAGAGACCACCAAGAAGGTGGAAACAAAGATACCAAGTCCCCTGATAATAATGACAATGTAACGATGTCATATGGGGATCAATTATTTAACTTCTCAGATATGGGATCCCTAGGGGACACTACAAAAGAAGTTGCTTTTGCTGAGTTTCAACAATGCATAATGGAAACCAGCATTAGACCACCCACAGTAGCCATTCATCAACATTCTGCTTCAGAGCAATCGACACCCCTCCCCCCAGAATAGGAGGAATTTGATAGAGTGAGTCTCGAAACAGATGACAGACTCAACTATGGAGATGGCTCTGAAAAAGATGAACATCTACCTCAACTTTTGGACGATAGCGAGCAGACTCTACTTCCTCCACCACAAGACCTTCCCCCGCCGCCACCTCTACCTAACAAAATGCATGACCTAGACATGGCAGCCATCTCTACATTAGATGTTCAGGACATCTTCATCTTGAACACTATTGTAGACGATGCCAAGAATGGGGAAGACATCATCTATAACAATACAAAGACAAAGCGCAAGTTGACACAAGAAGACTTTTGTATCCTCCTTCGACCATAATCTACGGTGAAGATGGCTATCTTCCGTGTCCTCCTTACCAACTCTATTGAGGAATTCCAGAGCCCAAAAAAGTTGTAGCCTGTTTTCAACGCTTCACCTGCTCTATCCTTAAGCTTATTATATAAGGACTTATGAGAAAAGTCCATTGAGTGGCTGCGAACTGGCCTTGCACGAAAGGCATGCTACATATTAGTACCCTTAAGAATTTTCGACCACTGGCTTCTAATGATTGTCGACATCGAGGCCCACGACGCCAAGGTGTACAACTTCTGTGCCAGTGAGCTAAAGGTCAGACACATTAATTTTGCTGGTTTAGAAGCCAAAGAAGCACGATGCATTCCTTTCTGCCTTCTCAAAGTAATATGGGCTACCTGCCCATCTCTTCGACATGGTTGGAACCAACCTTGGTTCCAAATCATCAACCCAATAGTACAAACACTAGAAGGTTCAGGGGATCACACTTTATATACTATAAGATTCACAGAAGCACTCAATAGACAAATCCCCTTTATCGAGTTAGCCACAGAGGATATGCACTCTCTACGAGGATGTTACGCCAGGGAGCTTATCTGCAACAAATGGTTCTTCAAGGACCTGACTATGGCACAAGATGACGTCCCTCAATACCTTTTTTCTGCTATCCAACTTCTGTAAAAGCATCCATATAGAACAATTCTAAAGGAGTTGGAGAAAAAGTAACAGTAGACTGCCAAGGTCCCAGAACAACACCAATGGGACCCTTATACTTTTGATATGGCGTATGACAAGGGGGACATCAATTTGTTAACTGGGGCCACCATCAACAGATTATCCCAACTAATGGTACCTCTATCTACCATACAACCAACATTTCCCAACTTTGACCTTGCTGCATGCAAGAGTCGATCTGATAATGAACTCAAACTCATCATGTCTCAGCTTTATGCAGAGAATGATGAGCTTGTTTTCCTCGAAGGGAACATTCTAGTAATGGCAGGTTCACTCTGTGAAACTGTACAGATGAAAGGTTCTTTATCCGTGAGCTTGATGACTGCATACCAATTTCTCCTCACACGGGGTCAACCTACGATTTATATGGTGTCATCATACATGAAGGATGATCTACTAGGGTCAAAGAACTTCAGAACCACGGAGGAACTTATATCATATCTTCAACATTCAACTCTGAAGTTCATCATGCTTCCTTTTCTACACTCTGAGCACTGGATGCTACTAGCAACAAACCTACATGAAGGAACGATAATCATCTACAATAGTTCCGACAGCCAGTTTGATCCAAACCAAAAAGAGTATGTTGTGACAGCAAAGAGGCCCACAGAGGAAGCGACAAAGGATTATGTTGAATGACTACATGATCTTCTAGGCAAACACACAAAGGTGTACAACAAAGAACATTTCTATCTCCCAGCCTTCAGCCACAAATGTCCCCAGCAAATCAGAGAATCCAATGGTTGCGGTTTCCACATCCTCTACTGTATGTATACCCTCACTGTTCTGGGAAAACAAGTGGAGGACATGACAAACGTTTCTTACCATGCGTTACGTGGAAAATTCGCAGCTAATATCCTATGATCTTATGGAGAAAACAAGGGATTAACATAACCTTAATACCCTTGCCCATGTACTTCTCATCCTATCACTTTGACACTCTGAGGACAAAGTGAGTGATAAGTTAGGGAGGTACACTGGGCAAGGGCGAGGTATCATATTCAAACCCTTTCCTTCACCTCTGTTCTCCTATACAATTTTTTTCTTCTCTTTTGATATTCATATTTTTCAATACTTTCTTTGATAGAATAAATTTTGCATATAAGACAACATTTGTTTTGGAAACAGAGTCACCCCTAGCTAAGTTAGAGACAAAGTAAGTCATCAACAGAAATTACATAAGTAGCATTTAGGCATGCAATGGCGAATTAATAAATCACTTTCATACTTGATTTTCATGCTTTTGCTTTAATTCTGCATCAGACTCTTCATAGGTTGACATCGTGGCTGAAACAAGACAAACACTCTCAAGGACGGGAGGGAACCAGGTGAAATCCAAATCAAGGAACCCCGCAAGTGGACCACCAAGTACGAAACCAAAATAAATGCATGTCGGGAAACTCTAAGAAATTGTTTCCTTCTTTTCAAAAAGAGGCTTGGTAGCCCAAATAAAATCCTGTAATACCAAATTCTTAAGCCTGTGAGCATATGAATAAAAGCATGAGTGTTGAATAAAAACATGAGAGTTGTGCCGTGCATAAGGACTTATATGAAGAGCCAATAAAGGTCTCTCCCGACCGGTACATTCAGCTGCCCTCACAAAGGCAGATGTGTCGCATCCGGTAGTGAGATCCTAAGATCTCCAAATATATGAAAAAGCTGATAAAGGACTCGCCCGGTCGATACATTCAGCTGCCCTCACAAAGGCATATGTGTTGCGCCCGGTAGTGAGATCCAAAAACTTTAGATAAACCCTCCTCCACTTAAGGAGGGAGTTACACAGCAGCCTTTAGCCAACCCTCATACCTATCTTAGCCTCCGGTAGAAATTTCAAAGAAGTATAAATCTGCTTAGAGTCGAAGACATGCATAGAATTCGATCAAGGAAAAGGTGGTCCCAATGCAAGTTACGTGATATGGAAGAAACTTGAGAACCATGCAACTCTTGATACTTGAAAACGTTAGTGCAAGTAGAAGCCCCGATAAAATTCTAGGAGATCTCTGGTTTATAATTGAATCAAGAGTATGGAAATCTTCACTAAAATAAAAATCGCTTCGACACTATGTGCCTTAGCTCTATCTAGCTTGAGGACAAGCTAGACTCTAAGTTAGGGGGGTGATAACCTCCCATTTTGTGATGTTATCTTACTAGTTTTTCTTAATTTTCCATACTCTTTCTTAGATAAATCAGATAGAATCCTTAATTTTCCACTTTATTGTGAATATACCAATAGACTGACATTTCCTTTTTTTTCTCTTACAGGAAAACACAAAAATATTGCAAAAACTCCAACCGGTTCCAAGACCGAATGGAAGGCAACCAGTACGGAGACCGAATGGAAGCCAACCAGTCCCGAGACTGAAAGGAAGCCAACCGGTCCAGAGACTGAATGAAAGCCAACCGGTCCCAAGACCAAATGGAAGCCAACTGGTCCCGAGACCGAATGGAAGCCAACCAGTCCCGAGACCGAATGGAATCCAACCGGTCCTGAGACTGTATGAAGCCAAACGGTCCCAAGACCATGTGAAGTCCAAACGGCCCCGAGACCGTATGAAGGACAATCGGTCCTAAGACTGAATGCAAACCAAATGGTCCCAAGACCGTATGAACGTAAATAGTTTCAAGAACAAAAGATCCAAATGGTCTCTAAACCGTGAGGACTCAAATGACCGCCAAACTCAGAGAGTCCAAACGGTCTCCAGATCGTGAGAGAGTCTAAACGGTCACCACGACCATTTGGACCCACATAACCCAAAACCGTTCAAGATTCACTCAAAGCCTATAAATAGGACCCAAGGGGTCCTCACAAGGGGGGAATTCTTGGACATCCAGAGGTTGTCCCAATCACTCCAGAGTTGTTCATCCTTCATCCTTCACCCCAAGGCTGCCGGTTCAAGATCCACATTCCATCCTCAAGCTACTTCCTCTCTCATGGACATAGAAGGTGGGAAGTGAAGGATTCTTCATCAAGGCAACCATGTGGTGTGAAGATAGTTGCTTTGTACTCCAAGGGGTCGACCTTCCTCCCTCCTATGTGGAGATGATGCTTTCTTTCTCTCTTCCCGCCTCCTTCTTTGTTCTTGCCATGAGCGAGTAGTACCATACACTAGGGTGCGGGGAGTAGCCCCGCTACCCATGTTTTCATTTCATACATTGTAATTCATGAGTTTGCAATAGAAAAATACTATCTTTTGAGTTCAACATCAATCATTTAATGAAATGCTAGTTGCTTGATCATCAAATTGTGTTATCTATTATCTACTAGTGTGAATTGTCTACGTTTGTACTTTTAAATTTGAATATCGACTGCATGTTGGTTCTTGATGTATGTAGTAACCATACATCTATTCAGTATCTAGGAACGTTTCTCAAGGAGTGGAGTAAACTCACCTCCATTGTTGTACTTCCATACTATGAAATGGAATTAGTTGGCCTATGAAAGTACAACTTTGATAGGTTGAGGAACGCACTTTGTGAGGGGAGTGATGCAAAGTAGGTGACCATTCATTTGGGGTTGGATGGCATTGCAATACTCCTGCATTTCTCATAGTTAGTTATCCGAAAGGAAACTAAGTCTACAAAGATACAAACTATTTAGACCCTTTTCTTTGCAAGCCATGTTATTATGATGTATGTTTTGATCCATGCGTAGTGGTGGTGAAACTCAGTCACATCCTAGTGGTTTCCCAAATATCGTTTACAACCTCAAATTTACTTTTTTGCCATTTACTTTATTTTGCACTTTAGATTAATCATAAAATCAACTCTTCGATCTAAATATCAACTTTTAAGTAGATAAGCAGAATTATTACGTTTTCCATCTTGTTAAACTCTTAACAAGATCTTTGTCTTTTGTATTTGACCCTTAACTGTACTACGATAAGACTTCCACGTATCTTAGCATACGTGGGTGGAGATCTTATTATAGCACACAAAAGGCTAAACCTAGAGACTTACTATCTCTAGGATTTTTAGTGGTGCACACAACTCCACGTGAGTGGAGGCTCCATCAACCACAGGATGACCATTAGATCTCACACTTTAAAGAGAAACCATCTAATAGCAAGCATACAAAAGGAAAACCATTGAGTTAGGGCACTCAGGTGAGAAACCTTAGTTCTCAAACCTAAGTTAGATAACAAACCACATCTGATGGTGCATTTAGGTGCCTTAAAATGCAATTATATCAAACATGTTATGAATACATATGAAGCACAAGATACATGTTAATATTAGAGATAAAACCCTAGATATGGGAAATTTCATAAAATCCCTTATAAGCATGTACATTGCAAATATTATTCAAACAATGTCCAAAATGGACCAAACATGAAACTTAGATTTATCACATGATATCAAAGAACATATTAGGTTTTGATTAAGGTTTTAAGCACCCAATTTAGTTAAGAAAGCATGTTCAAGCCTTTATCTAGATTAGGGGGTCTTATAACTGTTATGAATAAAGATAAGAAAAATGAGAATGAACTTGAACATAAGGCTAAGATTCAGAAGAAACCAAAGAACATACTTGGATGAACTTGTGGACATGTTGGCCACTAGAATAAGGATTTTCCTACCAAGAATACAAAGAAGCATGACTACTTACTTGAACCTCAATTATGGGTACATTTCTATTAAACCTGAAATCCTTTCTCTATTTGATCCTAATATACTGGACTATAGAAACATGGGCCAATGTACATGTTTGTCCTAATAACTCTTTGTTTGTGTCATATCATGACTCTTTAGGCTGATGCCTGACTTTGGGAAACACAAGCTCTATCGAAGTCAAAGGCAAAGGACTGTTGGATTTGCAGTTTCCTCTAGGAAAGGTTATGACACTGCACAGACTGAGACATGTTCCATGTATTTGTCATAATATTATTAGTGGTGCAATATTAGTTCGAGATGGTTAAAGAATAGTTTGCAGATGTAATAAAGCAATTGTTACTCATGTTTGAGATGGTTTATTATTTAACAATGGGTACTTAAATGATTTGGGGAACCTATTTAAGATTCATGTTGAGCCTTCTATTTCAAATTATGTTCTTAATTTGAATGATAGTTCAGTTTGTATGAATCTTTTGCGGTTTGACTTATGGCATTGCCTTTTGGTTCATGTGAAAGTTGTGTTTGTAAAAATAATGGTGATTCTAGATTTTAACCCTAAATATGCAATTAATAATAGTATATATACAATTTGTGTACAAGCTAAATTTTCTAGAAAGCCTTTTTCATTCTCTGGATAGGAATTCTAAAATTTTGGATATCGTGCATAGTGATATCTGCAAATTTAATGGGATTGAAACTAGAGATGCTAAACATTATTTCAGAACTTTTATTGATACATCCAATGAATAATATTATGATATTTACTTTAAAATAAAGATGAGGGGTTAGATAAATTAAAAATATTTAATAAAGAAGTAGAAAACACAATTTGGTAGGATACTTAGAGATTAAAGTCTGATTGGGGAGGAGAGTATACCTCAAACTTGTTCTTGGGATTTTTTTAATTCCATGGTATGGATCATAAGGTTCCAATTCCTTATACACCACAATCTAATGGAATTTCATAATGTAAGAATAGAACCTTGATAAATATGGTAAATACTTTGCTCCAAACTTTGGGATTGCCCAAGTATATGTGATAAGGAATCTTTGAATATAGCTTACCATATTCTAAATAGTGTTCCTCATAAACATAAAGAGATTCATCTATTTGAGTTGTGGAGAGGCCGAAAGGCAAGTCTGAAATATCCTTCAGTGTGTAGGTGCCTCACAAAGGTACTTGTCCATGAACACAAATAGAAGAAATTCGAGCCACAAATAGTGGAGGTCATTTTCTAGGGTTATGTAGAGACATGTTATGCTTATAGATTCTTAATTGTGAAATATGAAATCCCATGCATTAATATCAATATAATCATGGAATTTTGTGGTGTAAATTTTTTTTAAGATGTCTTTCCCATGAAATCTAGTATTCCCAATGAAACTTCTCAAGAGAATCCATTTACCATAGGTTCCATTCCCAAGAACATGGAAATGATGACAAATGGGAGGATGACTTAGAATGTATCATTTATGAATCTAATAACTATGAAGAAATGGTTGAACCAAGGAGAAGTAAATTACCAAGAACATACATGACTTTGTAAGTGAGCTCCTCACTTATAATGTTGAGTATGATCCTGCAACCTTCAAACAATTTATGGCTTCCCTAGAAGCTAAGTTTTAGAAGGAAGTCGTAAATGATTAAATCCACTCAATTATTTCAAATGGAACTTGGGAATTGATGTATTTGCCTCCTATTTGTTTCAACAATTGAATGTAAATGGGTTTGAAGAAGAAATTCTTGTTGAAGGACAATCAATAAGTATAAGGTTATTTGATTTCCAAGGGATACACACTAAGGGAGGGAATAGACTATTCTGATACCTATTCTCCTATTTCTCACATGACCACAATTCATGTGCTCATAGCCTTGTCTTCCATTTATAATCTATCAATATATTAGATGGGTGTGAAGATTACATTCTTACATGGTGATCTTCAAGAGGAGATATATATATGGAAAAACTTGAGGGTTTTCTGACATTTGGGAATGAATCCAAATGTGTAAACGTTTAGGTCTTCTTATGGATTGAAAACAAGCCCATAAGCAATGGCGTGTAAAAATGTGATGTCATCTTTTGTCTTCATTTCTAATGATTTTGATAAGTGTGTTTACTGCAAGATCATTAAAGATGTATTTCTCATCTTATGCTTATACATAGATGATATTCTATTATTTGGCTCTAATATGAAAGTAGTAAACAAGACAAAATCATTCTTGTGTAGCAAGTTTGAGATGAAAGATACAAGTGTGGTTGATGTGATTTTAGGCATCAAAATCATAATGTCTACTAATGTATTACCTCACTATGTTTAGAAGATAGTATAGAGGTTTGAATACAATTTGCGTAAAACTATCAAGAATCCATATGATTCATCAAAGACCCTATTCAAGAATGATTTTTGTGTTCTTGTGTCTTAGTTATGATACTCTTTGATTATCATAATTTTGATGTATCTTATGAGCTACACACAACAACAAAATTGTGTTTCCCATAAGCAAGTAGAGTAGATACACCACTTGTCCTGACAAGACCCATTGCTCATGATAGAGCAGTGAGAAAGTTGAGTAGATACACCCGAGTTGAACAAGTTGCATTCAGTGTTCCATTTTAGTATGTTAAGGAAGTGTCACGCTAATAGTGTGTTGGTTTTGGAGCCAGTGGAGGTTGAGCTGGATGAAGATGTGTCGTATGAGGAAGGTCTTGTGTTGATCCTAGATAAGAGGATCAAGAAGATGAAGAAGAAGCACATATTGTGGGTTAAGGTTTTGTGGCATCAAGGTGGTGTTGAGGAAGCCACGTGGGAGCTTGAGGAAGAGATGTGTCAGAAGTATCCGTCTCATTTGGCGTAGGATTTAGAGGGAAAAATCCTTATAGGGGTTTATTATTGTAAGACCCCTGACCTAGATTAGTGCTTGTTTGTGTTTACCTTGCTTAATAAGATTCTTAAACCTTAATCCAATCTCAATAACATGTTACATGTTCATGTTTTCAGTTTGGTCCTATTTGGATGATGATTGAGTTGGTTTTACTACATGTATGCTTGTTTTGGACCAAATTACAATTTACCCATATTGAGGGTTTATCTTGCGATTTGTCACATGTTGGATGTGCCACACATGTTTTAGCACCATGATAGATATTATCATGTTGGTAAGCACCTTTGTGCCTTTATTTGATGAGGAGAGAAGTGGTGACATCTTGAGTGTTGTTTCTAGGGTTTGCTTGGATTCCCTAGCATGGTGTTGACCATATGTTGACTGTTTGAGTTCTTGGTTTCTCAGAGACCACCTTTGTCTCTTCTTGTCTTTGATCTCTATATTCGATGGTGTTTTGTTTGAGCCTTGAGTTTCCTTCAATTGAAGAGGCTTGGAGGTCTCTTTTAGGTCAAAGATGACCTAGGGTTTCTTATGTGTTTGGTCATTAGTTTCTCTTCGACCATGAGCCTTTATGACCATGTTTCCCTTCAACTATTAGTCCTCTACATCCAAGTGAGGCCCTATGTGCATGACATCTAATACCTTTCATATCTCTCTACACTTGTGTATATGTACCCTTCTTTTCACATGCATATGATCCTTTTGAACTCTTTTTTCCTCTCTCATCTTTAGAGTTCAGCCCTTGGGGCTTGGTGGTGAAGGGGATGGCCGATCATCTTGAAGGTTCTTGGAAAACACCATGGATAGGGTAAAGCCACATGGTAGCCCTGATGGACATAAGAATGGATTATCCTGTTTGTTTGCTTGCTTGCTGGAATTTTGAGGACAAAATTCTTATAAGAGGGGAAGGATGTTACAACCCCAATTTTGGGTTCTTTTGCTAAGAAATATAATTTATCATTTTAAAGATATTGGAACCAATGATGATATAATTTGTGTTGAATAAATGAGTTTCTTTGAAAATAGCCTTGTTGTTTGATTTGTGGGCTTTATTGGCTATTGGGCCCAATAACAAGGATATTCAATTAATTAATGAATAACTGAGAATTTGAGATAAGAAGGGTGTGGAAACTCTAGAAGGCAAATCCAAAGAGGATTTCGTGCCTCTTAGATTCCTTGGGTTCCAAGGAGTCCAAAGTTGCAAAGAAAAGGCAATAAGAAAAGAAAAATATCAATTAAGTATTTCCTTGTTAATAAAGAAATTGAAAACATTGATAAAATATGGAAAACAAGTGAAAAGAGGTATAATTGAGTTATCCTTTGTGGAATTTCGTGTTTCAAGGATTCTAATGATAAAAGGGATACCAATGAGGAAGATAAAAGAGAAATAAAGAGAAATTCTCAAAAAGAGATATTTTAAACAAGATAATGAGGAATAATAAATAATAATGCATATTGATGCATTTAAGGATAATGAGTATTTATTAAAAAGGAATTTTTCGAATTTCCTAATTAACCATGAAATATGGTTACTAAAGGGATAGGTTTGGAGAGAGAAGATTTCCTCTCCTTGGAGGAATAGGTTTCCCTTACATATGGGACTTGCTTTCTTTTGGATCTCGTGGACAAGCCGCCCAGGTCCTATCTACCCTCCCCTATTTAAGGGGTACGACCCTGGGCCAAGCCTGGAGGATCCCATACATCGTTCTTCTCCCTTACTTTCTTCTTCAAACCCTAACCCTATGTATCACCATGAGCATGATGCTAAGAGGGGGGAACAGAGGGGTGCGACGAAAGACTGTTGTTCCACGAAGTCGAGGAGAAGGTTATCCATCAAATCCGTGCCCTGGAGCCTGTGTGGTAGCAATCCCTAGGCTGCAGCGACAACTGGAAGTTCTTGGCCTATCGAGCGGGAGAACGGCCGTAGCGGCAGCAACCAAGCAGTTCCCCAGGTGCGCAAGAGGGCGGTGGACTCGGGGAAGAAGTCGGTGAGGAGTTTCGAGGTCTAGGGAGGCCAGGAGAGCCCCACGCGGGACTGTCGTCGGCGGCCAGGAAGGCTGTCCGAAGCTTGAAGACGATCGGAGTCTTTTGGACGGTTCTACCCCCGGATTAACAAGGGACGCTCGGGTTAAGTGGGGGGTAATCCGGTAAATTGGTTATGTTCTCCCAAAGGGCGCGCTGCATGGCTATGCTGACGTGTCAGCATGCTATTGGCCAAGTAAGTAGAGTTTTGCAAAATTCATATCTCGTAAACCGTAGCTCGGATAAAGGCGAATAATATATGAATCTTGCTCAGAAAATCGATAGGAATCTAAATAAAATATAGTTGAAGCCTAATTCTTCTTGCAATTCGAAAAGTAGTATAAGTTATTAACTTTAATGTAATGATGATTAAGAAACCCTATTTTGAAGTGTTTTATGTGATTGGGAGGGTTTAATAGATGATTAAAGTTGATATTAGCCTGTTAATGATAAAAAGGAATATTAGTAAGAAAAAGGATGAAGTTTGCATATAATTAGTTAATTTAGAGCTTCATATGCATGAATATGCTTTAATGGGCCTTGAAACCCTAATGTTGACTAATTTGACTATTAATGGCTTTAATTGATTAATTCCATGATTAAAGATGGAATATTCTGAATCTAAGACTATTTTGAGCATTAAAGTTCCTAGTTTGTGGATAAATACCCTAAATGAAGTAATTAGGGTTTTCTCATGAATCAGGGTAGAATTGGTGATTAATAACGTTCATATGAGTAATAGAGTATAATGAATTACACATTGATGATAAATAAGCATAATGATCTTGTCATGGATTAAAAGGATAAAAGTGATAGTTTTAATGTAAGATAAGTTTAATGGGTTTAATTGATGGACAATGATGCCTTTAATTCGAAAATAAGGTTAAATGTTGTAAAGGGATAACCTTAATATCTCTTGTGAATAATTAGGGTTTAAAATAGTAAAAGATGAAAGGAAACCCTAATTGCAATAGAAACCCTAAAATTGAAATAGTAACCCTAGGGCTCGAATAGGTCTATTAGACTTGGATACCATGATCCATGATAGAAGATATTGGATGTTTGTTTCAGGATCTTATTGAATGCTTGCTTGCCTTGTTGATTGGACTATTCTATTTCAAGTCTGCTTAACAGGTATGTGGTTACGCTTATGAATAACCGCATTAGTTTCCCGCGTGTTTTCCGGATGGTTAATCGCATTGACTGCAACTAAACTGTTTGGATGTTCATATTTGCAAATTATAAAGTCACTATGATTATCACATTAATAATAGAAGTATGGATTCTCGCACCTACATGCCACCCTGATGGATGATACCAAAGGTCAGGCCCAGATGGGTAGACCAATGGACACCTTGAATGGTGACCCCAGGCACCAAGAAGGTGGCCTATGATATTGCATGACTAGTGGGCACCATGAGTGGTGACCCCCAGGCACCAAGCTCGGGATTGAGAAGGTGGCCTTAAGTCATTGGCAAAGGGCACCCTAAGGTGGGTATGCCAGGGTTAGGGAAAAAGCGGTGGAGAATGTCATACTGAAAAGTGTAAATTGGCTTGTTAAATAATTTGATTGTGATATATAAATTGTTATCCATATGTGCAAACTTTTGGTTGTCCCCACATACCAGTATATTTCGATATACTGACTGACGTTTTGTTTGTCGGTGTTTTAGGTACAAATGAAAAGAACAAACAGTAAAGTGGTATATGTGGAATTAAATGAGAACTAACGTGCACAGGAGGATTAGTTAGAGTAGCATTTTCATGGATAGAAGTTTAGAAATCCCATATTTTAAAGAAAGGTAAACAAAGTTTTATTTTATACCAGTTTTTAGTTTAGTTGGTAAAGTTTCTTAATTGTTATTGATTATTTGTCGAACCTTTGATCCTGTTTATTGAATAACGACTCTGACCTTCGGGTCTCCCTTAATTGGGGGTTACCGGGAGGCGGGATCGTTACAATGGGTTCTAGGAAGACCTTTGAGATGTTAAGGTGTGTAGGGGCATTTGAGTATGTTGGTTTGGTAAATCCAGCGGATGTTGACATGCGGTTGGTCGAGTTGGAGAAGGCCTTCAAGATCCTCAATATACCCAAAGAGGATAAGGTGAAGCATGCAATATACCTATTAAAGGGCAATGTTTCCTATCGGTGGGCCGTCGAGGAGGAGAAGAGGCCTAGTGTTGTGATCAGTTGGGAAGATTTTTGGAGAGAGTTTGTGAGCTGATATTTCCCAGAGACCTATCTGGATGAGAAGATCTTTTAGTTTGACAAAATACAGAAGGGATCCATGACAATAAACGAGTAGGAGATGAAGTTCATGGAGCTTTTGAGGTTCTGCCCGCATATGGCTACAACAGATAAGGAGAGAAACAAGCATTTTGAGAAGGCTCTGAGCTCCAAGTTTATGGCGTCAGTGTCAGCTCTAGAGAATAGGGAACAGTTTGCCATGTTTGTGGAGTTTGTTAGGATAATAGAGAGGTCAATTGTGGAGAAGCAAGATGCTAATGCCCAGAAAGACTGGCACAGTATCAGAGACAGTCCTCTTGAGGCTTCAACAAGCCTAGGTTTTCCACACCTAAGTCATAGTAGAGGTCGGAAATTCAATCTCAGTGGCCACCAAGTAAGGGAAGAGGTCGTACCTTCCTACTAGTAGGAGCTCATAGTGCTACGTCAGTGTTAGTGATAGGGTCATAAAATCCATAGTATGAGACCAGGACTTGCCACAAGTGTGGGCAAGTAGGACATCTGAGGTGGGAATGTCCTGTGAAGGATGAAGAGGTGATGCACCAACTGAGGAAAAGTTAGCAAAGGTCATAGCAGCAACAATTCATCAGTGGTGTAGGCCAAGGACGTGGTTAGGCATCACGAGTTGGTTCATCTGGGCAATCCATCAGATGACAAGGGTGAAAACATGCAATGTCTTGATTCTATGACATGAGTCATCTAGAAGGAGTAGTCAACCGAGGATCATTACAGGTCAGATGGAGTTATTTCATTCTGATTTATCTTCTTCCTTGTTTATATCTATTTTGGTTGACATCGGTGCAATGCACTCTTTTATCACTAGAGACTTGTTAGCTAGTTGTTCTTTGCATGTTAGCCATAGATGTGATAACCCTCATTTTGAAACCCCTTTGGTAGGGTCCATCGAGTTGTGAGAGGTGTGTCCTTCCTGTATTCTTTCTTTATCCAGATGCAGCATTCAAGTGGATCTCATACCACTTGACATGTACGGATTCAATGTGATCCTTGGAATGGATTTTTTGGAGAAGTATCAGGTGGTCCTGGACTATGGTGCCAAAGTGGTAACATTCTTAGAAGGTGATGTTTCATGGATCTTACAAGGAGACAGGAATATTCTTTTGACTTCTTGATGTCAGTGATGGCAGCAGAGAGGTTGATGTGGTAGGGTTCTGAAGCTTTTTTGGTGCATGTAGTGGATAGTAAGGTGAGGAGTCCTAGTATTCAAGAGGTACTTGTTGTCTTTGAGTTTGAGGATATGTTTCCTAATGCGTTTCTTGATGTTCCCCCTCATCAGGAGATTGATTTTCAGATCAATTTGGTTCTGGGTACATCACTGATAGTGTAGACATCGTACATGATGGCACCAGTTGAGATGTAGGAGTTGAAGAAGAAGTTGCAGGAGATGATAGAGAAGGGTTTTGTCAGACTGAGCATGTCTCGTTGGGGTTCTCCAGTGTTTTTTGTTAAAAATAAAGATATATCCATGAGGTTGTGCATCAACTAATGACAGTTGAACAAGGTGACAATCAAGAACTAGTATCCTTTGTTATGGATAGATGATTTGTTTGATCGGTTGAGGGGTTCTGCAATGTTCTCAAAGATAAACCGAAGGTCAGGATATCATCAGTTGCGGATCAAGGTAGATGAAATACCCAAGTCATCTTTTAGGACTAGGTGTGGTCACTATGAGTTTGTGGTTATGCTATTTGGGCTAACCAATGCACCAAAAATATTCATATGGACTTGATGAATAGCGTGTTTAGACCTTATCTCGATTAGTTTGTGATTGGGTTCATTGATGACATCTTGATCTACTCCCGAGCCAGCCAACAACATGAGCAGCACCTACGGCAGTCATTGACCCTGTTGAGACAACATAATTTGTACGCCAAGTTCAACAAGTGTGAGTTTTGGCTGAAAGAGGTTTATTTTCTGGGACACATCATATATGTTGAAGGTGTGTGTTCAGATCCCAAGAAGGTTTAGTCTGTCGTTAGGGTGGGGAAAATCAAAGACACCGACAGATGTTTGCAATTTCCTTGGGTTGGCATGCTATTATAGGAGACTCATCAAGAACTTCACCGTAGTGGTGTTACCCCTAACGAAGTTGATTATGAAAGGTGTGCTATTTGTCTAGGATGACCAGTTTCAGTGTTCCTTCCATTTTTTTAAGGGGAAGTTGACCAGTGCATCAGTGCTCGTGTTGCCAGAGCAAGTGAAAGGTTACATATGTTGGATCAATAGGCTCTAGAAGGGAGGGGGGTTGAATAGAGATTCACAATTATCACAAAATTGATTAGACCACCAAATTATATTAATTACAGAAACTTAAACAAGCAGCAATTTGATGACCTAATATAACATGCACAACAAGGATAAGAGACAAGGAAGAACAAGCACATGGACATGTGGTTTAGAGTGGTTCCATGTCCTAAACTTAGGAGCAATGTCAGTCCACTACCTAGAGTGGGTTAGTCTCTAGGATTTGTAATCTTGGTACTCTTATATTCCACAATAAGATTACAAGATACAACAACCACACATCCAAGGGATTAGTACCTCAAGCAAATATCTTCAACCTATAGAAGGAGCTTACCCACTTGAAGCATGGAGTCTTCAGCCATCAACATGGACTTACCCACTCCTTTCTTCTAGTCTTCTGCCTTCAAGGGATTACCTATCTTCCTTGAGTGTTGTCTTGATTCTCTCCTTCACTTGGAGATCTGGAGCACCTATCTCCTTCAATTGGAGACCTGGAGCAGCTTTCCTTCTTCAACCTTAAAGAATAGCATCACCTTCTCCTTCACTTGGAGAGGGATCTTCAACAATCTTCAAAGGAATGGAGGTTGGAAGATGGAGGAGGAGAGCTTTTACATCAACACATGGAGTATCTCTCTTACACAGGGACCTATCTCACTCATACTCACGAATTTGACTTGAAGGTAGAGAGAGAGAAAGGGGCTCAAATGGTTAGAACACTCTCAACTATGATAGCACCAAGTTTGCAATGAATGAGCAGCCTTGGAATGAACTCCAAGAGGGTCTATTTATAGTTGAGGGTGCCCCTTTAAGTTGTGGGACACTTGGATACGAAAATAGTCATTTTTTGTTCAAAGAAATGACTCTATTTTTGCTCAAAACACTCACCAACGGTCACATCACTGTTTCTGCAAATTCTGTACAGTGCAATCGGTCGAGTTGCAATAAAGGTAACTCGACCGATCAAGTAAACAACAAAGCCGATATTCAAATGATCGGTCAAGTTTGTCCTGACAAAACTCGACCGACTATTTGAAGTCGAAATGGTCAATTACCTGATCTGTCGAGTTCTATGTAAACACAACTCGATCGATGCAATCTGTAGAAAATTGACTAAGGATTGATCGGTCGCGTTTTAAGGCTGGGAAACTCAACCGACAAAGTGCCTGAAATCAATTTTCTAAATTGCATCTAAAGTGATTAAAACTTGGTGATTTTTGTCCCAAACAATTTTTCTCACTTAAGTTACAAGTCAATTCATCATTACAAGTGATTACATAAAGGTTCTAAGGTCATTTACATAGAAATCCAAAAAGACACACTTGTAGCTATTTTGACTTGAACTTGACCCATTCTGGGGCTTTGGATTTTGGATCATTTTCATGTACCTAATGCCTGCAAACAATCTTAAACACACATATTAGATACATATGAATGGAATGGTTAAGTAATTATCAAAATATAGGCAATGTATAACCTTTGGGTCAACATTCTCCCCCTTTTTGACAATGACAAACCATTCATCAAGCGTATTGAAAAGGATATGAAAGTTATACCTTTGCCTTGTGAATTGGGGGGATTCATGATACGAACAATTTGAATTGCTCCCCCTCAATTTGTGCTTCTATTAACCTTTATGGTCAAACTATCTACACAATGCAGTAGCAATATACATGTAATGTGTAGTCCTTCGCAAGTTCACATAAAGGATAGTGAATTGAACAAGAAAAGGATCTCACAAGCAAAAAGCAATATTATAGCAAAGAAAAAAAACAATATGACTGAGTTTCAAGACATGAGCTATCACTTGAAATATCTCTCCCCCTTTTGACATTATCAAAAAGGCAGGGGGGTAGAAGAGCAAAATCCAGGTCTTCTCCAAAAACTCAACCAAACATGTAAGCAAAGGATGAAACAACAGTTTAAAGGCAGATATCACACACAGATAAAAGATGATATACAATCCAAGTCATGATCAAAATATAACTCAAGATGGCACCAAAGCGTAGGATAAACCATAGGAAATAGCCATAGTACACATCAAGGATATTACAACTTAGATATATGTCCACATATGAGCAATTACAAACACAAAAGTGATAACACAAAGATAAGAAATAGTACAGCTCAAAAGAATGTGCCATGATGTTTCTGATACAAAATAGTCTAGAAAGATATAAATGATAAGCATGCTAAACTAAAAATGAAGACACCACCTAAACGCCTAAGCTATCTATAGAGCTTCTCATCTACCTTCTCAGCTTCTTCATTTTTGTCAAGTTTGGCGGTGTTGGACATGGGTGTATCCATCGGCTTCATGTTCTCCATCCCAAAGCGCTTGAGCAGTTCATTTGTGTACTTGCATTGGTTGATGAAGTTCCCTTCTTTTGTTTTCTTGATTTGAAAGCCGAGGAAGAAAGTCAACTCACCCATCATGCTCATTTTGAATTCACTCTACATAAGAGAACTAAACTCCTTGCAAAGATCAAGATTAGTCTTGCCAAAAATGATATCATCAACATAAATTTGAATTATAAGAAAATGGTTAGAAGTGTGTTTTAGGAACAAGGTAGAATCAACTTTGCCCATGATATACCCGTTATCTAACAAAAAGTTCTTTAGTTTCTCATACCAAGCTCGAGGTGCTTGTTTGAGTCCATAGAGAGATTTTTGCAACAAATAAACATGATTGGGTAACTTGTCATTTTCAAAGCTCGGAGGTTGAGTAACAAATACTTCCTCCTCGATTGTACCATTCAAAAATGCACTTTTGACATCCATTTGATATAACAAGAAATTTTGTTAACTAGCAAAGGCAAGTAACATATGAATAGATTCTAATCTAGCAACAGCATCATAAGTTTCATCAAAGTCAATACCTTCTTGTTGGTTGCAACCTTGTTCTACTAACCTTGCTTTGTTTCTTACCACATTTCCTTACACATCTAGCTTGTTGCGATAGACCCATTTGGTGCCAATGATTTTTCTATCACTTGGTCTTGGCACTAGAGTCCACACACGATTCTTCTCAAATTGCTCTAACTCTTCTTGCATGGCAAGGATCCACTCATCATCACCCAGGGCTTCTTTGATGTTCTTTGGCTCTAGTTGGGAGATGAAGGCACTATCTGCTTGTTCTTTGTTGTGAGCAGCTTGTGCCCTCACTCTCTCGAAAGGGTTGCCAATGATCAACTCCTTGGGATGATTCTTTGCAAAGTGGGGAGTGGGATCCTTCTTTTCTTCTTCTTCTTCTTCTTCTACTATCACCTACTTACCTTTATTTTCGATGTTGAGCTCTTTTAAGATAGGAATCAAATCATCTGCAACATCATTATCAACAACATGCTTGCCAACAACAGGGTTAGTTTCAATAAACTTAATATGTATAGATTCTTCAATTTTAGACAATTCAATGTTGAATACTCTATATGCCCTACTAGTAATGCTATAGCCTAGGAAGAAAGCCTTATAAGATTTTGTATCAAACTTGTCAAGAGAATCCTTCATTTTTAAAACAAAACAAGGACATCCGAAAACATGAAAGAAATCAATAGATGACTTTCTACCACGCCATAGTTCATAGGGGGTTTTCTTTAAAGAAGGATGTGTGAAAACTCGGTTTTGCACAAAGCATGAGGTGCTAACAGCTTCAGCCCAAAACTTCTTAGGAGTGTCATACTCAAGAAGTATGATCCTAGCCATCTCTAGTAGCAACCTATTCTTCCTCTCTACAACCCCATTTTGTTGAGGCGTACGAGGAGAAGAGAAATTGTGCGAATAACCAGATTTTTCACTAAAATGCTCAAAAAGATCATTTTCAAATTCTCCCCCATGATCACTACAGATAGAAACAATTCGGCAAGAAGCTTCATTTTCAGCCCGTTTACAAAAGCTCAAGAAAACATCAAGAGTATCACTTTTAGAAACGAGAAAGAAGGTTCAAGTATATCGAGATAAATCATCAACAATAACAAGACAATACTTGGAACCACGAAGTGTTTGTGTTCTCATTAAGTCTGAATAGATCAATATGAAGAAGTTTAAGAACTCTCTTGGTACTCATGACTCCTTTGGATTTGAAGGAGGATTTGGTTTGTTTCCCTTGTGTACAAGGTTGGCATTCCTCATCCTTTTCAAAATCTAATTTGGGAATTCCTTTAACCAAGTCCTTTTTGCTCAATTTCTTCATTTGATGCATATTCACATGACCCAAACAGCGATGCCAAAGAGAAATATCACTTTTATCCACTACCAAGCATCTATTTAGTATGGGCTTAAGAGCATCAAGAACAATAACATAAAGATTGCCATTTCTAGTTCCCTTATATATAACATTGTAGGAGAGGGAATCTAGAAGCAAGCATTTTAAAGAAGTAAACAACACAAGATATCCATTGTCACAAAGTTGACTAACACTACTTAAATTGTGATGTAGGCCATCAACAAGAAACACATTTTTAATACATAGCTCATTTCCCACATCACCCTCACCTGTGACCTAACCCTTCTTGTTGTCCCCAAAGGTTACCGATCCTCCTTTCTTTTTCACAAACTTGTTGAAATGGTTGATTTCTCCAGTCATGTGCTTAGAGCAGCCACTATCAACAATCCATCTCTTTTTAACCTACAAGAAAGAAGGATGTCGGAACCCAACACAAACTTTGGGATCTGGGTTAGCTTGGGGACCCATTTCATCTTTGGGTTGGTCCCCTTGGGCTTGTAAGGACAATAAGTGGAGTAATGGTCATCACATTTACAATGAACACAAACCATAGGGTTCTTAGAGTCAGAAGTCTCTCCATGGAAAATGGGAGGTTCCACACTCTTCTTCTTACCCTTGTTCTTGCTCTTTTTCTTACCTTTGGGAGCAGTCCCATCATATCCCAAACCACTAGTACCAACATGTTTGGTAGAGTGTTCTAGGACATCATTGAGGGATTTCTTTCCTGAGAGAAACTTTTGCAAAGAAGATCTTAACTTGGAATTGTCATCACTAAGGTTAATGACAGTAGTAGAAAGACTAGCAAGATCATCTCTAGCATGCAATAGGTCGGCCTCAAGACAGAGGGCTTTAGTATGAAAAGAATCTCTTTCTAAATCTATGCTATCAACTTCATTACTTTGCAAAATAGGTCTAGAAGATAAGTCATTTACTTGATCAAGCAATTTGGAATTTTCAGATTTAAGCAAAACAAATTCTCTTTGATAAACATAGACTTCATCTCTCCTAGCATCATCAATAAGTTTGAGTTCCATATTTTTAGTTTTAAGAACATCAAGCTCATCTAGGCACTTTTGGTTTTCTATCTTAAGATTTTCAATATTTTTAAGATATACACCATTCTCAACCTCTATTCCATTGTATTTAAGTTCAAGGTCAAGAAATTTCCCTTGCAAGGAATCTATACTCTCAAGATGCAATTTTTAATTTTGATCAAGAATATCAATTTTAGCATAAAGATCATCAAGTATCTTGCCTAACCTTTTCCTCTTAGATTTGCATTTAGTAAAGGATGATTGGCATTCATTTAGCATATCAATGATAGTTTCTTTAGGCAGATCTAACAAATTTACTTCACTTACCTTGCTTACCTCACTTACCTCGCATACATCTTCACTAGTAGAGGCCATGAGAGCTAGATGGAATTCTCCATCTTCAGAGCTTGAGGAGCTTGAAGAAAACTCCTCCCAAGCTGCATGGGTTGCATCTCTTGATCTTCTTTCTTTCTTGTCCTTCCTCTTGTACTTGCCTTCTCTCTTATTCTCCTTGTCTTTCTTGTGGCTGCTCTTGTGGTGGCTCTTCTTGGCCTTGGGGAAGTCATTCTTGTAGTGGCCTTTTTGACCACACTCATAGCACCTTGGAGTTGAAGAGGAGGGCTTTCTCTTGAAGTGTTTTCCCTCTGAATAGTTTGCCTCATGCTCATTAGAACCTTCATCTTCACTTGAGGAAGGGCTGGGGGACTTCAAGGAGAGTTGTTGTTGATGGACCATTTCTTCAATTTGTGCTTTGAAGGTTGTATCCTTTATCTTCTTGGACTCTTTTTCTTCTCTCCTCTCTTCCTCTTCTTGCTTGTCAAGCCTAGGTTCATGGGCTTGGAGGTTACCAACCAGCTCCTCAATTGACAACTCACTTAGCTTGTACACCTCTTCAATTGAAGTAACCTTAGGCTCCCATCTCTTAGGAAGAGATCTCAAGATCTTAGAGTTGATAGTACCTCTATCCATCACACTCCCAAGGGCTGCCAAACCATTTAAGATGACATTGAGCCTAGTGTACATATCAGCCACTCTCTCATTCTTATCCATCTTGAAGTTCTCTAGAAGACCACCAAGCATGTAGACCTTGGCTTCCTTCACTTTCTCAGTTCCTTCATAGGTGACACACAATTTGTGCCATATCTCATGTGCGGTGTCCCATGAGGAGATCCGATTGAACTCGGATGGAGTAAGGGCGGCATAGATGATGCTCACAACTTTGGCGTTGAGTTGAGCATGCTTCATTTCAACTTCAATCCATGTGGTGATGTCCCCCTTTGGATATTCATATTTGAGGTGGACTATCTTCCACATTTCATAGCTCACACCTTGAAGATAGAACTGCATCCTTCTCTTCCAATAGAGGAAGTTGGTGTCGTCGAAGACCAGAGGTCTCATGGATAAGCTTCCTTCTAGGTTAAGTGAACCAAGTGTTGAATCGCCCATCTTCTCCTACTTGTTGAAGTAGCTTGGAGAAGACCTACTCTGATACGACTTGTTGGATCAATGGGCTCTAGAAGGGGCGGTTGAATAGAGCTTCACAATTCTCACAAAATTGATTAGACCACCAAATTATATTAATTGTAGAAACTTAAACAAGCAGCAATTTGATGACCTAATCTCACATGCACAGCAAGGATAAGAGACAAGGAAGAACAAGCACATGGACAGGTGGTTTAGAGTGGTTCCATGTCCTAAACTTAGGAGCAATGTCAGTCCACTACCTAGAGTGGGTTAGTCTCTAGGATTTGTAATCTTGGTACTCTTATATTCCACAATAAGATTACAAGATACAACAACCACACATCCAAGGGATTAGTACCTCAAGCAAAGATCTTCAACCTATTGAAGGAGTTTACCCACTTGAAGCATGGAGTCTTCAGCCATCAACATGGACTTACCCACTCCTTTCTTCTAGTCTTCTGCCTTCAAGGGATTACCTATCTTCCTTGAGTGCTGTCTTGCTTCTCTCCTTCACTTGGAGATCTGGAGCACCTATCTCCTTCACTTGGAGACCTGGAGCAGCTTGCCTTCTTCAACCTTGAAGAACAGCACCACCTTCTCCTTCACTTAGAGAGGGATCTTCAACAATCTCCAAAGGAATGGAGGTTGGAAGATGGAGGAGGAGAGCTTTTACATCAACACATGGAGTAGCTCTCTTACATAGGGACCTATCTCACTCATACTCACAAATTTGACTTGAAGGTAGAGAGAGAAAGGGGCTCAAAGGGTTAGAACACTCTCAACTATGCTAGCACCAAGTTTGCAATGAATGAGCAGCCTTGGAATGAACTCTAAGAGGGTCTATTTATAGTTGAGGGTGCCCCTTTAAGTTGTGGGACACTTGGATACGAAAATAGCCATTTTTTGTTCAAAGAAACGACTCTATTTTCGCTCAAAACACTCATCAATGGTCACATCACTTTTTTCTGCAAATTCCATACAGTGCAATCGGTCGAGTTTCAATAAAGGTAACTCGACCGATCAAGTAAATGACAAAGCCGATATTCAAATGATCAGTCGAGTTTGTTCTGACAAAACTCGATCGACTATTTGAAGTCGAAATGGTCAATTAACTGATCGGTCAAGTTCTGTGTAAACACAACTCGACCGATGCAATTTGTAGAAAATTGACTAAGGATTGATCGGTCGAGTTTTAAGGCTGGGAAACTCGACTGACAAAGTGCCTAAAGTCAATTTTCTAAATGCATCTAAAGTGATTAAAACTTGGTGATTTTTGTCCCAAACAATTTTTCTCACTTAAGTTACAAGTCAATTCATCATTACAAGTGATTACATAAAGGTTCTAAGGTCATTTACATAGAAATCCCAAAAGGCACACTTGTAGCTATTTTGACTTGAACTTGACCCATTATGGGGCTTTAGATTTTGGATCCTTTTCATGTACCTAATGCCTGCAAACAATCGTAAACACACATATTAGATACATATGAATGGAATGGTTAAGTCATTATCAAAATATAGGCAATGTATAACCTCTAGGTCAACAACATAGTCTTCTAGGATGTGTTGAAGAATGGTTTAAGTTGTGTGTTGATGCAACAAGAACTTGATTTCTTTCACTTCATGATGGATTAATAAACATGTGGAGATCTACCTTATGCATAATCTGGAGCTTGCAATTGTGGTCCATGCCTTGAAGATATGAACACACTACCTTTATGGAAAGAAGTTTCAAATCTTTAGTGACCACGGGAACCTTAAGTACATCTTTTCATAGCAAGAGTTGAACATGAGGTAGAGATGCTAGATGGAGTTGATCAAGGATTTTGATTGCACCCTAGAATACCATCCAAGAAAGGAGAATGTGGTGTTAGATGATCTGAGTAGGAAGTCTTCTTTGTCATCATATATGGATAAGGCACAGTTATGTTCTTTGTTGTGCCATAAAAGAGACATGTTGGTCTCCTTGTGTTAAATGAATGTGAAGTTGGAGGTATCCTTGTTAGCATGAATGTTGGCATAGTTATTAGTGAAGCCTATGTTAAGACAGCAGATCAAAGATGATACCATGATATAGCAGATCCAAGTAGAGATTGGCATTGAGAAACATGATGGATTCCATGGGACAAAGGATGGTAAGTGTGTTACCATAGTAGAGTAGTGATTCATGATTTTGATGATCTATGGAAGTTGGTTCTGGAAGAGGATCACTCTTCGATGTACGCTATCCATCCAGGTAGCACCAAGATGTATCTTGGCTTGAAGGATCTATGTTGGTGGTCTGGCTTGAAGTGTGATGTATCTGAGTTTGTGGCAAAGTGTGCAGTGTGTCATTAGGTTAAGGCAGAGCACCAGACACCTGTAGGAACTTTGTAATTGTTGCATATACCATAATGGAAATCGGATCATATCATGATGGATTTCGTGGTTGGACTTTCTAGTACAGACAAAGGTCATGATTCCATATGGGTGATCATTTACAAATTTGACTAAGTCAGCTCATTTCCTTCTTGTAAATACAATGTATACCACTAAAACATTGGCACATGTTTATGTTGATGAGATTGTTCATTTTCATGGTATCCCAGCTACTATTGTGTCTGATAGGGGTCCTCAATTTACCATTCACTTTTGGGAGAGTCTGCATACAACCATGGGTACACAGCTGAGGTTCAGCATAACATTTCACCCGCAAACAGATGGTCAGTTTGAGAGAACTATTACATACCTTGGAGGATCTGTTGAGATCTTGTATCTTGTAGTTTTTGGGCATTTGAGATGTTCACCTCAATTTTATAGAGTTTGCATAAAATAACATATATCAAATGAGTATCAATATGGCATCGTATGAGCTATTCTATGAGAGACATTACAGATGTCTGTTGTGTTGGTATGAGAGTGGTGAATATCAGCTTCTAGGTCCTGAGCTTATGCATGAGACAAGAGAAAATATTAAGATGAAATAGCAACAGTTGAAGGCAGCTCAGGATAGGAAGAAGTCTTATGCTGATAATTGTCATAGGTCATTGTAATTCTAAGTGGGAGACAAGGTATATCTCAAAGTCTCTCCTTGGAAAGGTGTGTTGAGGTTTGGGAGGAAGGGTAAGTTGGCTCCCAAGTTTATGGGACCTTACCCTATGGTGTCATGTGTTGGGAAGGTGGCTTATAGGTTGGATTTTCCACCCAAGTTGCACAAGTTGCATTCAATGTTCCATTGTAGTATGTTGAGGAAGTGTCACACTGACACTAAGTTGGTTTTACCCTGTGGAGGTTGAGATAGATGAAGACACATTGTATGAGGAAGGTCTTGTGTTGTTCTTGGATAGGAGGATCAAGAAGCTGAAGAAAAAGCATTTTGTGTAGGTTAAGATTTTTTGGCATCACTGTGGTGATGAGGAAGCCACATGGGAGCTTAAGGAAGAGATGTGTAGGAAGAATCTGTCTCTTTTCATGTAGGATTTTGAGGGAGAAATCCTTGTTAAGGTTTTATTGTTGTATGACCCCTGATCTAGATTAGTGATTGTTTATGTTTACCTTACTTAATAAGATGCTTAAACCTTAATCTAATCTCTTATGATGAGATTAAATAACATGTGACATGTTCATGTTTTCAATTTGGTCCTGTTTGGATGATGTTTGAGCTGGTTTTGCTACATATATGCTTGTTTTGGACCAAATTGCAATTTACCCATGTTGAGGGTTTATCTTGCAATTTGTAACATGTTTTATTTTCCTCATATGTCTTAGCATCATGAGAGAGAGTATCATGTTGGTGGTGTCTTGTTATACCTTGGTTTGATGAGGATAGAAGTGGTGAGATCTTGAGTGTTGTTTTTAGGGTTTGCTTGGCTGCCCTAGTATGGTGTTGACCATTTGAGTTCTTGGTTTCTCATTGAACACCATTATGTCTTCTTGTCTTTGATCTCTATAGTCGATGGTGTTTTGGTTGAGCCTTGAGTTTCCTTTGATTGAAGAGGCTTGGATGTCTCTTTCGGGTCAAAGATGACATAGGGTTACTTATGTGTTTGGTCATTGGTTTCTCTTCGACCATGAGCCTCTGTGGCCATGCTTCCCTTCAAGTGATGGTCCTCTAGTATCAAGTGATGTAGTTGAACCTTCTTGTTTTTCACGAACTTAGTGACTTTCATGGTTTTACTGGATGCATGGTTGATCTTAGATAGACAAGTGGTACCTATGTGCATGAAACTTAATCCCTTTCACCTCTCTCTACCCTTGAGTATATGTACCCTTCTTTTCCCATGCATATGATCCTTTTCCATTCTCTTTTCCTCTCTCATCTTTATAGTTTGGCCTTTGGGGCTTGGTGGTGAAGAGGAGCTCATCCTTAGAGCTTTGGTGGTTTATCATCTTGCATGTGGTGATCTTGGGTTGGAGCATCTTCTTTTGTTGATTTGTTGATCTTTGATCCTTGGTAAGTGATCCATCCTCTTGATTTCATTTCCTTATAAAATCCTACCCCTTTTTCTTTTCTTAGCCAAACCCATGGTTTTCCATGGTAGTCTTTTGAGAAACTTCTCTCCAAAGAAGTTGAATCCATGGTTTTCCATGGTAGTACCTAAGTGGGATGAAGATCTTCCTTTCTTTCTCGGCCTAGGGTTTTGGATCTCTCTTCCTTAACCTATAACCTAGGTTTTTCTTCTCTTTTGAGGTGGTTACTAGATTGGTCATAGAGGTGATCAAAGCTAGGTCTTCTCTCTTGTTTGGAACTCTTTGCTTGGAGGTGGTTTCATCATAAGCAGGAGGGTTATATAACTCTTTTCCCTACTATTGTTTCACTTTAACTCTACATGCAAAACTAATTCCTAAAACGTGATCACATGCTATTTATGATGATATCTTGTTTAGAGTTTAAGTTCCTATGGTGATCTTTCATCATTTTTCTCCTTTACCTCACCCTAATACCAAGAATTCCATGGATGATGGAAGTGCTAGTTTCACATGAGCATGTTTTGTGTTGGTCTCTAATCTTACTTAAGGTTTTGTTTTCCTTTGTTATAATGGAGTTTTTTGGAAGGATGTGATGCTTTGTTTCGTGGATTCTTCCATCATGATAATGATTTGGTTACCCTATGTTTTGGTGATCGGATTCATAGGGTTTTATGTGGTGATTGTCTTAATGCATCTCTCTCTTGAGATTTTGGTTTCTTGTTGGATATCTATCTATTTGATCATGCTTTATGAGTAGTTTTCTCTCTAAGATGTTCTTCATGTTGTGTTCTAAGTATCTGAATGCTTGGAGGTAAAGTTTTTTTGGTCATTGAGATGGCTTTTTCCTTGGTTTGGTTCCTTAGATTGCCCTTGATTTTCGATTGATGACATTGTGTGTGATGTTCTTCAGTCACCAAGGACTAAATTGCCTTTGACCTAGGGTTTCTCCCCTTTGACCAATGATGTCAAGATGCTTTCTTTGCTCACATATATTCATGGTATTCGATCATGATGGTTCTATTTGACTGCTGGTATGATGTGGTCTCTTTGTTTGCTAAAGAACTAGTGTTCTCTTTAGTCGCTTGTCTTGTTGGTGGTCTTCGACCATGATGTTGTTTTCTCTTTGGTTGAAGAGGTTGGTGGCTCATGTCTTTGTCCAATGAGATTCTCTGGATTCACAATCATTTCTTTTTATTACATAATGAAAATAATATCTAACCTAATGGTTCCATGAATGTGGGAAATAATAATGTATCTGGGGTTTGATATTAAATGTTGTTTGGAAACCCTAATTGGACACATATAAGTAAACCCTAACCCTGATTGTGAACGCATGATGTAATGCTTACCTTTTTTTGAAGTGTATACATTCAATGAAGTATCCTTTCTCTCTTCTGCTTGTGTAACCCTAACCCTGCAGGTGGAATATACATCATAGTTTGTGAATATTATGATATATCTTATATAATACACAGTGATGACTATGATCCTTTATGAGGCAAGTTGATATAATGATGTTGATTCGGGGACTATATAGTGTGGATCTTATGACCTGGAAAAGGCTTTTTGCCTAGCTTGATGTGATATCCTCTAGTGATGTGCATAGGGATTACTATCCCCTAGGGATGTGATAATATTAATGCCCTTGTATGGCATTGGTATCAAGTGATGATGTGACAAGTTTATACCTCATATGTTTTATATCTTCTGGAGTTGTATCACACCCTTATCTTTGTATAATTTGTTTAGGGTTTGTATGTTGTAACTTGATTAATGCTAAAAGATACCCAATTGGTTTAATTAATAAAATAAAACCCTAATCATATAGTTTCCTTGTGCCATAGATCCAACTTCATCATTAGTACTTGTTGGATGGTGAAGTCAGTTCTCCCTTAGTGGAAGCTTGGAGTTGTATATTGTTGAGAATATGAATATCACAGGATTGGCTACAGTCATACCCTAGCTGGAGAATAGTTGAGATCATATCTCATTGATGTGATTCAGTATATATATGATATATTTTTAGTATGGATGTTTTCATACCTTGGCAGGAGTGCATCCATGGTCGTAGCTCAGTTGTCACTAGTTTTATGCCTATATACCAAGACGGACTAGTCTATTTTGTAGTTGGACTTTATATGTCACTATGCAGGACTAGGACTGGCTGAAGATGTGGGTGATCATAGGAGTCTGGCTCCTCCTAGATCTTATATAGCACTAGTTTTGCCTTAGTAGTGATCAGTTGGAGCATGAGTGGTATATCTCATCTCCTCAGGGCATAATAAAAGATATAACACAACCATGTAGTATAATTGTTTAGGGTTAAACACGAATCACATTGGATGATCCTTTGCCTTATCTCTTGTACTGATTGGTTTATTTATAATGTGGTAAGATAAATAAAAGATTATACATGTTCTTCATATTCCTTCTAAAAGTATAAGATGTTCTACTGCTCAGTTGTAGATGCCTAATTTGCTCAACAGTGTTAATTGCTTTATTCATATCATTTAGAAGAATCTGCTCAACTTGATAATAATGTTACTTTCCTACTTTAGCTTATCTGTGTTAATAATAGTTTTTGGCAGAGAGTTATATCTCTCTTTGGGATGTTGGTCTCACCCAGTAGGTTTCCACATCTTTTAGGTGGTTGTGCACAACGAAGTAGAGATCGTGTGGTTGAGGTTGAGCAATAAGAGGAGCATTAGTTGTTAAAGGTCGGATACGATGTTATTGTTTTGTAGTAGAGTCCTATGTGTCGTCCTTATACTTTCATGTCTTTGGTGTGTTTTGTAGACATTGTATATCGACACAAGTTTTGTAAGTAGGCCATGTTTATACAGATATGGTTTCTAAATATGTGAACATGTTATCATATGTAACACGTTGTGGCTAGTTGGCCAAGTAAACAGTTATCAACCATGATTATTAATTTGGATGCATCATTTTTCATTGTTGTCGTTGTATTTATTGTGTTGATACCAACCAATACTCTTGTGACCAAGGTTCAAGTTCAAGAAATTAGTTCACCCAGTTCCTATAGGGGTCTACGTTGGATAACTTAGGCATGGTTCAAATCGAAAGGTACTATAAAGAAGTGAAACCACCTCTGTAACAACCCCACCTCCCAGTAACCCCCAATTAAGGGAGACCAAAAGCTCAGAGACATTATCCCAATTAATAGGATCAAAGGTTCAACAATTAAACAGTAATAATTATTAAATTCTACCAAACTAAACTGAAATCTAGTATAAAATAAAACTTTGCATACCTTTTTCAAAAACGTGGATATCTACTTCTATCCACATCTGGAGTCTATTCTAACTAATCCTCCTTTGTACTTTAATTCTTATTTAAATCCCATATGCCACTTTTCTATTTGTCCCTTTCAATCTTGTACCTAAAATGCCAACAAACAAAATGTTGGTCAGCATAAATGAATATGCCGGTATGTGGGGACAACCAAAATTTCACAAATATGGCTAACAATCTAATTATCACAATCAAGTAATTAACAAGTCAATTTAGGTTTTCAATGTGTCATTCTCTGCCTCTTTTGCCCTAACCCTGGAATACACCCTCCAAGGTTTCTCTTTTGCCATTGACTTAAGGCCACCTTCTCAATCCCGAGCTTGGTGCCCAGGGTCACCCTTCATGGTGCCCTTTAGTCATGCAATATCATAGGCCACCTTCTCAATCCCGAGCTTGGTGCCTGGGGTCACCTCTCATGGTGCCCATTGGTATTCCCTCCTGGGCTGTCCTTTTTGCATCATCCATCAGGGTGGCACGTAGGTGCGAGAATACACACTTATTTTACAATTGTGATAATCATAGTGACTTTATAATTTGCAAGTATGAACATCCAACTAATAAGTTGCATTCAATGCGATGAATCATCTGAGAAACTCTTCGGGAAACTAATGTGATTAACCATAATTAACCACATACCAGTCAGGCTTACTTGAGTGCAGAAATAATTCAACCAAGCAAGAAACCAAGCAAGCACACAAGTTGATCCTGAAATATGCACCCAATTTTCCTATCATTAATCATGCCATCATGGTCTATTAAACCTAGCTTGCTTCCTAAGGTTTCTAGTCCATTTTTAGGGTTTCTCTTCATTTATACTATTTTAAACCCTAATTGTATACAATTACTCACAAACCCTAATTATCTCATCTATTATTCACAAAAGATATTAAGGTTATCTTTTAACCACATATAACCCTAATTTCGGATTAAAGGTACAATTAAATGTCAAATAAGTCTATTATGTTCCTTTTACATTAAAACTACCATTTTTTTTCTTTTTAATCCATGACAAAGATCATTAGGCCTAATCATCATATTCGGTTCCTTCCAGATTAACAACTCATAGTTCATTATGATCTAATTCACATATGAACTCTATTTATCATTAATTTCACTTTTATCCATTCGAAAACCCTAAGTACTAAATTAAGGGTATTTATCCACAATTAGAAACTTTTATACTCGAAATAGCTCATATCTCAACCTTATTCATGAATTTGAACAATTAAAGCCATTAAGAGTCACAATTACTAACATTAGGGTTTCAAGGCCCATTAAAGCTCATTTATGCACATGGATCTGTAAATTAAACCAATTACATGAAAAGTTCATCCTTTTCAATCTTAGTGTACCTTTTTATAATTAACAGGCTAATATCAACTCTAATCATCCATAAAACCCTTCTAATTACATTAATCATATCAAATTAGGGTTTCTTAATCATTAATGCATTAAAGTTGATAACTTCCACTAATTTTCACATTGCAAGAGAAATTAGGCTTAAAATATATTTTTATTGCATTCCTTGCATTTTTTTGATCAAAAAGCACTACTTATTTGTATTTTTTGGCCAAAGGAATGATTTTCAGTGAATTAAACAAGATCACACCATTTTCTTAGATTTTGACTAGAGAGGCGACTTACTTGGGTTTTTTGGAAAATTGCTGGCTGTTGGATCTCGAGTTGTTGCTGACCGAGCATGATCCAAAGATCCTCCTTGCGTACACCCACTCACCAGCTGCTAAGCACACAACGAACTCCATCTGTTGATCTGCGCCCTTGGTCCATACTGGACTTTGATCGAAGGGCAGCTGCTCTTCATCCTCACCTTGATCCAGCAAAAGCTAATGCGATAGCACCGTGATGAGGAGCTCGTCGGAGCAAGGCGATTCCGGTAGGATAGGGCATGAAAGAAGAAGGGAAGATGTCGTTCGGGTTCGTGAGGGTGAGAGGAGTTGAGAGGGGGTAGTATTTATAGGACTGGGGGTCAATTTCTAGGGTTCCCAACCCTTGGTCATCACTTCTATTTTAAGTGATTTGGGCATTTCTTCTAGACGCCTCCAATGCACGAGAAACTAGGGTGTAAAAGGTTTGGAATCTTATCCTGAATCCATCCATGCCCTTTCCATGTTTGCACATGCGAAGGATTTTGAGGAAAATCAAGGGAAAGGTCACTTAGTTCTCACGGCCCATTCCTTCTCAGATTCGAGGAAGGAGACGCACAGCCGGCGTCGGATCTCGATCTGACGGCCGGCGTCATCTCAATTATTTTCACTTAAATCGGAAAATTATGTGACATTCACTATAATCACAATACTTTAGGGAAACTTGTAAAAGCCATAACTCTCAAACTGAGTGTCCAATTAATCCCAAATTTTGATGGAAACTTAGTAATGACTTAATCTACCTTTCTGATAAAATTAGGATCATTATCTAAAACAAAAAGTGCCTTTTCTTTAGGTACAAGATATTACTCAATTAGGCTTATTTCTCATATCTTTTCTCTTTCTTATTTTCTTATTTCCCATTATTTCTATTCCTTGCGATCCAAGAAAGCAAGTGGGATTCGAAATATCCTTCATATGACCAAATCCTCACTTCTCTCTTTATTTCTTACATTATCTTCTTTATTTAAAATATTCTTGGTTAATTGTTTATTTCTTCTTTTGATTTATCTTCTCTCTTTTTGAAACCTTGGTCCCACAAGAAAGCCTAACATTTCGAAATCCTCTTTGAAGGATTGTTATTATCCTTCTGGATGCATCCACATCCTCAATTTTTCATTATCTTACTTATTTATTTACTAAAAGATTTCTTTTCAAGGATTTTTCTTTATCTTTCCCTCCTTTTTCCTCTTTTCATATTTATTTTATTAGAAATCATATGTAAATGAATTTTACTCAATTATGGCCATTAATGCCACTTTCTAGATATTTCCAAGTATTTCTCATGAATACTTTGCTTAATATCCATTATCATGTAACTTTTCCCATTAATTGGACTTTTCTTCTTTTCTTCTCTTTCATATCCATTATTGGATTAATATATTAATAGAACCACGAAATTCCTCTCAAAAGGGAGATTTGCAAAGAAATCCATTCTTTGAAGCAAAGCATACCACCTTTTTAATTAAGTCTGTATCACAAAATTATTACATTTCAATTATGAAAACACATGCAAAATTGAGGTTGTAACATCCTTCCCCTCTTATAGGAATTTTTCCCTCAAAATTCCACCAAACATACAAATAAGTAGGATAAGACTTTCATATGTCCATCATGGTTCTTATGTGGCTTCACCCTCTCCATGGTGCTTCCCAAGAACCTTCATCATTTTGTATTCTTCCATCTGAGTTCTCTCTCACCTTGGTATATCGTACCCTCATAGGTGACTTAGGATATTTCAGCCTCTCATAAAGTTGAATAGGTTCATGGTTCAGCACATGGCTTGGTTACCTTACATAGTGCTCTAGATCGGACTCATGGAACACATAATACATCATGTTATCCTGAGGGGTACGTCTATAGACAAGCATCTCCACCAATCCATCTCAAATAGATCCATGTATCGGGGACTCATCTGTCTCAGCTATAACTCAAAGGGGTCAGATTTTCATATCACATATTCTCCCATAGTGAATTGCATGTCAGTCTGCTTTGCATCAGCTCACGACTCATGTTGCCCCTGGGCTTCCTCATCCATCGCATGATCAAAGCGACTTCATCTGCATACATTGTGGTCCTCTGACCTTCCCAAGGTCTTTCCACTGACATCATATCCATGAAGCGGTGACCGACCCAACCTCACTATAGAGCTTCTTACATCCCGATAAAGGATATGGTGGTTAACATCACATCGTTTATAGGACAACAACTATCCCATGTATCACCCTGAGTGAGCACACATGCTCTCATCAGACCCTCTAGTCTGGATCATACTACCATCAGTTAGGGGTGATAAATTGTACTAACATTGAGTTCTTCATGTATCTACTTCCACCTCATGGAAGTGAATCTTTAGGTTATAAAGAACTTTTGAACTCGCATCATGGTGTAGTTGAATCATCTCTCTCTCATATGTAGTTCAATTGGATCCATCCCTTGACAGTATTCTTTCTTTCTCATGTCATCTAGGTAAGGCAATCTACCATAACCCATATTGCATCTTGACCTTCCTTGGTCTAGGGGAGACTTACCACAACATCCATAGTGATGAACTCTCATTCCCTCTCGGGGACTCTTCATCTACTATACCAACACACTGGGTTACTGTTGTTCATCCTTCACCTTCTGACTTGCATGGCGACAAGCCACATGCAACTTCATCTTAAGCATTTGAAGTACTACTGTCACTTACTATCTTCGTAGTACCACGGTGTATGATGAACTTAAAATCATGATCTCTTGTATGTCATGATTCCTCAAGATTGATTCCTCAGAAACCCTAAACCACTCTAGTTGGAGTTTCATCACCTTCTTTTCCAGAGAAGTGAATCATCCTTTTATTGCATCAAGGCCAAGGCTGGCTAACCATACAACTACTAACTTGTTCAATATATCTCGTTATATCTGAGTGTTAGCCCAAACATACCTCCTTTTTCAAACTTATGGTTAACCTAACAACCTCTTCTAGCCTCTAGCTAACTAGGCAGCTTCATCTCAACCAAAGCATCCATTATCACCTTACATCCTTCTGTGTTGAAAACATACACCTCCATGTATTCCACTTATCATCTCATCTCGGATTTTAGGTCTATCTTGAACAAGAAAAATTAGAGCTCATCATTTTTGGTTATCAAACTCAACCTTGTATAACTTGCAACTTCCACATAGCTCATGATAAAAACTTCCTCACAAGACGACTACCTTAAATCTCTTAGTGTTTGTAAGCCATCTATGTATCATTCACTCCACAAGGGTATGTTATCATCTCTGTCCTCCTAGCAATGTTCCAACTCACATCATCTTTTATCGGTGTATGGCATGCATACTGTCCTATCTCTCACTCCCATAACAAGAGGAAATAAGCATTTGGCTACAGTCCAAATACAAAGTTCTTCCCATTCCAAGAGTAGAGATGGTACATCCCACCTTGCCAGTAAACCTTCAAATCTAAGTTGAAACATGCAACACATGTCTCTACATCACGATCAGCTCGATATCAAAGTTACTTCCATGGAAAACTGCTCTCAAACCTACTTGGATTACCACATAATTCTTGGTCATCTCCTCTAGGTCTGTAGGTTGCCGACACTTTTAGGGTCATCCCTCTTCCCTTATGCATCCAGTGAGTGCCCTACTCATCTGCCCTTTGGGTCCCATGATTTCATGAAGGTGAGCAATCTCCTAACCCATGGCCCTCGGACAATGATGGTTCTTACCTCCCGATCCTATGGTCATGTGCAACTAGGGAATTAGGCAACTCCTACTTCCATCAGTCTTATCCCTACCTGGCCCTAGGATAAACTTAGGATTCTCACATAGTACATGTCCAACTTAGAACCTAACCCCAAGCCTTCATCATCTCTCTCTACATTCCTGGGCTGACGTTCATCCTTTCATAGGGGTCATGGCGACCTGCCTAACACATCCACGTGCACTTAGAGATGGTTATCTATGGGTCTGTAGGTTTACTCCCTTACTATGTACTCTCCACTTAGCTTCTCAAGACCCTATGAGACCTCTTTAGGTTACCTCAAAACCAAAAAAAATAGGTATACCCCCTACTAAAGGGTCCCTCTCCCAGGATGGGAGGAAACTGTCTTTTGATAGCACAAAGGTCGCAAACGTCCCTACGTTAAGGGTTTACATCCACATGAGCATGCTTAGTCCTATTAAGATACTTAAGCACAAGCGGACCACCTACTAAACCATGCTAGGTCATACTTGTTCTCATTCCTCAACATTGGACCAAGATCATACCTTCCCATGTCACCAACTTATCTGTGAGGGGTTCAACAAACATACTTTAGACTTAAGGGGTTTCCCTTTCCTCTAAACATGAGGAGTGACATGCTCAACTCTATAGAAACTCAAATCTCATCATGAGCATCAGGTACACCACTTCCCCTCTTAGGCCTAGGAACCCTAGGTTCACTTTTTTGATGACCAACTGCCTTCTCAACTTTAACCATGAGCCAAGCATGTATAGGGTATGACATGCACTTCCCATGATCCTTCAACTTGAACAACACTTTAGAGAGGAGTCCTCCTCAAGGACAACCAACAAGGTATAAGGCTTCACAACTTGTTACTAAAGCTCTTCATGGTCTAAGGAACTCTTCTTCCCATCTATACCGTAGGTATAGAGGTACCAACAATATCATCCTCTCTCTAGGGTTTGGTTCCTCTGAAGGCAACCAAGATATTATCAGCCTCCATGGATCATGCATGAGACAACCACAACCATCTACTTAGGTCACATCATCCTCAACTCCCCACTGTTCCTCATATCTCAGAGTCTAAGCTTCCAACCTTCTTGCTTGGGTCCTGCTCTCTCTCTCTCTCTCTAGAGCTAACCCTACAAATAGCCTTACTACTATAGGTCCTCTCCCCATGAAGTATCAAACTCACAGCATACCCCTACATGGGTGAAGCCTATGTTCAAACTTATGTTTGTTTAAGATTATCCAGAGTTCCTCATGGTTATCTCATAAGCCATCCAACATACTCTCCTAGCCAGATTTTCAGCCTACTGCCCGCACTACTGACATACTCTGGGTGCATGTTATGCCCTACTCACGTAATCCCATAGGGTTTCTATAGGTTCTTCACTAACCTCATCGTTGAAGGAGCTATCCTTCACTCTAACATGCACGACCCTTCCTAGGGTTGGGTCGCCCAAGGTACTAGGTCATCCAACCTCACATGGCTCAAAATGTCATGGGCATCCAAAAGCATGTCCATACACCTGGTTTATCATGCCATGTCTCTCTCTAACCATCACTTAGAGTTAGGGTTAGCATCATCCTCAGAGGATGCGTCAGGTCTCTACTTATAGTGGAGATCTCTACCTCCAAGATTAACTTTCTCCACTCATCCTCCTAACAAGGAGGTCTATCCTCATGTCTCTCTTGAGGGCATGACAACATATGTCATACAAAATAAGCATGTATCTATTATTTAGTTTATGCTTAAACTATCAAGCTTATGTCCATGACATCTTATTTACATGCCTTTCATTACTTGGGTAGAGGATTCCTTAAACCTTATCAACCTTACCCATACTGTAAGAGGGTGAGGAAATGAGAGAAAACCCTAATCCTTAAGGTCCTTAATAGCATTTGAGTTAAGAAGGGATGAACAAGATGAGAGAGTCCTAAAAGTATCTTATTTCGAGTCAAATCTTGAGACATTGGCCAGGTAGTCATACTAATCCGGGAGTCCTTGTATTCTAACTAGTAGTGTGGAGGAAAATCTTGCCAGCCCCCGGACGTGATCCTTTTCTAGACACCTCTGTCTTTTAGAAAATCCTCTAATAACTCCCTCAGTTCTATGGAATTTGTAAATTTTAATAATTATTAAAGATTAAATGAGGAACCTATGCTCTAATACCAAATGTAATGACCCCGCCTCCTGGTAACCCCCAATTAAGGGAGACCAAAAGGTTAGAGACATTATCCCAATTAACAAGATCAAATGTTCAACAATTAATCAGTAATAATTATTAAATTCTACCAAACTAAACTAAAATCTGGCATAAAATAAAACTGTACATACCTTTTTCAAAAACTTGGATATCTACTTCTATCCACATCTGGAGTCTATTCTAACTAATCCTCCTTTGTACTTTAATTCTTATTTAAATCCACATATGCCACTTTTCTATTTGTCCCTTTCAATCTTGTATCTAAAATGTCGATAAACAAAATCTCGGTTAGCATAAATGAATATGTCGGTATGTGGGGACAACCAAAATTTCACAAATATGGCTAACAATCTAATTATCACAATCAAGTAATTAACAAGCCAAATTATGTTTTCAATGTGTCATTCTCCACCGCTTTTGCCCTGACCCTGGAATACTCCCTCCAGGGTTTCTCTTTTGCCATTGACTTAAGGCCACCTTCTCAATCCCGAGCTCGGTGCATGGGGTCACCTCTCATGGTGCCCATTGGTCTTCCCTACTGGGCTTGACCTTTTTGCATCATCCATCAGGGTGGCATGTACATGCAAGAATACACACTTATTTTACAATTGTGATAATCATTGTGACTTTATAATTTATAAGTATGAACATCCAACTGATAAGTTGCATTCAATGTGATGAATCATATGAGAAACTCTTTGGGAAACTAATATGATTAAACATAATTAACCACATACCTATCATTCTAACTTGAGTGTAGAAATAATTCAACCAAGCAAGAAACTAAGCAAGCACACAAGTTGATCCTGAAATATGCACCCAATTTTCCTATCATTAATCATGCCATCATGGTCTATTAAACCTAGCTCGCTTCCTAGGGTTTCTAGTCCACTTTTAGGGTTTCTATTGCAATTATGGTTTCTCTACATTTATACTATTTTAAACCCTAATTTTATACAATTACTCACAAACCCTAATTATCTCATCTATTCTTCATGAAAGATATTAAGGTTATCTTTTAACAACATATAACCCTAATTTCATATTAAAGGCACAATTAAATGTCAAATAAGTCTATTATGTTCCTTTTACATTAAAACTACCATTTTTATCTTTTTAATCCATGACAAAGATCATTAGGCCTAATCATCATCTTTGGTTCCTTCTGGATTAACAACTCATAGTTCATTATGATCTAATTCACATATGAACTCTATTTATCATTAATTTCACTTTTATCTGTTAGAAAACCCTAATTACTATATTAAGGGTATTTATCTAAAATTAGGAACTTTTATACTCGAAATAGCTCATATCTCAGCCTTATTAATGAATTTGAACAATTAAAGCCATTAAGAGTCATAATTACTAACATTAGGGTTTCAAGGCCAATTAAAGCTCATTTATGCACATGGATCTGTAAATTAAACCAATTACATGCAAAGTTCATCCTTTTCGATCTTAGTGTACCTTTTTATAATTAATAGGCTAATATCAACTCTAATCATCCATAAAACCCTTCTAATTACATTAATCATCTCAAATTAGGGTTTCTTAATCATTAATGCATTAAAGTTGATAACTTCCACTAATTTTCTAATTTCAAGTGGAATTAGGCTTTAATTATATTTTTATTGCATTCCTTGCATTTTTCTGATAAAAAATCACTACTTATTTGTATTTTTTGGTCAAAGGAATGATTTTTAGTGAATTAAACAAGATCACGCCATTTTCTTGGATTTTCGACTAGAGAGGCGACTTACTTGGGTTTTTGGAAAATTGCTGGCCGTTGGATCTCGAGTTGTTGCCGACAGAGTGTGATCCAAAGATCCTCCTTCCGCGCACCCACTCACCAGCTTCTAAGCACACAATGAACTCTAGTCGTTGATCTGCGCCCTTGGTCCACAGTGGACTCTGATCGAAGGGCAGCTGCTCTTCATCCTCGACCTAATCCAGCAAAAGCTAACGCGATAGCACCGCGACAAGGAGCTCATTGGAGCAAGGCAATTCCAGTAGGATACGGCATGAAAGGAGAAGGGAAGATGTCATTCGAGTTTTTGAGGGTGAGAGGAGTTGAGAGGGGGTAGTATTTATAGGATTGGGGGTCAATTTCTAGGGTTCCCACCCCTTGGTTGTCGCTACCATTTTAAGCGATTTGGGCATTTCTTCTAGACGCCTATAATGCACGAGAAACTAGGGTGTAAAAGTTTCAGAATCTTATCCTAAATCCATCCATGCCCTTTCCATGTTTGCACATTCAAAGGATTTTGAGGAAAATCAAGGGAAAGGTCCCTCAGTTCTCACAACCCTTTCCTTTTCAGATTTGAGGAAGGAGATGCACAGCCGGCGTCAGATCTTGATCTGACGGTTGGCATCGTCTCAATTATTTTCACTTAAATTGAAAAATTATGTGACATTCACTATAATCACAATACTTTAGGGAAACTTGTAAAAGCCATAATTCTCAAACCGAGTGTCCAATTAATCCTAAATTTTGAGGGAAACTTAGTAATGACTTAATCTACCTCTCTGCCAAAATTGGGCTCATTATCTAAAAGAAAACGTGCCTTTTCTTTAGGTGCAAGATATTACTCAATTAGGCTTATTTCTCATATCTTTTCTCTTTCTTATTTTCTTATTTCCCATTATTTCTATTCCTTGTAATCCAAGAAAGCAAGTGGGATTTGAAATATCCTTCATTATGACCAAATCCTCACTTCTCTCTTTATTTCTTGCATTATCTTCTTTATTTAAAATATTCTTGGTTAATTGTTTATTTCTTCTTTTGATTTATCTTATCTCTTTTTGAAAACTTGGTCCCACAAGAAAGTCTAAGATTTCGAAATCCTCTTTGAAGGATTCTTATTATCCTTCTGGATGCATCCACATCCTCAATTTCTCATTATCTTACTTATTTATTTACTAAAAGATTTCTTTTCAAGGATTTCTCTTTATCTTTCCCTCCTTTTTCCTCTTTTCATATTTCTTTTATTAGAAATCATATGTAAAATAATTTTACTCAATTTTGGCCATTAATGCCACTTTCTATATATTTCCAAGTATTTCTCATGAATATTGTTTTTTTGGAAATCGATCTTATGAATATTTTGCTTAATATCCATTATCATGTAACTTTTCCCATTATTTGGACTTTTCTTCTCTTTTATATCCATTATTGGATTAATATATTAATGAGAACCACGAAATTTCTCTCAAAAGGGAGATTTGCAAAGAAATCCATTCTTTGAAGTAAAGCATACCACCTTTTTAATTAAGTCCATATTCACAAAATTATTACATTTCCATTATAAAAACACATGCAAAATTGAAGTTGTAACAACCTCTCTACTAAAAATTTGAACAATAGAACCTCCAATCCAAACACACTTCAAAGGTATGCTTGGAGTGGGTGTAAAAAATTTAAATCTTTATTAATGGCATACAAAACAACCAAAGTATAGCAGTGGAATAAAAACATGACTATATTCAATTATAAAATAAGGGAACATCTTAAACTTACATCATAAGGATACATGTAGAGGGAAATGTAAACCACCTCAAGTTTGTCTCCAAGCTTTAACTTCTCAATCTAAGTCCATGTCAACATGCTTTGTCATCCAAGTCCTCCACCTAGGGTTGGAAGCATATCCCAGCAAGTAGAGAAAATTAGAAAAATATCAGCAAAGGCTGGTATGTGCATACTAAATAGGAACATTGAGCAATATTATGAAATAAGGACATCAAATAATAAAGGCTTCCCATAGAAAAGAAAAGTACCAACCAAGTGGGTATCAAGAGAAAAAATTACAATAAGAATGATACTTTCCATAATACAACATAAAAATATTGTGACATATATGCATCCACTACCATGGTGGGAAATGAAGCACAAGTAGGGCACACACCCCATAATCAATATCATGCATGCATGTGAGATAAACATAGCCCTAGAACAATATAAATAACAATGGTGGCCAAGAATCACACATCTTGAACCTGGTGAGACATGGGCCAAGAATCACTCATCCTGCCCTGGCATGGGGAATCAAACATCCACCACCCAAATATATATAACATGGTCCAGGAATCACACATTCTGCCCTGGCATGGAGAATCACACATCCACCATCCAAAATATCACAGTGTTGCCATAATTCATAATGAGACAAAACTAATGCAGTTATACTACTCTAGTGCTACTGAATAACATAGCATGTTAAATGTAGAGGCAAGTAGAAAAGTATAGTCAAAATTCTACAATGTTGTCATATCACACAATGAACAACACAAACATATAAACATCCACTTCAAAGTGGGCACATAACATTATATAAGACCAACATGCACCAAGGCACAAGATAGATATCAAGAGAATATCCAAGTCCATAATAAGCAAGATAGTTCACACAAACCATGATATCAAGAAAATAGACATATGTGTAGGCCAAAGTCAAAAGAATGATAAGATGGGTGAATTGCTCAACATTGAGGAATAGGGGATACAACATACCTCAACTTCAAAGTCAACATTGTCCAAAGTCAAGTCTATGTCCAATCCTAGGCCTCCAAAGAACCTATGATGCATTTATGTGGAATTAGGGTTAGGTTTCCATTATTTATCCAAAACCCTAAAAATCACCTTTTTATTATTGGTGAATTAGGTTATCAAAACCACGTCATATTTTATTTCATACCATTATAAGTCCAAAACATATTTTATTATATTTTCCTGACTTATAGATCATTTGTTATGAATTTATAAGTTAATTCAATTGAAATCACTCTTTCAACATTGGATTTAGGCGATAAAAAATACCAGTAGAAAGCTTACATTTTTCTGAATCTAACAACTATTTATTTGTAATTTTTTTATTAACATGTAATTAGTTATGAACTATTTAGCTATGAACCAATCAGAAAATTCTGATAAGCCACGAAAAAACATTATCCAGATATACATAAACCATGTTGAGATGCATTAGTCGCCACAAGCCACCTGGCCTGAGGACCCACGGTCAACAGGAGTGGGGCTCAGCACGATAAAATAAAACACAGAGCGTGAAAATGCATATTTTCCCCTCCAAGATCGTGATCAAATAAAACTAGGTCAAGGTCACTCTTAGAAATCTGCATTTGACCTTCTTCTTCCCTCGGCCAGCGATTGCGAGTGAGGAATAGAGTCTAAAACCTCAGATCTACATTGGCAAAGATGGGATTTTTCAATAATCCACTCCGAGAATTGAAATACATACGCTTGATCGGTGCCACAAAGCCACTGTTGAGATCTTTTCCAAGATCAAAATCATAGGTAGAACCCTCCAAGAATAGAAATCAAAGAACTAAAATAAGAAAGAGGGATTCGGTGTAATACCACTAATCTGGTATATGTGTTGGTCGATTAGCTTAAAGCAAATCCACCGAGACTTCCTGGATGCTCAGGAGGTCTCCCAACAGTCAGGACCCCCGATTCAGCCTCTATCACTGGTGCCAGGAACTTGGTAGTGGAGGGACAAATTATGAGACACCAAGCTAGCCCATGCGAGAATAGGGAATGGTTGTGGGGCCATAATTGAAGCTCATGAGCTCATTACCTGGAGGTCCGAAATCCTGGTTATGTGAGGAGAAGAGAAGGTTGGGAAAATAGGGGCAAGAATAGAGGACTCTTGCGGTGCCTGTGGAATAGGGCAACGATGCCTCGAGCCCAAGGTTTTATAGGGTCATCGGGTTCAGGAGCCAGCAAGGAAGGTGGAGGCGAAGAGAGTGGTGAAAAAGATGGAGATGAAAGGGAGGAATCGGAGAAGCAAAACGCAAAGGAAACTGGTTTCCCAGTTCACATGGGCACAAAGAAATCGGAGGTAGTGGATGCTACAGTAACTGTGCAATTCAAATCCAATGGCCAGAAAAGCTCGCACACAAAGACAAAAATAAAATCAATAGTGTGACAATAGAAATCGAATATGACTAAAGTGTGAAGACATTTATTTCCCTTTTTCTCTTTCTTCAATTGACGGTGCAAATAAACTTCAGATTAGATGAAATTTTGCAAAGAGGCTAATTAAAGCATGTAGATTTTGATTATGTAATTAGATTTGCCTTTTGGGAACTTTTAATGTGTTAAATAAATCAAATATTATTTTATCTTTCCTTCTTCATTAATGACTTTAAGATTATCCAAAATTGATGAAGCATCACACACAAGTCATATTTAATGTGTTGGATACGAATTTTCCATCTATTTTACATATTGGAGTTGTTTGTATATTTATTTAATAATTTGAAGGTTCTACACACTTTCTCTCAATTGATTTCACCTTTTAAGCAAATTTTCTCCAAATTGGATGAAAATTCACCCAAAGGATATGTTTATTATGAAGATTATGAATCTAAGATTATTTTCCTCTTTTGGAGTCATTTAATATTTTATTTGATATTTTGGGGAAACATACATCTTCTTTTCTAATTTGAATTAAATGAATTATAATTATGTGAATAATGTGAAACTTGTCTCCCAAGGTAATTGGGACCCAAGGAACACTATTTTAAACTTAGATTTCACTTTTGGGATTTATTTTTATGAGATAAGTCATATGGCCCATTAGTGGCCCATTATCTTAGTTACTCATTCAATTAGGTTTATTAGGGTGATTTTGCATGCATTAGTTCACATTGGTCTTTTTTTAAGTGTAACCTCAAACTATGTTTGGTCAAACCCAAAAGATCAAACTTTTAGGGTAGGGTTTGATATCTGGTATTTTACAAGTACCTATTGAAGCATAGTACAAAGGAATGAGTGGTAGAGCACACCACATTAAACTTTTTGTGGGATTGTTAGCTATATATTCCTACCTAATATCAGTTAGCATGGGTTAATCCCAATGTAGGTGTGTAATAGTACACAAGGAGTGTGGAGGAAAAATAGTAGTTTTTGTCTCTTATGCAAACTAGGAATAGGAATGGGAAATTATCTTCTGTACTCCATTTGATTTTTTTCACAACATGATAACTACTTAATTAATTGATTAATATAAAGGACTCCATGTATTCCTTTCCAATTGGAAAGGGACTCCTTATATTCATTAAATATTGGAAAGGGAAAGGGACTCATCGTATTCCTGTTACGTGTATAAGAGTGGTCATATGATTGCGACAAATCAAGAATATAATTGAGTATAAAAGTGTTACAAATAAGGCCCCTGGCTTAGGATTAAGCACATATTCATAGTAACACATATTGTCATTTGTGTTTTGCTTCACTGTCGTTAATGCCTTACGTAGATGCTACATGTGCATGTCACTTGTGGATTTTTGTATCCTAAATGAGAGATTTCTTCTCTATTCCCTCTTCCTTGATGTGATCTATTTGGTGGAGGTACCTACCAACCGTTGAGCTACACCAGTGGTAGTGGTGTTTGTTGTCTACATGCTAGAGAGCCAGTCTTCTTTTATAGTAAGAACTAATTACTTTAAGTAACTTCTCTCTCTTCAAGACAGTGATTTACGTCGAGTTTCCTAACTTGATTTATTTGTTTCTCTTGCTCTGTTTATTGTTATGTTTCTTATCTGATTCATAAATGGCATACTATTGGTAAGATGGTGGTGATTAAGATTATTTGATTCATAAGTGGCATGCTATTCGTAAGATGGTGGTGACTAAGATTATTCATTAGAGAAAATATTGAGTATATAACCCTAAGTGTGACAACTCGTCACACAAAGCGATATTACACAAAACTCAAACACGGTCAACCGCTAATAAAACACGTCACTAAAAAGAGGGATAATTAAAATAATTGAATTTTCACAAAATTACTCAACAATATTTGCATAAAATCCCAACATCTCAGAATATTTCATAAATCATACCAAACATCTCATATATTGACTTTGCGGCCTCAACCACCACATATGCACATGATATATCATCTACATATACAACGTCAGAATACTACGAAAGCTTGAGTAGATAAACACCATATACAAAACTTTCCCACTCAGACCTGAGAGTACAAGGAGCGACATGCTAAACATCTAATCAACTCCTTGTATGTTCCATAACATCAGCTCCTCCTCGCTTCCACAGGTCCGCAACGGCTATTGACGATCACCTAAATAGATTGTGGTGACCCACGACTGTGACCCATGTCCCAGTGAGAGATATAACTCTCAACAATGCTTATTGATGACAACAGGTTATGTAATTAAATAGGTTAAGTAGATTAAGAAGATTAAATAGATAGACATATAAAGAAACAGAATTGGATTATCATTTATAAGGGATTTATTAAGAGCAATTCTAATCAGATTCCTAAAAGTTAGCATTATTCTCAATCACCAAATGTAGAAATTACCATGAGCATAACCATCATTAGCATCATAAATATCAATAACAACATGAGCATATTTGAATAGTAGGAGTGTGTCTAATAATATAGAAAGTCTACAGTCATAAACAAAACTAATAGCAAAAGCATATCTAACAGTATATCATATCTAACAACATAGGCATCTCTAATAGCATAAAACATCTTAACAATATAATATGTTCAACAGCATAAGCATATCTACATCATGAGTAGAGCTAACAGCCTAAGAATAACTATTAACATGAGCATGATTAGCAGTCTGAGCATATCTAACTACATAAGAATGACTAGCATCATAAGCAATTCTAATAACATAAGCATAACTGACAGTATAGGCATTGCTAATAGCATGAGTCGACTAGCATCATAACTATAAACAACAATATTAGTATACCTAATTACTTAAGCATGGATACTTCTCATATTGCACTATACATCATCTATATGTGAAAAGAGAAAACAAGGGTTATCATCCATTGTTAAGTGATGTGTAACCGTAATAGATATACTACAAGGTTGTTTACATATTTTATTAAGACATGGGGAGTTTGAGTCATACTACCCAAACTCTAGTTGACCACTGCTAAGTCAAAATCGATTCCATACAAGATCTAGGATGATTGGAATATGAAGATCTTCTACGCCCCCAATTAGTATGGGTCCCCCGCAGCAACACATAAGGTCAAGCTACAAAACAGCCTAGTCTGCCCTTGGTACATGTCACAACACTAGTGAAACTAAGATACGACTGTAGTCATTCTCCTACCAAGATTTGACGGCAGCCATCCTCAAAACATATCACATATACTGAATCATATCATCTTAGATATGGCCTCTACCATTCTCCTGCTAGGGTATGACCGTAGTCATCCATGTGAACATGCATATACTCAATAGTATATGACTCTGAGATTCCATTAGAGGAATACTCATTTCACCATCCAGCAAGTCCTGACACTTGAATGATTTGATGCTCAGGGAACTACATGATTAGGGTTTCACTTTGATTAGTTATGTCAATTGGGTGAATTAATGTTGAATCAAACAAGTGGACAAACAAAACTTAATTCACTTCTAGCAAGCAGTGGTATATAACAATTATAGAAGATATAAAACATATGAAACATAAAGTTGATCACATCATCACATGTAACTATTTTACTTATAGACATGATTCCATACCCATAATCTCATCATCATGGGATATCAATACCTATCATATAATACATAGGATATCACCTCAATTAGTGCACAAAGACATTTCCAAAGTCATAAGACCATTCATGTTGTTTCCTGCAAGAACATAATTATCTTTCCATACCTTCCAAAAGACCCAACAAACCATCATCATATTTGTGATACATATGTTTATCATAACATGGGAATAAGGAACTAAAAGATATTCACATTATAACATAGGAATATTATCCTAGCATTAAGTGCATTCATTTATCATAACAATATGCAAGGAAACTAGGTATAATTAACCACCATGATTTAGTTGTATTGGGGTTAGAGTTAACAACGCAAGTTGAACTTAACATTACAAATTAGAAATTTACAACAATCTTAGGAGTATATTTATTTGAGGGAAAAGGTAAGACTACAAACTCATGGGCTTAAAATAATTGACTCTAAATCATCAAATCCATTGGGTTAGGTGCAGCAAGCACAAGCTAGCAAATCATACGTAAAACTATCAGTTTCAAGGCAAACATGACCTTTGAATTATGTCTATTAATCACCACCATCAAATCAAGTGCAATAAGCACAAACCATCAAATCATAGACCACACATCAGACCATCGGGTTCAAGGAAATTAAGACCATTGCATCGTGTATATGAATCACCACCATTGAATCACAGTTGCATAAAACATAACCATCGGATTAGGCCATCAAACCCAAAACTTCCAATTACAAATCCTCACCCAAGACCATGGAAAGTTACATAGGTAAAACCATCAGATGCAAAACATGTAAAACCTTGGGGCGTTCATCTTAGAAAAACCATCGATTGAGCGACTAAGTGAACCATTGCTCTAATACCTAGAGAAAACATTCCATAACCTTTTAGGATGACTATCAATTGTGGCACTAAAGAGTACTATAGATCTAACTTAGAGAAATCAGAAATTAAGATAGTCATTGATTGTGAAACTAGTGAGACCATTGAATTTCATCACTAGATGGAAAACATACTTCAACATTGAGTAAAACCATTGATTCACTTGAGGGGAAAAACCATCATTTGTCTAGGTTTAAGGAGCCATCATTTGAATAAAAGATAGGAGAAACATGACCATCAGTTCTTGGGCCATCAAAGCCATCAAAACAACAACAAGGTGTTGACCATCGATTGGAACAAGAAGACCAACCATCGAGTTACAGAAGTTGTTGGATCTAAGGGCTCTAGAGGGGGTGAATAGAGATTCAAAACTTACACAAAACTTGTTAGACATTCAAGTTACTTCAAATAAGCTTAATTTTAAATAGTGATTTTGATGGCAGTTGAAATATAAATAAATGATGAGAGAGATTTAAGCAAATAAGTGTACAAGTTGTGTTAGAGTGGTTCCACTCTCCAAACTAGGAGAGTGCCAGTCCACTACTTAAAGAGGTCAAGCTCTAGGTTTTCTAAGATGTCTACTCCTTATATTCACTTATAAGAGTTACAACAAATGACCTTCCTTTTCTGGTACAAGGATACCCATCTTCCCTGTTAGGCCAAGGGAGCGAACAACCATACAATCAAGGTCGTACCTATCCAAGAGCTAATATTATACCTCACAAAGGTCTTACCCACTCTTGCAATTAGTTGGATTCCTTCACCCTTCACCAAGGTCCTCCCCTTATTGCAAAGAGTCTTTGTCCTTGAGGCTTTACCCGCCATCTCCTTAGATCTTCTTCCTTGATCTTCTCCTTCACTCAGAGTAGCCTTGAGCACCTTCTTCCCCATATGAAGAAACTTACTCCTTCTCCTTCTCTTAGAGAAGCTTTCACCAATGGAGTCTTCAAGAGAGGGGATTGGAGAAAGAGAGATCTTGAGAACTTCACAAGTGTATGATGATGTGGCTCTCTTACAAGAATCATATCTCACTCATAATGAACAAAATGAGTTGTAATCAAGAGAGGGAAAGGGGCTCAAGTGGACTAATAGCACTCAACTACAGCAAGGGCCTTAAATATCATGAATGAGCAACCTTGGAATGAGCTCTAAGATGTCCTATTTCTAGATTGGGGTATCCACTAGAGTGTGGGAACACTTATGAACATTTTCTTACCAAAATGGGAGTTGCAACGAATCTTTTTTTGACTTTAATAACTCACCAACGGCTACAAACACTTTTTTTGTGTTCTTCGTATAGTGCATTCGGTCAAGTTTCAATAAAGATAATTGGGTCAATCACACAATGCAACAAAGACAATTTAAACCATCAGTCGAGTTTGTCTTGGGGTAACTCAAACTATCCACTTAAATTGAGTTTACTCTGTAGAGGGATCGGTCGAGTTCTATGAGATTGAAACTCGGTCGATCAGCATTCATTCCCAAAATCCATCAAGGAGCGGTCAAGTTGGCAACTCGACCAATGAAGTGTCTGTGATGAATTTTAGAAAAATAATTTTAAGTGATCAAACATTGGAATTAAGTATCCCTAATTTTTTATCATATGAGTTACAAGTCATATCATCAATACAAATGATTAAAAAAATTCTAAGGTGATTTAGAGTGTTTTCCCAAATTTCACATTTGCATTGCTTTTGACTTGAACTAAGCCAAGCTAGGGATTGAGCGATTTGATTCTTTTCATGTACCTAATGCCTAAAATCAATCTTAAACAAACATATTAGATACATATGAATGGAATGTTTAAGTCATTATCAAAATATGAACAATGTTCAACACATAGGTCAACATTCTCCCCCTTTTTGACAATGACAAACCATTCCTCAACATATTGAAAAGGATATTGAAATTAAATTTTTACCTTTGAGAAAGGATGTGAAAGTTAATCCTTTAACTTGTGAATTGCACGAGGATACATGATTAACAATTTGAATTGCTCCCCCTCAATTCATGCTCACCTATACCTACATGGTTAGCCTTTCCACACAATTACCAAAGAACATATACATACTATATGGTCATCTATCAAGTCACATGACATGAGATAATTGACAAGAAAAGGATCATACAAGCAATAAAATAATATGGCTGAGATCATTTATCCCCCTTGTCGTATCAAAAAGAAAAGGAGGTAGAAAGAGTTAAAACACATGTCTTCTCCACAAAGCAATAACAACTAAATAGTACAAATCAAATAGAGACGGGGTAAAGAGAAACAATCAATCCAATATCATAATAAAAATATGGGTAACATACCACAAACTCATGAGATAATGGCAACCAGAGAGTAAGGGTACATATGATTAAGATTACAACACTGAAAAATGTCCTCACTACAGGAACCATAAACCAACAAGAAAATAGCAGAAAGATAACATGATACATCTCAGATACATGTGCCCAAATGTCATAGTACATGAGAGTCTAAAAAGATAAATCTAATTAGAACCTAAAAGACTAAGAAATTAAGACATCAAGTTATGTATATGATATCTATGTCCACAACATCATCATCCGCATCATCCTCGTCAACTTAGGCTTGTAGTCCTCATCTCCATATGAAGGTGCAGAAGAGATAGCAGCTTTAGCTTCATCACCAAAGCCATCAAAATCAGCATCAGGGCCATCATCCTCAGTGGACTCCTCGTCAGCAGCAGCTTCATTAGCCTGGTCAGACATCTCCTCATTGGAAAAGGGATCGAAACAACGATCGGGTCATAGGGCATTCTGTTCAGCCCATGACATAATAAGATCATGTAACTCCTTGGCCTGAGGGAAAGAGGGAGCAGAAGTGCCAATGTTGGCAAGTAGGGTAGCAAGAGGGTCAGCAAGCAACACCAGAGAAGGAAGCACTCCAGGGTTAGGGGTAGGTCCATCAGTAATAGATGATGTGGTAGAGAAGTAGAAGGTGGAGGGGCCAGGTAAAAGTGATTGTATACATAGGAAGCATAGTCACCGCCTGGGTAGGGCTAGTAGAAGGGGTAAGGGTAGTTGCAGAATAGGTTCATATTAGACATGATTAGGCAGAGGTCATGGTGTAGGTGATCATGAACCTGAATGTTGTACGCATTCTGATGCATCATATATACCATAAGGGTTTCATTTGATACATTAAATGAGGCATGGGTAGGTTGGGATGGTGGTGAAGGTGGAGGGGCATGAGTGGAAGTAGAGGCTCTAGGTGTGGTAGAAGAGGTAGGCAGGAAGGTTTTCTTAATTGTGGTTTCACTAATGCAAACTCCTTTCTAATTGGGTTTGTAATAAAAGACATGGAAAAGATATTTTTGGGTAGTAAAAGTAAACAAACCACAAATCAAGGCCAGGTAGGGTGGGTGGGTACCTCGAGTATTCTTTCCAGAGTCAAAACAGGTCATGTGATATAGGATATATCAGGACCATTTGAATCCAATGTTCTTCAACAAATAGTACATGATTACAACAGTGTTTTCTATAATGTCTGTTTGATTTTTCTTTGGGTGGAGACTATAGTTAACAATTAATGCAAGCATCTTATTTTTTAGATCGAGGGAAGAGGATGGAAGGGTCAACTTCCTCTTATAGGGTACATGAGTCTTCTTCAATAACATGTGGATGTCATGAAGAGTACGATTGAAGTGCTTATAGAAAGCCTCAGGATCTAAAAGGTCAAAATAGTCAAGATAATCCTTTCTCTATGAGTCAGTGACCTCTGTTCCATTGAAAAAGATGTTTAGGGAATCTTCAGAGGTTTTGAATTTGATTCTGACAATCATGCAGGATACGGTGACCTAGATATCGAGTGGTGGCACGAATGTATCATATTTCCATGTGAGATTCACATAGAATTCATGGACCTCCTTGGTTCTTGTGATAGAATTATGAAAGAACTAACGGTCTATGCACAAAGATCTAAGGTGATGGGTATAGAAAAGCTTAGCAATCTCTTTGATGACATCCTTTGTTTTGAGAGGAGGCTCAAACAAGGTTGTAAAGGGAAAGGGGTTCCTAGGAAGGAGCTCCGTGTAGTGATTAAGAGATTCAGATGAGACAAAAGGTGTTATCAAAGGATATTAGGCGAGGGTTGGCTGAGGACGAGGGTACACCGCCTGGGGTAGCTCTCTTTCTTTGGCTAGATGCCATGTGAACAGATTAGATAAGCAAACAACAACCAAAACAAAAGAGAACCACACAAACATGCCCTCTAACCACCTAGAAGGGTGTGGGAAGAGGTAAGGGAGGCTAGTCTAGGGCAAGGGAGAGGATGGTCGCACCTGGGGTTGAGGTCAAGAGGGGCTAGAGCATAGGAATAGGTCAACTTTTCTCTAGTCGTGAGGGACAAATGTCAGTCAAAACCTATTTTGGGTTTAGTCTAGCCCAGCAATTGGTCGAGTTTGTCTCGGGGAAACTCGACCGATCAAGAGAAAAACCCTTGACCTTGTCCTGGGATCGGTCAAGTTGACAACTTGACCGACAGGTCGTCTGTCCCAAAACTTGAAATCTTATATCCTAGCCTCTAGGGTGCTGAGAAATTTTATTTCTTTATCCTATTATGCATTTTAGACATATTAAGGCACATTTCACTCATCATAGGGCACTATTTTGTGATAAAACAAGTGTGTGTCAAAAATACCCAAAATGAGCAAAACAAAGCAAGAAATAAGGCAATAATAGCACATATCAAGCAAGAGATGATCAATTCTAAGCAAGAAATATATAGGTAAGATATAAACTAGCTAGAAGGCATGTCAATATCATCAAGAGAAGTAATAAGAAGTTTTTATCTAATAAAAGCAAATTTCTCTCTAGCTAGAGGTTTAGTGAAAATGTCCACAAACTGATTCTCTATATCCACATGTGTGATATAAATATCCTTCTTGGCAATGTGGTCATGAAGAAAGTGATGACATAACTCTATATGTTTATCTCTACTATGCAATATAGGACTATATGATAGGTTAACTGCACTAATATTATCACAAAAGATAGGAGAAGCATCAAAATAAATGTTAAAGTCTTGGAGCATTTTCTTCATCCATAGGACTTGGCACAACAACTTCCAGTTACAATGTATTCAGCCTCAATAGTAGATAAAGCCACAGTACTTTTCTTTTTGGATAACCAATAAACTAGGCAAGGTCCTAGGAAAAAGCAAGTGCCACTTGTACACTTTCTACCAATCAAGCAACCTACGTAATCTGCATCACTATAAGCAGCAAAAGTAAAGTCCCTTAACTTATGATACCATAGTCCAAAATTTGGGGTTTTGGCAAGATACCTTAAAATCCTCTTAACCACTATAAGATGTGATTTTGTAGGACTTGACTGAAAACAAGCACACAAACCAACACTAAACATTATGTCAGGTCTAGAGGTAGTAAAATAAAGTAAATTTCCAATCATACCTCTATAGAGCTTCTCATCTACCTTTTCTCCTTCATCATCTCTATCAATCTTGGTGATGTTTGACATGGGGGTGTCCATTAGCTTGCTATTATCCACCCTAAAGTTCTTTAGTAGCTCACTTGTGTACTTTCCTTGGTTGGTGAAGTTCCCATTCTTTGTTTTCTTGATTTGAAAACCAAGGAATAATGTAAGCTCCCCCATCATGCTCATCTCAAACTCACTCTGCATAAGATCACTAAACTCCTTGCAAAGATCAAGATTAATTCTACTAAAAATGATGTCATCAACATAAATTTGAATGACCGGTAAGTTGTTAGAAGTGTGCTTTAGAAATAAGGTAGAATCTACTTTTCCCATAATATAGACAGTATCTAATAAAAAGTTCTTTTGTTTCTCATACCAAGCTCTAGGTGCTTGTTTGAGACCATTGAAAGCTTTTTGCAAAAAATAAACTTGGTTAGGCAAATTATCATGTTCAAAGCATGTGGGTTGTGTGACATACACTTCCTTCTCAATTGTACCATTCAAAAAAGCACTTTTGACATCCATTGGATAAAGCAGAAAAATCTTGTGACTGCTAAAAGCAAGCATCATCCTAATTGACTAAAGTCTAGCTACATGTAGATATGTTCATCAAAATATATACCTTCTTATTGATTGTATCCTTGAGAAACTAACCTTGCTTTATTCCTTACCACTTTGCCGCTTTCATCCAACTTGTTGGGGTAGACCCATTTGTTGCCAATGATCTTTCTATCACTTGGTCTTGGTACAAGAGTCCACGCTTTGTTTCTTTCAAACTACTCTAACTCTTCTTGCATGGCTTGGATCAATTCATCATCCTTTAGATCTTCTTTGACATCTTTTGGCTCCATTTGAGAGATGAAGGTGCTTTCTTCTTGTTCTTTTTTTAGTGCAGCCCGCGTCTTCACCCTTTCAAAAGGATTGCCTATGATCAACTCCTTTGGATGATTCTTTTCAAAGTGGGTAGTTGGATCCTTCTTTTCTTCATTCTTCTCTTCTTCATCAACTAACACCTCCTTTCCTTTATCACCGATGTTGAGCTCTTTTAAGAGAGGAATCACCTCACCCATAACATCATCATCTGGAACAATATCTTTGGAAACAGAGGAGTTATTCTCAACAAATCTAACATTTGTAGATTCTTCTACTTTACATAGTTCAATGTATAAACTCAATAAGCCTTGTTGGTAGTTCTTTAGCCAAGAAAGAAAGCCTTATAAGATTTCAAATCAAACTTGTCGAGGGAATTCTTGGTGTTTAAAAAAAACAAGGACAATAAAAAACATGAAAGAAATCAATGGATGGCTTTCTACCATGCCATAGCTCATAGGGGGTTTTCTTAAGAGAAGGATGAGTAAAAACCCAATTTTGGAAAAAACATGAAGTACTAACAGCTTCGGCCCAAAACTTCTTTGGAGTGTTGTACTCTAGAAGCATGGTCCTAGCCATCTCTTGTAGTGACCTATTCTTCCTCTCTACAACCCATTTTGTTGAGGCATTCAAGGTGAAGAAAAGTTATGTTCATACCTAGATTCCTCACAAAACTGTTCAAACAAATCATTTTCAAATTCTCCCCCTTGGTCACTGTGGATAGAAACAATCTGGCAAGAAACTTCATTTTCAACCCATTTGCAAAAAGTCAAGAAAATATCGAGAGTATCACTTTTTGAAATGAGAAAGAAGGTCCAAGTAAAGCGAGAGAAATCATAAACAATCACTAAACAATACTTCCTACCATAAAATGATTGTGTATGCATTGGTCCAAATATATCAATATGAAGAGGCTCAAGATCTCTCTTGGTGCTAAGGACACATATGGATTTGAAGGAGGACTTGGTTTGCTTTCTTGGGGTACAAGGTTGGCATTCCATATCCTTTTCAAAATCCAATTTGGGAAGTCCCTTCATCAAGTCCTTTTTGCTCAACTTCTTCATTTGATGCATATTTACATGACTAATCCTATAGTTCCATAAAGAAATATCATTTGAATTGGAAACAAGACATCTACCAACAATAGGATTAATAGAGTCAAGCACAATAATATAAAGATTTTTATTTCTAGTTCCCTTATATATGATATTGTAGGAGAGGGAATGTAGAATCAATCATTCTATAAAAGTAAATAGAACAAGATAACCATTATCACAAAGTTGAATAACACTTATTAGATTGTGATGTAGGCTATCCATAAGAAGTACATGCTTGATGCATAGTGAATCACCTACATCAACCTCACCTATTACCCTACCCTTGTTGTTATCCCCAAAGGTCATCGATCCACATTTCTTCTTTGTTAATTGCTTGAAGAGGCTGCTTTAACTAGTCAGGTGTTTAGAACAGCCACTATCAACAATCCATTAGCCTTTAACCTACAAGAAAGGAAGATAATCAGTGCCCAATTCAAACTTTGGGATCTGGGGTTAGCTTGGGGACCCACTTCATCTTTGGGTTGGTCCCCTTCTCCCTGTAAGGAAAATAAGTAGAGTAATGGTCATCACTATAACAATTAACACAAACCATAGGGTTCTTAGAGTCAGATGACTCTCCATGGAAGATTGGAGGTTCCTTGCTCTTCTTCTTTCCTTTGCCTTTTGAAGCACCCTCATATCCTAAACCACTTGGACCACTATGTTTGGTGGAGTGATCTAAGACTTCATTGAGTGACTTCTTCCCTTTGAGTAAGGTTTGCAAAGTAGCTCTCAATTTGGGATTATCATTAGTAAGAGTGAAAACAATAGAAGACAACTGAGCAATATCATCATTAGAATGCAGTAGGTCAGCCTCGAGATAGAGGGCTTTAGTCAAATAAGAATATTTTTCAAGAGTAATAGAAGCAACATCCTTGCCCGGTAAAATAGGTCTAGAACATAAATCATTAACTTGATCAACTAACCTAGCATTTTTATTTTAAGCATTTCAAGTTCTATAATATAAACATCTCTTTCATCCCTACGAGCATCACTAATAGGCTTAAGTTCAATATTTTCATCTTTAAGTAACTCAAGCTCATCAAGGCAATTTTTGTTCTCTTCCTTAATACTAGTGATATTCTTAAGGTAGATCCCATTCTCAACTTCAACCCCATTGTATTAGACCTAAAGAACAAGGAATTGGCCTTGCAAAGAATCAATGCTCTCAAGATGCACTTTTTCATTTTGATCAAGGATGTCAATTTCAGCATAAATATCATCAATAATATTACCCAATCTCTTTTTCTTAGACTTGCATTTTGATAAGAGGAACGAGTAGTATTAAGCATTTCTATAATAGTTTCTTTGGACAACTCATGTAATCTTACCTCACTTACCTCACCTATGTCTTCACTTGTGGAGGACATGAGTGCAAGATGGCATTCACCTTCATTAGAGCTTGAGATGTTTGACAATGAGTCCTCCCAAGTTGCATGAGTTTCATCCTTTCTTCTTTTATCCTTCTTATCCTTCCTCTTGTACTATCCTTCCTTATTGTAGTCATCCTTCTTCTTGTGGTTTCTCTTGTGATGGCTCATCTTGGCCTTTGGGCATTCATTCTTGTAGTGTCCCTTTTGTCCACATTCATAGCACCTAGGAGTTGAGGATGAGGAAGGCTTTCCTTTGAAGTGCTTTTCCATATAGTAGTTGGCTTCATGATCACTAGGGCCATCATCTTCACTTGAGGAGGTAGGAGATGAGTGGCAAGCAAGTTGTTGTTGAAGGATCATTGCTTCCACTTGAGCTTTGAAGGAACTGTCTCTATTCTTCTTTGACTCCTTCTATTCTTGATTTTCGTATTCATCTTACTTATCTTGCCTTGGCTCATAGGCTTGGAGGTTTTCAATGATCTCCTAGGTGGCTCACTCTCCAAGGCTTATTACTTCTTCAATTGAAGTCACCTTGGGTTCCCATATCTTGGGAAAGGATCTAAGTGTCTTCGATTTGATTGCTCCTCTATCAAAGGGTTGTCCCAAAGTTGTAAGTCCATTGACAATGGTGTTGAGTCTTGAGTACATGTCTTCCACTCTTTGCTTCTTGCCCATCTTGAAGCTCTCAAGTAGCCCATTGATCATGTAGATCTTAGACTCCTTGACTTGTTGTGTGCCTTCATATGTGATGCACAACTTGTTCCAAAGCTCATGGGATGTGTCCCAAGATGAGATCCGGTTGAACTCAAAAGGAGTGAGGGCAACATAGATGATGCTAACCACCTTGGCATTAAGCTACGCCTACTTGAATGTGGCTTCATCCCAAGTGGCTAAATCCCCAGTTGGTCCTTGTAGGGGAGAATCACCACCTTCCACAGGTCGTAGTTGGTTTCTTGAAGAAAGAACGACATCCTTCATTTCTAATAGAGGAAGTTGGTGTCATTGAAGACCCGTGGCCGCATGGAGAAGCTTCCCTCTAGGTTGAATGGTCCAAGTAAGTCATCCATCTTCTCATCTCGTAGGAGATGTGTTGGAGAAGACTGTGGCTCTGGTATCACTTGTTGGATCTAAGGGATCTAGATGGGGTGAATAGAGCTTCAAAACTTACACAAAACTTGTTATACCTTCAAGTTACTTCAAATAAGCTTAATTGCAAACAATGATTTTGATGGCAACTGAAACATACAAAGCAATGATAAGAGAGATTGAAGCAACCAAGTGAACAAGATGTTCTAGAATGGTTCCAATCTCCAAACTAGGAGACAGTGAGTCCACTACCTAGAGAGGTCAATCTCTAAGATTTCTAAGATGTCTACTCCTTATATTCACATATAAGAGTTACAACAAATGACCTTCCTTTTCTGAGACAAGGATACCCGACTTCCCTTTTAGGCTAAGGGAGACAACAACCTTACAATAAAGGTCTTACCTATTCAAGAGCTAATATTATACCTCATCAAGTGCGATGGAATGAACTTTTAAAATCCTTGAATAATTGATCACATAAGTGAATTCATGCATGTTGAGTTATTTTGGGAGTTATGAGTGCTTTGGAAAAAGATTGGATGGTGATGAATGTTGATATTATGATTAAGTTCCCTAAGTTTATGCCTTTATGAGGTAAGTAATTGAATAATCAAACAAGTGGCTCTTGGCACCAAAATTTAGTTGTGTGTAGTTATTATGATGGTAAATCTATGGTCAAAGTTTCATAAAATTTTGATGGTCCTAGAAGGAGTTATTTTGGTTTGCATATCATGAAATAATGTGAATATTGGTGTAAGTGTTTACAAAAGTTCCGATTGTTTAGCTTAGGTCTCATTATGTTGGATGTGTCACACTCCAGGGCCCTTTGGTCTAGGGGTTCCAAGGATTCACTCATGTATAGACTCCATCCTAACCACACATGGGTGTTTGAGGGCCCAAATTATGTCTTGTACCTTGTGGTTATGGCATTGACCCCAGGCTACAACCACGATGTCAAGGTGCTCATTGATCATGGGATAAAGAGTAGTTTTGAGTTCCTAGAACTATATTCCATGATGAGGGTTACACATTGACCCCTTATGTGTGCCCATTGGTGGCGGGTGGATGGAGAACATATCTCACTATCCTTTACATCTCTCCAGTCTCTAAGGAAGTAAGAAATGAGGAGGAATAGGACCAAGCTATAGGTGACATAGAAGAGAGGTAGATAGAGGGGGTTATAGAGAATGCTGGCGGAGGCTAAGTGGGGGAAAACATATCTGGAGATTGTAGTGTTCGATTCCAGGTGGATTCACAAGCTCTGATGGTGATTTTGTTGGGGCATCGTGCACACCCAAACTATGGAACAAAATGGAGTTGGGGATGTTGATTGAGGGCTCTAGAACTCAATCCAAGATCTATTTCAGGCCTTTTAAGCTCTGAAGAAGCTTCTCAGTGCCTCACCCGAGAGATTTGAGGTGGGGGGTTTCCCCTTTCCTATTTCCACAGTGGTGATTGGTGTTGATGAGCACACAGAGAAGGAAGAAGAAGCCCCCACCAGTGAAGCTAAGAAGTTGACAGCATAAAGGGAGAAAGTACAAAGCTCTTGGTCATGATGGACCCTGAGGAGGAGAGAAATATTGTGAATGAGACCTCATCAGAGAAGAACCTCACGACAGTGCCCAAAGCACAGGGGACCAGCAGTGGATGTGTGAACACAAGGAGAAGCGAGAATGGGAGAGAAGGAAGGTCGAACCAGGTCTATACCACTGAATCATCCGGCTCATCCAAGCCAGAGGCAAGAGTTGTTCCCACCATAGTGGTCACGCGGTGATGCATCATTGGCTCAAAGGTAACAAAACTCCCAAAAATACCTAGATCTTATAAAATGCATACTGATTCATACGTTTCTTAGAAAAATATGAACAAAGTACCAAAATTTTCAACAAAATGCGTACAACACAGTGGAACCATAATATCAGAGTTTTGATGTATAAATATAGATGATATCTTGTAAGATGTTTTGCATTAGTTTCATGAGTAATAAATATCAAATGATAATATAAAATTATGATAATGCTTTAGTCACTCTGAAATATGATATATAATCCATGAAATGTCAGATATTATCATTTTATGACACATAATAATGTAACTCACTTAGTATGGCTATATAGGGATAATAACCATGTATAAAATACATTAATGATCAATAAATGATGGAATTTATAGAATACCCTTATTTCAGCAATTGGAAGTTCATATGTAACTTTGATATCAGTAATTATGCACGAATTCATGTTGCATGATGATTGCTCTTAATTTTATATAAAACTCTAATATACTTAAGGAATATGACCTTGGATAACTATGTGCATATAATTATATGCAACATAATATTTAGATATATCTATACTAATCTAGAACATAACTGGAAAGTGACATCAGTAAGATAATTCCAAGACAAGAATACAAGTAAAGATGAGAATATCTATAATAATGAACATAAACCCTAATGGACATAACTAGGGTTAAGATAATGAGAATCTAATGATTGTACTTGATCAGGGTTTGATCAAAGTTATAGTTGACATGAGGAATATCTAGTGATTAGGTTTGTCCTTCTTCAAGGCATTGTATGTGTTGTATGGTTTTGTTCTTATTCAGGTGCATGTGATACTGTTGTTTCCTTTTGACTTCCTCTAAGTTTCTTCTTCTTAGCCTAGTGTGTGGTGTTTAAATTCGGATTCTCTCTGAGGTGAGGTTTCAATTTAGATGTCACACATCAGATTAAGTTTTAGAAAATTTGGGGATGTCACATGTGGTATCAGAGTATGAACAATAGCAAAGACTGAATTTTTCTCATTATGCAACTCAAACTAAAGAAAACCTTGAACTTAATAATCTTTAGGGTTAGAGTAGTTGTCTTTTAGATAGACTAGATCTGACCTAACCTATAGGTTAGTACCTAGATGTCTGATAACTAGGTCTAGACTAGTGTTATTTATTACCATGTCCTAAGATGACATTATTTCCTTAAAATGTGGTGGTATGTGACGTTACATTATTTGGAAATGATGTGCATCAAGAGAAGAGAAATCCTAGACATATAACGCTCATTTTCTAGGGTATCTATGCTAGTCTATACTTTGTTCTCGCCCTTTTCATTAAATGACATGGCACTAGACCCTATACAATGTGTGGGACACTCAATTTTCTGATTTGGTTTTGATTCCAATCGGATCAAGACTGGATAGTTTTCTCTGATGCTTGCTTTACCAGAGAAAAACTATATAATATTTTATTATATATGTAAGTATTAAAAAAATGTGTCTGCACACTTGTACGAGTAGGAGATGGTCATGTAACCTAAGTGAAAGTGAATGACAATACTCTACAAGGCAACAGTTCTAGATTAGATGTCAAGGGCCTCATTAGAATATATGATGGATAGAATAGATGAAACAATATTAGATGATATCTAAGCCTTATATAGATGATATAAGATGAATTGTGATGATATATGTTTGACTTTGAGAACTTAAGTTCATTTTTGAGGATGCAAAATAAGTTTTGATGATGCTAGTAACTAGGCTTTTATGAGATAAGATATGTTAATTTAAGACGAGGTTGTGAGTCAGCAAGTGCCTCAAGCTCTTTTATGAAGGAGGACATCTAGCGTTAGGATCAGTTTTAGGGTTAACTCCTAAGAGAGTGAGACCCACAGGGAGAAGGTCAGTGAACCTATACTCTAGTATATGAGAAATATGGGATATGATATGTCCTAAACTAGACTACTCCTAAGTGAACGAGTTGGGTTGCTCTATGCATTATTCATGTAGTCTCATTGAACCCTAGATGTCCTTGGGAGAACCAAACCCTAGACATAGAGAGAGGGTATCTATATATGAACATGTGAACATGAATATGAGTACCTACCATCTGGGTGAGGGAGGCAGAGTCCCAAGACCCTGGAGGAGGTAAGTATGTTAGTTTTTATGAAGCCTCAAGCTCGGGTTGGTGGTTCCTTGTAGGAATCTAGTGGATTTGTATAAGAGAGAGGTAGTTGGGAAATAGTATTTCATGAGTAGAGAACCTTTGAAGAGGATGTCATATGATGTTTAATTTTGGTTTGTGCTTATGGGTATAGAGCTTGTAAAGCTACCTGCTAGTTCCAATGAGGTAGACATGAGAACCATAGACTAAAGAGGGAATATAAATATGGTACATATGATACTCATAGAGACAAGTATGCTCAGAGAGACTGGGCATAAATTACCCTCAGGACAAGGGTTAGGAGGACCTCAATGGGACTAGATAAAGTTTTGATATATGTTTAATAAGCCACTTGTATAATTTTGTGTATCACAATCCTGATATAATACGTGTTTGTGATATAAGTTTGAGTTGATGGATGTAACATGATGGAAAACCTAGTAATTGTTTGATAGATATCAATGTATAAATCGATAACCATATAGATTAATAATGATGATAGTGTGATATAGTTGGTTAATCAAGTGATGAAGTCATTAACAAAGTTAGTAACCAAATATGATAGCAATGTGAAATCATACTAATGACATATGACATATGAAAGGCAAGGTTTTAGTATTAGTTCTTAAAGAATATGTTTTAACAAATAACACATATAAATAACTCTTCCAGAAATGATAACAATAGTATGTTAATCAAGTGATGAAGCACCTTGTTATGATCTGTATGGATAAATTGAGTTAATTATAAATAACTCTTCCAGAAATGATAAAATAATGTTGGAACTTGATGCTTGGGTAAATGAGGATGTAAATCCTAAAGTAATAATTATTTTATGACATAACCTGAGTTTCTAAAGGAAAAATCATCATTTTAACCTTATATGAAGGGGGTGGTTCACCCTAGATTCTTTCAAAACCTCCTAGGAGTGGTACATATATGTTCTACACATGATGTGTATGTGAATGTTCCACCCAGAATAGTGTCCTAGATGTGGATGAAGACATGATTGGTTTTTTCCTTGGAGTACAATTATGGCTTAATTTTGAGGAAGAAATTTCTTTTAGCATGTATATGATGTGAAGGATTGGATTTTTTTTAGCTTCATTTTGAGGACGAAATTTCCTTTAAGTTGTGTAGGATGTGATGGACTAAAATTTTGAAATCCTTAAATAATTAATCACATAAGTGAATTCATGCATGTTGAGTTATTTTGGGAGTTATAAGTGCTTTGGAAAAAGCTTGGATGGTGATGAATGTTGATATTATGATTAAAATCCCTATGTTTATGCCATTATGAGGTTAGTAATTGACTGATAAAACAAGTGATTCTTGGCACCAAAATTTAGTGGTGTAGTTATTATGATGATAAATATATGGTAAAAGTTTCATAAAATTTTGATGCTCCTAGAAGGAGGTATTTAGGTTTGAATATCATGAAATAATGTGAATATTGGTGTATGTGTTTACCAAAATTATGATTATTTATCTTAGGTCTCGTTATGTTGGATGTGTCGTGCTAGGGCACTTTGGTTTAGGGGTTCCACAAATTCACTCATGTATATACTCTATCCTAGCCACACATGGGTGTTTGATGGCCCAGATTATGTCTTATACCTTGCGATTATGGCCTTGACCCTGGGTAGCAACCACAATGTTGAGGTTCTCATGGATTATGGGATAACGAGCAATTTTTAACACCTAGAACTATGCCACGATGAGGGTTACACATTGACCCCTTACGTGTGCCCATTGGTGGTGGGTGGACTAAGAACATACATCCATGTCCTTTCCATCTCTCCAGCCTTGGCGGTAGTATGAAATGAGGAGGAATAGGACCAAGTTGCAGGTGGCATGGAAGAGAGGAAGAGGGACTTACAAAGAAGATTAGAGGAGGCTAAGTGGGGGAAAACATATCTGGAGATCTTAGTGTTTGATTCCATGTGGATTCACAAGCTCTAATGGTGATTTTGCTGGGCACCAAGCACACCCAAACCATGGAAAAAGATGGAGTTGGGGACACCAATTCATGGCTCTACAACTCAATCTAAGGGTTCTTTTAGGCCTTCGAAGCTCTGAAGAAGCTTCTCGGTGCCTCACCCATGAGATTTGAGGTGGGGAAGTCTTTTTCCCCTTTCCTATTGCCATGGCGGTGACTGGTGTCAATGAGCACACAGAGAAGGAAGAAGCCCCATCCAACAAAGCTAAGTGGCCGACAATGTAGAGGGAGAAAGTATGAAGCTCTTGGTCATAACGGACCCTGAGGAGGAGAGAAATACCGTGATTGTGACCTCTCTAGAGAAGAACCTCACAGCGACACCCATGCATGGGGGATCAAAGTCCCACACCAGACGCGTGAACGCGAGGAGAAGTGAGAAAGGGAGAGAAGGTGAACCAAACCAGGTCCATACCATTGAACCAGCCAGCTCATCCAAGCCAACAAGACAAGAGTTGTTTCCCCCATAGTGTCCACGTGGCAACACATCATATGCTCAAAGGTAACAAAAATCCCAGAAAAAACTATATCTTAGAAAATGTATAGCAATTTGTACGTTTCTCAGAAAAATATGAACAAAGTACCAAAATTCTCAGCAAAATGAGTAGAACACAGTGGAACCATAATATCAGAGTTTTGATGTATAAATATAGATGATATCATCTAAGATGTTTTGCTCTCATTTAGGAGTAATAAATATCAAATGATAATCCAAAATTATGATAATGCTTCAGTAACTCTAAAATATGATATATAATCCATATAATGTCAGATATGATCATTTTATGACACATAATCATGTAACTCGCTTAGTATGGCTACCTAGGGCTAATAACCCTAAATAAAATGTAGAAAATACATTAATGATCAATAAATAATGGAATTTATAGAACATCCTTATTTTAGTAATTGGAAGTCAATATGTAACTTTGATATCAGTAGTTATGCACGAAATTCATCTTAGATGATGATTGCTCTTAATGTGATATAAACCCTAATATACTTGAGGAATATGGCCTAGGGTTAATATGTGAATATAATTATATGCAACATAATATTCAGATATATTTATACTAATCTTGAACATAACTGGAAATTGACACCAGTCAGATAATTCCAAGACAAGAAAATAAGTAAAGATTTGAATATCTATAATAATGAACATAAACCATAATGGACATAACTAGGGTTAAGATGATGAGAATCTGATGATAGTACATGATCTTGTCTTGATTACGGTTTGAACAAAGTTATAGTTGACATGAGGGATATCTGGTGATTAGGTTTGTCCTTCTTCAAGGTACGCCCCTACCTCTTACTTGGCCTACTATGTAATATGGTTGTATTATGTGTGTACAAATACTTGGTATATGGTATTGGATGAAATGATTGTTCTTGTATGATATATTGTTCAATTTTTTCATACTCATATGGCTATGAACACATGAAAAGTAAGATATATGATCCATCATATGATAGCACTAAACTCTTTAGTAGTACAGTGAATTGAACTAATCTAACTCATTGGTAGGAGATCACATTGTATATACGATCTAACTCTTTAGAAGGAGATCATAAGGCCTAAAATCATTTATCCCTTTGGTGGCAGATGTATGAGATACATAATGGAAATATGATTAAAATATGTGTGTTAATTTATTAATAAACATTCTTTGTTCAAATATGCTTTCATAATATTTTCATATTACTGCGAAGTGTTAGATTTATTTTATTGCCAAGTCTTAGTAGTGAGAGGTATATAAAAGACATGTAGGTGTACTCAGTACAATATTTTTTAGAATATTGTGCTGACGTGTACCACATGTAATCTCTATTTTAGATATGTGGATGTGTGATCTTGAAGAGCTTGATAGTTGGGAGTTCTGTGGCCAGCATATGTACAGGTGGACCTATTGTCTTAAGATCATGTTGTATATGTAGTACATGCATATGTAAAAGTTTACTATCCAATATGTAATATCAAATGTATGTTATTTTATGTTGAATGGTGAGCTTGTATTGTTGTGGTTTGTTTATTGTTCATATGCATGTGCTACTGTTGTTTTCTTATGACTTCCTCTAATTTTCTTCTTCTTAGCCTAGTGTGGGGTGTTTAAATTGGGATTATCACTGAGGTGGGGTTTCAATTTGGACCATAGATTAGATTAAATTTTAGAAAATCGGGGGATGTCACACAAAGGTCTTACCGACTCTTGCAATCAGTTGGACACCTTCACCAAGGTCCTCCCCTTCATGCAATGAGTCTTTGGCCTTGAGGCTTTACCCACCAGCTCCTTGGATATTCCGCCTTGATCTTCTCCTTCACTCAAAGTATCCTTGAGCACCTTCTTCTGTAGTTGAAGAAGCGTACTCCTTCTCCTTCTCTTTGAGAAGCTTTCACCAATGGAGTCTTGAAGAAAGGGGATTGGAGAAAGAGAGATCTTGAGAGCCTTACAAGTGTACAATGATGCTCCTCTCTTACAAGAATCCTATCTCACGCATAATGAACAAAATGAGTTGTAATAAAGAGAGAGAAAGGGGCTCAAGTGAACTATAATCACTCAACTATAGCAAGGACCTTGAATAGCATGAATGAGCAACCTTGGAATGAACTCCAAGAGGCCCTATTTATAGTTGGGGGTGTCCACTAGAGTGTGGGAACACTTATGAATGTTTTCTAGCCGAAATGGGAGTTGCAACGGATCTTTTTTTGACTTTAGCAACTCACCAATGGCTAAATCACTTTTTTTGCATTCTCCATATAGTTAGTGCATTCGGTCAGTTTCAAATAAAGATAACTTGATCTTTCACGCTATGTGACAAAGCCAATTTAAACCATTAATCGAGTTGTCCTGGGGTAACTCGACCAATCCACATAAATTGAGTTTTCTCTATGGAGGGATAGGTTGAGTTATGTGAGATTGATCAATCGATCAGCATTCATTCCCAAAATCCATCAAGGATCAGTCGAATTGGAAATTGGGGTGATGAAGTGCCTGTGATGAATTTTACAAAATGAATTTTAAGTGATCAAACATTGGAATTAAGTGTCCCTGATTTTTTCTCATCTTAGTTATAGGTAATATCATCAATAGAAATGATTACAAAAATATTCTAAGGTAATTTGGAGTGGTTTCCCAAATTGCACATTTGCATTGCTTTTGGCTTGAACTAAGTCAAGCTAGGGTTGAGAAATTTGATCCTTTTCATGTGCATAATGCCTGAAATCAATCTTAAACAAACATATTAGCTACATAGGAATGGAATGGTTAATTAATTATCAAAATATGGACAATGTTCAACACTTAGGTCAATAGAAGCAAGAGAAAAACAGCTCAAAGCATTAGAGAGAAACCATCGCATGAGAGAGAAATAAGCCATCAACTTGAACCACTTGGGAGAGCATCATAACCATCATTTCCCAAGCATAAGAAAGTCCAACACAGAAGCTAATTCCAATCCATTGGTTGGCACAAAATGGTCAAACCAAACAGTGCCAAAACCAACTACCAGGTTGATACACAAGGAGGGAATATTTTGCTCAAAACCCTAGGAAAAACATTCGTTCATGAGGCTTAAGATAACCATCAATCATTCATTGATGAAGACAATACAATCATCATTTATTGAGGTCATTAAAGTCATAAAAATAGAATCTAAAGTACCATAATCATTTGTTCCTAAAGGCCAACCCATCGGGTCACTCAACAAGTGAGAAAACATTTTAAGGCATCAAGTAAACCATAGTTTCAACCATTCAAACACCATTAATTACTATGATTATGGGAACCATAAACCATCTAGAGATAAGAATATTATTACCAAGTATTCTTAGGCATATAACAATGCTATGAAAATAGTAGACAAACACCACCATCGTTCTACAAAAAATACTAGTCGTCAGACCATGAGGCAAGGTAGAAATCAGCTCAAAGCATATCAAAGACAGCCATCACCTCATCACAACAACAACACAGATTCATGGTCAAGAAATGTATAAATCTCATCTTCCAAATAGAGAGCATGCACAAGATTAAGGAGAGTAACAAGAATATTATATGTTCAAAATCCTCATATATATGCACAACTTAAATAAGGATTCGAATTTTCTACTCCATGCTATCTTTTAGAGGAAGATTTGTTCATGGTAAGTTAAAAGTAAGCCCTAAACATGAAGAGAGTTATATAACTCACCCCAAGGATGAATATGAAGCTCCAAACAGAAAGGTGTTTAGAGGAAAGAGAGAAGAAAATCCTAGCTTTGATCTCCCCACTCGTCCAAGATAGCTTTTCTCCAAGAACAAGCAACCCTAGGTCAAGGAAACAAGAAGAAAGGTATTCTTTAAGAGTTCTAGCATAAACTCCAGCGTGGAAATCATGGATTTGACCAAGAAGAAGAGAGGGGAAAGTAGTATAGTAGGAAAAAAAGAAAAGAGAGAAGTTCTTACTTGCTTAGGTCAAGAACAAGCTTGAAGAGATGGTAGATTTGAGCTCTATGTGCACATGCAAGTAGATCGACCAAGCTTCATCTACCTTGGGCCCCTTCTTCTCCACCAAGCAAGTAGCTCCAGGAAGAATGGAAGAAGAGAGGGTGATCTATGAGTGTAAATAATTTGTTGGCATGCAAGGAGGAAAGTATAAGAAGTTAAAAGGGAGAGAGAATGAAGAGGTAAGGTGTCTAGACAATATTACCAAGTGTCCAAGGTCAAGAGCATCTTTTCCATGTAAACCAGTAGCCCAACATTAGTGGGAAGTCAGGAGGTCCACCAAAACTTGATTCCCATGACATCCCTCGATCTCACTCACAAGAAAACCCATCAAAATATCACATAAGGTAGCCCATCTATGAAAGGAAATTCTAAGTTCAACCTTAGATAGATGTTACACATAAAACCAAGGTGTATCTAGGAACCCCATGGTAAAAATAACTCTAGCATGGTATGAAAACATGTGAGAAACAAAAATCATATGAAAAATTTTAAGAGAAACAATAGATGTGGGAAATTTTCATAAAAGTCCAAAATGCACACAAAACTGCATAACTTGTTGAAACAGTGTCCAAACTAGACCAAACTTGAAACATATCTTAATTAATTGATATCAAAGCATAAGAAAAGGTTTAATTAGGCATATAAGAACCTAATTAAGATCATAAAGTATGACTAGGCATTAATCCAGGTCAGGGGTCTTATACTAAGTGTCCAAGAGGCCTTATTTATAAAACAACAAAATATACCACACTCATGACTTCAAAATCAAGAAAGTGCAATCACACATTTACTCTTGAACACGTATACAAAATAGAAAGAGTTGTTTTTCTATTCAATGTTATAATAATAAGTATTTATTATTTTTTATTTTTATTCTACTCCTTTGCATATATGGTCATATTGTATAATTCGGTTATTGACCACCGCCCAAGTCCATATATATATATTATATTTTCCCTATTAATACAAAGACAATTTGCTCTGCCTCATTATCTCCCAGTTAACATGGTATTAGAGCAAGTTTTATCATAATTTCATAAAGAGAGAGCCGCTCGACGACTTCCATCATCAAAGGTGTCATCTCCATCATGTAGTACACCTTCTCCTCTTCTTCTATACGGTGGAAGTCATCTCCACCTTCATCGCTATAATGACCTTTCCCCTACTTAGCATATCATTCAGAGTTATAAGACTCTAATCTCAATTTTCAGATGTTTAATGTGAAAGTAATATCAAATATATATGTGCATGATCCATATTTAGATACATAGTTAGAAACATGTAGGATTTATTAGAAATCCTAATATACAATACTTTTATCTTGTTGGAGATCAATGCACCAATTTTAGTAGCATGTCAAAAATAAAAGTGATGAAAAACTTAGGGATTAAAATAGTAGTTGGATAATAATTTTTTAATACTTTATTGGTAGTTCAAATTATTTTGAAAAATATATTTATGCTAGATAAATTTCACGATATTATATTTTAAAATTTTCAAAATTTATAGTGGAGTAATAGACTTATTTATTAGCTGAGTTTTATCAGCACATACTTAGCCCGACAGGCTGTAATACTGAAACATTATCATTATACTAACTAATTTTCAATATTTTATTAGTAAGTATGGATTGTGTGCAATTTGGATTTTAAGTCGGAACATGTATTTCACATCATAATAAATTTCAAATTGTTATATATCATTTAAGGGGTCAAATAATTAACGTATCAGTTAACTTTTTGTCATAGAAAATTCTATTGAAATAAAATAAAATAGAATTTGGGGGTTATTTGAAATTGACTCAAACACCTTAATTGATCTATATCAATAACCTAACACCCTAGTAGTTTTCATAGTTTGTGATACATCATAGAGAAATGAAATCCTAGAGAGAAGAGGGAGAGTTAGGGTTTGGAGAAGGAAATGAGTGAAGATGTTGATTTTGGGTTTTATCTTCCTAGAAGTGATGAAATCAAGTAAGTTAATGTTCTTTAGATAGATTTTTATGGTGAATCTTCTCTCCTGTGTCTGAATTTTGTCCCTCCTATGATTTGAATCAAAGTAATATCAAATCACCATCTTTTAACTTTCTTTATCTCCAATCTCCATTTCTAGGGTTCTTGAGTTGAAAAGAGGAAAAAAGGACTAAATTCTCAAGGTTTGATTTGAATTCAAGGAGATCTATTCTTAGGGTATGTTTTTGAGGTTTTTAACACCAGAGGTGAGAGGTACAAGAATCTTTTAGTCAATTTCACTTAATTAGATGTTTCTAGTTGAAATTCTCAGTTCCTTCACAGATGGCACTAATGCAAAATTATTGGTCATACATTCAGCTATAGAATATTTCATTCTATGTTCTAAAATATGATATGAAATTGTTTATATGATGAAATGGGTACAAGAACCCATGTATATCAAATATTATAGAATGTAGAAATTTATTTGAGAATAATTTGGAAATCGAAATTTTTGAATTATTTAGGTGTTTGAAAAATAGTCTAGTTGAAATGTTGATTAATACATGTATGGTCATGCTTATGTGACTAGTGTAATTAATTGTACATGTTTGATCACTTTATTTTGATATGGACAAGTACAGTTTCCAGTTTTCACAATACATATCTTGTGAATAATAAGTAATCATGGGTTGAAACCCAACCTACTGTGTTTTTAAAAGTATACATATCGAATTTAGTAGTAAATGGATGATTGAAATGATTCCTATGATATTTTGGGTTTCTAGATGAATGTTATCTTATATGCATATATTTTTATGTGTGAGATGCAAAATCTCTATTTCCGATCCTTATTGTGAAATGCATAATTTGTTATGTTATTGCAAATAAATAGGAATGGCACTTTCCTAGATAGGAATTTTATTGATGCCTTATATAATTGTGGGAAATGTTGGATGAGAATGTTTATATCAGTATACATGATATTTGTTTGAAAATATGAGGAATGTTATATGTGCATGAGCAATGAGAAACCCTAATAGAAGGGTGATTAGTATGTTAAGCATTTCAACAATGAGAAGCCATGAGAGAAGGATAATCAATATGTTATGCATTCAGTTAAGTAGCATCAATGAAATCAGTTCTGTAGTCCAAGTAGTTAGTAAAATATAAATTTAAAAGCGTTATGTCTAAGAGAAAGATATAATTAGAAAATTATAGTAGTAGTAGATGTCTTGAACACCATATATCCCTCCTTGTAGGTCTATAGTGGGATGGGTGAAACTGGCTATAGACTATCAAATATAGGAAGAAGTAGACCAGAACTGAGTACCCAACACCAAGCCGTTGGGTAACTGTGGTACTTCAGTTTAGTAGAAGAGTACCCAACAATAATAGTAGATCCTAGTGGTACTATTTCAATAGCAGAGTACCCAACAATAACTGAAGATCCCAGTGGTACTATTTCAATAGTAGGGGTATTCAACAATAACTGGAGATTTAATGGTATCCAATAATTGTAGTATATAGCCCTTGTGGACCTACTCCTTTTGGAAGTTACTCCATGTTACATGCGATATATTGAGGAACTATGTTACATAAAGTAGAGACATTTTATCCTAGAGGCACCCCTCTTCAATACCCAGGACAAGGGGCCATAGTTATACGGCTAGATGTTTATTCACCATCATCCCTTACAAGGATCCCTCAATACAGATCAAGGCAGTAGTAGCAGTCTAAAGGTCATAGATTTTACCTCAAGACTTGTATGGTGAGTCATGTAGTAGCGGATTTTGCTTGGATGGTACAATCCAAGAGAGTCTAGGGGCAAAGTAAAAGAGAAAAAGTTAAATTTTGTTCAGTGGAGTTCAGATAAAGAGTTGAGTAGTCAGATCAATCAGTTATGTTCAGTTGGACAACATAGTAGTAGTCAGTTCAACAATCAAGTCAAGTCAGAGTTAATGAAAGATCAGGAAGAGAATAATGAGGAAAATGTTTTGATACTTGCTTACTTCTAGTGATGCATGTTTCAATGATATTGGTAAATTTTTGAATGGCTAATTTTGTAATGTGAATTATTTTCTTGCTATTATTTCAATTATTCAAGAAAGCTAAATGTCTAATTTATTGGTTTAGATTGTTTTATTATTTTACTCATTCAATGAGCGAGTAGGCCCACCCTTATACTCACAATTTTTTTTGAAACAGTGTGGATTGAAGATTTCATTGCATCAGAGTAGATTTGCTACAAGATTTAAGTATGAGATTAGTCAAGTTCAATCACTCCTTGACACTCTAGTTCCTTATAAATAAATAAGAGATTTGTAAATGTTGATGTGTGATTGTTTCTCCATTAACAATGTATGTATCTATGAGAAATTGTCACACTAAAAGAGGATACTCAAAACATAAAACATGATTGATTCACTAATTATTCACAAACTAAAAAAAGAGGGTAAGTTAAAACCGATTTCAACATCACCACATGCTTAGAAACATTTACATTGAAGCCTAACATCTTTCTTGTATTCATACTCTTCCAGGAAGTTGATTGAATTTGTTTCATGGCCTCAGCCACACATATATATACACAGAAGAACATATTTATACATGTCACATAAACAAGAATTAACATGATAAAAAAAGCTCAATTCGTTTGAAACATCATATACAAACTTTCTTCCCTGGATCGGAGAGTGCATGGATGACTCTAGGACATACTAGACATCTAGACAACCTTCTCTAAGGTCCATCATCACAACTTCTCCTCACTTCCACAAGTCTTCAACCGTTGCTACCGATCATCTAAAAAGATGTGGTGACCCATGGGTGAGACCCATATCCCAGAGAGAGATATAACTCTCAACACTGCTTATTAATTACAACAGGTTAAGCTAATCAGTCATATTAATCAGATAGGAATAACTACAGGCATGATTAACAAGATACTCAAAGGAACAGATAATCACTGTCATCATTAGCCTAATTATTGACATATACCTTTCTAATAGTATAAGAAGTTCAGTAGATTGTGCAAAGCTAACATCATAAGCAAGTCTAGTAGCATAACATCTCTATTATCATGAGTTAGTCTAGAAACAAAGTCATAGCTAACAACATTAGCATGTCTAACAAGTTGAGCAGATCTGCATCATAAGTAGAGCTAACAACATAAGCACAATTATCTGCATAAGTATGATTATTAGTATAGGCATCTCTAATTACATAGGCATGGCTAGCATCATCAACATAGATAACGACATGAGATAGATAACATCATAATTATATTAGCATTAGCAGTATATCTATCAACATAAGAATGGCTACTATATGTACACATACACAACATAAGCATATTCACATCATAAGCATGTCTACTATCTTTCAATGCATTAAATATCATCTCTTTTTTAAGAGAACAAACAAGGGCAACCATCCAATGTGAAATGTTGTGTATAATTCTAAATAGATATGCTACATAGCTATATTACATATTTTATTTTACCCTGAGGATTTGAGTCATACCACCCAAATCCAACAAACCACTGCTAAATCAAAATCAGTTCCATACAAGATCTATGGAAGAGTCAGATTCCATGATCTCATCCATAACTCCCATTCAATACGAGAGACAAATGTTGGCTAAATGGACATCATTTAAATCCCTTTGTTTTGATAATGACAAACATTTCATTCTTGTGGATCTAACGTGCTACTTGAGTGTTGCAGGAATAAGGTGGATCACAAATACTTGGAAAATCTATATGCTAAAATTGCTTTAAGTCATGAATGTAATCAAATGTAAAAACTTGTACAAATATATAATGTACAAGTACTTAGATATCATGTAAATCAAGCGTTAGATCTTCCCTAGACAATCACAACACTTAGATAGGTCATCCCCTACAATAGTGTCACAAATGCACACTCATACACACACTTATTACTTGATTTAAAAACATTGAAACAGGGTTAATCTCGGTCGACAAAATTCTCGACCGAGACACTCTTAGTTGACAACTTCTTCGACCGAGAAAGACCCAGGTAGCCATTAGACATAGCAGACAAGGTAGTTGGGAGTTGGAGTAGAACGTTATAAACACTTGCCCCAGACAGTCCCTCGATCGACAAGTCCTCGGCCGAGAAGGACTCTCGGTCGACAATCCTTTGACCGAGAAGAGTTCTGTCTGCAATTTTCAGAGTTAATTAACTAGCCGTTGCTAAAGCAACTAATGTATACCTAACGGCTAGTTAAGCACTTAGAACCCCCTAGAAAGTGTCTAGAACGTCCTTAAGCACTTGCAGGCCATTCCTATAAATAGGACAAGCCTTAGGACACCCTAACACACACGTGTGCAATACTTGAGCTTACATACTTGCAATTGGCAATCTATTTTGAGCAATTGAGCAACATTAGCACTTGCTATTCATTTCCCTTACTCCAAATTCGTGTCCTATAGGCTAGCATCTCCTATCCACTAAACCTACACTTCTATACTTATTGGTTAGGAGATCAAAACGCTTGATATAGGAAATCAAGCCTTGGGCTTCAAGTGGTAATTGTAATTTCCATTCCCTTTCTTGTTCTTTCTTATTTTTTGTACTCTCCTTGCTACTCCTAGGGTTGGAGGCTGCGGATTGGAGAGGGTTTGATCTTCTTGGTGAAGAAGGAGATCTTTGGACTACTTCTAGAAGGTTGTCTCAATGGGAAGCTACTTTAAGAGGAAGGTTACTTCAAGGGGGAGCTTGGAGTTACTTCAAGAAGGCTACTTCAAGGTTGGTGAGACTACTTCAAGGTGAAGGTTGTCCAAAGGGTGTAGAAAGTATTGTAATTTTATGTAATATCCTTGCGAGGTAATAAAATTTAATACTTTCAAAATCCCAGTTGGGTAAGCAATCAGGTAGTGGATTGACTGCCTTAGTATTTGCTAAGGTTGGAACCACTCTAAACACCTTGTCTCCTTCTTATTATTTCAATTGTGGTTGTTTGAGTTAAATTATTATTAAAATATCATAAAACCCTATTCACCCCCCTCTAGTGGTTTTTCAATTGGTATCAGAGCAGGCTTCAAGGAGCTCTAATGGAGTCTTGAAGAATGAAGGGAGGTGGTGTCTACAACTGCAAGCAAAGGAAAAGTTTGGACCAATCTTCAACAAGTTGCAATTGGTGCTTAGGAACAAGGCACACTACACCTAGCTGTCCATGGAGGTCAAAGAAGGAAGAAGTGCATAACGAATGTCTTATTGCTATAATAAGTGAAGATGAAGAAGAGGTAAGCCTTTTTGATTTATCTAAAGAAGAGTTAATTGCTAGTCTTGAAGAGACACATAATAAGTATATTGAGTGCAAGAAGAAATTAAAGAAATCTAATAAAGCAAATGATGAGTTACATGCTAAACTTCTTGCTCTCACATCTGAAAATGAAGATCTTAAAAAGATTATTGAAGATCATGATATTAAGCTAAAATCAGTAGAAGCAAATTGCAATCTTCTATCCCTAGAAAAGATAAATTTGCAAACTCAAGTAAATGATCTTCAAAAACAACTTGTTATGTGTACACATCTAGATTATGATATTATTGTGAAAGAAAGTGATTCCTTATTATCTAATCTAGATCAAGAAAAGCTAGACATCAATAAGAGAATGGATGAGATTGTCAAGCTGCAACAAAAAATTAGTAGTTTGAATAACAATGATACCCTTGATAAAATTATAAATAACTCTTATCATCAAATTGGAAGGAGAGGACTAGGTTATAATCCTAAAGGAAAATCATATCAAAAACCTAGTTTGAGAAAGACACAAGTGCTAGAAAATCAATCTATGTATGTACCTAAAGGCAAATATACATATGTACCCAAGAACAACCTAGAACAAAATCATAGAAAGAGATATGAGGTTGATTCCATATGTTGTCATTATTGTTTGCGTCTTGGACATTACTCTTTCTCATGTCCCTACAAGAAAAAGGATGTTGAGTTAGTATGGGTTCCAAAAAACCCCAAACTAAATGGATAAAATTTAGTTTAGATATGGCCAAAGACTCTAAGTTGTATATCTCTATGTCTATCTCAACTTAACATAATAGGACACCAAGTTAATCCAAGAAATTAAAATTTCCAAATATACATCTTCAACTAACTTGTTTTAGTTTGGATTCTCAAAACCTAGAAAATTGTATATGATTAGTTGAGATTTAACCTAAATGTTACTTTGATATTTAAATTTCTCATCTCAACTAAACTGAGTTTTCAAACTGCATAATTGAATTAAAAATAACCTATGATTCACTTGTAAACAATTGTTGAGAAACAGTACAGAAACAATCTCGGTCGAGCAACTATTCGACCGAGAACATTGTCAGTCAAGAAATAGTCGACCGAACAGGTTACGGTTTTCAAGTTTGCAACACATGTAATAAAACGTGTACAAACAACAACATTCTTGATCGAGAAAAATGTCGGCCGAGATAAATTTGGTCGACAAACAGTTCGACCGAATCAAGTTCTGCTAAACCGATTTTCAATTAATCTAGTTTACTATCAAGTTTGTTATTAATAATTGATTTAATGTGAAAATCAAGAATGAATCTTGGAGACCATCTTTGAATCAAAACATATTGATATATGAAAGTTAATATTGAATATACTTTCTTTATAAATTGACAAAGTCTGTTAAGTATGATCATTTACATGGTTTGTATTAAAATCAATAAACAACAAATGAGTTTGTTTTGGTTTATCCTCTACATGATTTAGCTTAAAACAGAAAATTATGAACCACATTGACTTAATAAAAGAAATTACTACTTTAACATAGTCCACATGGTTTATTCTAAGCATTTCTTATTTTATCTATGGTAGAGGAACCATGTGTATTAAAATGGTCATAATCATTATATTTCATGCTTCTATCTTGATCATTGTAATTGTGAAAATGCTTCTACTGCTCTTGTGCCATGATTATTATGTTTTACTGATTTGTCTAAAATAATCTTTGATCTATATACAAACCATGAATGAATATTGTAAATCATCTTGATTGAGCTGATATGAAGATGCCATTTTGCATAAACTTCATGGCACAAATGTATTTTAAATTGAAAATCTACAGAAATTGCCTCTTGGTTAAAATTAAGTTTGACCAAGGGGCGCTATGGTTGTAGTCAAGGTCGACCTAAAATAAGCTTGACAAAATGCTTATTTGTAACATCATCTTACTATACTTAATCTTAGTATCTTTATTCAAAATGTGCTTTTGATAAAAGGTCAAAATCAAATCTTAAAAACTAGTTATGACCCTAGAATTACTCAAATATCCTAGACAATGATTACATTATTACTCCCCTAGAAGATATATATATATATGCTCTACAAATCTAGTCCCTCACTTGCATAAAAAACTAGCTCAAAGTTTTATTCACATCAACTTCGTCAGTCAGCAAAAATTTTCGACCGAGCCAACATCGGTCGACAAAATGCTCGACCGAGGCCGACCTTGTGAAACTCCATTTGCATGAATTAAAAGGCAATATTCTGATTAAAATATAAATTAAAAAAAATCATAACAGCTAGTTTTCGATCGACCGTTGGACGACCGAGAGGAGCGTCTGCAGAAACGACTGTTGTGGTCGTCGGTCGACAAATTGTCGACCGAAATGGGTTCTATTTTGCTATAAATAGCGCCCAAAACGACCCATTTCTTCACAACTTCACATTCTCACTTCTTTAGCTCCTCTATAGTGCATTCTTGTGCAAGTTTTTAGCTTCTGTACATCCATGTCTTGCCTTGCTACTTCTCCACTTCAAAGCAACAAGATGGCTTCCTCATCATCTCGTGGAAAGAAGCAAGTTGCGGCTAGGAAAGGAAGGACGGTCTCTCCAGCGCTGCCGTTCATCAATGACATTCCATTCCACGATGCAGCTACAGGCGATCGCTACCTCAGGCTATCCTCAAGAACTCCTCTTCGACGACGGCCAGTCGACGTCATGGACTTCCATAACATTTTTTATCTGGAGGAACTCTTTGAGGTGCAACATTTGACTGATTTTCTGAATCCCTCCTTCCATTCCTACTCCTCAAAAGTAGTTAACGAATTCTATGCCAATTTAACCCCACATCCTGACCATGGTTCCTTCTCTTCTATGGTTAATGGGTATGGATTCCATTTTACTGAGGAGGGTATTCTTAGCATGCTTGACATAGACATAGAAGACTATGAAGATTTTATTGATCTCACCACCGGAAATCCACTAAATAAACTCTCTCAAGATGACACTACCACTAGCTTAAGTGACATCAAAAGAGCCATCTTTCTATCCAATACCACTTGTCATGAAGATAGGGGTATTTATTATGCCATAAAATTAAAGCCTAAAGCTAGGATCATAAATCTCATTGTTGCCACCAATATCCATCCTAGAGCAAATAAATTTGAAGTACCCACTTTTCGTATGTACCTTATCTATGCCATTCTAAAAGGTATCCCCATAAATTTCATTCGTATCATCCTTAAGAATATGCTTGAGTTATCTGGCAATCCACCTTATGCCGACTTTGTTTGCCAAATTTCTCAACATTTTCTTAAAAAGAATATTGAGGACCTAGGTTATACATGGGATAGAAAACCCCAGAAGATAAGTAAAAATACGGTAGAAAAGATGGGAATCGACGTTGGACACAAAAGGGCTAGGACTGAAGGGGAGACATCCACCCAAGACATACCTCCACCACCTCCTCCTACCAACCTACCCCATGATCCTATCACAAACACCTTGACATACAGAGATGGATCTCAATATCACCTGAGTAGGCAATTAGATTACAATCACCATGCCATGACTTATTTAAACCAAAGGATGCAAGCCCTTTCTCCTAACCAACCTGATGAATATCCCTATTCCCTTAATCCTGGTATGATAAACCCATAAAATCCTTCCTACAACTACTATCAAATTCCACCTCCACCATCTCCTAATCTCACTCATACTCAATTTTTGCCAATCCAACTCCAAGACATTGTTGCCCACTTTCGCTCCGATCGTGTTCCCACCTTCTTGGAGGCTTATGCTTTAACCAAGACAGGTGCCTTGGAGTGGCAGACACTGGTCAAATATTATGGAGCTGAGCCCTTTCTTGGAAAAGACCTAGACATTGATGTAATCCTTCGGTCTTTTTAGTGAGATTATGAGATATCTTTGTAATGGTTGTAATGGAATGGCTATCTTTGTAATGATTGTAATGGATATCTTTTTATAAGCAAGTATGTCATGCTTTATGGCTCATCTTATAAATTGTATGAGCACTAAGTTATTATTAAAAGTGTTTTTCAATGGCTTCATTTGGACATATACATATTATATAAGTAGAGCATACAAATAAGGGGGAGTAATATATGCAATGAACCAAAAAGGATCCCATTCTTTGAAAATGATTGAAAAATAATTTATGGCTAAATTTGACAATGCATCACTTGTTTTTAAATTGAATATCTCTTTAAGGGAGAGCATAGCATAAAATTAAGGGGGAGAAATAAAGAGTTTCCTACTAAATGATTATATTGGATATCATTTTTGAAATGACAAAGGGGGAGAAATAATATAAAATCAAAAACATAAAATAAAATGAGTTTCATAATATCCCAGCCAGCATCCACTTGCAAAACAAGAATGGCTACAAAAGGTAAACTTTAGGTATGAAACTCACATGATTTATATTTCCTTATTTTATATTTAGGAAATGTTTGTCATCTTCAAAAAAGGGGAGATTATTGGCTAAATGGACAACATTTAAATCCCTTTGTTTTGATAATGACAAACATTTCATTCTTGTGGATCTAACGTGCTACTTGAGTGTTGCAGGAATAAGGTGGACGGCAAATACTTGGAAGATCTATATGCTAAAATTGCTTTAAGTCATGAATGTAATCAAATGTAAAAACGTGTACAAGTATATAATGTACAAGTACTTAGATATCATGTAAATCAAGCGTTAGATCTTCCCTAGCCAATCACAACACTTAGATAGGTCATCCCTACAATAGTGTCACAAATGCACACTCATACACACACTTATTACTTGATTTAAAAACATTGAAATAGGGTTAATCTCAGTCGATAAAATTCTCGACTGAGACACTCTCGGTCGACAACTTCTTCGACCGAGAAAGACCCAGGTAGCCGTTAGACACAGAAGACAAGGTAGTTGGGAGTTGGAGTAGAATGTTATAAACACTTTCCCCAGACAGTCCCTCGGTCGACAAGTCCTCGACTGAGAAGGAATCCCGGTCGATAATTCTTCGACCGAGAAGAGTTCTGTCTGCAATTTTTAGAGTTAATTAACTAGTCGTTGCTAAAGCAACTAATATATACCTAACGGCTAGTTAAGCACTTAGAACCCCCTAGAAAGTGTCTAGAGCGTCCTTAAGCACGTGTAGGACATTCCTATAAATAGGATAAAGCCTTAGGACACCCCAACACACACTTGTACAATACTTAAGCTTACATACTTGCAATTGGCAATCTGTTTTGAGCAATTGAGCAATACTAGCACTGGCTATTCATTTCCCTTGCTCCAAATTTGTGTCCTATAGGCTAGCATCTCCTATTCACTAAACCTACACTTCTATACTTATTGGTTAGGAGATCAAAATGTTTGATATAGGAAATCAAGCCTTGGGCTTCAAGTGGTAATTGTAATTTCCATTTCCTTTCTTGTTCTTTCTTATTCTTTGTACTCTCCTTGCTACTCCTAGGGTTGGAGGTTGCGGATTGGAGAGGGTTTGATCTTCTTGGTGAAGAAGGAGATCTTTAGACTACTTCTAGAAGGTTGTCTCCACGGGAAGCTACTTTAAGAGGAAGGCTACTTCAAGGGGGAGCTTGGAGTTACTTCAAGAAGGTTGCTTCAAGGTTGGTGAGACTACTTCAAGGTGAAAGTTATCCAAAGGGTGTAGAAAGTATTGTAATTTTATGTAATATCCTTGCGAGGTAATAAAATTTAATACTTTCAAAATCCCGGTTGGGTAAGCAACTGGGTAGTGGATTGACTGCCTTAGTATTTGCTAAGGTTGGAACCACTCTAAACACCTTGTCTCCTTCTTATTATTTCAATTGTGGTTGTTTGAGTTAAATTATTATTAAAATATCATAAAACCCTCTAGTGGTTTTTCAACATAGCAGAGACATAACAGTCAACTACCAACATCGACATATACTCAAGCTAAAAATAACTATCCCACCCTAGTATAGGCCACAACGCTAGAGAACAGGTCATGCATGCTCGTTCTATCTGAGGCATCCTATAGTGTACCCACTGCTGCCTTTCACATTTCACAATATCTGAGGCATGATTGCAGCCATCCTCCATAACCTCCAATTGTGGATGCAAGGATATATTGTCAACTTGCAACCCCTGCATATTCAATAATATGCGCTCGGAGTTTCACATAGGAATTACTCATTTCACCATCTAGCAAATTCTAACACTGGAATGGATCTACGACACATGAAAACTACATGATTTGAGTTTCAATTGATTAGTTGTGTCAATTGGGTGAATTAAGGCTACATCAAACAAGTGGACATACAAACCCTAGTTAAATTTGAGCAAGAATTTATATATAAAAATTTTAGATGATATAAAATGTATGAAACTTATTTTTCCTCATCTCATCATCTCATGATACTATTTATTGCCATTCATGAGACTACACTTGTCATCATACTACCATAGTATGTAAATCCTTATCACAATGTCATAGGGTATCAACCATTGTCAATCATAAGAGGTTTACACCTCATTCAGGGCTCAACTATGCCCAAAGGTCATTAAGACCATGACATCATTCCCTGCAAGTTCATCATTATCTTTCAATGCCTTATAACAAGTCTCAACAAACATCACCATTCATATGATACACAGATTTAGTATGATATTGCAATAAAGAACTAAAAGATGATCGCAAGATACCATTGTAGGGTTATCTTAGTTCTTTAAGAGAATTCCTTTATTATATCAACATATAAGGAATCTAGGTATGAATGGCCATCATCACACTTACAGTGTACAAGCTTAGCATAAGGAAGCATAAATCATAAAGCATTGATTACCACCAGTTAACACATTAGAATTATGATCAATTATTAGTAAAGATATTATGCTTTTATATTAGTTATTCAAGGAAGGACATAATAACTAACCATCATCGCCTATTTGCATTAGGGTTAGGTTTAGAAAGATAGGTTACATTAAAGCTATGGTTCATCACTTACACACAATCTCTAACTCATGGCATCCACATACAATCGTGGATGCATAAAATAAAGCATCACCATCAAATTCCATACCATCCTCAAGTATGGATCCATGCATAACTCAAGGTATAACCATTAGATTATAGCATACTAGGGTTCAATAAACAATAAGAGAGCATACCATGATTATATTAATCATTCAAGGGGGTTGTTCATAATCAATCACCATCACTTGGTTATATTAGGATTATGTATAATGAGCTATACTTCGTTAGTGTTACCCATTAATTTATAATGGTAATTATCAATTATATTCATACGAGGGAATAGTTGGGACTATAAAACTAAGGGCAACCCTCCATTGATTTCAACATCATTGAAACCATAACATCATACCACACGCATCAACCTAGAACCATCAGATTCTTGAGAAGGTAAAACCATTGGTTTCTTACATAAGTATACACCTAGAACAAACCACCTATAAATCCATCAAGTTGTGGCATGTAAAGAATCACCATCTAACCCTAGAAATCCCTTGTTTAATAACATGAAGGGTATCATCAGTTGTGGGAATAAAAACCACCATCAGTTCTACATTTAAAGTAGGCCATCAATTGTCAAAAAACAAGTTCCATAGGTTGATCACATGGAGGAAACTATTGAATTCACGTCATTAGAGCCAATACATTTACATTATAGGCATCATCCCAAGATATTGGATGTTGAGGTATCAAATTATAACCATTGAATTACTTTCTTTATTCAAAGCCATAAGTTGATGTGTAGGTTTGATCCTTGAATCATTTAATCAAAGAAACCATTGGTTTAGGGTTTAAGACAAGAAATATAGGAGACATGGTCTCACCATCATCTGTGGTATATTGGATCACCATTAATTGTGGCTTATTGTGTCACTATCAGTCGATGGGCTCAACACTACCATCATTTGTCGCCATTGAATGTTGATCTTATATCACCATTGATTCATGCCATCTTTACGGTACTAAACCATCGACCATTGAGGTTCCAAAAGAGTATATTGACCAATGATTGACACCATTGGTTGTAACCATTGGTAATCACCATAAATTGTTAGGAAGACAACTCCATCGGTTCTAGGGTGAGGTCATCCATCAGTTCATGTATAAAAATTGAAAACCTAATCAATCATAGTTTCTCTAAGCTTAGATCATTGTTTTAGAGCAAGAACTTGAGTAAGCAAGCTTGTAGTAAGTAATGAACAAGAAGAGGGTTATAAAAATCACCTCTAGGAATAAGATCAGATCCCAAAAAGTAGCAAAACTTCAGCAAGGAGGGTAGAAAACCCTAGTATAAGCTCTGAACTCAGCCAACTAGCACCTTTCTCCACAAATGAAGCAAACCCTAGGTAGAAGGAGAAAGAAAGGTAGGTTCTTTGATATTTAGAGCAAGATTTACCATGGAAAACCATGGTTCCATCTAGGAAGAAGGTAGGAGGAAGAATAACAACAAAAGAAACGATGGAGAGAAGGAGATACTTACTAGTTTAGGTCAAGATCACCAAAAGAGGGCTCCACAAACCCTAGATGAGGGTAGATCTGAACCCTAGAAGCTCTAGCAAGAAGATCGGTTGTCTTATTCTACCTTGAACACCTCCTCTACCACCAAGTAGGGGAAAGACGAGCTATAGGGAGAGATAAGGGACCAAAAGTTCCATATGTGAGCTTAAGGATAGGTATATAAAGCTTAAGGATAAGGGAGAGAAGAAGCTTGAGGTGTCCCAATAGCTCTCCACGTATCCATGGATAAGAGCTTCCACGACCATGAAGTAGTAGGTCCATCAGTTTTGGGAGTATTATGGACTACCAGATTATGACCTCCTGGGGTGGCCATCGGTTTCCAACACATAATAACCATCGGTTCTTAAAACCCTAGCTTACTAGGTGATGAACCATCATTTGATCATCCTTTTTAAGTGAACCACCAGTCCAAGTGAACCAAAACTAGAAAACCATCAACCTGAGGCCTTCTAGGATGACCAAAGGTTGCCACCACCTATTGGTGACCATCATATGTCAACCAAACAAGAGGGGGGCATCGGTTGATGGCTCCTAAAGGTAGCTCATCCATGAAGGGGTAAACCCTAAATCACCATTGAAGAGATACACCACCAAACCAAGGTACAACTAAGTTCCCCATGGATCAAAAAGATCAATAATGATGAGAAAACATATAAGGAACATAACGAATGTGACAAATTGCAAGAAAAACCTCTCATGTAGGTAAATTGTAGAAAAGTCCAAAATGTACATAAATTACATAACTTGCATAAATAGTGTCCAAACTGGACCAAACTTGAAACTTAAGCTTTTTTCATGATAGAAAAGCACCTAACATGATTTAATTAAGGTTTTAAGAACAAATTATGATAATTAGGAATGTTTAACCATTTTAGCATGGTTAGGAGTCTCACAATATCCAATTTCAAGTCTTATGTACATGAAAGTGTGAGACAAAATGAATTTTTAGATACATATGTTTATTGTTAAAACTAGATTAGAGGAATAACTATTTAAATTTCTCTATAAAGTTAGTTTATGTGATTGAATATAAGAAAACAAAGAGTATGAAAAAAAAGTTAAGAGTGATCTTTGTAATATGTTTAATCCTCAGTTTATGCCTTGATCTTATGATTAACAAATTATTGTGAGGTCAGGGTGTAAGAACTTGGTATCATATCCAGGTTTCAATCATGGGACCTGTCACATGATGATATATTAAAATAAAAAATTTATTTATTCAGCTGCTATTTTAATCCCTAATTTTCTCATCACTTTTGTTTTTAACATGAAACCAAAATTAGTGCATTGAGTTAAAACAAGATAAAAGTATTGTATATTAGGATTTCAAATAAAATCCTACATATTTCCAACTATATCTTTGAATAAGGATCATGTGCATCTATATTCAATATTAGTTTCACATTAAACATTTGAAAATTGAGATTAGGGTCTTATAACCCTCAATTACCTACTAAGTAGGGGCAGGGGCATTACAGTTGTCATCTTCTCTTTGTCTTCATAGTGGAAATCATCTTCATCATTGTCATCTTCCCTTCTTCTTTGTGGTGGAATTCATCTCCATCATCATCGTCTTCTTTATAGTAGTGGAAATCATCTCCACCACCCAGATCATCCAGATTGTCATCTCTATTATGGTGGAAGTCATCTCCATCACCTGAATCCGGATCATCTCCTCTATTGTGGTGGAAGTCATCTCCATCTCCCTGATCGGGTCTGGATCATCATCTCTATTATGGTGGAAGTCAGTTACATCACTTGTTTCATTGTCTTCTTTATTCATATCTTCTCCTCTCTCTCCTCCTATGGATCTATATCTAGTAGGTTTATTTCTAGAAGAGGGGTCATCCCTGAAGATAAGATTTACCATAAAATCTACTCTGGTGGCACAGAACGTGATTTGTTCCACACCCTACATATTGTGTGGTTTAATCAGAAAGTGCAGGTATTTTATCCAGAATGCATGTTACACACCGTGTCAGATTCCAACATGTTGTGTTGATGAAAGGCAAGTTATGCCCACATGGCATGGCATATTTGTACATGTCGTGTCTTCAACAATCTTCCATGCAACCCTGCATGTTGTGTAACATTTTACATGCCATATACATAGTTTACTATCATCATGTCTGAGAAGAAATAATATGTGAAGGTATCAGTGGCCCCTCTCCTTGTTTGTATCAGGTTATCACCACTCAAAAAATCAATCAAGAGAATTTCACTCAATGCAGCCACTCAGTCAAGATTTGATGCAGCCAAAGGAAGTATAAATACCTCAAGGAAGACTCTCCTAAATATGACACTTTAGATCAATGGGAGCAAGCCAAAGCAAATCTTTTGTCTATTTTATGGGACTCCATGGAGGCGCATGTCACCAATCTCGCCAGCCACTTTAAGAAATGTAAGGATGTTTGGGATCATCTTAACCTCATGTATAAATCAAACATCTCATGTATGTATGTGATGATTATGGATAGGTATAATCTTCTTATGATGATAAGTCTCTAACTCAATACTTTGGGGGAAGTATCTTGAATCACTGACAATCTTCATTCTTTGCTTCTACTGATTGTGGATATCAAAGAAATCCATAAATAGAGAGATCATACGATGGTAATCAAATTCCTAGTTGGTCCCTGATGTGAGTATGAAGGAGTGTGTAGTCAAATCCTTGCTCAATCTACACTTCCTAAATTTGTTGAAGCATATTAGTGAGTCTCTCGTGCCTTTATATATCTAGTCCCACACGCTTCTTCTGATAAATCCACCATGGTTGGTGCTACAAATAGTCATACCAATATTGGTTTCTCTACCCATGGAAGAGGATGAGGAGGACAAGGAGGCCATGGAGGAAGGTAAATGTAGGATGAGGCCGCCCAAAATGCACACATTGTGGAAAGATGGGGCACTACAAAGAAACCTACTATTAGATTCATGGATATCCCACAAGAACCCCATATGCAAATATTGCACTACTGAAGACACTCTAGGAGATACCAACTTCCAAATTCAAATGATCGATGGTGAATATAATCAATTCTTTCAATACAATTTTTCTCAACAAGCTTCATCATCTGCTACAGATATGGCTTCCTTCGTCCAACATCCTAGTGACCATACTACATTCATATCTCAAGCTTCTTATACAGGTTCGTCTTCTTGGGTTCTTGACTTGGGTGCAACAAATCAAATTAAAGGTACATGCAACCTCATATCTAATATATTCACTAGTAGATCATCACTACCACTAGTCACCATTGCTAAGGGTTCAAAAGTGTATGTACAAGGCATGTGAACCATCGAACCCTTACCTATTGTCACACTACCATCCTCCTTATTTTTTCTCAAGTTTCCCTTTAATTTGATTTCCATAAGAAAGTTAACTCATTCTCTTCAAGCTTCAATTACATTTAACTTTGATGATTGTGTTATACAGGACCTTCAGACGTAGCAAGTGATGGTGGAGAGTATGAATTTATATGTCTCTACTATCTCAGTCTGACTTCCATAGCATGTGTTGCAGCTACTCCTCTTCATATTCATAGTCAGCTTGAACACATGTCTCTATACAAACTCATGGTTCTTGATCCTAAGATATCTAGACTTGAGAAATCAAAATGTGAGTCATGCCAATTAGGAAAGCATCGTTGATCCACACTTAATGCTAAGGATCATATAAGTGATAAGTCAAAGTTTGAGATGATTAATTTTGATGTCTGGGGGTCATGTTGCAAAACTTGGTCATAAGTATTTTGTTTCCACAATTGATGAGTTTTCTAGATTCGCATGCTTATATTAAATGAAAAATTGTTCAAAAAAATTATGTATAATAAAATTCTTATACAATTAAATTGAAACTCAATTTTCTTAGCAAATGCATATTCTTTGAACAAATATTGCCAAAGAGAAACTCAGCCATGCTCTTAATTAGTTCATGTCTTCAAAAGGTATTGTTCACCAATCATATTGTCCATACACACCTCAACAAAATGGGGTGGATGAATGAAAGAAATGTCATATTATTAAAAAAAGGCCACACACTTCTTTTACATATGAAGGTCCCAAAGGAATTTTGGGGCAATGTTGTTCTTACTACCACATATCTCATTAACTACATGCCATCATCTACCTTAAACAATAGCATGCCTTTCCAACTCCTTTTTCTGAACCATCCCATTCATATTGTTTCTCAAAAAATATTTATGTGTGTTTGTTTTGCTCAAAATGTTGGACCAATTCGTGATAAAAATATGTGCTCCTCAATTATTCCAAGCCTCAAAAGGTGTACAACTGTTATGACCATGTCGAATGCAAATATACATTTTATGTTGATGTCACCTTTTTTTTGAAGAAACTCCATTTTTTGGAGATTCTCAGTCTATAGGGAAACTTGAGGAAGCTTTCCCGCTTCCCACATTTATTGAGATCTCGTGATCCATATCCCATGTCTAAGGAGAATCACACATGGAGACAAATAGTCCATAACAAGTTTACACAATGTAGATGGCAACCCGCCTTCAATCACCACTCTATTAGGAGATCCTATCAGGAAAAATAGTTCTCCTAATCTGCCTATTGCACTTCAAAAAGGAAAATGGTCATGTTATCTTCAACCTATTTCAAACTTTGTTTCATATGACTATTTACATCCCTCATACAAAGCCTTGATTTCAACCATATCTCATATTACTATTCCTAGTTCCATTATCTATTGTTACGGGTCACATAGGCTGGCATCTTGCTATGGAAGATGAGATGAATGTTCTCCAATAAAATCAAACATGGAGTCTTATCCCTAGTCAAAAAGACAAGGCTATTGTTGGTTGTAGATGGGTTTTCTCTATGAAAGTAGGGCCTACCAGTGTTATTGATTGTCTCAAGGCTCGGATAGTAGCCTAGGGTTATACTCAAGTATATGAAGAAGACTACCTTGAGACTTTTCCCCAATAGCTAAAATTTCATATGTTCAACTTTTTGTTTCCCTAGCTGCTCAATTTTTGTGGCTTCTGCATCATCTTAATATTAAGAATACTTATTCTGTGGTGGATTGTTAAAGGAAATTTATATTGAGCAACCTCCCGAGTTCATTTCTTATGAGGGATCTTCGCTTGTTTGTAGGCTTCATAAGTCACTCTATGGGCTTCAACAGTCTCTACGAGTGTGGTTTGACAAGTTCAATCATACACTTTTGAATCTTAGCCTTCTACGGTCTGATCTTGATCATTCAGTGTTCTATCAATGAGGGTCCTTAGGTGTTATCCTACGTATTGTGTAGGTTGATGATAGTGTTATCACCGCGGATAATCAACATGGTATTCTAAAACTCATATAGTTTCCTAAAAACAGATTTCACACTAAAGATTTAGGTACTGTAAAAAACTTTCTGGGTGTTGAAGTGGTTAGATCTCTAGATGGTATTGCTATCTCACAAAGAAAATATACTCTTGATATACTTAAAGAATCGGGCTTGCTTAAAATGAAACCTACAAATACTTTAATGGATCCTAACTCAAGTTATATAAGGGGAAGGGGGAGCCACTTGAAAATCATTGGAGGTATAGGAGATTGGTCATAAAGCTTAATTATTTATTGTAACTCATCCAGATATATCCTTTGCTACTAGTGTGGTTAGTACATTTATGGATAAACCACATACTAGTCATATGCAGGTTTTCATTCAAATTCTTCGATATCTCAAGAAGAGTCCATGTACATGTATACAGTACTCATATCATGGACGTCTAAAAGTATAAGAATTCTTGAAATGTCGATTGGAAAAGATGTGTTAATGATCACATGTCTATTTCAAGATATTGTGTATTTATGACAGGCAACCTAGTGTCTTGAAAAGAAAGAAAAAAAAAAGCAAACTATGATAGCTCGATCAGTGCTAAATGTGAATACTGAGCCATGGCTTGTGTGACCAGTGATCTCTTATGGATCAAGAACATCCCAGAATAACTTAGGTACATCCAGTCTGAGGCAATAGAGCTCTATTTTTATTACCAAGTTGTTGCCCACATTGTCTCCAACCAAGTTTTCCATGAAAGAACTAGACATATTGAGGTTAGTTGTTATTTCATTCAAGAAAAGATACAAGATCGACAAATCATTCTTGTTCCAGTCCATTCAGAAGATCAAGTAGCCGATCTTCTTACTAAATCCCTTAATGGTTGTCAGGTCAAATTCTTATGTAACAAGCTTGGTGACTATGATGTCTATGCACCATCATGAGGGGGTGTTAAAATAATAAGTATTTATTATTCATTATTCTTTGATTTTATTCCTTTGTATATATGAGATTAGTCCCACATCGTGTAATTGGGTTATTGGCCACCGCCTAGTCCATATATATAGGTGTGCCATGTTAATACAAAGACAAGTTGCTCTGCCTCATTGTCTCCCTATTAACAAAAAAAGTATCAATTGTAGCTTTAAATGAACAACAATTTGTAGTTATCTTTTTATGCAAAAAGAAACAAAAGACAATTCTCACAACTCACAAGTCATGTACTCGGGCCTAATGAGGAGGGGGAGCATGGTGTGGTGCACACACCTATATGTGTTATGGTTACATAGCTCCAAGGTGAGCATATTCCTCTGTAGATCTTCAAGACAACAATGACACATACAATAGGTAGGGCTCCATCTTAAAGGTGGCAATGTATGAAAAAAAAATCTTCAATTCACACCAAAGAAGAAAAACATTTTATCTTCTAATCCCACATACTAGTTGCACCTACTTTGGGCTTAAACTATGCAATATTTAACTTAGCTAAAATCTAATAAAGTTAACACCCCCAACTACAAAGTGCAGAGTGATCTACCAATTAACTCTACATATTGTGCTTTTAGAAATTGTTCCTTTCAACTTGAATTATATCTAAGTTATCCAACTTTAGACCTACATGAAATAGGTTAACATGTGTCTTGAACCTAAACTTTATTTGTAAGAGTATCAGTTACAAAGAAAACAATATAGAAAATAACAAAGTTTGATGAATTAAAGGTTGTACATCTACATCAAGTATCATGATCAATACAGGGAACAACCCAACACCATTGTTACAGACATATAATATCAATCATTTTTTCAGAGTCTTGAAGGATGTACTACTAGCATCCTTACCTAGGATTCAGCACTATTTAGAGACAAATCCCTTATGAAGTTACAATCATGACACTAATATGATTTCATGAGACATGTAGACATATGCAAAGAGCATCAAGAAAATTACTTTGTGTCGTAAAATTCACTCGATAGTTTCTCATTACCACACTAGACCTAATTTGTGGGATATCCATTGATTTATATTGGGTAGCTAATAGGTGTCATTAGTAAGGGGTTTAAGTCTCATCCCCAACCTGGATATCTTAAGTAAGGCCAAGAAAGACATTTGGTCTAAGGATCAATTGTATCATGTGATTTGGGATATGAAAACTTTTACCAAGTTTTAGACCTTCAAATTATATGTCAAGATAAATATTTGCTAGAATGAAAAGAAAGGAAGAGAAAATTGAACAACCACAATATAAATGAAAATACTAATGGTGGTTTCATACCTTAAGGATGTAGCTCCACTACCCATTGGGGTTAATCTCTAGGATATATTACCTTGTGAACCACTTATATTGCACTTATAAGAGATCACACCAAGGGATCTTCCTTTAGACAATGGCTAGCTAGTGTTTCCTTTGAGGAAAACATAGCCAACAATATTTACAAAGGACTTTCCCATTCTTAGAAAAGGGGTATTCAGCATGTACCTTTCACTTTCCTTTACTAAATAAGCACCTTCAAAGAATCACCTTGAAAGAGAGACATTAGAAGAAGAGAGTTGAGAGATTAATAAACAATAAATAGTGTTATCTATCCTTCTGACATTCATAATTTTCCCCAATGATTTTATATAAATGATCAAGATCTAGAAGTGAATAGGGGTTGTGTAGGAACAAGATCTCAACTATGGTATAGGAGCATGGAAGGCAACCTTAGAGTTAAGCCCAAAGAGTCTTGTTTGTATTTGAGGGTGCCAACTAGATAGTAGACTCAATGAATTCACATTCTAGTAATTATATTGGGGCATTCAATGGATATATTTTTACTTTTTATCCCCCTCTACTAGATATATTTTACAAGAGTACAACTATTGTATACATCGGTTGAGATTACGGTGTCAAATATTAGTTGATACAACTAGCATACAATAATCCTCTAGGTCAATCAGCCAAGTTTTGCGTCCAAAGTCTTGACCCAGAGACATATTAGTTTATGCCTTTTTGCTTGTTGGGTGAGTTTTGTGTCAGTAGAAACTCAACCAATGGACATTAATAGGAATCTCAAACAATGTCATTGTGTGAGTTATATTAGGAAAAATTTGAATAGTGAGAGTGCCTCAGTTGAATATTTACAATTAATGATGAGTGGAATATCAATTCATTTTAACTAACTCTATTACACATTTGAGCTTAGTTATAAGTCATACAATCAATATAAATTGTTTACGACAAATTTCTAAGAGGGTTATACTTTTTTTTTAAACTTTGGGATGTATGACTTGAACATCACAGATCTTGTTTTGAGATTTTGATTGATTTTTGTGTATCTATCAACTTGAAATGACATGAATAGAATTGTTAGATACATATGAATGGAATGGTGAATTCCTCACCAAAATATGAAAATGTATAACTGTCAGGTTAACATTGCCCCCCTTTTTTAAGATGATAAAGGTTGGTCAAGTTATTGAAAAGATAAAAATTGCATTTTTTTAACTTTCAAACTTAGGTGGGTTTATGGATTGAGTTAATAATCCCCCCTCAATTCATGCTTACTAAACCTATTTTTTTAGTTCTTCAACAATACACTCAATATCTATAACAATTCCATTTGTTTTTCAACATTCATAATGATATGCAATTTGAGATCCATATCAATATGGCTAGGTCTTTGTCCCCTTTGTCATTTCAAAAGCTAAACAAGTGGTATAAGAGCATAGAAAAAGGTCGTATCCATTCAATCAGAACAACTATAAACCAATTAACCACACAAAGATGCATTTCCACAAGTCCTAATCAAAATATGCACACATTGAACTCATAAATCGATAAATCTCTTTGCTAACATAATTTGATCACATGGACAAAGGATTGACCACAATGTATGAAAAATATATAATATATCAAAAATGATACAACATGAGATAAGAAGATTAAAATATATAGCCTCGGGATACAAGTGTCCTATTAATGCATGCTAAGACCACACAACATAACTCATAGGACACTCTAGGCGCTAGACCTAACCATCAAAGTAAGGATCAAATCTAAATATTCCTTTTGATTGTGAGGAGTGAGAGGTTTATATGGAGAGTCCTCAAGGACATATCGAATAGGAGAATCTAAGTTGTTGATAGTATCTCCATAATAATGGATCACCTCACCATTATCCTCATCGTCATCATCTCCTACCACATCATTCATGACTATCTCAACATTAAAAGAAAGATTTCTAGGTCACCATGAATTGAGTTTTGTCTAGGTCATGATGCATTATTTATCATGGCCTTGGACTAGAAATATAGGTGGGTGTTGTGGACTAGTCAAAATCCTAAAGAATGGTAGGAATACTAATAGATAAAAATAGCATCATGTCTAGGAGTAGTTGGTGGAGAGGTATGTGGGGGAGTATTGGATCATGAAGAGTGGGCATGATCAACAGTAGCAACATGGGGAGGAGAAGCATGTCCATTGAAGGGTGGGTACTAGGAAGTGGAGTAAACCCAATCATAAGTGTAGGTGGAACAATCGCTTAAGGGGAAAATGATTGGTAAGATGGGTAGGGGTGAGGATAAGAGATGTTCATGGTGGACATGATATTGAGGAGGTCATCATGGAGGTTGGATTGGACATGGAAGTGATAGGTAGTCTCATACATCATATATCCCATGAGTTGTTCATTCAATACAGTGAAGGAATCCCTTGAGGGCTAGCATCGAACAGATGTAGGGCATGAAGCTGATAGTAGAGGGCCGCTTGAGTTTGAACTTGTTGAGAGGATTCAAACTAATCTGACTTTTACAGTTCATGACACTACGTCAACAACTATTTTTTTGTCATCTGGAACCTCAGATAACAACATAGTAGTGCATTGTATGCATGTTCTATTAGTCAAATTGGTCCTAGAAAAATTCGGCCAATGACGATGCTTGACTATACTTGCAAAAAGCATCAAATCTAGCAAAACAGTCCTATTGAAGTAATAATTGTGAGACCAACATGCATAAACACGAGACAAAAACATTTTTGACTCATCATTGCACATGTTAGAATAAAATCAAAGAAAACTGTATATCTCGAAATTTGACCCAAATACCACATAACAAAGCATTCAAACATGGGGATTCTGACATTCAAAGCAATAAATTTATATTCAATCAAGAATAATAGATCCATAGATTGTATCTCTAGATAGGAGACATGCAAGAATCATCTATAGAAGTAATCAATAACTTTCGTGTAATAAAATTGAATTGCTCCCTAGCAATGGTTTAGTGAAGATATCAACTAGTTGATTTTCTATGTCTACATGTTTAATGTAGATGTCTTTCTTTGTAATGTGGTCATGAAGAAAGTGATGTCAAACATGTTGGATCAAGGGCTCTAGAGGGTGGGGGTGAATAGAACTTCACAAATCTCACAAAATAAATTAGACCACCAAATTATATTAAGTGTAGAAACTAAAATATTTAGTCAATTTGAGATCCTAACTAACATACATAGCAAGGGTGAGAGACAAGGAAGAACATACACTTGGACAAAGTGGTTTAGAGTGGTTCCACACTTCAAACTAGAAGTGAATCTGTCTACTACCTAGAGGTGGTTAGGCTCTAGGACTTTGCAATCTTGATGCTCCTATATTCATTCATAAGATTACAAGACAACAACCACATTCATCCAAGGACTTAATACCTCAAGCAAGGATCTTCAACCTACCGAAGGAACTTACCCACTTGAACCATGGAGTCTTCGCCTTCAACAAGGACTTACCCACTCCTTCTTCAAGTCTTTGTCCTTCAAGGAATTACCTATCTATCTTGAACATCCGCCTTGCCTATCTCCTTCACTTGGAAATCTAGAACACCATGCTTTCTTCAACCTTGAAGAACAGCAAGTCCTTATCCTTCACTCGGAGAAGATCTTCAGCCTTTTCTTAAATAGGAAAGGGGGTAGGAATATGGAGGTGGAGAGATTCACATGAATAGAAGGGGTAGCTCTCTTACAACAGAACCTAACTCATACTCACAAATTTGACTTGAAGGTAGAGAGAGAAAGGGGCTCAAAGGTGTGCAGCACTCTCAACTAAGAAAGAACCAAGCATATATGGAATGAGAAACCTTGGAATGAACTCCAAGTGGTCCTATTTATATTTGAGGGTGCCCCTTTGAGTTGGGGAACACTTAGGGTCAAAAAATAGCCATTTTTGCTCAAGGAAACGGATCTATTTTTGCCCAAATAAGTTACCAATGGTCACAATCACTTTTTCTGCAATTTTTTTACAGTGCATTCGGTCGAGCTTCAATAAAGGTAACTCGACCGATTGGGTAAAAGACAAACCCAGATTTCAAACCATCTATCGAGTTTGTCCTGAGGAAACTCAACTGACCAATGAAAGTTGTGTTTGGTCAGTAACCCCATCGGTCGAGTTCTATGAACACACAACTCGATTGATGCACTCTTTAGAGAATTGATCCAGTGGATCGGTCGATATTGTAACTCGACCGATCAACAACCTGTGATCAATTTTCTAAATTGCATCTAAAGTGATTAAAACTTGGTGCAAAGTGTCCCAATCAATTTTCTCATCTTAGTTACAAGCCATATCATCAATACAAGTGATTACAAAAATCTTCTAAGGTCATTTACATGGATTTCCTAAATTACACACGTGTATAGCTTTTGACTTGAACTGTAGCAAATTAGGGCTTGAGTAATTTGATCCTTTTCATGTACCTGACACCTGAAATCAATCTTGAATACACATATTAGATACATATGAATGGAATGGTTAAGTCATTATCAAAATATGGGCAATGTATAACCTCTAGATCAACATTCTCTCCCTTTTTGACAATGAAAAACCATTCCTCAAACATATTGAAAAGGATATAGAAATTATACCTTTGCCTTGTGAATTAGGGGGATTCAAGATGTGAACAATGTGAATTGCTCCCCCTCAATCTATGCTTACTTTAACCTATATAGCATGCATGTACTATATGGTCCTTTGCAAGTCACATGATAAAACATTGATAGAACAAGAAAAGGATCTCATAAGCTATGGACAGCAGTATGACAAAGAATAGCAATATGATTGAGTTTTAAGACATTGAAGCTCTCTCCCCTTTTTGACATTATCAAAAAGTAGGGGGGTTAGAAGAGCACATAATCAGGTCTTCTCCAAACACAATCAAACAAATATTCATACATGTAATCTCATATCATATATCAACTAGAGATGAAAGAACATACAATCTCAGTCATAATCAAAATATGGTGAAAAAATGCACCAACACATAATATATAACATGATCAAAGAGCAAGAGTGCACATCATATAGATTACAACTCAGAAGAATGTTCCTAGAAAAGCAGCTACAATCAAGAAGCAATGAAAAATTGAAGATAAAAATAGTACATCTCAGATAATGTGCCAGATGTTTCTAATACAAAATAGCCTATAAAGATGTATATTATCAGCAAACTAGACTAAAAACTAAGAAATAACCTAGACATCTAAACTATCTATGTCCACAACATCATCATCATCAGCTCCAGGCTTGTAGTCCTCATCTCCATATGAAGGCGTAGCAACAATAGTGGCTTCATCACCTGAATCACCACCAGAGCCATCACCATCATCAGAAGCATCCTCACCATCACCATCATCGTCATCAGTAGTAGCCTCAGCATCATCATCCTGATTAGGCATCTTCTTGTCTGCAAGAGGACCAAAGCCACAACTGGGCCAATGAGCATTCTGCTCATCCCAAGTCATACCAAGAGCATTGAGCTCATTGGCCTGAGGGAAGGAAGGAGCAAAATCGCCAGGACTGGCAAGCAGAGTGGACAAGGGGCCAGTAGGCAACGGTAGATACATGGGAGCAGGACCACCAGTAGCAGAGGGTGGAGGAGCAGCAGCAGAAGGCTTGGGGGTAGGGTAGTAATGATGATATGCATAAGAAGCATAATCGCTACTAGGGAAAGGCTAGTAGGTGGGGTAGGGGTGTGCACAGGACATGTTCATGTTTGATGTGATAGAACATCAATCTTGGTGTAGTTGCTCCTAGACCTAGAGGTTGTATGCCTGTTGGTGCATCATGTAGCCCATAAGGGTTTCATAGGATACACAAAATGTGGCACAGCTAGGTCGAGGTGGCTGAGGAGGTGGAGCTCAGGCAGAGGAGGCAGGGTTTGCAGAGGCAAAGGCTGAGGGTGAAGCACCAGGTGTGGTAGAGGCAAAAATAGGCATGGACTTTTGAATTGTGGTCTCACTGATACAGACACCTTTCATGGCTATCTTGTAATGAAAGTCATAAAAGAGTGATTTATCAGTGGTAAACTAAAACAAACCACAAATCAGGGCTGCATAGGGTGGATGGGTGCCTCGAGTGTTCTTACTAGAATCAAAATAGGTCATATGGTGTGGAATGTATCTTGACCATTTGACTCTGATATTCTCAATGATGCAGTACATTATGACCGCAGTGTTCTCTATAATATTTGTTTGATTTCTCTTCAGATGGATGTTGCAGTTGATCACTAGGGCTAAGATATGCTTCCTGAAATCGAGGGAGGAGGAGGGTAGGGTGCTCTTCTTCTTGTATGGAACATCGAGTTTCTTCAAGTAGCGATGAATGTCAGGGAGAGTAAGTTCAATCTTCTTGTCAAAATCTTTAGGATCCAAAAGATCAAAATACTCATCGTAATCCTTGCACCAAGAGTCATTCTCATTATCTCTAGAAAAATAGACCTTCAAGATATCCTTGGAGATTTGAAAACGCTTCCCGGTGATCATGGAAGTGAGGATCACTTGAGTATTCAGCGGGGTACAAGGGTGTCATAATTCCAACGCAAGTTAGCATAGAATTTGTGAACTACTTTTATGCTTGTCATTGAATTATGAAAGCAGTCACGCTCGACAGCTAGGGCAGAGAGGTGATGGACGGCTAACAACTTAGCTACTTGGTTTATAACCGCTTGACGTCTAGGGCTAGGCTCAAACAAAACTCTAAAAGGGAAAGGACTCCTAGGAAGAAGGTCCTTATACCTATTAACAGCTTCTATTGAGACAAACTAGGTGTCATCAAAAGGAATCAAGTGTTTAGATGAAGAAGATGATGGAGCATTGCTAGGGGTGGGTCTCATTCTCCTATGAGAATCTGTGGAGGCAAAAACAAGGAGAGGAAGAGATCAAACGCACAAAGCAAGCAGTCAAAAACGTCCAAACACCAAAAAAAAGTAAAAGGGGAGGTCTAGGGCCACCTATCTAGGTCGGGAAAGGGCTAGGATAGGGAAGGTAAGGGTTTGGGTAGAGAGGTTAGGGCTAGAAGAAGGGGAATTGGTCGACTATTCTCTAGTTGAGAGGGAGAATAGTTGGCCGAACCCAACTAAAGTTGGCTTCAACCCACTGATCGGTCGAGTTCTGAGAGTCGGAAACTCGACCGATTGGTCCATTTTAGAATAGCACTCGGCCACGGATCGGTCGAGTTTGTCCTGGGGAAACTCGACCGATGGTCAACCTGACCTAAAACCATCAAACTTAATTTCTAGCCATATGAATGATAATTAAATTCATGGTTTGAGTCTATTATGTATATTGAACATACTTATGCACATATCACTCATCATTGGGTATTGTTTAGTGATAAAAACCTAAAATTTGAGAAATGCCCAAAAACAAGTGAAACTAAGCATGTCAACAAGAAAATTAACCAATTTTAGGAATTTTAGGCAAGCAAGGTGAGTAAAGCAAGAGCAAGAGATATAGGATAAAAACAACTAGCTAGATAACATGTCAATATCATCTGAAGCAATTATGAGCAGTTTAGATCTAATAAAATTAAATTGCTCTCTAGCTATAGGTTTAGTGAAAATGTCCGCCAACTAATTTTTCGTGTCCACATGTGTGATATAAATATCCTTTTTGTCAATGTGATCATAAAGAAAATGATGGCGAACCTCTATATGTTTAGCTCTATTATGCAATATAGGATTATAAGAAAGATTGATTGCATTAGTATTATCACAATAGATAGGAGAAGCATTAAAATTTATGTTAAAGTCTTGAAGCATTTGCTTCATCTATAGGACCTGGGCACAACAACTCCCGGCTACAATGTACTCAGCCTCGATAGTTGATAATGCCATGGTGCTCTATTTCTTGGAAAACCAAGACAACAAGAATGATCCTAGAAGGAAGCAAGTGCTACTTGTGCACTTTCTATCAACCAAACAGCCCGCGTAATCAACATCACTATATGCTACAAGAGTAAAGTCCCTTGACTTAGGGTACCATAGACCAAAGTTTTGAGTTTTGGCTAAGTACCTCAAAATCCTCTTAACATCAATAAGATATGATTTCCTAGGACTTGATTGAAAGTGAGCACACAAGCCAACACTAAACATAATGTCAGGTCTAGAGGTAGTTAAATAAAGTAAACCTCCAATCATACCTCTATATAGCTTCTCGTCTACCTTCTCACCTTCTTCATCTCTATCAAGTTTGGTGGTGTTGGACATGGGTGTGTCCATCAGCTTCATGTTCTCCATTCCAAAGCATTTGAGTAGTTCACTGGTGTACTTGCCTTGGTTGATGAAGTTTCCATCTTTGGTTTGCTTGATTTGGAAGACGAGGAAGAAAGTAAGATCACCCATCATGCTCATCTCGAACTCACTCTGCATAAGAGAACTAAACTCCTTGCAAAGATCAAGATTAGTTCTGCCAAAAATAATATCATCAACATAAATTTGAAGGATATGAAAATTTCTAGAAGTGTGTTTTAAGAATAGAGTAGAATCGATTTTGCCCATGACTTAGCCATTATCTACCAAAAAGTTCCTTAATTTCTCATACCAAGCTTAAGGTGCTTGTTTGAGTCCATAGAGAGCTTTTTGTAGCAAGTAAACATGATTAGGTATCTTGTCATTTTCAAAGCCCAAAGGTTGAGCAACAAATACTTCCTCCTCGATTGTACCATTCAAAAACTCACTTTTAACATCCATTTGATATAGTAAGAAATTTTTATAACTAGAAAAGGCAAGTAGCATTCTAATAGATTCAAGTCTAGCAACATGTGCATAAGTTTCATCAAAATCAATACCTTCCTACTGATTGTAACATTGTGCCACTAACCTTGCTTTGTTCCTTATCACCTTGCCATTTTCATCAAGCTTGTTGTGGTAGACCATTTGGTGCCAATGATTTTTTTTTGTCACTTGGCCTTGGCACTAGAGTCCACACACAATTCTTCTCGAATTGCTCTAGTTCCTCCTGCATGGCTAGGATCCACTCGTCATCTCCAAGAGCTTCCTTGATGTTCTTTGGCTCCAATTATGAGATGAAGGCACTGTCTACGTGTTCTTTGTTGTAGGCAACTCGTGTCTTCACTCTCTCGAATGGGTTGCCAATGATTAGCTCTTTGGGATGATTATTTGCGAAGCGGGGAATGGGATCCTTCTTCTCTTCATCTTCTGCTTCAACCACCTGCTTACCTTTGTTGTCGATGTTGAGGTCTTTTAAGATAGGAATTAAGTCATCTGCAACATCATTATCAACAACATTCTTGCCAACAACAGGGTTAGTTTTAATAAACTTAACATTAATAGATTCTTCAATTTTAGACAGTTCAATATTGAAAACTATATAAGCCCTGCTTGTAGTGTTATAGCCTAGGAAGAAAGCCTTGTATGATTTCAGATCAAACTTGTTGAGAGAATCCTTCGTGTTTAAAACAAAACAAGGACATCCGAAAATATGAAAGAAATCAATGGATGGCTTTCTACCACGCCATAACTCATAGGGAGTTTTCTTCAAACAAGGATGCGTAAAAACGCAGTTCTGCGCAAAGCAAGAGGTGATAACGGCTTCAGCCCAAAACTTCTTAGGAATGTCATATTCTAGAAGCATGGTCCTAGCCATCTCCTATAGCAACCTATTCTTTCTCTCTACTACCCCATTTTGTTGAGGTGTACGAGGAGAAGAGAAATTGTGCGAGTAACCAAATTTTTCACAAAAATGCTCAAAAATATCATTTTCAAACTCTCCCCCATGGTCACTACAGATAGAAACAATCTAGTAAGAAGCTTCATTTTCAACTCATTTACAAAAACTCAAGAAAACATCATGAGTATAACTCTTAGAAATGAGAAAGAAGGTCCAAGTATAGCGAGAGAAATCATCAATAATTACAAGACAATACTTGGAACCATGAAGCGTTTGAGTTCTCATAGGTCCGAATAGATCAATATGAAGAAGTTTAAGAGCTCTTTTGGTACTAAGGACTCCTTTGGATTTGAAGGAGGACTTGGGTTGCTTGCCTTGTATACAAGGTTGGCATTCTTCATCCTTTTCAAAATCCAATTTGGGAAGTCCCCAAACCAATTCCTTTTTGCTCAATTTCTTCATTTGATGCATATTCACATGACCCAACTGGAGATGCCAAAGAGAAATATCATTTTTATCTACAACCAAGCATCTATCAAATACGGGCTTTAAAACATCAAGCACAATAACATAAAGATTACCATTTCTAGTTCCCTTATATATGACATTGTAAGTGAAGGAATCTAGAAGCAAACATTCTAAAGAAGTAAATAGAACAAGATATCCAATATCACAAAGCTGGCTTACACTTATCAAATTGCGATGTAGGCCATCAACAAGAAAAACATTTTTAATACTTATCTCATTGCCTACATCACCCTCACCTATTACCTTACCCTTTTTGTTGTCCCCGAAGGTCATCGGTCCTCCTTTCTTTTCATGAATTTGTTGAAATGGTTGATTTCACCTATCATATGCTTTGAGCAGCTACTATCAAAAATCCACCTTCTTTTGACCTGCATGAAAGAAGGATGTCGGTACCCAACTCAAATTTTGGGATCCAGGGTTAGCTTGGGGACCCATTTCATCTTTGGGTTGGTCCCCTTTGGCTTGTATGGATAATAAGTAGAGTAATAATCATCACATTTACAATGAACACATACAATTGGGTTCTTAGAGCCGGAAGTCTCTCCATGAAAGATAGGAGGTTCCACACTCTTCTTCTTACCCTTACTCTTGTTCTTATTCTTACCCATAGGAGCAGTCCCATCATATCCTAAACCACTAGTACCAATTTTTTTGGTAGAGTGTTCTAGGACAGCATTAACGGATTTCTTTCCCGTAAGATACTTTTGCAAAGAAGCTCTTAACTTTGCATTATCATTACTAAGGTTAATGACAGTAGAAGATAAACTAGCAAAATCATCTCTAGCATGCAATAGGTCGGCCTCTAAATAGAGGGCTTTAGTACGAAAGGAATCACATTCTAAAGTAGTGCTAGATACCTCATTACTTTGCAAAATAGGTCTAGATGATATATCATTAACTTGAGCAAGCAACGTAGCATTTTCAAATTTAAGCAAAAGAATTTCTTTTTGATAAGTATGAGTTTCTTGCTTCCTAGCTTCATCAATGAGATTAAGTTCTACATTTTCAATTTTAAGAACATCTAACTCATCTTTGCATTTTTTGTTTTCTTCCTTAAGAGTAGCAATGGTCTTACAGTAGACACCATTCTCAACTTCAACTCCATTGTATTGGAGCTCAAGATCAAGAAATTGCCCTTGCAAGGTATCAATACTATCAAGGTTCAGCTTTTCATTTTGATCAAGAATCTCAATCTTAGCATAAAGATCATCTATTATCTTTCCTAACCTTTTCTTTTTAGATTTTCATTTAGTAAAACATGATCGGCAAGAATTAAGCATATCAATAAGAGTTTCTTTAGACAACTCATGCAAGTTGACTTCACTTACCTCACTTACCTCACCTACATCTTCACTTGTATAGGCCATGAGAGCAAGGTGGCATTTTCCATCTTCGGAGCTAGAAGAACTTGAGGAAGACTCCTCCCAAGCTGCATGAGCTGCATCTTTGCTTCTTCTTTCTTTCTTCCCCTTTCTCTTGTATTTGCCTTCTTTCTTGTATTCATTGTCCTTCTTGTGGATGCTCTTGTGGTGGCACTTCTTGGCCTTGGGGCAGTCACTCTTGTAATGGCCCTTCTGGACACACTCATAGCATCTAGGAGTTGATGAAGAAGGCTTCCCCTTAAAGTGTTTGCCCTTGGAGTAGTTAGCTTCATGTTCATTTGAGCCTTCATCTTCACTTGAGGAAGGAGTAGGGGACTTGAGTGCAAGTTGTTGCTACCGAACCATTTCTTTAATTTGAGCTTTCAAGGTTGTTTCCATGATCTTCTTGGACTCCTCCTCTTCTCTCTTTTCTTCTTCTTCTTGCTTATCAAGCCTTGGCTCATGAGCTTGAAGGTTTCCAACCAGCTCCTCAATTGACAGTTCACTAAGCTTGTACACTTCTTCAATGGATGTCACCTTGGGCTCCCATCTCTTTGATAGAGATCTCACAATCTTGGAGTTGATTGTGCATTTGTCCATCACACTACCTAGGGCTTCTAATCCATTGATGATCACATTAAGCCTTGTGTACATGTCCTCCACTCTTTCATTCTTGCCCATTTTGAAGTTCTCAAGTAGACCACCAAGCATGTAGATCTTGGCATCCTTCACTAGCTTTGTTCCTTCATAGGTGACACATAGCTTGTTCCAGATTTCATGTGTGGTGTCCCAAGAAGAGATCCGGTTGAACTCAAATGGGGTGAGGGCTACATTGATGATGCTCACAGCTTTGGCATTGAGTTGAGCTTGCTTCATTTGGGCTTCCGTCCATGTGGATATTTCCCCCTTTGGATCTTCATACTTTAGATGCACCACCTTCCACATCTCATAGCTTACTCCTTGGAGATAGAACTACATTCTTCTCTTCCAATAGAGGAAGTTGGTGCTGTCGAAGACTAGTGATCACATGGAGAAGCTTCCCTCCAAGTTGAGAGATCCTAGTGTTGAATCACCCATCCTCTCCTACTTGTGGAAGTAGCTTGGAGAAGACCTACTCTGACACCACTTGTTGGATCAAGGGCTCTAGAGGGGGGGTTAATAGAGCTTCACAAATCTCACAAAATGAATTAGACCACCAAATTATATTAAGTGTAGAAACTTAAAAATTCAGCCAATTTGAGATCCTAACTAACATACATAGCAAGGGTGAGAGACAAGGAAGAACATACACTTGGACAAAGTGGTTTAGAGTGGTTCCACACTTCAAACTAGAAGTGAGTCAGTCTACTACCTAGAGGTGGTTAGGCTCTAGGACTTTCCAATCTTGAGGCTCTTATATTCATTCATAAGATTACAAGACAACAACGCATTCATCCAAGGACTTAATACCTCAAGCAAGGATCTTCAAGCTATCGAAGGAACTTACCCACTTGAACCATGGAGTCTTCAGCCTTCAACAAGGACTTACCCACTCCTTCTTCAAGTCTTTGGCCTTCAAGGAATTACTTATCCTTCTTGAATGTTCGCCTTGCCTATCTCCTTCACTTGGAGATCTGGAACACCATGCTTTCTTCAACCTTGAAGAACAACAACTCCTTCTCCTTCACTCGAAGATCTTCAACCTTTTCTTCAATAGGAAAGGGGGTAGGAAGATGGAGGTGGAGAGTTTTACATGAATACAAGGGATAGCTCTCTTACAACAGAACCTAACTCACTCATACTCATGGATTTGACTTGAAGGTAGAGAGAGAAAGGGGCTCAAAGGTGTGCAGCACTCTCAACTAAGCAAGAACCAAGCATATATGGAATGAGAAACCTTGGAATGAACTCTGAGTGGTCCTATTTATAGCTGAGGGTGTCCCTTTGAGTTGGGGAACACTTAGGGTCAAAAAATAGCCATTTTTTCTCAATGCAACAGGTCTATTTTTGCCCAAATAAGTCACCAACAGTCACAATCACTTTTTCTGCAATTTTTGTACAGTGCATTCGGTCGAATTTCAATAAAGGTAACTCGACCGATTGGGTAAAAAACAAACCCAAATTTTAAACCATCGGTCGAGTTTGTCCTGAGGAAACTCGACCAGCCAATGAAAGTTGTGTTTGGTCAGTAACCCCATTGGTCAATTTCTATGAACACACAACTCGACCGATGCACTCTTCATAGAATTGATCCAGTGGATCGGTCGAGATTGTAAATCGACTGATCAACAGCTTGTGATCAATTTTCTAAAGTGCATCTAAAGTGATTAAAACTTGGTGCAAAGTGTCCCTATAAATTTTCTAATCTTAGTTACAAGCCATATCATCAATACAAGTGATTATAAAAATCTTGTAAGGTCATGTACATGGATTTCCTAAATTACACAGTTGTATATCTTTTGACTTGAACTGTAGCAAATTAGGGCTTGAGTAATTTGATCCTTTTCATGTACCTAACACCTGAAATCAATCTTGAATACACATATTAGATACGTATGAATGGAATGGTTTAGTCATTATCAAAATATGGATAATGTATAACCTCTAGGTCAACAAAACCACTATATTCTTAGTTGTACTATGCAATATAGGATTATAAGGCAAGTTGATTGCAATTGTATTATCACCAAATATAGGAGAAGCATCATTAAATGTTTAAAGTCCTGGAGATTTTTCTTCATCCATAAGACTTGGGAACAACGACTACCGGTGGATGTGTATTCAATATCAATCTTTGATAATGTCATTGTACTTTGCTTCATGGAGAACTAATATTCTAACCACAATCCTAAGAGATAGAAAGTTACACTAATGCACTTTATATCAATCAATCACTCAACATAGTTTGCAACACTATAGGTGAATAGATTGAATCCATTTAACTTTGAATTTCATAAGCAAAAATTTGAAGCCCTTGTCTTAGTACTAAAAATTTCTCCTGGCCCCTATGAAATACACTTTCTAGTACAAGATTAAAATCTAACACACAACCTAACACTAAATATTATATTGAGTCTTAGGTTGTAAGATATGAAAGACTCCCAATCATACCTCTATAGAGCATCTCATATGTGTTTAATTTTTCATCATCCTTATCAAGCTTGGTGTGGTTATACACGTGAGTGTCTATTTTTTTCATTTGTCCATCCCAAAGTAATTTATGATTTCATTTGTATACTCATTTTGGTATGTGAAGATCCCATCCTTTGTTTGGTTGATTTGGAATTCTGAGAAGAATGTGAGATAACTCATCATGCTCATCTCAAATTCACTCTGCATGAGAGAACTAAAATCTTGGAAAAGATCTAGATTGATAGCACCAGGAATAATATCTTCAAAATCAATTTTAATAACAATATAGTTGTTAGAAGTGTGTTATATAGAAGTGGTTAGAATCAAATTTTCCAATGACATACCATTTTTAAGACAAATTGTCTTTAGTTTCCAATACCAAGATCTAGGGGTTTGCTTGTGACCATATAGTCCCTATGCAAAAGATAAACATGATTGGAAAGTTTTCCATTTCCAAATATGCAAGGTTAATCCACAAAGACTTTCTCCTTTATATTTTCATTTTAAAACACATTTGTAACATTTAATTGGCATTGGAGAACATTTTTATGCCTAGAAATGCAAGTATCATACAAATATAAACTAATACAATTATAGGAGTATAATTTTTATCAAAGACTATGCCTTCTTTTTTATTATAACCTTGTGCTACTAGCCTAGCTTTGTTTCTTACCACCTTGCCTTATTCATCTAACTTGTTGTGGTTGAACCATTTCGTGTCAATGATCTTTCTTTCCTTTTGTCATGGCACTAGAGTCCAAACCTATTTCTTCTCAAATTACTTCAGCTCCTCTTCCATAGGTAGGATTCATTCATCATCCCCAAGATCCTTTTTGACATTGTTTTGTTCCAATTGAGAGATGAAGGCATAATTGTCTGTCTATGTCTTCACTTACCAAAAGGACCACATATGATTATCTATTTAGGTGGTCTTTTGCAAAGTAGGGGCTAGGATCCTTCTTTTCTTCATCTTAGGATCTCGCCCCTTGTTCATTTTGAATCACCTATTTTTCTTTTTCATTATTTCTAATGTCGAGTTCTCAAAACTTTGGAATCACCTCACCTAGCACATTAAACCAATTAAGACTATTTCAAAAGGTTAGTCTCAACAAACTAAAAAAAATTCTTCCAATTCTTTGTTGTACACATGAAAATCTCTATTAGAATAACTATAGTCAAGAAAGATAACCTATAAGATTAAACATCAAAGTTATCCAAAGAATATTTTGTATTAAGAACAAAATTCTAAAAACATGTATGAAATATATACAAGTAATTCTACAACTGCATAACTCATAGGGATTTTTCTTCAAAGAAGTATGTGTGAATACTCATTTTTGCAACAAAAAAAAAAGTTGGTGGTATGTATGGATTTGACCCAAAATATATTTGGAGCGTCATACTGCAAAATCATGGCCCTTTCCATCTCATGTGATGATCTATTATTTCTCATTACAACGCCATTTGTTGAGGTGTATGATGGGAAGAAAAGTTGTGCATGTACCTGAGTTCATGACAAAAATATTCAAAAATATCATCTTTGATCTCTTCCATTGTACTTTGGATAAAAATGATTAGAAAAACCTTCATTTTTGTATATAAATAACCAATATTTAAAAAATGTTTGTCCAAGATAACATGTTTTCCAAAGTATATAATGCCAAGCATTGTATGAAGAGGTATGAGTAAGGGGATGAGAATCACATATTGTACTTGGTTTCTCATTCATATGTTTTGTAGTGGAAGTATCTTTTTCCCCATTAGTAATAATCGATATTTAAATATATATTGTTTCTTTCATGTCATCCTTATGTCTTTTGTTTTTGTCATCAAGAGCCACCTAGATTCTAGACTCTATTAAATAGTTTGATTTATAGTATATCCATAGGGCTTGAGGGGATGTCAGGAATGGGGGATGAAGAATCCACTCATTTTTCTAGGTAACCCTTGTTTCCATATTGTTTTTTGGCAAGTATATATATTAGGCTCAGTTGATTTCATGAGATATGATGGTTTATATATCTCACTCTTGTAATTGTTCTACATTTTTTTTATCTGTGTTAATTTAATCATGAACTTTTGACTGGATCTTGTTGGGGTTAAGGTGTTTTTTTGTGTTTTTTCCTTTCCCTGGGGGTGATAAGCTTTTGAGGATATACAAATAGTTGTGTGATCATAAACAACATTAAAAGTTGTGACAGATGATGAGGGATCTTCATCGCCTATTTGAATGGTGTAAATGTGTTGGCCGGTTCTAAGATGTACTTTATTAGCATTAGGTAGTATACTTGATGGTAGATATTTGACAGAAATCCTTGATAAAGTTAGTCGGTTGAAGGCTATAAGGTTTTACATCATGGGGTTTCACACCTAGATTTGTGGTTAAGGGTTTTGAACACATCGAAGTCCCATAGGTGATGAGGAAGTCCAATTATCACCATCCAACCAATGCCTCCTTTATTCGTTATGAAGGATACTCTATCCAGACTATATATTTGTCCTGTCATGAAATGTTCTTCATCAACCACAAGTAGCGTAAGGCTGGACAAATGTTCAATGGATGGATTATCATGAAAAATATAAAAAAAGTTGTTTTTAGATTATCTTTGGTCTGTAAATAGCTATCCTTGGTAACAAGTTCCCTAAACTTTTGGTTACATCAAAAGTGATAATGGCATCTCCTAAGGTTTAGTTGGTGATGTAATAAGTAGACTTCATGAACCCAAGACTTGTTCCAAATGTATTGATGCTACATGTATATCAATCTTAATATCCTTAGCCCCATTCTAAAGAGATTTGATATCCAATATGGCCATGATTTTATGGGTGTTGATGAAAGAGAAGATATATTTATGGTTTGGGGAGGTGGGTGAAGGAACTGGGGTAGATAAGTTGAGGTTTTGTGTGTCCTCTCCTTTGTTTTTTGTTGATCTGACTAATAGATATTTTTTTTAGTTTGAGTTTTTTCCTTGTGTCTCTTGATTATAGGTCATTGAAGATCTTTGAGCTGGCTCTAACTTGTTATTTATTAGTCGGATGTTATGTATGTCATGGTGCTTCACATATGTACTGATGTTTTCATGTCTTTTATTCATCCCCTTGTCATAAATGTGGTTGTACATAACGTGTTCCCTCTCAAAATACTTATTCAAGAGAGATGTAGTGTATTTCAACTTAATGCTACTTCTAAGTTGCGTAGGAGGCTACAATGCGAAAAATGATCTGGCCTTTCTTGGTTACCATCTTATTAATTCTTAAAACAACTCATTTTAAAGAGGATCGAATCCATATGAAATACAACAATCATTATATCTTGCTTTCTTATAATGATGCTCTTCACTATAGGGAGAGTGCAAAATGAAGAATATATGACTATTATGACTATTTTATGTGTGAACAATCTGCACCCCCCCCAATTGTTCTTGTTGTAACAATTACAATGTTTTTGCATGTTGTTGCTATTTCTCATCTTCTTTGGATTTTGTAAAGCTTTTTATCTAAATCATATTTTCAGCATTCTGAAGCAAAGTTTGCTAAAACATGAGACCTTAAGCGTTTCTTCACTTTTTGCATCTAAAGTTCTTGTGGCGTGTTTCTCACTATCTCATGCCAAAACATATGACTTTTTTCATATGTTGTATCAAATTGTATGCCATTCTTTGTTCTCAGTTTTATGAACATACATTAGGATTGATTAATGACACTAGTAGAAAGGGGTTCAGCTTGGATGGTCGTCCATGCATATAATTACAAAACTTAATGGAGAACACCCCCACCCCCCTAATGTGCGTTTCATGCACAATGGGGGTGGTTTCCACTGAGCGAGACCCTTTTGGTGTAGGGTTGACACTGACTCGTAATCTGATTTATAGGGAGACAACATATGATTTGAAATTGGTTGCAATAGACAACATGTTGCAATTAATGGGTGGAGTGATTGATTTTCTTTGGTTATTAATACATAGCATGACATAATTAAGGGGGAAATGAGGTGTGGGAAGTAAAGAGAGAAACTAAAAAAAAAAGAGAGAGAAATTTTATTCACATATAACTTCCAATCCGTAATTTATTTTTTGATGAAATAGAAATTGTGACATTTTTTACAAAAAATACAGTCTAAAAGACTAATGACGACATATTTTGAGAGGAACAATATGGTGTACAAAATTAATATGCATTTCATAATGATGATGAAAATGAAGAGTCTCATTACATTGTCATGTAGGCACACTACATTACATACTAGGAGGATTCTAATCCAAACTGGACATGTGATGCGGCCCAAATTGTGCTTCTCAGGAGAGGCAAATTCATAAGGATCAAACTTTAAATTTATAACCCAAAACCTTCAAGGATCCCCACAACTTTAACACGGGGTCAAAGTAGACATACGGGGTCGAACACATGTGTGTGGGGACGTTTAGGATGTTTAAGATCTCATTATTGAGTCAGTTAAGTCAATCTGAATAGTTGATAAATGTATGAAACTAGAACTAGTCTGGAAAAATGTCACAAAACAAAATAAAGTAAAGGAAGAAAAACAGAGTTCATCGGATTCTACTAATCAGAGAGAAGGGGTTCTAGATATGTAACCATAAATCAATTAGGTTATGCACCCATTCTCAGGTGTAGACAACCCTCAAACACCTCAGTAAACAAACTAGATCCAAACCTAGCATGTATTATGGTAACAGATGTTCACTTGAGAGTTATACATTATCCATATTTTTACAATGAATTTACCATTCCATTCCTATATATCCAATATGTTTGTTCAAGATTGATTTCAGGCTTCAGGTATACAAAAAGGATCAAATTACATAAGCCCTAGCTTGTCCAAGTTCAAGTCAAAAACAATGCAAGTGTGCTTTTTGGGAAATCACTTGAAATTACCTTAGATTAATTTTGTAATCACTTGTTCTGATGATATGTCTTGTAACTAAGATGAGAAAAAATTAGGGACACTTCATTCCAATTTTTGGTCACCCAAAAACATTTTGGAAAATTTGTCACAGACACTTTGTCGGTCGAGTTGGAAACTCGACTAATGCAGTGATGGATTTTCTGAAATGACCAATCAATCGAGTTGTGCACTCACAAAAATCGATCGATCGATAAACTAAGCAATACGAGTTGACTCATCGATCGAGTTTCCCAGAACAAACTCGACCGATAGTTTGAAAATTGGCTTTGTCGGTTAGTGAACCGATCAAGTTACCTTTATTGAAACTCAACCAAATTATTGTATAGAAAATGCAGAAAAAGTGATTATAACTATTAAAGAGTTGTTGTAAACAAAAATAGATCTGTTGCAAGTTGTAAAATGACTATTTTTTGTTCTTAAGTGATCCCACACTCAAAGGAACACCCCCAGCTATAAATAGGACCCCTTGGAGTTCATTCCAAGTTTGTTCATCCATGTTATCATAAGTCCTTTCTATAATTGAGTGTGTTGCAACCTTTTGATCCCTTTTCTCTCTCTTAGTTACAAAGCATTTCGTGATTATGAGTGAGTTAGGCATGGTGTAAGAGAGCTACCTCCATGTACTTGTAAAGATCTCATTCCTTCCAACTTCCCAATCCCCTTTCTCAAAGAGAAAAGGCTGAAGCAAGTTACTCCGAGTAAAGGTGAAGTTGATGGTCTTCTTCAAGGTTGAAGAAGAGGTGAAGATCTTCTCCATGTGAAGGAGAACGGAAAATCCAAGATTCAAGAAGAGTGGGTAATTCTTTCAAATCCAAATACTTGATGCAAGTGTGGGTAAGTCCTTATTGAAGGCTGAAGACATCTTGATCAAGTGGGTAAGTCCTTGTGTAGGCGAAAGACTCTAGTCTTGAGTAGTAAGTCTATGGATGTATGGTGGTCTCCTTGTATCTCTTATGATGGAATATAACTATACATGGATTGAAAAGTCCTAGAGGTTGACCTTTCAAGGTAGTGGATTGACTATCTCCTAGTTTGGAGATTGGAACCACTCTAACCACCTTGTCCAAGTGTATGTTTCAATTTCTCTTATCCTTTCTATGCTTGTTTGGATAGGAATTCAAATTGATCTTAAGCATTTGGTTTCAAGTGATATAATTTGAAGGTCTAGCTTTTCTTGTGCGAATTTTGAAGCTCTATTCACCCCCCTCTATAGACCTAGATACAACAATTGGTATCAGAGCTAAGGATCTTCCCCCAACAATCTCCCATGAGATGAGAAGATGGGTAAGAACCTACTTAGTTCACTCAACCTAGAGGGAGGCTTTTCCAAGCGTCCCCCAGTCTTCAACAACACCAACTTCCTCTATTGGAAGAGGCGTATGTAGTTCTACATTCAAGGGATGAATTTTGATATGTGGAAGGTGATGATCACACCATACAAGGAGCCAACCAAAGCCATGTCAACATGGAATGAAGCTACTCTAAAAGAAGCCCAGCTCAATGCCAAAGCTATAAACAATCTATATGCATCTCTCACCCCAACGGAGTTCAATCGCATCTCCTCATGGGATATAGCCTATGAGATATGGGATAAGTTGTGCATCACCTATGAGGGCACAAATCAAGTGAAGGAGGCCAAGATCTACATGCTAAATAGCCTTCTAGAGAACTTCAAGATGGGCAAGAAATAAGGAATTGTTGATATGCACTCTAGGATCAACATCATCATCAATGGCCTAGCTGCTTTGGGAAACACTTTGAATAAAGGAGCAATCAACTCCAAGATCTTTAGGACTCTACCAAAGAGATGGGAGTCTAAGGTGGCCTCCATTAAAGAAGTGAGAAGCTTTGGTGACATCCCAACTGAAGATCTCATTGGCAATCTACAAGCTCATGATCCAAGGCTTGACAAGCAAGAAGAGGAAGCCAAGTAAGAAGAGAAGGAAGCAAGAAAGATCAAAGATAGTTCCTTTAAAACTCAAGTGGAGACTATTATCCTTCAACAACAACTTGCTTTCTGGACTTCTCCTTCCTCCTCTAGTGAAGATGATGGCCCTTGTGAGAATTAATCCAACTACTCCAAGGGCAAGCACTTCAAGAGAAAGCAATCCTCCTCTTTTACTCCAAGATGCTACAAGTGTGGACAAAAAGGACACTACAAGAGTGAATGTCCAAAATCAAGAAAGTCACACCACAAGGGTAGATCCAAGAAGGAGGAAGAGTATAAGAAGGAGAGCAAGTACAAGAGGAAAGAAAAGAAGGAGAGAAGACAAAAGAATGCAGCTTGGGAAGCATCATCCTCGAGCAGTTCAAGCTCCGAAGAAGATGGAGAGTGCCACCTTGAACTCATGGCTTCTACAAGTGAAGACATTGGTGAGGTAAGTGAGGTAAGTGAGATAATCTTGCATGAGTTAGCTAAAAAAACTCTTATTGATATGCTTGTCTCTACCCATTCTTCTTTTGCTACATGTAAATCTAAAAGAAAGAGGCTAGGAAAAATTATTGATGATTTGTATGCTAAACTTGATATTCTTAAGAAAATTCATCTTGAGAGCATTGATGACTTGCAAGGCCAATTTCTTGATCTTGAGCTCTAATACAATAGAGTTGAGGTAGAGAATGGTGTTTATCTTAAGAACATTGAAACTCTTAAGGAAGATAAACAAAAGTGCCTAAATGAGCTTGAAGCTCTTAAAACTGAAAATGATGAATTCAATCTTATTGTTGATGCTCATAGAGATGAAAGGCATGTTTATATTAAAGAAATTCAATTTCTTAAATCTGAAAATGCTAGGCCGCTTGGTCAAGTTAATGATTTATCTTGTAGACCTATTTTGCCTAGTAATGATATTGCTTCTATTTCTCTCGAAAGAGACTCTTATTTGACTGAATCCCTCTATTTAGAGGCCGACCTTGTTCATGCTAGAGACGATCTTGCTAGTTTGTCTTTTACTATCATATCTCTTAATGATGACAATCATAGACTTAGAGCATCTCTACAGAAATTCCTTAAAGGGAAAAACTCCCTAAATGAAATCCTTGACCATACTACCAAATAAAGTGGTACTAGTGGTTTGGGATTTGTAGGGGGAGCATCTAAGGGTAAGAACAAAGCCAAAGGTAAGAAAAAGAGTAAGGAAACCTCCTTTTTTGTTGGAGAGTATTCTGGCATTAAGAACCCTATGATTTCTTCTCATTGAAAATGTGATTATCATTATTCTACTTATTGTCCTTACAAGCCTAAGGGGACCAACCCAAAGATGAGATGGGTCCCCAAAATAACTCTGGATCCCAAAGTTTGAGTTAGGAACGAACGCTCTCCTTTCTTGTAGGAAAAAGGTAGATGGATTGTTGATAGTGGTTGCACTAAACACATGACATGTGATATAAGCCATTTCAACAACTTCACTAAGAAGAAAGGAGGTTCGATTACCTTTAGGGACAACAAGAAAAGTAAGGTAAAAGGTGAGAGTGATGTAGGTGAATCCTCGTGTATCAAGAATGTTCTCTTTGTGGATGACCTACATCACAATTTGATAAGTGTAAGTCAATTATGTGATAATGGTTACCTTGTGCTATTTACTTCTTTTGAATGCCTGGTTCTAGATTCCATCACCTATCAAGTCATATATAAGGGAACTACAAGTGGTAATCTTTATGTAATTTTGCTTGACTCTATTAAGCCTATTGTTGGTAGATGCCTAGTAGTCAACTCGAATGATATTTCTTTTTGGCATCGTTGGCTTGGTCATATAATATGCATCAATTGAAGAAGTTGAGCAAAAAGGACTTGGTCAAGGGACTTCCTAAATTGGATTTTGAAAAGGATGTGGAATGCCAACCTTGTACCTAAGGAAAGCAAACCAAGTCCTCCTTCAGATACAAAGGAGTCCTTATCACCAAGAGAGCTCTTGAACTTCTCCATATTGATCTATATTGACCAATGAGAACTCAATTGTTTCGTGGTTCCAAGTATTGTCTTGTTATTATCAATGATTTCTCTAGATACACTTGGACTTTATTTAAAAGTGATATGCTTGATGTTTTCTCTAGTTTTTTTAAACAAGTTGAGAATGAAGCTTCTTTTTGGATTGTTTCCATATGTAGTGATCATGGGGAAGAATTTGAAAATGATATTTTTGAACATTTTTGTGAAGAATTTGGATATGCACATAACTTTTCTTCACCTTGAACACCCCAACAAAATGGGGTTGTAGAGAGGAAGAATATGTTACTACATGAGATGGCTAGTACCATGCTTTTAGAGTATGACACTCTAAAGAGGTTTTGGGCCAAAGTCGTTAGTACCTCATATTTTGTGCAAAATTGAGTTTTTTCACATCCTTCTTTAAAGAAAACCTTGTATGAGCTATGGTGTGGTAGGAAGCCTTCTATTGAGTATTTCCATGTTTTCAAATTCCCTTGTTTTATTTTGAATACTAAAGATTCTCTCGACAAGTTTGATCTGAAATCTTACAAGGCTTTCTTTCTTGGCTATAGCACTACTAGCAGGGCTTATAGAGTATTTAATGTTGATCTTGCTATAGTAGAAGAATCTATTAATGTTAAGTTTATTGAGACTGACTCCTCTATTCCCAAAGATATTGTTCCAAATGATGATTTTGTAGATGAAGTAATTCCTAGTCTAAAAGAACTCAATATCACCCAAAAGGGAAAAGAGGTGGCCACTCAAGAAGAAGAGAAATATGAAGAGAAGAAGGATCCAACTCTCCACTTTGCAAAGAATCATCCAAAAGAGCTTATTTTAAGTGACCCTTTTAAAAGAGTGAAGACACGAGCTAACTTCAACAAAGAACAAGCAACAACGCCTTCATCTCACAACTTGAGCCAAAGAACATCAAAGAAGCTCTTGGGGATCATGAATGGATCCTATTCATGCAAGAAGAATTGGAGCAATTTGAGAAGAACAAAGTGTGGACCCTAGTCCCAAGACCAAGTGATAGAAAGATAATTGGCACCAAGTGGGTCTACCGCAACAAGCTAGATGAAAGCGGCAAGGTGGTAAGGAACAAAGCAAGGTTAGTGGCTCAAGGCTACAACCAATAGGAAGGTATAGATTTTATGAAACATATGCACCTATAGCTAGACTTGAGTCCATTCGTATGTTTATTTCTTTTTCTAGTTACCAAAACATTCTTCTTTATCAAATGGATGTTAAAAGTGCTTTTTTGAATGGTACAATTGAGGATGAAGTGTATGTTGCACAACCCTTAGGCTTTGAACATGATAGCCTACCTAACCATGTTTATTTGTTTCAAAAAGCTCTCTACAGACTCACACAAGCACCTCAAGCTTGGTATGAGAAATTAAAGAACTTTTTGTTAGATCATGGGTATATCATGGGCAAAGTAGATTCTACCTTATTTCTCAAACACACTTCTAACATTTTTTTATCATTCAAATATATGTTGATGATATCATTTTTGGTGGAACTAATCTTGATCTTTGTAAGGAGTTTAGTAATCTTATGTAGAGTGAGTTTGAGATGTGCATTATGGGTGAGCTTACATTCTTCCTCGGCTTTCAAATCAAACAAACTAAAGATGGGAACTTCATCAACCAAGGAAAGTACACAAGTGGGCTACTTAAGTGCTTTGGTATGGAGAACACCAAGTCGATGGACACACCCACGTCAAACACTACCAAACTTGATAAAGATGAAGAAGGTGAGAAAGTGGATGAGAAGCTCTATAGAGGTATGATTGGAAGTTTACTTTACTTAAACTGCCTCTAGACCTTATATAATGTTTAGTGTTGGCTTGTGTGCTCGCTTTCAATCAAATCCCAAGAAATGACATCTTATAGTTGTTTAGAGGATTTTAAGGTACTTAGCCAAAACTCCAAATTTAGACTATGGTATCCCAAGTCAAAGGACTTTACTCTTACGGCTTATAGTGATGTGGATTATGTAGGATGCTTGATTGATAGAAAGTGCACAAGTGGCACTTGCTTTCTCCTAGGATCATTCTTGGTGTATTGGTTCTCCAAGAAATAAAGCATAGTGGCATTATCAACTACCGAGGCTAAATACAATGCAGTTGGGAGTTGTTGTGCCCAGGTCCTATGGATGAAGCAAATGCTCCAAGACTTTAACATTCATATTAATGATTCTCCTTTCTATTGTGATAATACTAGTGCAATGAATTTATCTTACAATCCTATATTGCATAGTAGAGATAAGCATATAGAGGTTTGTCATCAATTTCTTTGTGATCACATTTCCAAAAAGGATATATATATCACACATGTGGATACAGAAAATTAGTTAGTAGAAATTTTCACTAAACCTCTAGCTAGAGAGTCATTTAATTTTATTAGATCTCAACCTTTCATAACTGCTTTGGATGAATCTGATATGCCTTCTAGATAGATTTCATCTATCCTATGTGCTTTGATTATGACTTGATCACCTTTTCTTGCTAAAATGCTAAAAAAATTGTTCATATGCCTTGTTTTTTGCTTGTTTTGGGTATTTTTTGCAACGCTTGTTTTATTGCATAATAGTACCCAATTATGAGTGATATGTGCCTAAGTATGTTTAAAATGCAAGGACTAGAAAAATAAATTTAATTAGCACTTTAATTGCTATAAATTAGAATTTCTAAAGTTGGTTCAGGTTAACCTTCGGTCGAGTTACCAACTCGACTCATCCATGGCTGAGGGCTTTTGTAAAAAGCCACTCGGTCGAGTTTCCCAGTAATAGAACATGACCGATGGCCAGGATAGAGCAAACTTAAGTGATATTTGGCCAACTTTTCTCCCTCTCAACTAGAGAAATATCAATCGATCCAACCTCCAACTCCCTCAAGCTCTCAGCCCTAGCCCTGACCATCCTCTCCATAGCCCTAGTTTGACCTTTTTCGACCTCCCTTGACCTCTTTCTCATTAACCCTAGGTGTTCGATCAGTTTTTGGTGGTGTTTCCCATGTTTTTGATATCTCTATCCTCTTATTTGGTCTCCATGACTTCAAATAGGAGAAAGAGAGCCGCCCCATCCAGAGAACCATCCTCCTCCTCCAACTCATGCCTTATACCCTTTGATGATACCTTCTTTGTCTCCAATGATGCTCTAAATAGGTACAAGGAGCTCCTTCCTAGGTACCCCTTTCCATTTCATACCCATTTTTAGCCAAGTCCATGTAGACAAAAGATTATTGATCAAGTGGCCAAGTTGCTATATGACCACCACCTCTCCGCCTTGAGTGTTGAACGAGCGTGCTACCACAATTCCATCACAAGCACCAAATCTATTCACAAATTCTATGCAAATTTGCAATGGAATTATGACACTCTCATACTCCCACCTAATGCTCAAGTAGTACTTACTTCCATGATATCCAGGAAGAAATTCCAAGTTTCTTAGGATATCTTGAATATCTATTTCTCTGGTACCAAGGTAACTAACAGTTGGAGGAAGGATTACCCTGAGTATTTTGACCTCTTGACCTTGATACCTTCTATAAGGAATTTGATCTCACTCTTCTTGACATTCATAAATTCTTGAAAAATACTCAGTTTCCCTATAGGAAGAAGTCTACCCTTCCCTCCTCAGCTTTAGACCTAAAGAACCGCATACTCACCCTAGTAGTCAATTGAAATATTCACCCGAAGAAAAACCAAATTGAAATTGTAGAGAATACTACAGTGATTATGTTCTGTATCTTGAAGAACATTGGAGTCAAATGGGCCAAATATGTCCTTCATCACATGACCTGCTTTGACTTTGGTAAGAACAGTCGTGACACCCATACACCCTACCCAGCCATGATTTGTGGTCTTTTTCAGATTTCTACTGGCAAATCTCTTTTTTGTGACCTTCATTACAAACATGGCCAAAAATGAGTTTGCATCAGTGAGACCACACTTCAGAAGAGTGTGCCTACCCCTTCCTCTTCCACACCTGGAGCATCTACCTCTACCTCTACCCATGCACAACCACCACCTCATCCATCCTGACTTGATGGCCTCATTCCATGTATCAAATGAAACCCTCATGGGCTACATGATGCATCAATAGGCGTATAACCTTCATGTTCAGGAGGACGTGCATCAAGGTCTCTGTGCCATCATGTCTACCATGAACCTATCATGTTCTCATCCTTATCCTACCTACCAGCCCTACCCATGAGGTGATTATGCATCTTATGCATATAATCACTTTTACCCAACCCCTCCACCTATTGATTCTGCTGCTATCTACTACTGGTGGATCTACCATTGTTGTGCTACCTCTCCCTATTGGTCCTATAGCTACCTTGCATGTAGGACTTGGCACTTCTTCTCCTTCCTTTCCTCAAGCTCAAGAACTACATGACCTTGGTATGTCTTGGGCTGAGCAAAATGCCATGTGGCCCGGTCATGGCTTCGGTCCTTCTGGCGATGAGGAGATGCCATATCAGGATAATGAGGAAGTTGTTGCTGATAATGAGGAGGCATCTAAGGATGATGGTGAGGATGGTTCTTATGGCTCTTCTGGTGGTTCTAGTGAAGAAGGTGACATTGTTGTCTCTGTTGCACCTTCAGATGAAGATGATGTCTATGAGCCAAAAGCCACTGTTGATGATGTTGTTGATGATGATGATGATGTCATTCACATAGATAGCCTAGATGTTATATGATTTAGTTTTTAGTCTGTAGATGTTGATCATATATATCTTTTTAGACTATTTTGTACTAAAAACATATGGGCATCTGAGATGTACTATTTTTATCCTCATGTTGGTTTCATCGTTTTAGTTTGTCATTGTTTTTAGGACATGCTTTATGAGTTGTAATCTTCATCATATGTACACTTACTCTTTGATTAACTATATCTCATGAGTTGGTTCCATGTTTCCCACATTTTGATTATGACTTAGCTTGCTTGTCTCTTTCGTCTCTATCTGATGTGTGCTATGAGGTTGCATGTTTTATCTTGTAGTTGTATGGTTTTGTTGTGCTTGGAGAAGACATGTTTTTATGCTCTTATACCCCATTCCTTTTTTATAATGTCAAAATGGGGAGAGAATTTCAATGCTTTGAAGCTCAACCATATTGCTTTTATTGCCTATGTGTTCCTTTTCTTATTCATTATATGCTTTATCATGTGACTTGCTAAAGGACCATATAGTATATATGTTATATTTCTTTGTATAGAAAGACTAACTATGCAGGTAAGAGTAAGCATAGATTGAGGGGGAGCCATTCACATTGTTAAAATCATGAATTTCCTTGCAATTAACAAGGCTAAGGTATAACTTTACATATCCTTTTCAATATGATTGAGGAATGGTTTGTCATTGTCAAAAAGGGGGAGAAGGTTGACTTGAGAGTTATACATTGTCCATATTTTGATAATGACTTAACCATTCCATTCCTATGTATCTAATATGTTTGTTTAAGATTGATTCCAGGCTTTAGGTACATGAAAAGGATCAAATTACATAATCCCTAGCTTGTTAAAGTTCAAGTCAAAAACAATGCAAGTGTACTTTTTGGGAAATCACTCCAAATCACCTTAGATTATTTTTGTAATCACTTGTATTGATGACATGACTTGCAACTAAGATGAGAAGAAATCAGGGACACTTAATTCCAATGTTTGGTCACCCAAAAATCATTTTGGAAAATTTGTCACAGGCATTTTGTCAGTCGAGTTGGAAACTCAACCAATCCAGTGACAGACTTTATGAAATGACCAATCGGTTGAGTTATACACTCACAGAACTTGACCTATCGATCAACTAAGAAAAACTAGTTTTCACTCATCGATCGAGTTTTCCAAAACAAACTTGACCGATAGTTTGAAAAATGGCTTTTTCGGTTAGTGGATTGGTCAAGTTACCTTTAATGAAATTCGACCAAATGTATTGTACAGAAAACATAGAAAAAATGATTATAACCATTAGAGAGTTGTTGTAAACAAAAATAGATCTATTGCAAGTTATAAAATGACTATTTTTTGTTCTTAATTGATCCCACACTCAAAGGAACACCCTGACCTATAAATAGGACCCCTTGGAGTCCATTCCAAGTTTTCCCATTCATGCTATCCTAAGTCCTTGCTGTAGTTGAGTGTGTTGCAACCCTTTGAGCCCCTTTCTCTCTCTCATTTACAAAGCATTCCGTGATTATGAGTGATTTAGGCATTTTTTAAGAGAGCTACCTCCATGTCCTTGTAAAGATCTCATTCCTTCCATCTTCCCAATCCCCTTTCTCAAAGAGTAAAGGTTGAAGCAAGCTACTGCGAGTGAAGGTGAAGCTGTTGGTCTTTGAAGAAGAGGTGAAGAATTTGTCCAGGTGAAGGAGAAGGGCAAGGCCAAGATTCAAGAAGAGTGGGTAATTCCTTCAAGGCTAAAGACTTGATGAAAGTGTAGGTAAGTCCTTGTTGAAGGCTAAAGACATCTTGATCAAGTGGGTAAGTCCTTGTGTAGGTGAAAGACTCTTGTCTTGAGTAGGTAAGTCTATGGATGTATGGTTGTCTCCTTGTATTTCTTATGATGGAATATAAGTATACATGGATTGCAAAGTCCTAGAGGTTGACCTTTCGAGGTAGTGGATTGATTATCTCCTAGCTTGGAGATTGGAACCACTCTGACCACCTTGTCCAAGTGTATGTTTCAATTTCTCTCATCCTTATATGCTTGTTTGGATAGGAATTCAAATTGATCTTAAGCATTTGGTTTCAAGTGATATATAATTTGAAGGTCTAGCTTTTCTTGTGAGAATTTTTATGCTCTATTCACCCCCATCTATAGCCCTAGATACAACAATTGCTCCTGTTGGAATCATCCCACTCACTCTCGCACAATGTGACTAAAACTACATCAATGATCCAAAACCTCTCTCAAGGACAATGGATCAACACCCTTGAATATCTCAGATAGCTTCTGAAGTCCTGGTTATATTTGAAGTTGTTAGGAATTGTACTCCCTTAGACCTCCTCCTTTTAGATTTGATCTGAACTACCTTCTCTCATTTATTTCTACAACTAATATCTCAATCTATGTAGAAATAGAAGTTAAACCAAGAAAGAGATCAACCAAACTAGCAATCATAACTAGAAAGAGAAGATAGAATAGAAATGTAAGGACCCTGACCTGGGTTATGAGGTAACCCTAGATTTTTTTCTGAAGTGAGATGATTATAACCTTGTCTTAATCTTTCTAAAAGTAATTAAGACTTAAGGAGAGCTCGGGTTTCAAGTTTGAGCTTGTTTGAAGACTGTTTGTGCTATATATGATAATTTTGGTGTAACTTGCAATTTACCAAATATATGGGGTTGATGTGCAATTTACCACCTATAGAGTGTTCCTACTCTCTCTCTCCGTATAATATAGAGGGGAGAGAGAGGAGGGGGCACCTTGTTTGAGTCTTGGATGAGTGATAACACTCCTGGTGACATAAGAACCTTAGAATGTTGAGTATCTTGAACACTATATGAAGTTGTGTCGAGTTGTGAAGGGTATATGGGGGTGTCTATCAGTTTATGAACCATGGAGGCAATCCCCTGTCCGTTTGGAAACTTTTGGAAGCATTCATGTCAGCTTAAGCACCTCAAATAGGTGAAGCCTATCAGTTTAATGCTTCCTTGTAAAAGTTGTATCAGTTTGTAAACAAAGTGATATTGGGTTGTGATATCTTGTCAAGAAAGATACCCAATGGCCGATATCTCACCCTTGGATTATTCACAATAGTTTTGCATATCAAGATAAACATGGTTGCATTGTGTCACCATGAATGGACACGTGTCACCCATATACATATGGTGATGACACCTTACACATACTCTCATTCATGAGCCTCAACTATATATACCCCTCTTTTCACCTCCTAGTAAATCTTTCAACTCCTTTACCATCTCTTGCTTGGTGTACAACCATAGGAGCTTAAGGAGCAAGGGGAAGGCTGATAAACTTTCCCAAGGTAAATCCATGATCATCTTCTACCTTAGAAAGACTATGCCTCTCAGATCATGATTCCTTTCATTCTTTCCTCCTTCACCAAGTTCCTTACTATGGTATCTCCTTTCATATAGAGGTTTTATTATCGAGACTTGGACTTTTGCTAAGTCATATTCAACCTTGGGAACGTGGAACTTTGAATCTTGAAGCATTAGTGATGATCTTGAGGTGGGTTATATAACTTGAACTCAACTTTATTATTATTCACCTACTATCATGCAATCCTTGATGATTCCTTATTTACTTAATTTGACTTTTCTTATTGTAATGATGGCTCTATGAGATCTAATGGATATATGGGGTTGTTGTCCATGAACTAGAATGGTTATGGATGAAAAGTTGTAGCTTTATGATGATGGAATTGATATGCACAAATCGATATAGGTTTGTGGGAAACCCTAGCCCGATACAAAAGTAAATGAATGGAAACTGATACACATGAGTTCCTAACCCCTCCTATTGGTTTGTTACATGTGTAGAACTACCGTCTTTGCAGCTTTCCAACCTATCACTTAAGGTTAAGAATAGGACAAGCTGATATCTTGAAAGTAGCTAAAAGTCAACACACACTTGCACTTCAACATGGATGCTTGTTATGATTTGTGATGCCCTAAAATGATATGGTGTTAATTTGATAATGACCTAGAGGGAACTAGGATGATATGATTGACACCATAAAATGATACACTTTTATAAACTCAAGCTAGTCATGACCAAGAGATGTCTACAGAAGATAGAGTATTAAATCGTGTTGCCTTAGTTGTGTGTAGAGGCCTACATGGACAACCCTAATCTTACATTTGATACATTCTCAATCTGAAACCTCTCTAGCCCAACACACTATGTGAAGGTGTGGGCAACACATTCCTTAATGTCTTGGCCGACACACCAAGTAGTGGTGAGGCCAATAGGTGAAAGAACTAAGATGTTGGATAAGGGTTCACCCGATACAACTCAAACCCTAGAGACTGATAACCTATAGTGAGCAATGGACGATAAACAAAGGAATATCTAGGTTGATACGCTAGTTGTTGGTGTGGTCTACACACTAGTTGATTGAGTGGTCGATACCCTAGTTGATAGAATGATTGACATACTAGTTGATGGAATGGATGATATACAATGAGATGGTGAGGTCTATATACAAGGTGATAGGATGGACAATACCCTAAAATACACTATGGCCGATATACCTTCTCAAGCACCTTTAAACTGATACCACTTAGTGTGCTTTGATCGACACAAGTAATGAATCTTTGTCTGACACAATCACATGTGTCTAGTATGACATAAGTTTTAACATGTAGGTCGATACACCTAGGTTGATACACCTTGATGAGTATAGGCTAATACACCTTGAATATAATCAATGAATATAGTATGAAGTAATGAGATGGATACACTTTGATAAGTGAAGGTTAGTATATCCTAAAGAGGGCTATGTCAATACAATAAGATAAAGTTGAATCTAGTAACCTAATGAATTTGAGAGAGAAACTTATACCACTCATGTTGATAATCAATTAATGATAATTTATGAGAGTAATTAAGTATGATTGAATACTTATGGCAATGAAATAATCTCCTAGATGTGAGGAGTTATGAATTAGGGTTTGGTTGTTGAATAAAACCCTAATCGGTTACAATAGAAATTTTAACCCTAAATATGAGAAGGTTGTAACTTGATTGAGTGATTATCTGTGATACAATTGAATATAAAGATAATAATATAAGCTCCTAGAGATGAGGATTTATGGTCTAGGGTTGGTGATTGAATATAACCCTGAAAGCCCTAACCAGTTGAAAAGAGAAACCCTAACCCTAATTACAAGAGGGAATGTAACTTGAAATGGCATGATTATAATAATCGATGGTTACAATAATAAAATATTAACCATGAATGCTTTATGGATATAACCAAATGAGGGATATAGTGGTTATAATCTATTATAGCCTAATTATGACTTATGAGGCCTATGGAATAAATGATTCACAGAAAGAATGTATATAGGCCTGATGACATGGAAAAAGCCATAATTGCCTAGAAGGTGATGTGGTACTCAATGGTGAATCTAAGGGATTGATATTCCATAATGAAAATGATAGGGTAACACCGAGGTGTTCCAACTATTAAAGAATCTTAGGCAATATGATATACCTTTCATTTATCATACTTGTAGCCTGGTTAAGGGATTTTTCTTTTATGGCATGGTGTTAATATTTAAATTGATATCTCTTTTATCATGAGACACTAATCATGCAAGTGTTTTGAGATAATGAGCATAGCCAACTATGTGATGTGGTGATGTGACATTATATAGATTAAATGGGCCTTGTGAGCCATGTGAAATATGTGTACAACATGTATGATGTTTTTATGGGTTTTATGATCTAGAGTGAGTTGTTGCCAAATGAGAGGTGATATTGTTCAATAATGAACCAAGAAGATTGAAACCCCATAGTATGTGATAATCAAGTATATGGGTATGATGACCTAGAGATGATTGTTTCCTGGTAATAGGTGACATTGTTCAAAGATGAACTGAGGGTTTGATACCCAAAATATGTGATCATGATGATAAAAATATTAGAGGGATGAGATTCCCAATAATATGTTCAAGGGATAGATATCCCAGGAAGGGTGATGTGCACAAATTATATCATCTTTTGGATCATGTTTGGTTGCATATCCATGTTGTTTTGACTCAAATATCACTCTCATTCATGCTAGATTCTATATTTTTAGCTATTCTTACTTGTCTCATGGTTTGTATTGTAGGTACTACATATTGCAATGAAATTATGAGTAATATATCATATTATCTCTTATTGGATCACTCCTCAAGTATCTACATGTTTTGGGGTTCGAAATTACTCTTATACCAATTTTTACAGCATGTAAATCGGACCTACACATTGAAAGTTATGAGCAAAATACACAACAGCCCAGAACAGCGAGGTGCACGCTGTGCACCAAAAGTGCACATCGTGCACCTGGGAATTTCAGGCAGATAAAAGTTTTTGGAAAGTTGCACGGCGTGCACCTGGGAGCCAAAAGTTTCTGGAAAGTTACATGGCGTGCATTTCCAAAGTGCACGCCGTGCACAGTGTATTCTGGAGCAAACTGAAAGATTCTGGAAAGCTGCACGGCGTGCATTTCCAAAGTGCACGCCGTGCACCTGGCAGTTTCAGCATTTTGTAAAATACGAGTTTTTGTTTAAAACGAAGTGGGAACTTAATGGACGGTTATGCCCAGTCATTTGCGGAAGTTCTCTTGTCCTAGATCAAGCCTAGAGCATAGGAGGGCGATTTTGAGGGGAAAGGAGGTGGTTTCTTGCCAAAGAAACCCCATTCTTCCTCTCTTCTTCTCCAAGCTTCTTCTCCAAGGTGCAGCAGAGCTTCTTCACTCCACAAAACTTCTCGGGAGGGACATTTGTCCGATTTGGAGCATCTGTAGAAGTGGGATTTCGTCCTCAAGTCGGAATTCTACCTTCCTTTGGTTACACCTTGGGATTGCTTAGTTTTTCCTTCTCTAAACCATGTTTAACTCTGAAATTTCTACACATCTTCTGTTGTACATCATTATGGACGAGTAGACTCTTCTTCTTGGGCATGGGAGAGTAACTCCCATGTCATAGCTTGTATGAACTTATGAATTTCGTACTAAATGTTAGTTTCTTGCATATTCCAAGAGTTGTTTCAGATCTGAAATGCTTGTTTGTGTGATTGGCCATCATACTTGCATGTTTTATACTTTCTTTCATAATCTGAGAAGATGTGTTTGAGAGTATGGAGTTACTCTTTTGGCAATTTTTCCTTGACCGCGAGAGTGGCTGGGATTATGTTGAGGAGCAAGGTTTGTGATTTGAAATGAAATACATACACGAGAGTGATGTATGGAGTTAAAATCGTCATCACTTCACCGGGAGGTGAGTGATGACTACAAGCCTCCTTTGCAAGTTAATTAACATGTTTAAATTCATATTTTAATATAAGCTATGATGTGATAGTGAAATCCCAAGGCTAAGATCCTTCCAAATCTGTATCTTAACCTTTCTTAAGTGATAATTTACTGTTTTGTTTTAGATATATAATTTAGTTGTTCTAATCCAATCATCTTGTGTACAACGATCTAGATTATTGAAAATCATAACTCTTGCGCCTAATTAACCAACGCTCCTTGTGTTCGACCTCGACTACAACTACTCTCGTATACTTGCGGGATATAGCTAGTTGAGTAAAAGATCATTCTTATGATTGAAACTCGTTAGTGTAAACAACCAACAAGTTTTTGGCGCCGTTGTCGGGGAGCATCTGTATTCATGTTAGAGTAAGAGTTGTTGATAAGTAAATGAGACTAGATCACAACCTTCATATCCACCATCATATCCATAAATCATAATTCATCATGATCATCATAATTTGTTGTATCTTCCATGTTTGTTTTTGTATCTCACTCACCTTGTTTATTTGCAGGAGCATATGGGGTGTTCATAAAAAGATCCTTGAACTGTGCATATCTCTACATTCAGAAAATGAACACGTCATTTGCAGCTCTCATGGAGCAAGAAGGAGTGAAACCCAAACATGTATGGAGGACTTACAACCCACGCAACCATCATCCATGTTACCATCATATGCACCACCCTCATCCGCACATCGTCCTTCATCCACACCACCATCAATCACACCTAATTCACCGCCATCATATATACCACCAACAACCATACCACATTCTTCCACACCCTCATATACACCACCAACATCCATACAACATACACCACCACCATCTACGCCACATCTACCTAATCCTCTGGATTCACAAGAAGAACTAGTCAAGGAGGATGACCTTCCTCTTAAGGACTACTTTGGTACAGCTGCAATGCACATGAGTGGGCCTATTAATATTTCAAAATTTGAATCAGAGGAGTTTTCTATCATCCCATCCATCATACAATTGCTACAGCTGAATGTATTTGGAGGGACGCCAATGGAGGATCCAAACCTCCACGTTGCTGAATTTCTGCAGTTGCTAAGCACCATAAAGATATATGGTGTTCCTACTGATGGGATACGCCTAATTCTTTTTCCATTCTCTCTTAAAGATAGATCCAAGGCATGGCTCTATACTTTGCCAAAGAAGTCAATCAGCACTTGGGAGGAGCTTCTAAAGGTCTTTTTGGCAAGATATTTTCCACCTAGCAAAACTTTGCAGCTAAGGAGTCAACTCATCAATTATTTTCAAAGGGATGGAGAGACCTTATATGATACATGGGAGAGGTTCAAAGATCTTCAACATCTTTGTCCACATCATGGTCTAAGAAATTGGCTTCTATTACAATCTTTCTATAATGGTTTGTGTTACAATACAAGGATGTTTATTGATGCAGCTGCAAATGGGGCTCTAATGAACAAATCTTATGGAGAAGCTTATGCTATTATTGAAGATATGGTAGCAAACCATTACCAGTGGAGCTTAGATACAATCTACAAGCCATATTATTCATCTACTACATCCGAGATACAAGTGGGGAGTCACATGGTTGATGCTATAGACATAATTGCAACAAAGTTGGACACTTTATCACAAAGGTTTGAGAAGCTAAGCACACAACCATTTCAAGCAGCCAATTTTATTTGTGATGCATGTGGGTTGTTTGGATACTCATCTTCTACATGTTATGATTCTTCTTTTTATTCTCCAATGGGCTACACTCCATCGGGCTTCTACAGCAATGCAAACCTGAATTTAATTCAGCCACAACAACCACAAGTAACTTCTAGATTAGAGTCCATGTTTGCAACATTTATTTCAGCTCAAATGCAGCAAAATGAGGAGTTCCATCAACAAAGACAATCAATGAAGGACACCAATTTGCCAACTCTCTTCTAAGGTGGACGATATTACCACTCATGCACACATCTTGGAGAAACAAATTACCCAACAAGCTCTTTTTAGCAAAGAAGCATTTCCACCTTTCTTGCCTAGTCCACCGAAGATGAATCCTACATATTTCAAGCCGGTGACATTGAAGAATGGAGTTGTTATAGAGGTATATCCTTCAAAGTATGATGATGTTGATATCCATGATGATTATGAAGTTGCAACTAAAGGGGAGAAAGCTACAACACATGCTCTACATGTTGATTCTTCAAGCAAGCCACATGTCCTTCCTCCTCACATTCTACATGAGGCATTACTTTATAATGAGAACACTCTTCCCAACTCATATTTTGATGATGCTTCAAAGGGGAATGAAAAGACAAATCGTATTGGTATACAAAAGACTATTCTTGCTGCAGCTCATAGGTGCTTTTGCTTGCCCCAAATCAAGGACATATTTGCAAGGAGGCATCAATCTTTAGCACAACAATTTCCAACTGCAAATCAAAGCACCGGCCCTCCATGTACTTTGATGTTTCCACCATTATGAGGTACCCGGTTGCAACCTTTTTAGTTTGATTTATGCAGTGAGGACACTGTAGATTTCAAGCTTAGGGGGGAGCAACCGGATGGTAACCTAGATCTTTTATATTTTCCCTTTCATGTAATTTGCTTCTTGTCTTTTGCTTTTGTTTTGTGTTCACATTTCAGTCATTGTTTTCAGTTCTCCTCTTCTAGTGGAAAATCTAGTATGATATGAGGTTTATCTTTTATATGTGGATAGAACTCCTATGCTTAATATATTGTCCTCTTCTGATGAGAAATATCATTTGGAGAAATTGTAAAAGGCATGCATTAATCAAATGAAACATTTTGGCCATCAACATGTGCTTAACCTTGGTTTATGCTTCTAGCCTGAACATTCATCTTTCACATCCTTGATTGCTTAAAACATGTAATGGTTTCAATTTTTTGAGTAAATCAACTTTACAACATCATTTGGAATACGAGATGCCCTTGCCAAGCTCTTAGTACATTTTCAATCACTCTTTCAATGAAAAATTTCAAAACAAATGAATGAAATCTAGCTAATGTTGCGATTTAGTTGACTCTCCTATCTTTTGGAAAAAAATTTAAAATTTCTTTTGGCTTATCTCATCTTTATACCCTATAAAAGATGGCTAAACCTCCCACATATCATGCTAGCCTAGTGTAAGTCCGATATGGCCATGATGGTTAGGTGGTATGTCTTAAAAGAGGGTAAAATACCCCAATTGACACTCCATGTGTGCATAAGCCTACATTAGCAGCCGAGTGTCGGAACCCATAATCCTTTATCATATCACTTTTGGGAAAGAAGGAGAGTACAACTAAAATTGTCAATTTTAACTAAGATTTCATCATTTGTATCCTTAATAGTTGAGAGTTTGAGTTGCACATCCACTAATTGCTTGGCTTGGTCATCCAAATTCTACCTAGTGTTGTTTAATTGATTGATTCAACTAATTGATGCCACCCCTGCTGAACTAAAAATCTCTTTCTTGTATGTTTGAGTTGAATTGATGGCTATGAGTATAAACATGTTGATCATGGTTGGTTTGGTCTTATACACATCTTTCATTTCATTTGATCTATGCATGAACTTGACAATTCCTTCATTTGTGTTTCAATGCTCTTTTTTCTTGAGGACAAGCAATAGTTTAAGCTTAGGGGGATTTGATGTGCACAAATTATATCATCTTTTGGATCATGTTTGGTTGCATATCCATGTTGTTTTGACTCAATTATCACTCTCATTCATGCTAGATTCTATATTTTTAGCTATTCTTACTTGTCTCATGGTTTGTATTGTAGGTACTACATATTGTAATGAAATTATGAGTAATATATCATATTATCTCTTATTGTATCACTCCTCAAGTATCTACATGTTTTGGGGTTCGAAATTGCTCAAATACTACTTTTTACGGCATATAAATCGGACCTACACATTGAAAGTTATGAGCAAAATACACAGCAGCCCAGAACAGCGAGGTGCACGCTGTGCACCAAAAGTGCACGCCGTGCACCTGGGAATTTCAGGCAGATAAAAGTTTCTAGAAAGTTGCACGGCGTGCACCTGGGAGCCAAAAGTTTCTGGAAAGTTGCACGGCGTGCATTTCCAAAGTGCACGCCGTGCACAGTGTATTCTGGAGCAAACTGAAAGTTTCTGGAAAGTTGCACGGCGTGCATTTCCAAAGTGCACGTCGTGCACCTGGCAGTTTCAGCATTTTGTAAAATACGAGTTTTGTTTAAAACGAAGTGGGAACTTAATGGGCGGTTATGCCCGGTCATTTGCGGAAGTTCTCTCTTCCTAGAGCAAGCCTAGAGCATAGGAGGGCGATTTTGAGGGGAAAGGAGGTCGTTTCTTGCCAAAGAAACCCCATTCTTCCTCTCTTCTTCTCCAAGCTTCTTCTCCAAGGTGCAGCAGAGCTTCTTCACTCCACAAAACTTCTCGGGAGGGAAGTTTGTCCGATTTGGAGCAGCTGTAGAAGTGGGATTTCGTCCTCAAGTCGGAATTCTACCTTCCTTTGGTTACACTTTGGGATTGCTTAGTTTTTCCTTCTCTAAACCATGTTTAACTCTAAAATTTCTGCACATCTTCTGTTGTACATCATTATGGATGAGTAGACTCTTCTTCTTGGGCATGGGAGAGTAACCCCCATGTCATAGCTTGTATGAACTTATGAATTTCATACTAAATGTTAGTTTCTTGCATATTCCAAGAGTTGTTTCAGATCTGAAATGCTTGTTTGTGTGATTGGCCATCATACTTGCATGTTTTATACTTTCTTTCATAATCTGAGAAGATGTGTTTGAGAGTATGGAGTTACTCTTTTGGCAATTTGTCCTTGACCGCAAGAGTGGCTGGGATTATGTTGAGGAGCAAGGTTTGTGATTTGAAATGAAATACATACACGAGAGTGATGTATGGAGTTAAAATCGTCATCACTTCACTGGGAGGTGAGTGATGACTACAAGCCTCCTTTGAAAGTTAATTAACATGTTTAAATTCATATTTTAATATAAGCTATGATGTGATAGTGAAATCCCAAGGCTAAGATCCTTCCAAATCTGTATCTTAACCTTTCTTAAGTGATAATTTACTATTTTGTTTTAGATATATAATTTAGTTGTTCTAATCCAATCATCTTGTGTACAACGATCTAGATTATTGAAAATCATAACTCTTGCGCCTAATTAACCAACGCTCCTTGTGTTCGACCTCGACTACAACTACTCTCGTATACTTGCGGGATATAGCTAGTTGAGTAAAAGATCATTCTTATGATTGAAACTCGTTAGTGTAAACAACCAACAAAGGGTAACACAATATATATTCCAATTGATACAAGATTTATTGAAACATATATTATGCTTTCCTTGGTAGTATTATGAATAGTTCATGCATGTAACTTGATTGATGCTAAAAGATGTAGTAATGCACTTAGCATATCAAGTGAACTAAAAATGTAGTTGCCCTGGCCATAGATCCATTCAGTGTCAGAACCTACTGAATGGAGCATATTGTTGAATATGTGGGGTACAAGTTGTATCCTAAATTCACAAGATTGGCTACGGGCCATACCATGAAAAGAGTACAGTCAAGGCGGTAGCTCCAATACAAAAGAAGAGTATGGCTATGGGCCATGACTCAATACATATAAGCAGGATTGATGGAAGGTCATACCCTAAACAGAGAACATGCTATGCGATGTATCTCTATAGTGAAGAGCATCTATACTCCAAGCTAGCTAATTGCAGTTTGACTCATAATGTCTCTGCCACTCTCGTACTGACCAAGGAAGATGAGGTCACGGATTCCGGCTCTTCCATAGACCTTTATGGCACTGATGCTTTACTTCTCAATGGTCATTTGGAGATGAAAGGTATATTCCCATCTCTGCATGGCTTAAGATTGATTGTTAAAAGATATAATTAGTTATATAGCATATATGTTTAAGGATCAAATACGGAAACATTGGTTGAAGCCTTGCCTTGCTTCCATATTGTTTAATTTATAATAGTTATACATGTTCTTGATATTCCTTTTAAATTTGATTAAATGATATATTATTCAGTTGTAGATATTTGAACTAATGAGAGGTTGAGACTAATCTACCCTGCATATAATCAACAATTATACATATTTAATTCAATAAAAGTTTCTTCTTCTCTCATTCATAAAAGTTTAACTATGATAATAATAATGTTGTCAAAGAGTTATATCTCTCATTGGGGCTTGTTCTCTCACCCCGTGTGTTCCACAACTTTTTAGGTAGACATACACAAGAAGGTAGTGAATGTGTAGTCGAGAACGGGAAGAAGCAACAAAGACAACAATAACCACTCAGGCTGAGTCTACTATTGTGTCTAGTAGAAATAGAGTCTTATGTGTCTTCCATGTACTCTCAGGTCCTTAGGAGATAGTTTTCATATCTAGTTTCATGATCGATCTGAGATTTTGGTTAAGACTACTTTGATGTGTAATGTTGCTTTTGTATATGTTTTGGAAAAGTAACTGATGTCTCATATATTTGTAATATGAGGGAACGATGTATGTATAAAGTAAACCAAAATGTATATATGGCCTTGGGCCTTTTGGCAAAATGTTTTTGGCAGTGGATCATGATGGGAAATGGTTTCAATTTTTAGTGATTTTTGGTAATTCGTTTTCAATGGTTCTTTTTGTGTGGTTTGGTGTATATCATTATTAGTTGGATAGCGGTTGTCACAAGTTTGGTATCATAGCTATAGGTTCACTGAGTCTACAGGGACATAGGATTAAGGTTGTTGATTATGTTCTAAGTTTCCTCCAGTATGTCTAATAGTGGTTTCTGCTAATGCAGAAGAAAGGATAAAGTCTGAGGATGCTTGAAGAACACAAGGAGCATGCTATTGAAAGTGAGTATCGCTGCACCAGGAGGAGGTGAAAGGGACCAGGAAAGAGGAGAACGAGTGCCTGAGAACCCCAGTTGGATTGGTCTATGTTAGAAAATCATGCTTTTCATGCTCTTGCTGGACTGGTTATGATAATAGCTTTACATATAGTTTACCGGACACTAGTAATACCACCTAGGGCACCCATCCCTAATATAGAATTTTTGAGTTTTGGTAACCCCTTTGAACAACTACGTCATGTTAAAATAGTGAAAATGTGGGAAAGACTAAAATATGGCAAGAAAATAGAGTCTTCCACAAGTGTAGATAGATAGGACACCTGAGGAGGCAATGCCCAAGAAGGGACAATAAACTGAGCATCAAGGAAAATTCTGCACAACCTCAGGGACAGTTGACTAGTATCTCTAAAAAGATAAAGTTTTCCATGCCACCAGTACAACAAACCCCTTATGCACCAGGGCAATGGTCATCAAGTAAGGGAAAAGGTCCTAACTTTCCACCTATAAGGGCTTCTGACTTAGCCTCTACATCAGTAACAAGACCATTTGAACAATGGTATGAGAACAAGACATGTTTTAGATGTGGATAGATTAGGCATACTAGACCCTCTTATCCAAGGAGAAAGGTTGAGATGGCCCAACAGTCAAGGCCAACTCAGCAGGACTTGAAGAGGTCATATTCCAATAGTGCCAAAAGGCAAAGGCAACAAAGGGAAACGATTAGACTTCATGTTGCGAGTCAACTAGAGATGGTATATTACTCACAAGGGGTAACAGGTCAGATAGAACTTTTTCATTTTGAATTTTTTCTTCTTATTATACATGTTAACTATGAGAAGAGTAGTTGTTGTTTGAGTTTCTTTTGGTAAGTTCTATGGAAACATGAGAAAAGATGAAGAGGATTATAACTTATATTATGTTCAATATTCTCTAAATTGTTTTATTATTTCTTTTTTCATATATAGAGGAAGAGGTATAAAAGATATACCTAGAAAGAACTAGAGACACTAAGTTTTACAACTCAAAAGAGATGTTTAAGGTAAGAGACATGACATAAAATGAAGTGCATGCTACCTAATTCCAGTGCTTGATACCCTAGCCAGGTATCCAATCACTAAAGACAAGGTAAGTATAGAACTCTTAGATTGCTATATTTATTATTACACTGATCAAGTAGTCATCTTAATGTAATCAAAAGAGCAATATGAAACTGGAAATGTGGCATAAAGATTCCTATTACATTCTAAATCATGATAAAATGGAACCTAAGTTAATCTCAGACCAACCTATGAATATAAGAAAGTTTGAAAAGTAATTCTTATGATATGTAAATAGGAAACAAAGAAGATAATCCTTGCTCAATAAAGAATATAAAGAGAATAATTATCCTTCCCATTAAATAGAAATAAAAAAATGTGGTAAAACAAGGAAATGTTCATGAACATGAAGAGAAAAAAATCAAAGAAGGAGTAATGACATGTAATCATCTTTATAGTTCATATGCCATTGGAAAGAAAAGTAAGATGAAAGCAAATTGAATGAAACATGAGCATGAAAACTCGTATAATAACACAGGTAAGTTGGTAATCTCCTTCTCCATGTTTGAAACTTCTTAATGATGTTGTGGTAATAAGGAAAAGTATGTTTCCTTTATAGTTCCTTTTCTAAGGATATGATGTTCGAGTAAGTTTCATATCACTTGACATGTATGGTTTTGAAGTAACCTTGAGATGGATACTTAAAAAGTATCAGCTAGGGCTTGGACTTTAGTTCCAAGATGATGACATTTGATAATAGTGATGTTTTATGAACCTTAAAAGATGTTGGAAGGGTTCTTCTGATATGCTTGGGTCTGATAAAGATGTTATGTATCTTTATCACGTGTGATAGATACCAAGGTGAGGAATATTAGTATCTAAGAAATTCTAGTTGTTTATGAACCCGATAATATGTCTCTTTATAAGATGATTAAGTGTTTGACTACCTAAGAAATATTGACTTTGAGATAAATCTAGATACAGGTACTTCGCCTATAGTATGGGTATCACTTGTTAGGGGTTTATGCACCGCATAAGATGATGAAGGAAAGGAGGAATAAGTTAAAGAAATAATTACAAGATTTTCTTGGGAAAAAATCATTAGGTTGAGTGCACACCCTTGAAGTACACCTATCTGGATTGCAAGTAAGGAGGATTCTGAAGGGATGTACACTAATGAGTAGAATTTCCCATCTCTGTCTAGATTAGCTGAGAAGAAAAGTACAACTAAAAGTGTACATAATAGTTGGACAATTGGTATGAATCATACTTGAGCTTTGTGTTGAATCCATATATCAGAGTAGCACAATAGAAGTATCGTAGGTCTTGTAATCTTCAGTAAGTGAGATATGCATCTCTAGTCTTTCTTTGGAAGGAAACATGTTGAGGTTTGCAAAGGGTATGGTGAACCTTCAAGTTTGAGAATCTTATCATACGATATGGTAAGTTGAGAAGGTGATATATAAGAAAGAGTTAAGCCCTAAGATAAATGAGTATAAGTATGTATAGTTCTTTTACGGCTAAGAAAGTATCACTTGACATAGGGCTAATTTTGCATCCAGTAATGAAGAGAATAAGTTGTGTATGTACTTTGTACAAAAAATACTATTTTAACCTTGTATGGAGAATAGTATGTTGGTAAAGTCTTATGACATTTCACTGACATTAAGGAACTATGTGAAAATTTGAAGGTGCAAAGCATAAGTAATATCTATCTCCTTTCTCTTGGGATTTTGGGGGCGAAATCCTTGTTAGGGGTTTATAACTTGTAAGGACCTTGACCTGGGTTATATGAGGTAACCCTAGATGTTTTGCTTAAGTGATATGATTATCACCTTGTATTAATATTTTGAAAAGTAATTAAGACTTAACGAGAGCTCAGGTTTCAAGTTTGAGCTTGTTTGAAGACTGTTTGTGCTATATATGATAGTTTTGGTGTAACTTGCAATTTACCCAATATATGGGTTGATGTGAAATTTACCACATCTAGAGTGTTCCTACTATCTCTTAGTATCATCTAGAGGATAGAGATAAGAGGGGATGCCTTGTTTGAATCTTGTATGAGTGATAACACTCTTGGTAACATAAAAACCTTAGAATGTTGAGTATCTTGAACACTATATGAAGTTGTGTCGAGTTGTGAAGGGTATATGGGGGTGCCTATCGGTTTAAGAACCATGGAGGGAGTCCCCTATCGGTTTGGAAACTTTTGTAATCATTCATGTTAGAATAAGCACCTCAAATAGGTGAAGCCTATTAGTTTAAGGCTTCCTTGTAAAAGTTGTATCGGTTTATACACAAAGTGATATTGGGTTGTGATATCTTGTCAAGCAAGATACCCAATGACTGATATATCACCCTTTGGATTATCCACAATATTTTTTCATGTCAATATAAACATGGTCTCATGGTGTCACCATGAATGGTCATGTGTCACCCATGTACATATGGTGATGACACCTTACGCATACTCTCTTTCATGAGCCTCAACTACATATACCCCTCTTTTCACCTCCTAGTAAATATTTCGAATCCTTTACCATCTCCTGCTTGGTGGATGACCCTAGGAGCTCAAGGATCAATGGGAAGGATGAGAAACTTGCCCAAGGTAAAGCCATGATCATCTTATACCTTAGAAAGATTAAGCCTCTTGGATCATGATTCCTTTCTTTCTTTCCTCCTTCACCAAGTTCATTATTATGGTATCTCCTTTCATATAGAGGTGTTATGATCGAGACTTGGACTTTATATAAGTCATCTTCAACCTTGGGAATGTGGATCTTTGAAGATTGAAGATTTAGTGGTGATCTTGAGGCAGGTTATATAACTTGAACTCAACTTTATTATTATTCACCTACTATCATGCAATACTTGAAGATTTCTTCTTTACTTCAACTTTTCTTGTTGGAATGATGATTCTATGAGCTTTAATGGATATATAGGGCTGTTGTACATGAACTAGAATGGTTATGGATGAAAAGTTGGATCTTGAAGATGATGGAACCGAAATGCACAAACCGATACAGGTTTGTGGGAAACCCTAGCCCAATACAAAAGTAAATGAATGTAAATCGATACGCATGAGTTCCTAACCCCTCTTATCAATTTGTTACATGTATAGGACTACCGTCCTTATAGCTATCCAACATGTCACTTAAGGCTAAGAATAGGACAGGTCAATATCTTGAAGGTAGCTAAAAGTTAGCACACTTTTGCACTTCAACATGGATGCTCGCTATGATTTGTGATGCCCTAAAATGATATGTTGTTAACCTAATATGACCTAGAGGGAGCTAGGATTATATGATTGACACCATAAAATGATACACTTTTATAAACTCAAGCTAGTCATGACCAAGATATGTCTAGTGAAGATAGAGTATTAAATCATGTTTCCTTAGTTGAATGTGGAGGCCGGCATGGCCAACCCTAATCATAAATATGATACATTCTCAATCTGACACCTCTCTAGCCCGACACACCATGTGAAGATGTGGGCAACACATTCCTTAATGTCTTAGCTGACACACCAAGTAGTGGTGAGGCCAACAGGTGAAAGAACTAAGGTGTTGGATAAGGGTTCACCCGATACAACTCAAACCCTAGAGGCCAATATCCTATAGTGAGAAATGGCCGATAAACAAAGGAATAGCTAGGATGATACCCTAATTGTTGGTGTGGTCAACACACTAGTTGATTGAGGGGTTGATACCCTAGTTGATAGAATGATTGACACACTGGTTGATGGAATTGATGATATACAATGAGATTGTGAGGTTGATATACAAGGTGATAGGACGGATGATATCCTAAAATACACTATGGTGACATACGTTCTCAAGCACCTCTACACTGATACCACTTAGTGTGCTTTGACCGACACAAGTAATGAATTTTTGGCCGACACAATCACATGTGTCTACGCTGACACAAGGTTTAACATGTAGGTCGATACACCTAGCCCGATACATCTTGATGAGTGTAGGGTAATACACCTTGAATATTGAGATGACCCAACACCAGAACTGATGAACAAATCATTTCAATTAATGCGGAAGAAAACATTAGCAGCGGGTTAACAAAAATCACTAAAAATTAAAACCATTTACAAAGAGATCCATTTACAGGAAACTCTTATAACAAGAACCAAAATATTATATACAATTTGGTCCACAAAGTACATACCATGTACCTTCTCTTCTCGAAGATTACATATAATAGTTGCTTTGTTAAATCTACACATAAGCAACATAAAACCTCGAGGCATTCAATGCCAAAATCGTAGATCGATCGTTAAAGTACTAACTACTGACACCTAGGACCTAAGAGTATAGAGACGACTCATAGGACTCTTATTTACAAGACATGATAGTCAGTATCTCCACCTGAGATATCATTGTTGTCCCTGATGTTGCTGTCCTTCCCCTACTGTAGGGTTTCTACCTCCTCATCCTCATCCACCTAAAAAGGTTGGATCCCACGGGGGTGAGACAATTGAAAATTGTCCCAATGAGAGATATAACTCTCCACCAGAAACATTATTATTATAGGTAACATGAATAAACTGAGTAGAGTAATCTCTATTGAGCAGTAGGATTAAATCATTATTAAGCATAATAGAGCAATATCATCTATTTATTTTAATAAGGAATATGAAGAACATGTATAACATTTATCTACTTCAGGATACAATAAGCAATGTGACATCAACCAATAGTTTCCGTAATTCGTCCTTCAGCAAATATGCTACACAGATGAGTTACATTTTACAATCATTCTTATGCCCTGAGGAAGTGAGCCGTACCGCTCAAATCCAACATTCAATTGTAAAACCCAAAGTCGGTGCCATACAAAATCAAAGGAAGAGTCGGACTCCTCGATCTCATCTGTATTGGTCAGTGTGAGACAACAAGCAGGACCACATTCTCTTGCTTAAGTGACGTTAGTCACAGGGTTAGCTCTCATGGCTACCCATCCTCTAGCCCGCCTTGGTACAGGTCCCGGTGCTAGTAAATCTGATACACGGGCCAGTTCACCGTGCTCTCTGGGACATGAACGCATTCATGCTCCATCACACAGAGCCATGGGCCTGTTCACCATGCTCTTATACATATCTTGAGTCTACAACTGAAGTTGCACTCTAATCCTCCTATTTTCAGCTAGGAGCACCCTGTATATTCAACAATATACGCTCCAGATTAACCAGCAGGAAAACCCATTTCACCATCACCAGGTACTGACGATGATGGATCTATGGCTAGGGCTCTACATGATAATATTCCACTTGATTATTTAAGTATATTACCATATTCTTTTAGCATCATTCAAGTTTTCAAACAAGAATTATTATGACAAATGCTACAAAGAAACAATACACTTATCAAGTACTTTTCAAAACTTTATTAAACATTGGGATCTCAATCCCTTATCTCATTACTGGGAATTCACATCCCTCAACAACATCATCATCATGTTTGCTGGATTTGGGTATTCAAACCCTTAGTTCATCATTGAACATGGTTACCACTATCAGGTAACTATTACCTCCAGGTCATATGACCAAGGTATTCATGATACTTGTTACACAAGCATCTCACATAGCTTATCAGGCATATTCAACTTCTTGTCACCTTTCCCTGGGTAACAAATAAAATAATGGCTCACAAGGCCCAACAACATCATAACTCATACATGGTTATGCTCATCATCTCATGATACCTACATGGTTAGTATGCTTGATAACAACCATATCAATTACACATCAAAATTATGAGATAAAAGAATAACATCACTATTCCCTCATTAGGATTAGGGTTTACCATCTTTATCAATTAGGGTTTCACATAACATCACCCCTTATTAGGGTTTCACATAACATCACCCCTTATTAGGGTTTCACATAACATCACCCTATAATAGGGTTAGGTTTCCCCATTCCATTTCAATTAGGATTTCTCAACCCATTACCCAAAATTAGGGTTAGGGTTTCTCATCCTTCTCAATTAGGGTTTTATGATTACCTCTTTAATCCAAACCTTAAGTCAGTGCTTCCACATATCTTGGAGCACATAGCATTATTTAAGTATTAAATCATACTTATCATTGTTCCATATGCTAGGAACACACATCATCATCATACCTTAATCAATTGACTTAACATTTCACTAAGTACATGCACCTACACTTATCATAGCGTATTAGATTTATTAGTTTCATAGGCATTATTGAATAATAATCATTCTAATTATACCAATCACTTAAGTACTTTAGAGGTATTTTCATTGAAATCAACCTTGAGATACTCTTCAACCACTTATGAGATTATTAGTACTTACAAGATTTGAACCAATTAGTCCTTCAAATGGTTGAGACCAATTGAACCTTTAAACGGTCTTGAGGTCACTTGACCTTCAAACGGTCTTGAGATCACTTGTCCTTCAACTGATCTTGAGGTCACTTGACCTTCAAATGGTCTTGAAGACCGTTAGACCTTAAACTGTCTTGGTTCAATTGAATCTCCAAATGGTCTTGAACCTTTTGTACCTCCAAACGGTCTTGAGGTGCTTGATCTCCAAACGGTCTTGAGGTGCTTGACCTCCAAACGGTCTTGAGGTGCTTGACCTCGAAACAGTCTTGAGGTGCTTGACCTTCAAACGGTCTTGAGGTGCTTGACCTCCAAACGATCTTGAGGTGCTTGACCTCCAAATGGTCTTGAGGTGCTTAACCTCCAAATGGTCTTAAGACTGTTAGACCCTCAAACGGTCTTGTCCAAAATCTTCAATCAGTTTTGAAATCGTTTGAACCAAAGACCCTCAAACGGTTTGAAGATCGATTAACCCTAAATGATTTGAAATCGTTTGATCCTCATTTGATTTAAATATTAATTAACCCTTAATGGTTTGAGACCGTTTGATCCTCAAACGGTTTGAGACCGATTGGTCCTCAAATGGTTTGAGACTGTTTGGTCACAACAACTTGAAACTGTTTAACCCTAAACTAGGGTTTGTCATCAATTGATCTAGGGTTTTGAAACCAATTGTACTAGGGTTCTGAATTTGATTAGTTCAAAATTATTAGGTCATGAGACTAATCAATTCTTGAACCTATTGAAACCATTTAGTCTCTAACGGTTTGAAACCATTTGCCCTCCAATCAGTTTTGAAACTGTTTGGTCACCAAATGGTTTGAAACCGTTTGGCCTAAAATGGTTTGAAACCGTTTGAACAACACAAAGTGAAACTGTTTGCTCATGATATTTCTTGAGGTGTGTGCTAAGATGATATCATCATCATCAAGCTTCATTCCTCCTATTTCTATTGCCATATATATAATTAATTCAACAATTATTCAAGAAGAAATAAAGGATCGACATATGATGAGAAATTGAAATCAATAATAACATTGATGGGTTCAAGTTATATAACCCACCTTCAAAGTAGCTTCAAAGCTCCAAGCTTCACGTCTCTAATGGTGAATGAAGTTCCTTCAACTATTCAAGGCTCATTTCCAACTCTTTGGATGCAAAAGACATTCAAGGTTGAGCATTGGATGGAGGAGAGAAGAAATTCAATGTTGAAATCCGATTTCAACCATCAATTCAAGGTTGAAGATAATCATGGAGCTTACCTTCAGCTTCAGGAACATTTTCCTCCTGCTCCTAAGCTCCTTGGTCGTTGTCCAAAGCAAGAGAATAAAGTGGTTTGCAAAATGGCCTTTCAAGTAAGGAGAAAAGCAAATATATGTAATTGATTTTCTAGGAGAGAGAAAGTAGAAGAAAATCCATCCACTTTCTTTGCCACATGCCCCCTCCCTTCCTTGCCTCCGAAGACAACTCCCTTCATGCTCAATACCTCTCGTTTATCATTAGATTAAAAGCAACCACTTTAAGCACCTTAATTAATATAATACTATTATTCATTTTTAGTGGATATTACTTTTTAAGTAACAAATGTGAGTGGGTTTCTTCACCTACTTAGGATATTTCGGTGCAACTTAAGGCATTTGGACGTACTTGAATTATAGTATTTCAACAACAGCCTTTTTAGTTGATGGGTACTTCAATTGATATATTTATTTTTGCTACAAAATACATTAGGGTTTCAATTATGCTTAAATCTTGATTATTTTATTATCAAGATTATCTCTCCTCAAACGTAGTTCAAACAAGATGCCCCTTTCTTTTTCTTTTCTCTAAATGATACTAAGAAACAATAGGGACATAATAGAGGTGGTATTTTATATGTTCAACCCTAGGTTTTTGGGTAAATTGCAAATTACACCAAAACTAACATTCAATGCACAAACATTACTCAAACAAGCTCATTTTTGGAACTTAAGCTTGTGGAAGCCATACCTCAGAATCATTCTCATTATTATGATGCTATAACACTTGAGGAACATTTATCATGTAACATTTGCAAAGTAACTCCTTAAATTTGGGTAAATTGCACTTTAGTCCAAAACAGGTAAAATATTGTTTCAACATTATTCAAATAGGAGCAAAATTGAAACATAAGCTCTCCTTTAGTTTTAATTATTTTTCAAAAGATAAAGACAAGAATCTAAATAACTTAATTAGGCAAAACTTTTAGGGTTAAGCCTTAACCCAGGTCAGGGATGTTACAATTATCCACCCCTAACAGGGATTTCGTCCCCAAAATCATCAAGAGAAAAGAGAAGGGTACTTCCTACTCATCTCTTCCTCTAGCTCCCACGTAGCTTATTCAATGCCACGATGATGGCAGAGAACTTTCACAAGCATTATATCTTTCTTTTTCAACTTTTTGATTCTTCTGTCAAGAATCAACACTGGTCCGTCTTCATATGATATATCTTCATTTTACTCTACCTCCACAGGTTGCAAAACTAACTCTGTGTCAGGGTGACACTTTCTCGGCATGGATATATGGAATACTAGATACAATCTATGTAGTTCAGGTGGCAACTCCAATTTATAGGCTACATTTCCAATCCGTTCAATGATTGAATAAGCTCATTTTTGGAACTTAAGCTTGTGGAAGCCATACCTCAGCATCATTCTCATTATTATGATGCTATAACACTTGAGGAACATTTATCATGTAACATTTGCAAAGTAACTCCTTAAATTTGGGTAAATTGCACTTTAGTCCAAAACAGGTAAAATATTGTGAAACTTTCTAAATCTAAGAACACCTTTCCAAGGTGAAACTTTGAGATATACTCTGTCTCCAACTTGGAATTCTAGAGGTCTTTGCCGTTTGTCAGAGTATGACTTCTGTCTATCCTGTGCAGCCTTTAACTGTTGTTGTATTACTTTAATCTTCTCAGTTGTCTGTTGTACTACTTCAGGACCCAAAAGTTGATATTCCCCTATTTCATACCAGCATAGTGGAGATCTACAACGTCTACCATATAATGCTTCATATGGTGCCATATCAATACTGTTCTGATAACTATTGTTGTAAGCAAATTTTATTAAGCTTAAGTGTATATCCCAACTTCCTACAAACTAAAGGACACATGCCCTAAGAAAATCCTCTAAAGTTTGTATAGTCCTCTCAGATTGTCCATCTGTCTGTGGGTGAAAGGCGGTACTAAACCTTAAATGCGTACCCAAAGCTTTATGTAGTCGTTCCCAAAAATGACTCTTGAACTACAGACCTCTATCAGAAACAATTATAGTTGGAACCCCGTGTAAACGCACTATCTCATCTATATAGATCTGTGTAAGTTTCTCAGTAGTATAGGTTGTTTTGACAGGAAGAAAATGTGCTGATTTAGTCAACCTATAAACTATCACCCAAATGGAATCATGATTTTTGGCTGTTCTGGGTAAACCAACCACAAAGTCCATGGTCACGTGATCCCATTTCTACTGTGGTATAGGTAAAGGTTGCATTGTTCCTGCGGGCTTCTAATGTTTAGCTTTAACCAACTGACATACTAGACACCGCATAACAAACTCATCTACATCTTTCTTCAAACCAGGCCACCAGTACATATCTTTTAAGTTATGATACATTTTGATGTTCCCTGGATGCATTACATACATGGATGAATGAGCTTCCTCCATGACTAACTTCCTTAAGTCATTGGCATCAGGTACTACCATCCTACCCAGGTAACAGACTATCTCATCATCTGACTCATGAAAACCATCTCATTTCTCACTACCATATTCTCATCTAATCTGCTGAATCACAGGATCAGCCTGTTGTGCCTCTTTGATCTGTTGTTTCAAAGTAGGTTTTATGTGCATCTCAGCTAACATTCTGACTAACAAGGATACTTTAAGTTGTACATTGTTTTGCCTCAAAGAGACAAACATGTCTCATTTAAAGCACACTAAAGAGTTCAACTGTGCTTTGGCCATGTTTGGCAACGATGATTTTCTACTTAGTGCATCAGCCACTACATTAGCCTTTCCTGGATGATAATCAATTATACAATCATAGTCCTTGATTAACTCCATCCAGCGGCATTGTCTCATGTTCAACTCATGCTATGAAAAGATATATTTTAGGTTCTTATGGTCTGTGAAAATCTGGAATGTCTCTCCATAGAGATAATGTCTCCAGATCTTCAACGCATGAACCACTACAGCTAGTTCTAGATCATGTGTTGGATAATTTTCCTCGTGTTTCTTAAGTTGTCGAGAAGCAAAAGAAATCACTTGTTTATCCTACATCAACACACATCCTAGACCATTCTTAGAAGCATCATATAAAACAATATACCCCTTTCCATGCTCAGGTAACACTAACACAGGTGCACTTGTCAACCTTTCTTTCAACGACTGGAAAGAATGCTGACACTTGCCATTCTAGACAAAAGGAACCTCCTTTCTGGTTAACTTGGTTAGGGGTAATGCTACAGAACTGAAGTTCTTAATGAACCTCCTATAGTAGCATGCCAGTCCTAGAAAATTGTGTATCTCCATTGGTGTCTTTGGTTGTTCCCACTCCAAGACAGATTCAACTTTTTTATGATCAACACGGATACCTGAGGCAGATACTACGTGTCCAAGAAAAGACACTTCTGATAACCAGAATTCACACTTACTGAATTTGGCATATAGTATATGCTCTCTCAGTAAAGTCAGGGCCTGATGAAGGTGTTGTTCATGTTTTCGAGCATCTTTACTATAAACCAGGATGTCATCTATAAAAACTACTATGAATTGATCAAGGAATGGTCGGAAGATTCTGTTCATGAGTTCTATGAATGCAGTTGGTGCATTAGTTAGTCCAAACGACATAACTATGAAATCATAGTGACCATACCTTGTCCTAAAGGCTGACTTAGGTATGTCACTCTCCTTGATACGTAACTGATGATATCATGACCTCAGATCTACTTTAGAGAAGATAGTTGCACCACACAACTGGTCAAACAAGTCATCTATCCTTGGCAGAGGATATTTATTCTTTATGGTTACTTTGTTTAGATGTCTATAGTCGATGCATAGTCGCATAGACCCGTCTTTCTTTTTAACGAAAAGAACCGGAGCACCCCATGGTGAAGTACTCAGTCGAATAAAACCCTTTTCGAGCAACTCTTGTAACTATTTCTTGAGTTCTGCCATCTCAGTAGGTGTCATTCTATATGGTGTTTGAGCTATAGGTTGTATACCCAGAATTAGATTAATCTTGAAATCAATCTCTCAGGGTGGAGGAACACCTGGAAGTTCCTCAGGAAACACATCCTCAAACTCCCTAACAATTAGAACTTCAGAAAGACTAGGACTCTCTTCCCTGGTATCTACCACATGTGCCAAGAATGTGAAGCATCTTTGTCTCATCAACTTCTCAGCTACCATAGCTGAAACTAGACAGGTTTGAAAAATCTTTCTGTCCCCCTAAAAGATCCATGTATCACCATTGTCTGAGAACATATCCTGTTTGGAACTACAATCCAAGACAACCTTATACTTTTCTAGGGTGTCCATTCCAAGGATTATGTTGAACCCATGCATCTCAAGTGGTATAAGATCCACCTAAATGCTATGTTCAGAAGAAGAAAGAACACAGGGAGAACATACCTCCCGCAACACTATAGATCCAACTAATGGAGTTTCTAATAACAAGTTATCTTCTCTACGACTGACAATCATATTGCAGTCATGAATCACTTCTCAAGTGATAAAAGAATGTGTAGCACCCGGATCAATCAAAACAGATACAAAGAAGGATGAAGACATATCAGTATGAAATAATTCCATCTGACCTATCATGACTCGTGGGTTGACTACTACTTCCAGCTGATTCATAGCATAGAATCTTGTCACTGTTGGTTGTTGACCACTCGCCCTATTGTTGGATGTAGATGAGCCAGCTTGGGACGCCTGTCCACATGCTCGAGTGCCACTACTAAACTGTCACTTATGTGAGCCTTGTTGACTCCGCCTCGTTGGTTGGGTTACACTCATGTCTCTAACTAGACAGTCTTTCATCGGATGTCCCATCTTCCCACATTTATAACAAACTTTGTTCTCCCACTGTGGTCTAGATGGTCCTGTTACTGACATTTATGTTGAACTGTGGGCTCCCTCTAGTGGTAAACTATGACCTCTACCCTTGTTGAATGTCCACTGTGTCTGAGTATTAAACCTCGATGGTGTTGTTGGTGCAGAAAACCTTGGTTTCTTATAACTTTCAGACCTCTGTCCTTGGAACTGTGTATACACCTTCTTACTGCTGGCTTGACGTTTCTCAGTCACGGACCTTTCTATCTGCCTAACTGACTCCACAAAGGTGGCAAACCTCTCTCTATTCTCTAGAGTAGATACTGGTGTGGTCAGATCAGCGTTTAAACCCTTCTCAAAATGTTGAATCCTCTCCTCATCTATAGCAGCCATGTGCGGACAGAATCGTAGAAGCTCCATGAAAATAGCTTCATGCTCACTAATGTTCATTGGTCCTTGCCTTATTCGCTCAAACTAAGAGATATTCTCATCCAGGTAAGTCTTGGGAAAATATCTACTAATGTATTCACGTCGGAATTCTTCCCATCCGACTTCAACACCTGGCATTTTGCCTTCTTCTATGGCCCACCAATGGCCAGCACTCCCCTTTAATAGGTACCCTGCATGTCTAACCTTCTCGGCTTTAGGGATATTAAAAATTCTGAAGGCCTTTTCCAACTCAGTCAGCCACAAGTCTACATCTGTTGGGTCAGTTGTACCAGCATATTCAGGGGCTCCTACCCAGTGAAGCCGTTCAAAAGTCTTTCCAGCTCCATGTCCCTCATTATGAGCTGGTGCCCTAGGTGCAGGTAGTGGCATCCTATCCGCCATATGTGTCATAGTTGCCATGAACTGCCCAAACAGAGCATGGAAAGCTGGGTTTTCTAGTGTATCTTAGTCAAGTTGGGGATGTTCATGTACTATTTCTTCTCTATCCTGAAACCTTGCACCTCCTCCTAGTGCAGCAACACTGCTTTCAGTAGCATGTTCTTCGTGTGATCCAGCCATCTTCAAGCTTTACTTCTTCTCCTGAGAGTAGAAGTCATTATCAGATAAACTGAAAGACACTAGAACAGACTCAACGACCTTAATCCTATGTCTCTGTAGACTCAGTGAACCTTAACCTCTAATACCAGTAACTTAAGATGACCTGAAACCAGAACCGATGAACAAATCATTACAATTAATGTGGAAGAAAACATTAGCAGTGGATTAACAAAAATCACTATAAATTAAAACCATTTACAAAGAGATCCATTTCCAGGAAACTCTTATAACAAGAACCAAAATATTACATACAATCTAGTCCACAAAGTACATACCATGTACCTTCTCTTCTTGAGGTTTACATACAACAGTTGCTTTGTTAAATCTACACATAAGCAACATAAAACCTTGAGGCATTCTGTAACATCCCTGACCTGGGTTATATACTAACCCTAGGTGTTTTGCCTAATGAAGCTGATCATATGCTTGCTTGTATTTCTTGAAAAGTAATTAAGGTTTTTGAGGAACTTATATTTCATTTTCAGTCCTTTTTTAATAATATTGAAACATTGTTTTTGTTAATTTTGACTAATGTGAAAATTACCCAAGTAGAGGGGTTAACTTGCAAATTGCACATAATAAGATGTTCCTCTGATGTTGAGACATCATGAGAATGAATATTATGGAGTGGTATGGTTTCCACAAGCTTGGACATCAAGATAAAGCTTGTAGAGCAATCCTTGTGCATTAAAACCTAGTTTCGGTGTAATGTGCAATTTACCCAAAACCTAGGATTCAACATGCAAAATAAGAATGAACCTTGCTTTGGCTGACCAATGAAGAGATCTGGAGCATAGGGAGGATGAACAAACTTGTTGGTAAGTTTGGATCATCTCCTACCTCAAATTCATGGTGGAAACCATAAAACAAGGATAGATTCATGGTTTTCTCCACACGATTTCCTTTTCTAGCCATCTTGTTCATCCAAAGATTTAAGAACGAACCTTGGACAACTACTGGAGATCAATCCACCATTAAAGTTGCGTAGCTTGGAGCTCTGGATCAGTTCTAGAGGTGGGTTTTATAACTCTAACCCTTAAGCATTGCTAATGCATTCATCTCTTTAATAATCGTTAGCTATTTTCTTCTTTGGTATTCTTTTGGTTAATTGCTATAACTTCTGTGAAGAACAGCAACAGTTCTTGGATGCTCATAGGAAGAAGATGATGATGTTAACTATGATGATTATCCAAAGAAAATCACTTTACCAAATGGTTTGGTTTTGTTTCTCAAACGGTTTTCCAAACCGTTTGGGAGCAAACGGTTTCACCTAAACCACATAGGAGCAAACGGTCCAAGACCGTTTGGTGGCATTGACCAAGCATTGACCATTTGGAGGACTGTTGATAATAATGTAGATTAATAACCTATCATTAATTGTTGATTAATTCCAAATGGTTCACTAATTAAAGGTCCATCATCCATCTAAACCCTAATCGGGTTAATTGCTGATTTGAAAATTGAATAAAGTTGAAGCTTGGGTTGAGTGACCCAAATGGTTTCAAAACCATTTGGGGATCACCCAAATGGTCTCAATACCATTTTTTGATTACCCAAGACCATTTGGAGGTCTAGGGTCAAGTATGGTTGACCAATTGAAGACCCAAAGGTACAAAGTTGAAGTGCAATCAATTGTTGATTTGGTGATCAACTCAATAATCCAATCCCTAATTAGTTGACTTGGTTTTTGGTGTTGACTTGGGAAAACGGTCTCAAGACCGTTTGGAGGTCATCCAAATGATCCCAAGACCGTTTGGGGTCAGGTCATGACCAAATTGGATGATGGTTTGATGGGTTCAAATCAACTAGACTCACATTGATTGAAGTTGAAGGGTCATCAATTCCAAACCCTAATCCAATTGATTCAAGCCCTAATTAATGATCAATTGAGGGTCAATGAGGGTCAAATAATTTGAAGGTTGACTTAATTAACTCAATTGAATGATGGTGATAGGTCCAATTGATGATTGATTACATGTATTGAATCGTTGAGGGGATCAACATTGGAAACCCTAATTCAATTTGAGGTGTTGGGACCATACTTGGTCCATGCGGTTTTGAGGTGGTTTGGACCAAACGGTCTCAAGACCGTTTGCGTCCAAATGGTCTGAAGACCATTTTGGACCAAACGATCCCAAACCATTTAGGTTCATGCGATTTCCAAATCGGTTGAGTGTATGCGGTTTCAAAACCGGTTGAAGTCATGCGGTTTCAAAAATCAAACTTGGGCAAACGGTCTTCACCTCCTACTTTAGCAAATGATCTTGGAGGTCTACTTTACCAAACGGTCTCAAGGGTAGACCAAGACCGCATGGAGGTCCAATTTGGATGTTTTTAGTCAAGACCGTTTGGGGTTTTGATAGTCAAGATTGTTTGGTGGTTGATTAACCTAAACCCCTTGGGTACTTAAAGTGGTTAAAGGACAAAGTGATTAGTTAATTAATACATGATGTAATCAAAGGTGATCATGGTACTTTCACATTAATGGAATAGTGTGTTTGAAACCCATGAAGTAATTAAGCCCTAATGAATACAATGGCAATAATATAAATCATGAAGTCAATCATCTTTTATGATTGAGTTACTTAACCTAATTAAGGTTGAAGTAAACATCATCCTTTAGAGGATGAGATAGAAAAGTCTCCTTATAGGAATGTTAATTAAGTAATGGACTTCCTATATGAAGGAATATCTAATTAGGGTATGATCCTTCATAGTAAGACCATGAAACCCTAATTATGATGGTTAATGAATCTTAACCTTAAATTGAGGGTAAATTGGAAGTATCCTTAATGCATGATGATGATGTAATTTTAATTCATAATGATGACATGATAAACCCTAAATCAAGGTATGTGAATAGTAAACCCTAAATCAAGGTACATGAATAGTAAACCCTAAATCAATGTATGTGAATAGTAAACCTTAATTCCAATTAAGGTGAATGAAAGTGTGAAACCCTAATCCTGGGTTATGCTTTATAGTATAAAGTTCAATGTTTAGATAATGAAATGAGGAATCACTATTCCCATTTGAGCTAAAGGGGTTGGTTAACCCTAATTGAATTAAAATGGGAAACCCTAACCCTAGTAAGGGTATAGTGGGGCAACCTTTGAATAGTAAAGTTATCTTTGTTTTGCATTGTGCTGATATAGAAATAATGTGCATGTTATCATTTGTATTAATCATGCAGGTCTTTATGAAATAGTGAGCATAGTCAGGTAAAAGCTATGATGCCATATTCATTGAAAGCACTTTATAAGCTTTGAAAGCAATGATATGTTTTGTTACCTAATGAGAGGTAACAAAAGAGATTGATAGGTTGTATGAGCCATGTGAATTATCTGCATTGCTACTATCATGTTTATACTGTAAAATGATCTGATGGCAATATGTTACTTGGTAACAAGTGTTTTGATGATTTAAGGGTTTGAACACCCATAATCTTGAATCACAATGATGAGATGGTTAGGGATTAAGATTCCAATGTTAACAAGATGTGAAATGAACTTGATTCAATAATACTTTTTCTTTATAGCCATTGTTTTAATGGTTTATGTTTGAAAACATGCTTGATGCTAAAAGAATGCCATAATGTACTTAAATATTCAAGTATAATGATATCATGTAGAGCCCTGACCATAGATCCATCATCGTCAGAAGATGGATGATGGTGAAATAGGTTTTCCTAAGGGAACACCTGGAGAGCATACGTTTCAGTATGTGGGGGTTATGGACGCAAATATCCTTATGTCCTAATGGAGGAATTGATGTGAGATAAACATTTAATCTCTCAATCCTTCATTATATGCATATGCCGGGATGATGTATCACTAATCTCCCGATGATGTTGCTAATGCCGAATCGATGTGAGATAAATAAGAAATCCCTCGATTGCAAAGAGAGTACAGGATGCCACTGTAACTCTAATAGCGAAGGTGCCAGAATACCCTGGAAAGCTATTTTTATGGCAGAGACACAAGATGTCATGCATGTTGTTCCTCACACTGACTGAGGAGGATGAGGTCATAGAAACCCGGCTCTTCTAATGACCTATGTATGGTACTGATTTCGATTTCACAATGGTCGGTTGGAGTATGAGCGGTATACCTCATCTCCTCAGGGCATAAGTATGTTTGTAAAACGTAATCAGTCGTGTAGCATAATTCCTTGGGTTAAACTATGAGAAACAATGATTGATGATACATTGTTTATTATGTCCTAGTTGGATAAATAATATACATATTCTTCATATTCCTTATTGATTAAATGTCTTGCTATGCAATCAAAGTTATAATTAAAATGATTTCTTAGAGAATACTGATCTATTTAGTTTATTCAATGATTCACCTGTTGTTGAATATTTATTATCCTACTACTCAGTGTTATTCTATTATCTACAATAACAATGCTTCTGACAGAGAGTTATAACTCTCAATGGGACAATTTTTCAATTGTCTCACCCCCCATGGGATTCAACTTTTTAGGTAGACATCGAGGAAGGAGAAACCCTTCAGTGGGTGAGCAGCAGCAACAACAACTTTAGGGACAGCAGTGATCCTCAGGTGGAGACACTGTCTGTCAAGTCTTGTATATAGAAATTCCTATGTGTCGTCTCTGTACTCTCAGGTCCTAGGAGTCAGTAGATAGTTTGATATAGATCTGATATTTTTGGCTTAATGCCTTGAGATTTTTGTATACTGCTTTGTACAGTTTAACAGAGCAGTCAATGTTATGACTCTCGAGATGAGTTGATACAGAGATGTACTGATGAATCAGCTTGTAAACAACTTACCTTATTTCTTTATGAAAAGATTTTTACAGTTGTGGTTCTTTTTACAAAAAGTTTTAATTTTTAGTGATTTTCAGTAATTCCGCTGCTAACTAATCGCTTCCGCATCGTTAATAATCCGCTTCTGTATTAGTTAATCTTGTTTTCGCGAGACGGACGTCACAATTTATTGGTATTAGAGCTCTAGGTTCACTGAGTCTACAGAGACATAGGACTGGGATTGTAGAGTCTGTTCTAGTGCCTTCCAGTATATCTGATAGTGTCTTCTACTCATATAGGATGAGAAGATTAAACTAAAGATGTATGGATCACACGAGGAACACGTTGCAGAGAGTAGTGTTGCTGCACCTGGAGGAGGTGCAAGAAACCAAGAAAGGGAGGAACCTGTACCTGAACCACCCCAGTCCAATCCAGCTGAAATGGGGAATCCAGCCTTCCAAGCCATGTTTGCACAGTTCATGACTGCCATGACACATATGAATGATAGGATGCCTATACATGTACCTAGGGCACCTACCCATCCAGAAGGACAAGGAGCCGGCAAGACATTTGAATGACTACACTGGGTTGGAGCCATAGAATATGCGGGAATAGCTGACCCAGCAGATGCTGACTTGTGGCTAACAGAACTAGAGAAGGCCTTTAGAATCCTAAATATCCCAGAAGCTGAGAAGGTTAGACATGTTGTGTATCTTCTTAAGGGGAGTGTTGGTCACTGGTGGACCATGGAGGAAGGGAAAAGGCCAGGTGTGGGGATTGAATGGGAAGTTTTTTTACAGGAATTTATCAACAGATACTTCCCTAAGACGTTCCTGGATGAGAAAATCTCTCAGTTTGAGAGGTTAAGACAAGGACCAATGAACATTAGCAAGTCCGAGGCTAAGTTCATGGAACTTTTGTGGTTCTGTCTGCACATGGAAACTACAGATGAAGAGCGGATTAGGCGTTTTGAGAAGGGGTTAAATGCTGAGTTGACCACCCATGTGTCTTCTCTGGAGAAACGGGAAAGATTTGCTACTTTCGTGGAGTCTGTTAGAAGGGTAGAGAGGTCCGTGTCAGAGAAGAGACAGACCAAAAACAAGAAGATGTACCCCTAGTTCCAAGGATCCTCATCTAAAGATTTCAAGAAACAGAGGTTGTCTGTGCCTACACCACCACCTAGATTCGGTACCCAGACGTAGTGGATGTCAAATAGGGGTAGAGGACGAAGCTTACCACTAGAAGGAGCTTGCATCTCAGCATCTATGTCGGTTACAGGACCATCTAGACCACAGCAAGGGAACATAAGTTGTTATATATGTGGAAAGGTGGGACATCTGATGAAGGATTGCAGAGCCAGAGAGGCAAGTGTGACTCAACCTCAAAGGCAGAGTCAGCAAGGTTCTCAAAGGAGACAGTTTCCAAGTAATGCTAGAGGACGTGGATAAGCATCCCAAGTTGGATCATCAGCACCTAGTCATCGAGCACCGAATCAACCACAGGCGACGGTGAGGTTTTACGCGATGAATCCACCTGATGCGGTGATCAACCCTCGGGTTGTGACAGGTCAGATGGAGTTGTTTTATTCTGATATGTCTACATCTTGTGTTGTATCTGTTTTGATTGATCAGGGTGCTACGCATTCCTTTATCACTCGAAGAGTGATTCTTGACTGCAACATGACTACAAGTCATAGAGCAGATAGTTTGTTGCTAGAAACTCCTTTGATGGGATCTGCTGTGTTGTGGGAGGTATGTTCTCCATGCATTCTCTTATTTTCTGAACATCACATTCAAGTGGATCTTATACCACTTGAGATGCATGGGTTTGATGTAATCCTTGGGATGGATACCTTGGAAAGGTATAAGGTTGTCTTGGATTGTGAGTCCAAGCAAGCTGTGTTCATTAATAATAGTAACACATGGATCTTTCAAGGTGATAGAAAGATTCTTCCGACCTGCCTTGCGTCATCTATGGTAGCTGAGAAGCTGATGAGGCAAGGATGTTATGCATTTTTGGCCCATGTGGTAGATACTACCATGGAGAGTCTTAACCCTATTGAAGTTCCGGTAGTCAGGGAATTTGAAGATGTATTTCCTAAAGAACTTCCAGGAGTACCTCCACCCCGAGAGATTGATTTGAGATTAATCTAACCCCGGGCACGCAGGAAATAGCACAAACACCATATAGGATAGCGCCTGCTGAGATGGCAGAACTCAAGAAACAACTGCAATAGTTGCTTGAGAAGGGTTTCATCCGACCAAGTACTTCACCCTGGGGTGCTCCAGTCCTCTTTGTTAAAAAGAAGGATGGGTCAATGCGGTTGTGCATTGATTACAGACAATTAAATAAAGTACATCTTTTCTCAGCATGAGCTTAACATGAGGCAACGCCGCTGGATGGAGTTAATCAAGGATTATGATTGTACAATTGATTACCATCCAGGGAAGGCCAATGTAGTTGTTGATGCTTTGAGTAGAAAATTAGCAACACCAGCCTTAGACAGAGCACAGCTAAATTCCTTGGTATGCTCTAAAAGGGATATGTTTATCTCTTTAAGGCAAGATAATGTACAGTTAAAAGTATCGTTGTTATCAGGGTTGTTATCTGAGATGCATATAAAACCTACTCTGAGACAGCAGATTAAGGAGGCATAGCAAGTTGATGCTACAGTTCAACAGTTTAGATCAGAGTATGGTAATGAGAAACGAGATGGTTTCCATGATTCATATGATCAGGTAGCCTGTTATCATGGTAGGATGATAGTGCCTGATGTGGATAACTTGAGGAAGATAGTCTTGGAAGAAGCTCATTCTTCAATGTATGCTATGCATCCAGGAAGTACCAAGATGTATCATAACTTGAAAGATATGTATTGGTGGCCTGGTTTGAAGAAGGACGTTGTTGAGTTTGTTATGCGGTGTCCTGTGTGTCAGCAAGTTAAAGTTGAACACCATAAGCCTGCAGGAACAATGCAACCTATACCCATACCACAGTGGAAGTGGGATCATGTAACCATGGAATTTTTGGTTGGTTTACCCAGAACAGCCAAAGGTCATGATTCCATCTGGGTAATAGTTGATAGGTTAACAAATACAGCACGTTTATTACCTGTCAAAACAACCTATTCTGCTGAGAAGCTGGCACAGATATATATAGATGAGATAGTGCGGATGCATGGGGTCCCAGTTACCATTGTTTCTGATAGAGGTCCCCAGTTCACGAGTCATTTTTGGGAGCGACTTCATAAAGCCTTAGGCACATAGTTAAGGTTTAGTACATCCTTTCATCCTTAGACTGATGGACAATCAGAAAGGACTATATAGACCTTGGAAGACTTGCTTAGAGCATGTGTCCTTTAGTTTACAGGAAGTTGGGATCTGCACCTAAGTTTGATAGAGTTTGCCTACAACAATAGCTATCAGCATAGCATTGACATGGCACCTTATGAAGCTTTATATGGTAGACGTTGTATATCTCCCCTATGTTGGTATGAAACTGGTGAATATCAACTTTTGGGTCCTGATCTTGTGCAGCAGACCACCGAAAAGATTAAAATAATACAACAACAGTTAAAGATTGTACAGGATAGGAAGAAATCATATGATGATAAGCGTCGTAGACCTTTAGAATTATAGGTTGGAGACAGAGTGTACCTTAAGATCTCACCTTGGAAGGGAGTTCATAGATGTGGAAGGAAAGGAAAGTTAGCTCCTAGGTTTATGGGGCCTTATCCAATCATTGAACGGATTGGAAAGGTAGCTTATAAGTTGGAGTTACCACCTGAGTTGCAAAAGTTACACCCAGTGTTCCACATTTCCATGCTTAGGAAATGTCATCCTGACACAGAATCAGTTCTACAACCTATGGAAGTAGAATTAAAAGATGATATATCTTATGTTGAAGGACCTATGACAATCCTTGACAGAAGAATTAAAACGTTGAAAAAGAAAGATATTAGTCTTGTAAAAGTCCTCTGGAATCACCGTGGTGTTGAAGAACCCACGTGGGAACTAGAGCAAGAAATGAGGAGGAAATACCCTGCTCTTTTCTCTTAATATGTTTTTGTAATGATTTCGGGGACGAAATCCTTGTAAGGGGTGGATAATTTGTAACATCCCTGACCTGGGTTATATACTAACCCTAGGTGTTTTGCCTAATGAAGTTAATTAGATGCTTGCTTGTATTTCTTGAAAATTAATTAAAGTTTTTGAGGAACTTATATTTCATTTTCAGTCCTTTTTGAATAATATTGAAACATTGTTTTGTTAATTTTGGACTAATGTGCAAATTACCCAAGTAGAGGGGTTAACTTGCAAATTGCACATAATAAGATGTTCCTATGATGTTGAGACATCATGAGAATTAATATGATGGAGTGGTATGGTTTCCACAAGCTTGGACATCAAGATAAAGCTTGTAGAGCAATCCTTGTGCATTAAAACCTAGTTTTGGTGTAATGTGCAATTTACCCAAAACCTAGGATTCAACATGCAAAATAATACCTCTAGAGGGTCTCTCATGTTTCTTGGCATCAAGTAGAGCAAATAAAATTAGAGGGGTGCCTCATTTGAATTATCATAGGAGAGAGAGAATCGTGATATTGAAATAATCAAGATTTAAGCACAAATGGCTCTTTAATATAACTTAATGCATAAAGAAATATATTAATTATGGAGCCCTTCAACCAAAAGTTGGAGGATGAGTTTGTAATAGTTTGGAAGAGCTTGTGACATGCTTGGGCACCAAAAAGATGTCATTTGAAGTGGAAGTTACTCACCTTAATAATATATAATGCAATATCCAATAAAAGGGTGGATATTAATATACATCTCTTTAAGGTGTTTAGTTTCTTTTCCATTAAACCTTGGATAATGGAGAAGTTTTGCAAGGTACTATAAGGTGTCCACGTATCTAAGGAGTGGAGGAGGACTTGGTCGATATAATTGGGAGATAAAAAGGAAATAATCCTCTTTTTCCATTTTTCCTTGAAAACCCCTAAATATATATATGTGTCCTTTTTCCAAAACACCAAAGGATTGTTTCCTTAGTTTCTTTTCTCTCTTCACCTTGCTTTGGCTGACCAAGTAAGATCTATGGAGCATAGGGAGGATGACCAAACCTGTTGGTAAGTTTGGATCATCTCCTACCTCAAATTCATGGTGGAAACCACAAAACAAGGATAGATTCATGGTTTTCTTCACACGATTTCCTTTTCTAGCCATCTTGTTCATCCAAAGATTGAAGAACGAACCTTGGACAACTGCTGGAGCTCAATCCACCATTAAATCTGCAGAGCTTGGAGCTCTGGATCAGTTCTAGAGGTGGGTTTTATAACTCTAACCCTTAAGCATTGCTAATGCATTCATCTCTTTAATAATCGTTAGCTATTTTCTTCTTTGGTATTCTTTTGGTTAATTGCTATAACTTTCGTGAAGAAGAACAAAAGTTCTTGGTTGCTCGTAGGAAGAAGATGATGACGTTAACTTTGATGATTATCCAAAGAAAATCACTTTACCAAACGGTTTGGTTTTGTTGCTCAAACGGTTTTCCAAACCGTTTGGGAGCAAACGGTTTCACCTAAACCGCATAGGAACAAACAGTCCAAGACCGTTTGGTGGCGTTTACCGAGCATTGACCATTTGGAGGACTTTTGAGAATAATGTAGATTAATAACCTATCATTAATTTTTGATTAATTCCAAATGGTTCACTAATTAAAGGTCCATCAACCATCTAAACCCTAATCGGGTTAATTACTGATTTGATAATTGAATAAAGTTGAAGCTTGGGTTGAGTGACCCAAATGGTTTCAAAACCATTTGGGGATCACCCAAATGGTCTCAAAACTGTTTGGTGATTACCCAAGACCGTTTGGAGGTCTAGGGTCAAATATGGTTGACCAATTGAAGACCGAAAGGTACTAAGTTGAAGTGCAATCAATTGTTGATTTGGTGATCAACTCAATAATCCAATCCCTAATTAGTTGACTTGGTTTTTGGTGTTGACTTGGGAAAACAGTCTCAAGACCATTTGGAGGTCATCCAAATGATCCCAAGACCGTTTGGGGTCAGGTCATGCCTAAATTGGATGATGGTTCAATGGGTTCAAATCAATTAGACTCACATTGATTGATGTTGAAGGGTCATTGATTCCAAACCCTAATTCAATTGATTCAAGCCCTAATTAATGATCAATTGAGGGTGAATTGAGGGTCAAATCAGTTTAAGGTTGACTTAATTAACTCAATTGAATGATGGTGATAGGTCCAATTGATGATTGATTACATGTATTGAATCGTTGAGGGGATCAACATTGGAAACCCTAATTCAATTTGAGGTGTTGGGACCATACTTGGTCCATGCGATTTTGAGGTGGTTTGGACCAAACGGTCTCAAGACCATTTGGGTCCAAATGGTCTCAAGACCGTTTGGGACCAAACGATCCCAAACCGTTTAGGTTCATGCGGTTTCCAAATCGGTTGAGTGTATGCGGTTTCAAAACCGGTTGAAGTCATGCGGTTTCAAAAGTCAAACTTGGGCAAACGGTCTTCACTTCCTACTTTAGAAAATGATCTTGGATGTCTACTTTACCAAATGGTCTCAAGGGTAGACCAAGACCGCATGGAGGTCCAAACAGTCTTAGACCGTTTGGATGTTTTTAGTCAAGACCGTTTGGGGTTTTGATAGTCAAGATTGTTTGGTGGTTGATTAACCTAAACCCCTTGGGTACTTAAAGTGGTTAAAGGACAAAGTGATTAGTTAATTAATACATGATGTAATCAAAGGTGATCATGGTACTTTCACCTTAATGGAATAGTGTGTTTGAAACCCATGAAGTAATTAAGCCCTAATGAATACAATGGTAATAATATAAATCATGAAGTCAATCCTCTTTTATGATTGAGTGACTTAACCTAATTAAGGTTGAAGTAAACATCATCCTTTAGAGTATGAGAGAGAAAAGACATATTATAGGAATGTTAATTAAGTAATGGACTTCCTCTATGAAGGAATATCTAATTAGGGTATGATCCTTCATAGTAAGACCATGAAACCCTAATTATGATGGTTAATGAATCTTAACCCCAAATTGAGGGTAATAATGGAAGTATCCCTAATGCATGATGATGATGTAATCTTAATTCATATTGATGACATGATAAACCCTAAATCAAGGTATGTGAATAGTAAACCCTAAATCAAGGTACGTGAATAGTAAACCCTAAATCAATGTATGTGAATAGTAAACCTTAATTGTAATTAAGGTGAATGAAAGTGTGAAACCCTAATCCTGGGTTATGCTTTATAGTATAAAGTTCTATGATTAGATAATGAAATGAGGAATCACTATTCCCATTTTAGCTAAAGGGTTTGGTTAACCCTAATTGAATTAAAATGGGAAACCCTAACCCTAGTAAGGGTATAGTGGGGCAACCTTTGAATAGTAAAGTTATCTTTGTTTTGCATTGTGTTGATATAGAAATAATGTGCTTGTTATCATTTGTATTAATCATGCAGGTCTTTATGAAATAGTGAGCATAGCCAGGTAAGAGCTATGATGCCATATTCATTGAAAGCACTTTATAAGCTTTGAAAGCAATGATATGCTATGTTACCTAATGAGAGGTAACAAAAGAGATTGATAGGCTGTATGAGCCATGTGAAATATCTGCATTGCTACTATCATGTTTATACTGTCAAATGACCTGATGGCAATATGTTACTTGGTAACAAGTGTTTTGATGATTTAAGGGTTTGAACATCCATAATCTTGAATCATAATGATGAGATGGTTAGGGATTGAGATTCCAATGTTAACAAGATGTGAAATGAACTTGATTCAATAGTACTCTTTCTTTATAGCCATTGTTTAATTGTTTATGTTTGAAAACATGCTTGATGCTAAAAGAATGCCATAATGTACTTAAATATTCAAGTATAATGATATCATGTAGAGCCCTAACCATAGATCCATCATCGTCAGAAGCTGGATGATGGTGAAATAGGGTTTTCCTAAGGGAACACCTGGAGAGCATACTTTTGAGTGTGTGGGGGTTATGGACATGAATATCCTTACGTCCTAATGGAGGAATTGATGTGAGATCAACATTTAATCTCTCAATACTTCATTATATGTATATGTTGGGATGATGTATCACTAATCTCCCGATGATGTTGTTAATGCCGAATCGATGTGAGACAAATAAGAAATCCCTCGATTGCAAAGAGAGTACAGGATGCCACTGTAACTCTAATAGTGAAGTTGCCAGAATACCCTGGAAATCTATTTTTATGGCAGAGACACAAGATGTCCTGCATGTTGTTCCTCACACTGACTGAGGAGGATGACGTCATAGAAACCCAGCTCTTCTAATGACCTATGTATGGTACCGATTTCGATTTCGCAATGATCGGTTGGAGTATGAGTGGTATACCTCATCTCCTCAGGGCATAAGTATGTTTGTAAAATGTAATCAGCCGTGTAGCATAATTGCTTAGGTTGAACTACGAGAAACAATGATTGATGATACATTGTTTATTATGTCCTAGTTGGATAAATAATATACATATTCTTCATATTCCTTATTGATTAAATGACTTGCTATGCAATCAAAGTTATAATTGAAATGATTGCTTAGAGAATATTGCTCTATTTAGTTTATTCAATGATTTACCTGTTGTTGAATATTTATTATCCTATTGCTCAGTGTTATTCTATTATCTGCAATAACAATGCTTCTGGCAGAGAGTTATAACTCTCTCTGGGACAATTTTTCAATTGTCTCACCCCCATGGGATTCAACTTTTTAGGTAGACGTCGAGGAAGGAGAAACCCTTCAGTGGGTGAGCAGCAACAACAACAACTTCAGGGAAAGCAGTGATCCTTAGGTGGAGACACTTTCTATCAAGGCTTGTATATATAAAGTCCTATGTATCGTCTCTATACTCTCAGGTCCTAGGAGTCAGTAGATAGTTTGATATAGATCTGAGATTTTTGGCTTAATGCCTCAAGATTTTTGTATACTACTTTGTACAGTTTAACAAAGCAGTCAATGTTATGACTCTCGAGATGAGTTGATACAGAGATGTACTGATGAATCAGCTTGTAAACAACTTACCTTGTTTCTTTATGAAAAGAGTTTTACAGTTGTGGTTCTCTTTACAAAATGTTTTAATTTTTAATGATTTTCAGTAATTCCGCTGTTGACTAATCGCTTCCGCATCATTAATAATTCGCTTCTGTATTAGTTAATCTTGTTTTCATGAGACGGACGTCACACATTCAATGCCAAAATCTCAGATCGATCACTAAAGCACTAACTACTGACTCCTAGGACCTGAGAGTACAGAGACGAATCATATGACTCTTATTTACAAGACATGACAATCAGTATTGTAAGGACCCTGACCTGCATTTAGGGTTTACCCTGTTTGTTTTGCTTAACCTTAGTGGTTTGATGCTTGCTAATCACCTTTGAGTGGTGATTAGGGTTTTTGTTGTGCCTTGTTGAGAGATCGAGGGGCTACTTGCAAATAAACCAAGTTTAGGGTTTTGAGTGCAAGTTTGCCATCTTGTGAGATGTTTCCCTCTCTTTGCTTCCTCTAGGGTTGAGAGGAAGGCTTGGGCTTGTTGTTTGAGTTCTTTGGGCCTGAGTTGAGCTTGTTTAGGCCTTGAGATGTGTTGTTTGGGCTTGTTTGAGCCTTGTGTCGGCCATGGCTTGCCTTGTGTCATCCAAGGTAAGTTTGTGTCAACCTAGGGTGGTCTTGTGTCGTCCAACACCATGGTGTGTCGCCCAGTAGCTTGTTTGTGTCGCCCAGCAGGAGTTGTTGCTTGTGTCGCCCATGTGCTTGGCCCTGGTTGGTGGACACTTGGTGCATGGCTTGGACAAGTGTCTCTTGGTGTGCTAGTGTGTTGTCTTGAACCCTAGGACAAGTGTCCCTTGGGTGGACGACACATAGCATGGTTGTACCTTGGTTTCTCCTCCCCTTCTTCCTATATATGTGGCTCTTTCCCTTGCCTTAGCTTCCTTTGATCTTTTGGTCTCCCCTCCACCTTGAGTGCACAACACTCCTCTCCTTCCTTGCTGTGTTGGCCGATGCACTCTCTTGGAGTTGAAGTGGTGGCTGATACACTCTCTTGGATCAGCTTTGGTGGATGACATCCTTTGGAGCTTGAAGTGCATCTTCTTCCTTGGAGCTTGGATCTTAAGGCGGGTTGCATAACTTCTAACCCTAACTTCTTTACCTCTTGTTCTTTTTCTTGTTCATAGATTAGTAGCTTAGACTTGTACCTTGCTTGAGTTTCCTTTGGTGGCCCATATACCCTTAGGGTTTAGGGTTTCTAGGGTACCTAGTGATCTAGGGTTTGTGTTGTTTTGAGTTGGAGGTTGATGGTGACCTAGGGTTGGGCGATACCCCTATGGTTGTGGATGTGGTGGACGATATCCTGGAGTTGGACGACATGGTTCCCTTTTGTCTTTGAGATTGGACGAGAGGGCATCCTCCTTGGTGGACGATACGGTATCTTGTGATGGATGACATGATGAGTTCTTGGGTTGGCCGATACCCTGCTCATGGGTTGGACGATAGGGTGAGCGATAGTTTTTGTTGGTTGCTATGGCAAGGTTGAACGTTACCCTTTTGATGGGCGATAGGCTTTAGTCCTTATGGTGGATGACAGGGATTTCTTTGTTGAGTTGGTTGAGCTGCACGTTATAGCAAGAAGTGTGACGGCCGATAGCCCTGACGGGCGTTGCATCTTATGGTGTCGGGCGATAGAGAGTGGGGTTGTGACGCGCGATATGAGTAGGCTGTGACGGGCGTCAAGCCTTTGGGTTTGGGAGAGTGCCGGCCGTTAGGCCTTGTGAGTAGTTGCACGTTATCAGGAGTGCTTCCCTCTCTCCTTTCCTTCTTCCTCTCCTCTCTCTCCTGGCCGTTGTGAAGTTGTTAGATAGGTGTTAGACTAGGATGTCGAGCGATAGGGTTGGCTGTGTCGGGCGTTGCCCGATGGAGTGTGTCGCGCGACGCGCGCCACTCTTTGCTTTGTAACGCGGCGTTGCGGGTAGAAGGCTGGGTGCAGCACAACGTTGTTGCCTCTCCATGCCCTAGCCGTGTGGGCAAGCTCTAGTGAGGGTTGTGAGGTCTTAGGTGAGGGTAGGTAGTCCTTCGGTGACGGACTCTTATGTGATTGAAGTGGACGTCTATGCAAACACAATGTTAGTGATGCCTCGCTCAATAATGCTTACAATGATGACGTTAATGATGATGAGATGATAATGCCTTACTCATAAGTAAAAACAATAACGATGTTAATAATATAATGTTGTTGATAACTAAGATGTCAATCCTATTGATGATGGTGATACTTTGATAGTAGTGGAAGTAATAATAATATTAATAATGATGCTAAGTAACAGTTACATCAACAGTCTGCTTAACGACATGGCAATAAAGATAATAGTGGATGATAATGCTGATAATATTATGATGATAATGGTAGTAGTGATGATAATGAGGAAGGTAATGGTAATAAGATGCATGATGTGATCCTTATGCTTATTTGTTAATAATAAAGAAGATGATAGTAATGTTGAACATAATAATGATGACAATAATGGTAGTAATGATATGCATGAAGTAATCCTTGTACTTAATTGTTAAATGAGAATGGTGATAGTTACACTAGTAGCTTGCATAATGACAATAATGATTATAGTGAATGGTGACATAACGGTAGTGGTAACAATAGTACTTGTTCTGTACGTTTGAACATCTTGATTATTCATATAGTTCTGAGATAAGGGTAAGCATGAATATGGTTTGTTAATGATGTGCTTAACAAGATCAGCAAATAGTATAAGAGTGATAAGTAGAAGTATCTTGAATAGCATTTCATGATGGTAGCATATTCCTTATGATTGAATCTATGATTATTGTGTACTCTAACCATGCAGGTGATGATTAGCCTTGAAAAGGGCTATGAGACACATGTGATGAGTAACATCACTTGGTAATTACTCTGGTTAATATAATGATATGTATAATGTGTTAAGTTCCATGATGATGATGTGAGCCTTGAGAAGCATTGACAGTGCCTGATGAGGGATTGAGATCCCATGGTATGTGATGATCCTCGAGATGGATCTGGATGGTTGGCAAGAGGCCAAGTGGTAACATGTGATGTTGGATCCTTGTGATGGATCAGGTTGATGTGATTAAATAATGATATAATGTTGTTTACTTTCCGTTATATCTTACATGTTATACAACTTGGTTGAATCCTGCAATCCATCTAAAAGATACTAATTAATCACAGTGAAATATATCATGTAGTTTGCCCTGGCCATAGATCCATCATCGTCAGGATTTGGTGATGGTGAAACAGGTTCTCCTACGAGTTAACCTGGAAGCGCATATTGTTGAATATGTGTAAGTTGCTCCTAGCCTAAAAATGAGGAGGTAAGAGTGTAACTTCGGTTATAGACTCAGATTTGTATGTAGAGCATGGTGAATAGGCCCATGGCTCAGGATATGTGATGTGTGGAGCATGAATGCGTTCATGGCTCAGAGCACGGTGAACAGGCCCGTGGCTCAGTTTTACTAGCGTCTAGACCTGTACGAAGGTGGGCTAGAGTGAGGGTAGCCTATGGAGCTGACCCTATGGCTTAGACCACTTCAGCATGAGACTGCGGTTTCTTCTTGTGTTGTACTCGTGTACTGACCACGAGGTGGGAGGTCATGGAGTCCGGCTCTTCCATTGACCTTGTATGGCATCGGCTTGGGTTTCGTAACCGAAGGTTGGATTTGAACGGTACGGTTCAATTCCTCAGGGCATAATAATACGTAATACAGCCGTTTAGTACTTACTGCTTAAGATAAACACGAAACATTGGTTGAGACCTTGTTTGTGTAGCTAATTCTGTTATATCTGTAGTTACTTCTATATACATCAGGTATGTGGTGATATGTTGTATCTTGATAATCAGGTTATGTGACATTATATCTTGTTCTGGCAATCATGTTACATAGGGATACAACTTATCTTGCTAATCATATTCCTTGAGATATCTGGTTTTATGCTTGTGCATAATGAGTAAGCTTGTCGGTAAGAATAATATATTTTATATAGACTGCTCTTGTTATACCTGTTATTAGATATCTGTTGTTATAGTATATCTTGCTGAGGTTCTGTAGTTGCGGTGGGGAGTTATGTTTCCCACTGGGACAATTGTTCAATTGTCTCACCCCGCTGGTTTAACCCCTTTTAGGTGGTCGTGGTCGTGGTGTTGCGGCCGAGCAGCTTGACGAGCAGTAGAAGGCAAGCGATGGATATGTTGTTGTTCTGGAAGTTTTGTAGTAGAGTCTAGAGTCATCCATGTACTCTCAGGTCCTTGGCAGTGTTTTGACGTTGTTTCACGATGATCGACCGATGATGTTTGTATATCCTAATGTTGGTCGGATGTGGGCCTTTACTGTATATGAACAGGTGGTGAACTCATGTGATGGATGAACAACTGTTTCTGGGCTGTGGACACATATCAGATCTCGTGTATGTATACGTATATGTGACATGTTCTGTGCAGGATGAGGACTGAAAAGTAATAGCTTCACAGTTTATCAGTTTTCCGCAATCAGTTTTAATTAACCCATGTTTTCATAATTTGTGGTTATGGTGATCTCCGCATGTTTTCGCGTAACACCTCGTTATCTGTGTGATAATGGGATGTGTTGCCACAAGTTTTGGTATCAGAGCCTTAGGTTCGCTGAGTCTACAGGGATTTAGGACTAGGTTGAGTTGTTCTTATGAAGTCTTCCAGATTTTATTACAATATCTTCTGCCCTCAGCGGAAGAAAAGTCAAGATGTCTAAAAACCATGAAGAACACTCTGCTGAGTACAGTGATGTTGCATCAGTTGATGGAGCAGATGGACAGGCACATGAAGATCGGGTGCCTGAGGTCCCCCAACCTAACCCATCCATATTTGAACATCCTGCTTACCAACAGCTTATGGGGCAGTTAATGGCTATGATGAATCTCATGGTTGAGCGATTACCAGTGCCTCCTCCGCGAGCACAGGTTCCCCATAGAGAAGCATCGGGTATTGGGAAGACCTTTGAGCGGCTTCGCCGAGTTGGAGCTTCGGATTATGCTGGGACGGCTGATCCAGCGGATGCAGATCTGTGGCTGACAAGTCTCAAGAAGGCTTTTCGGATCCTTGACATCCCCGAAGCAGACAAGGTAAAGCATGTTGTCTACCTTCTGAAAGGTAGTGCTGGTCACTGGTAGACCATCGAGGAAGAGAAGCGGCCTGGTGAGGTGATCTATTGGGAAGTGTTTCGACGTGAGTTTGTCACCAGATACTTTCCCAAGACGTATCTGGATGAGAAGGTGAGTCAGTTTGAGAAGTTGCGGCAAGGAACGATGAACATCACCGAGTATGAAGCTAAGTTTATGGATCTGTTGAGGTTTTGTCCTCACATGGCGGCAACAGACGAGGAACGGATCAGACGTTTCGAGAAGGGTTTGAGTGCTGAGTTGACAACCCCGGTGTCTGTGTTGGAGAACTGAGAGCGGTTTGCTACGTTCGTGGAATGTGTTTGACGGATCGAGAGGACAGTAAGGGAGAAAAGAGAATCTATGTCTCACAAAAGACCTACTCAGTTTCAAGGACGTAGGTTTGGTGGCTTTAAGAAGCCCAGGTTTTCGGCACCGTCAGCGATGAGAAGTGTTGGTGTACCATCTTAGTGGTCTCCGAGTAAGGGAAGAGGTTATGTTTATTCACCGTCTAAGGCACACAGTTCAGCTTCTGTGGCAGTGACAGGGCTAGCTAGGCCACGGTTTGAGGACAAGTCATGTCATCTTTGTGGTCAAGTCGGGCATTTCAAGCTTAATTGCCCGAATAAAGATGTTGAAGTGACGCAGCAACCGAGGCAGAGTTATCAGAAGTCAGAAAGGCCACATGCCATTGGTAGCAGAGGATGAGGACGCGGTCTAACGTCTCAGTCTGGATCGTCTGCTCTAGGAAGCAAAGGTCGTGGACAGCAAGCAACGGCTCGATTCTATGCTATGAGTCAGCCGGAGGCGATAGTCAACCCGCGAGTGATGACAGGTCAGATGGAGTTATTTCATTATGATATGTCTTATTCTTGCTTTATATCTGTTCTGGTTGACCCGGGTGCTACACACTCTTTTATCGCCTATAGTATGCTTGAGGACTGTTGTTTACCTATTAGTTGTAAGAAGGATAACTTGTTGTTAGAAACCCCTCTTGATGGTTCCTCTTTGCTTCGAGAAGAGTGTTACACCCTGATATCACCTTACCCACTAATCATGAGATTAGGGCGTAAGAAGGATTAAAACGTTTCACAAAAACCACACTTAACATTTTCTTTTCTTAGTCACATTAAACATACCAACAGGAAAATCTTACAAATTACTTAAATACTGAAACTTACACAACTTGCGGAGGCATTTCAAATTTTACTTGCTAGAAACATAAACAGAGTAATTGTCATATTACATTTACATGCGGAATATAAAGTTGACCGTTAATTACAAAACTGATTTACATATTAAACACACTCTCTCTCCACACCATGTCCCAAGGACCAAGGGGAAAGGACTAAGAGACCACTATCTAACTAACTACATATACCTTCCACTGACTAGGGTGGTAAGATCCTTCAGATTCCTAGAACTATCGCTGACCTGAAAATGTTTGAGTAGAGGAGTGAGCCTACTCGCTCAGTGAATAGTTTTTCATTTAACTATCACTAAACAACTCGTCAAGTTTATTAAATTGAAATAAAGCATAAGAACAATACTATACAGAGCAGTCCTAGTGACATAGTGAAACTAGCAGATAGTACATAACTATGAAGCATTTAATATCAGGATTTGCATATCTTAAACATAAAAACAACTATCGAGATTTTTGCATAGTGATTCTAGACTCTTAACATTTTAAATTTTTGTGGTCCTACATGATTACATATTTTATTATGCCCCAATCATATGCAGTGCACTCTGCATATAAAGATCTGTAGCGAACTACGATCCCACCGTACAAGACTTAGCGACACACCCGGGAAATGCTAAGTCTGACTGCTCTCGTCCTGGTCTGCTACAGGACCACAGGCTCTCTGGCCTCACTGCACTCTCGAAGAGTGTAAACTGGACTCCTCCTACCTGAGCACGCAGGCGGAGTGTCGAGTCGTGCCCATCTGGACTGTCCTCCAGTAGGTAACACGACTACCCGGCCACCTGGACTATCCTCCAGTAGGCCTCACAAAACTACTAGACCATCTGGACTGTCCTCTAGTAGGTTGCCGGCCGTCTGGACTGTCCTCCAGTTAGGTCGTTTCATCCCCTTAAGATCGCAGACCGCACAAAGGGGATTCTATGGTGTTAGGGCACCTAAATCTAACATTTTTATTATATTCTTTGAATATGAACTGTACAACATTCAAAAAACTACTCAACAGGTACAAAAGCATTCTCAGAGCTAGTCAAATATCTAAATTATCCAAAACATACACAGCAGTATTTCTATTCCAGTAATTGTATCAAGCACTTTTGGTTTCCATTGCACCCAATAAAATCATTGAACTGTTCTACACTGATCAGAAGCTATTCTAGATCATGTATAACCATACAGAAGCAATTTATAAAATAAAATTCAAGTTTCATCAAATACTGATAAAACGCCTGATAACCACTGATATCAGTGCAAAAATGCACAGTTTACCGAAAAATTCCAACGAAGGAGTTAAATGATGATAACTAAATGAACTCCTACTCACCGCGTTTCGAACTGTCCGAGTTCGTCCGGAATTGCGTCTAGAGGCCGGATTCTGGGGGATTTCGGATCGTCTTCAACCTTGGTATTATTTTTTCACTATTCCTGTTCATGGAACAGGAACTTCACGCTCTAACAAAAATCTGCTATTATGCTCTGATTTGGGCTGAATTGATTGCAATTTCTGAACTAGACCTCCTAACCGAGGTCCGAGGTGATGATTGGAAGCCTTGGCCGCCCCAAATCCACCTTCTCCAGGCCACGCACGGCAACTGCTTCCAGCTGCAGCTTGCCGCAGCCAAGCTGCTATGCAGCAGCTAGCTAAGGAAGGTAGTATAAAGGGAAGGAAGAGGTAGGAAGAAGAAAGAAGAAAAGAAGAAGAGAAGAGAGGAAGCGGAATCGAATTACTGGAAGTAGGCAAATGATCGCCCCTGCGATCGCCTTTGTGGGCCTGCACCTCCTGTGTGCCGCCTCCAATAGGATGAAAATGAAATGGATAACCAACAGAGAAAATAAAGGAAAGTTTATAAGGAAAAGTTTTGGAAATTTTGCAATTTCAACCCTGGAATCGGAAAAGATCATAACTTTTGACTCGAAAGTCCAAATCAGGTGATTTCTTTTGCATATTTTCAAGAATAATGCCCACTACAAACCCAAGGCATGAAAACAAGCTAATTAAACTGTTTTACTGATTCAACATTCCAATTGCATCCAATTATTACTTTACTCAAATTAATCATCTTAATTATGCACTAATTGATCTTATGTGCTTAATTCAACTAAATCAAGTTAATGATGCACTAACCATCACATGAGCACATAAGTTGGCTCAAATAACTTTAATTAGGCTCAAATCATAATGCTTACCAATAAGCTTTGAAACGGGTCATAACAAAGAGTGTCCATCTTGTGTCTTGTCTTTCTCGGGACATCGTATTCAAGTGGATCTTATACCACTTGATATGCATGGTTTCGATGTTATCCTAGGGATGGATACCTTAGAGAAGTATAAGGTTGTCTTGGATTGTGGTTCCAAGCAGGCAGTGTTTGATGTTGCTGGAGAGCGGTGGATTTTCCAGGGAGATAGGAAGATTCTTCCGACGTGTTTGGTATCAGCTATGGTGAACGATAAGTTGTTACGACAAGGATGTGAGGCATTTCTAGCTCACGTGGTGGATACTGTTGTGGTTACTAAGGCAAAAGGTCCTAGCCTTGAGGAGGTGTCTGTGGTTCGAGAGTTTGCAGACGTGTTTCCAGAGGAGTTTCCTGGTGTTCCTCCACCTCGAGAGATTGATTTCGAGATCAATCTGGTTCCTGGAACACAGCCAGTTGCACAGTCAGCGTATAGGATGGCTCCAGCAGAGATGGCAGAATTGAAGAAGCAGTTGCAAGAGTTGTTGGAGAAAGGTTTTATCCGACCAAGTACATCGTCGTGGGGTGCTCCCGTGTTGTTTGTTAAGAAGAAGGATGGTTCGATGCGGTTGTGTATAGATTACCGACAGTTGAACAAGGTCACGATCAAGAACAAGTACCCGTTGCCGAGGATAGATGATATGTTCGATCAGTTGCGTGGTGCTACAGTGTTTTCGAAGATCGATCTACGGTATGGATACCATCAGTTGAGGATAAAGGCGGATGACATACCAAAGTCAGCCTTCAGGATGAGGTATGGTCATTTCGAGTTCGTGGTTATGTCGTTTGGGTTAACCAATGCACCTACAACTTTCATGGATCTGATGAACAGAGTGTTTCGTCTGTTCTTAGATCAGTTTGTTGTAGTCTTTATAGATGACATCTTGATCTATAGTCGAGACAGGCAAGAGCATGAGCAACACCTTCGTCAAGCGTTGACTCTTCTTCATCAACATCAGTTGTATGCCAAGTTCAGTAAGTGTGAGTTTTGGTTAGATGAAGTGACTTTCTTGGGTCATGTGATATCTGCTGAAGGAGTTAAGGTAGATCCGAAGAAGGTGGAATCCGTTGCGGATTGGGAACAACCGAAGACGCCGACAGAAGTTTGTAGTTTCCTTGGGTTGGCAGGATACTATCGGAGGTTTATCAAGGACTTCAGTGTGATCGCTTTGCCGATGACGAAGTTAACCAGGAAGGATGTACCTTTTGTTTGGGATGATCGATGTCAGCAATCTTTCCAGAGTTTGAAGGAGAAGCTGACCAGTGCTCCAGTGTTGATCTTTCCAGAACCTGGGAAAGGCTATGTTGTTTTCTGTGATGCTTCCAAGAAAGGTTTAGGTTGTGTGTTGATGTAGGAAGATCATGTGGTTTCTTTTGCCTCGCGACAACTCAAGAAGCATGAGGAGAACTATCCGACTCATGACCTGGAGTAAGCAGTTGTGGTTCATGCGTTAAAGATTTGGAGACACTATCTGTATGGGGAAGTGTGTCAGATCTTCACGGACCATAAGAATCTGAAGTACATCTTTACGCAGCAAGAGTTGAACATGCGACAGCGATGATGGATGGAGTTAATCAATGAGTACGACTACACTATCGAGTATCATCCTGGTAAGGCGAACGTGGTAACTGATGTGCTTAGTAGAAAGTCTTCTTCTCTTTCTTTAAAGAAGGCACAGTTGAGTTCTCTGGGATGCCATAGGCGAGATATGTTTGTTTCTCTGCGACAGATGAATGTGCAGATAGAAGTTTCTGTGTTGACTGGTCTTTTCGCACAAATGCAAGTTAAACCTACGCTGAGACAGTAGATCAAGGATGCACAACAGACAGATGATGCGGTACAATTGATCAGATCAGAGTTCGGCAGCGACAAGCGTGATGGGTTTCATGAGTCCGAGGATGGACTAGTTTGCTATCGTGATAGGATGGTGGTTCCAGATGTTGATGATCTGAGGAAGTTGGTGCTTGAGGAAGCACATACGTCGATGTATGCTATGCATCCAGGTGTCGCCAAGATGTATCATAGTCTGAAGGACTTGTATTGGTGGCCCGGTTTGAAGAGGGATGTAGCTGAGTTCGTGGCAAGATGTGCGGTTTGTCAGCATGTGAAGGCCGAACATCAAAAGTCGGCAGGTACGTTGCAACCATTGCCGATACCGTAGTGGAAATGGGATCACATAACCATGGATTTCGTAGTTGGTCTACCCCGGACAACTAGAAATCATGATTCCATTTGGGTAATAGTGGACAGATTGACTAAGTCTGCCCATTTTCTATCAGTAAAGACGACGTATACAGCTGAGAAACTAGCTCGAGTATATGTGGATGAGATAGTACGTTTGCATGGAGTGCCAACGTCGATAGTTTCTGATAGAGGTCCTCAGTTTACAAGTCATTTTTGGGAACAGTTGCACAAGGCGTTGGGAACGCAGTTAAGGTTCAGTACAGCTTTTCACCCGCAGACAGATGGACAGTCTGAAAGGACTATTCAGATTTTGGAGGATCTTCTTCGAGCTTGTGTTTTGCAGTTTCTAGGCAACTGGGATGAACATCTGAGTTTGATAGAGTTTGCCTATAACAACAGTTATCAGCAGAGCATTGACATGGCTCCTTATGAGGCTTTGTATGGAAGGAAGTGCATATCTCCTTTATGTTGGTATGAATCAGGTGAGTATCAGCTTTTGGGTCCTGAGTTAGTTTAGCAGATGACAGATAAGATCAAAGTGATACAGCAACAGTTGAAAGTGGCACATGACAGGCAGAAGTCTTATGCAGACAATCGCTGATGACCTTTGGAGTTCCAGGTAGGAGACAAAGTGTATCTTAAAGTCTCATCGTGGAAAGGTGTGCTAAGGTTTGGACGAAAGGGTAAGTTAGCTCCCAGGTATATGGGGCCTTATCCAGTGATAGCATGTGTTGGCAAGGTAGCTTACGAGTTAGAGTTGCCTCCAGAGTTGCACAGGTTGCATCCAGTGTTTCATGTTAGTATTCTGAAGAAAAGTCATCCGGATTCAGGTACAGTGATACAGCCAGTTGAGGTTGAGCTTGATGCAGATGTGACCTATGAGGAAGGTCCTGTGGCGATCCTTGACAGAAGGATCAAGAAGCTGAAGAAGAAGGACCTTGTTCTTGTGAAGGTTCTTTGGCAGCGTTGTGGCATTGAGGAAGCCACGTGGGAGCTTGAGGAAGAGATGAGGAGGAAGTATCCCTCACTTTTCTCTTCGGATTTTGGGGGAGAAATCCCTTAAAGGGGGTTAGCTTGTAAGGACACTGACCTGCGTTTAGGGTTTACCCTATTTGTTTTGCTTAACCTTAGTGGTTTGATACTTTCTAATCACCTTTGAGTGGTGATTAGGGTTTTTGTTGTGCCTTGTTGAGAGTTCGAGGGGCTACTTGCAAATAAACCAAGTTTAAGGTTTTGAGTGCAAGTTTGCCATCTTGTGAGATGTTTCCCTCTCTTTGCTTCCTCTAGGGTTGAGAGGAAGGCTTGGGCTTGTTGTTTGAGTTCTTTGGGCCTTAGTTGAGCTTGTTTGGGCCTTGAGATGTGTTGTTTGGGCTTGTTTGAGCCTTGTGTCGGCCATGGCTTGCCTTGTGTCATCCAAGGTAAGTTTTTGTAGACCTAGGGTGGTCTTGTGTCGTCCAACACCATGGTGTGTCGCCGAGTAGCTTGTTTGTGTCACCCAGCAGGAGTTGTTGCTTGTGTCTCCCATGTGCTTGGCCCTGGTTGGTGGACACTTGGTGCATGGCTTGGACAAGTGTCTCTTGGTGTGCTAGTGTGTTGTCTTGAACCCTAGGACAAGTGTCCCTTGGGTGGATGACACATAGCATGGTTGTACCTCGGTTTCTCCTCCCCTTCTTCCTATATATGTGGCTCTTTCCCTTGCCTTAGCTTCCTTTGATCTTTTGGTCTCCCCTCTACCTTGAGTGCATGACACTCCTCTCCTTCCTTGCTGTGTTGGCCGATACACTCTCTTGGAGTTGAAGTGGCGGCCGATACACTCTCTTGGATCAGCTTTGGTGGACGACATCCTTTGGAGCTTGAAGTGCATCTTCTTCCTTGGAGCTTGGAGCTTAAGGCGGGTTCCATAACTTCTAACCCTAACTTCTTTACCTCTTGTTCTTATTCTTGTTCATAGATTAGTAGCTTAGACTTGTACCTTGCTTGAGTTTCCTTTGGTGGCCGATATACCCTTAGGGTTTAGGGTTTCTAGGGTACCTAGTGATTTAGGGTTTGTGTTGTTTTGAGTTGGAGGTTGATGGTGACCTAGGGTTGGGCGATACCCCCGTGGTTGTGGATGTGGTGGACGATATCCTGGAGTTGGATGACATGGTTCCCTTTTGTCTTTGAGATTGGACGAGAGGGCATCCTCCTTGGTGGACGATACGGTATCTTGTGATGGATGACATGATGAGTTCTTGGCTTGGTCGATGCCCTGCTCATGGGTTGGACGATAGGGTGAGCGATAGTTTTTGTTGGCCACTATGGCAAGGTTGAACGTTACCCTTTTGATGGGTGATAGGCTTTAGTCCTTATGGTGGATGACATGGCTTTCTTTGTTGAGTTGGTTGATCTGCACGTTATAGCAAGAAGTGTGACGGCCGATAGCCCTGATGGGCGTTGCATCTTGTGGTGTCGGGCGATAGAGAGTGGGGTTGTGACGCGCGATATGAGTAGGTTGTGACAGGCGTCAAGCCTTTGGGTTTGGGAGAGTGCCGGCAGTTAGGCCTTGTGAGTAGTTGCACGTTATCAGGAGTGCTTCCCTCTCTCCTTTCCTTCTTCCTCTCCTCTCTCTCCTGGCCGTTGTGAAGTTGTTAGATATGTGTTAGACTAGGATGTCGAGCGATAGGGTTGGCTGTGACGGGCGTTGCCCGATGGAGTGTGTCGCGTGACGCGTGCCACTCTTTACTTTGTAACGCGGCGTTGCGGGCAGAAGGCTGGGTGCAGCGCAGCGTTGTTGCCTCCCCATGCCCTAGCCGTGTGGGCAAGCTCTAATGAGGGTTGTAAGGCCTTAGGTGAGGGTAGGTAGTCCTTCGGTGATGGACTCTTATGTGATTGAAGTGGACGTCTATGCAAACACAATGTTAGTGATGCCTCACTCAATAATGCTTATAATGATGACGTTAATGATGATGAGATGATAATGCCTTACTCATAAGTAAAAACAATAACGATGTTAATAATATAATGTTGTTGATAACTAAGATGTCAATCGTGTTGATGATGGTGATACTTTGATAGTAGTGGAAGTAATAATAATATTAATAATGATGTTAAGTAACAGTTACATCAACAGTCTGCTTAACGACATGGCAATAAAGATAATAGTGGATGATAATGTTGATAATATTATGATGATAATGGTAGTAGTGATGATAATGAGGAAGGTAATGGTAATAAGATGCATGATGTGATCCTTATGCTTATTTGTTAATAATAAAGAAGATGATAGTAATGTTGAACATAATAATGATGACAATAATGGTAGTAATGATATGCATGAAGTAATCCTTGTACTTAATTGTTAAATGAGAATGGTGATAGTTACACTAGTAGCTTGCATAATGATAATAATGATTATAGTGAATGGTGACATAATGGTAGTGGTAACAATAGTACTTGTTCTGTACGTTTGAACATCTTGATTATTCATATAGTTCTGAGATAAGGGTAAGCATGAATACGGTTTGTTAATGATGTGCTTAACAAGATCAGCAAATAGTGTAAGAGTGATAAGTAGAAGTATCTTGAATAGCATTTCATGATGGTAGCATATTCCTTATGATTGAATCTACGATTATTGTGTACTCTAACCATGCAGGTGATGATTAGCCTTGAAAAGGGATATGAGACACATGTGATGAGTAACATCACTTGGTAATTACTCTGGTTAATATAATGATATGTATAATGTGTTAAGTTCCATGATGATGATGTGAGCCTTGAGAAGCATTGACAGTACCTGATGAGGGATTGAGATCCCATGGTATGTGATGATCCTCGAGATGGATCTGGATGGTTGGCAAGAGGCCAAGTGGTAACATGTGATGTTGGATCCTTGTGATGGATCAGGTTGATGTGATTAAATAATGATATAATGTTGTTTACTTTCCGTTATATCTTGCATGTTATACAACTTGGTTGAATCCTGCAATCCATCTAAAAGATACTAATTAATCACAGTGAAATATATCATGTAGTTTTCCCTGGCCATAGATCCATCATCGTCAGGATTTGGTGATGGTGAAACAGGTTCTCCTACGAGTTAACCTGGAAGCGCATATTGTTGAATATGTGTAGGTTGCTCCTAGCCTGAAAATGAGGAGGTAAGAGTGTAACTTCAGTTACAGACTCATATTTGTATGTAGAGCATGGTGAATAGGCCCATGGCTCAGGATATGTGATGTGTGGAGCATGAATGCGTTCATGGCTCAGAGCACGGTGAACAGGCCCGTGGCTCAGTTTTACTAGCGCCGAGACATGTACCAAGGCGGGATAGAGTGAGGGTAGCCTATGGAGCTGACCCTATGGCTTAGACCACTTCAGCATGAGACTACGGTCCTGCTTGTGTTGTACTCGTGTACTGACCACGAGGTGGGAGGTCGTGGAGTCCGGCTCTTCCATTGACCTTGTATGGCACCGGCTTGGGTTTCGTAACTGAAGGTTGGATTTGAACGGTACGGTTCAATTCCTCAGGGCATAATAATATGTAATACAGACGTTTAGTACTTACTGCTTAAGATAAACATGAAACATTGGTTGAGACCTTGTTTGTGTAGCTATTTCTGTTATATCTGCAGTTACTTCTATATACATCAGGTATGTGGTGATATGTTGTATCTTGATAATCAGGTTATGTGACATTATATCTTATTCTGGAAATCATGTTACATAGGGATACAACTTATCTTGCTAATCATATTCCTTGAGATATCTATTTTTATGCTTGTGCATAACAAGTAAGCTTGTCGGTAAGAATAATCTGTTTTATATAGACTGCTCTTGTTATACCTGTTATTAGATATTTGTTGTTATAGTATATCTTGCTGAGGTTTTGTAGTTGCGGTGGGGAGTTATGTTTCCTGTTGGGACAATTGTTCAATTGTCTCACCCTGCTGGTTTAACCCCTTTTAGGTGGTCGAGGTAGGCGTGGTCGTGGTCGTGGTGTTGCGGCCGAGCAGCTTGACGAGCAGTAGAAGGCAAGCGATGGATATGTTGCTGTTCTGGAAGTTTTGTAGTAGAGTCTAGAGTCATCCCTGTACTCTCAGGTCCTTGGCAGTGTTTTGATGTTGGTTCACGATGATCGACCGATGATGTTTGTATATCCTGCTGTTGTCCGGATGTGGGCCTTTACTGTATATGAACATGTGATGAACAGCTGTTTCTGAGCTGTGGACATGTATCAGATCTCATGTATGTATATGTATATGTGACATGTTCTATGCAGGATGAGGACTGAAAAGTAATAGCTTCACAGTTTATTAGTTTTCCGCAATCAGTTTTAATTAACCCATGTTTTCATAATATGTGGTTATGGTGATCTCCGCACGTTTTCGCGTAACACCTCGTTATCTGTGTGATAATGGGATGTGTTGCCACAAGTATCTCCACCTGAGATATCATTGTTGTCCCTGATGCTGTTGTCCTTCCCCTGCTGTAGGGTTTCTACCTCATCGTCCTCGTCCACCTAAAAAGGTTGGATCCCACAGGGGTGAGACAATTGAAAATTGTCCCAGCAAGAGATATAACTCTTCGCCAGAAACATTATTATTGCAGGTAACAGGAATAAACTGAGCAGAGTAATCTCTATTGAACAATAGGATTAAATCATTATTAAGCAGAATAGAGCAATATCATCTATTTATTTTAATAAGGAATATGAAGAACATGTATAACATTTATCTATTTGAGGATACAATAAGCAATGTGACATCAACCAATAGTTTCTGTAATTCGTCCTTAAGCAAATATGCTACACGGCTGAGTTACATTTTACAATCATTCTTATGCCCTGAGGAAGTGAGTCGTACCACTCAAATCCAACCTTCAGTTGTGAAACCCAAAGTCGGTGCCATACAAGATCAAAGGAAGATCTGAACTCCTCGATCTCATCTGTCTCGGTCAGTGCAAGACCACAAGCAGGACCGCAGTCTCTTGCTTAAGTGACGTCAGTCATAGGGTTAGCTCTCATGGCTACCCATCCTCTAGCCCGCCTTGGTACAGGTCTCGGCACTAGTAAATCTAAGGCACGGGCTAGCTCACCGTGCTCTCTGGGCCATGAACGCATTCATGCTCCATCACACTAACCCATGGGCTTGTTCACCATGCTCTTAAACATATCTTGAGTCTACGACCGAAGTTGCACTCTAATCCTCCTATTTTTGACTAGGAGCGCCCCGTATATTCAACAATATACGCTCCGGATTAACCAGTAGGAAAACTCGTTTCACCATCACCAGCTACTGACGATGATGGATCTATGGCTAGGGCTCTACATGATAATATTCCACATGATTATTTAAGTATATTACCATATTCTTTTAGCATCAGTCAAGTTTTCAAACAAGAATTATTATGACAAATGCTACAAAGAAACAATACTCTTATCACGTACTTTTTAAAACTTTATTAAAGATTGGGATCTCAATCCCTTGTCTCATTATTGGGAATTCACATCCCTCAACAACAACATCATCATGTTTACTAGATTTGGGTATTCAAACCCTTAGTTCATCATTGAACATAGTTACCACTATCAGGTAATTATTACCTCCAGGTCATCTGACCAAGGTATTCATGATACTTGTTATACAAGCATCTCACATAGCTTATCATACATATTCAACTTCTTGTCACCTTTCACTGGGTAACAAATAAAATAATGGCTCACAAGGCCCAATAACATCATAACTCATACCTGGTTATGCTCATCATCTCATGATACCTGCATGGTTAGTATGCTTGATAACAACCATATCAATTACACATCAACATTATGAGATAAAAGAATAACATCACTATTCCCTCATTAGGATTAGGGTTTACCATCTTTATCAATTAGGGTTTCACATAACATAACCCCTTATTAGGGTTTCACATAACATCACCCCTTATTAGGGTTTCACATAACATCACCCTATAATAGGGTTAGGTTTCCCCATTCCATTTCAATTAGGATTTCTCAACCCATTACCCAAAATTAGGGTTAGGGTTTCTCATCCTTCTCAATTAGGGTTTTATGATTACCTCTTTAATCCAAACCCTAAGTCAGTGCTTCCACATTTCTTGAAGCACATAGCATTATTTAAGTATTAAATCATACTTATCATTGTTCCATATGCTAGGAACACACATCATCATCATACCTTAATCAATCGACTTAACCTTTCACTAAGTACATGCACCTACACTTATCATAGTGTATTGGATTTATTAGTTTCATAGGCATTGAATAATAATCATTCTAATTATACCAATCACCTAAGTACTTTAGAGGTATTTTCATTGAAATCAACCTTGAGATACTCTTCAACCACTTATGGGATTATTAGTACTTACAAGATTCGAACCAATTAGTCCTTCAAACGGTTTAGACCAATTGAACCTTTAAACGGTCTTGAGGTCACTTGACCTTCAAATGGTCTTGAGGTCACTTGTCCTTCAAACGGTCTTGAGGTCACTTGACCTTCAAACGGTCTTGAAGACCTTTAGACCTTAAACGGTCTTGGTTGAATTGAATCTCCAAACGGTCTTGAACCTTTTGTACCTCCAAACGGTCTTGAGGTGCTTGACCTCCAAACGGTCTTGAACCTTTTGTACATCCAAACGGTATTGAGGTGCTTGACCTACAAACGGTCTTGAGGTTCTTGACCTCCAAATGGTCTTGAGGTGCTTGACCTCCAAACGGTCTTGAGGTGCTTGACCTCCAAATGATCTTGAGGTGCTTGACCTCTAAACGGTCTTGAGGTGCTTGACCTCCAAACGGTCTTGAGGTGATTGACCTCCAAACGGTCTTGAGGTGTTTGAGCTCCAAACGGTCTTAAGACCGTTAGACCCTCAAATGGTCTTGTCCAAAATCTTCAATCGGTTTTGAAACCGTTTGAACCAAAGACCCTCAAACGGTTTGAAGAACGATTAACCCTAAATGATTTGAAACTGTTTGATCCTCATTTGATTTAAATATTAATTAACCCTAAATGGTTTGATACCATTTGATCCTTAAATGGTTTGATACCGATTGGTCCTCAAATGGTTTGAGACCGTTTGGTCACAACAACTTGAAACCGTTTAACCCTAAACTAGGGTTTGTCATCAATTGATCTAGGGTTTTGAAACCAATTGTACTAGGGTTCTGAAATTAATTGAATTTGATTTGTTGAAAATTATTAGGTAATGAGACTAATAAATTCTTGAACCTATTGAAACCATTTAATATCTAACGGTTTGAAACCATTTTCCCTCCAATCGGTTTTGAAACCGTTTGGTCACCAAACGGTTTGAAACTGTTTGGTCTAAAATGGCTTGAAACCGTTTGACCAACACAAAGTGAAACTGTTTGCTCATGATATTTCTTGAGGTATGTGCTAATATGATATCATCATCATCAATCTTCAAACCTCTGATTTCTATTTCCATATATATAATTAATTCAGCAATTATTCAAGAAGAAATAAAGGATTGACATATGATGAGAAATTGAAATCAATAATAACATTGATGGGTTCAAGTTATATAACCCGCCTTCAAAGTAGCTTCAAAGCTCCAAGATTCACGTCTCTAATGGTGAATGAAGTTCCTTCAACTATCCAAGGCTCACTTCCAACTCTTTGGATGCAAAAGACAATCAAGGTTGAGCATTGGATGGAGGAGAGAAGAAATTCAATGTTGAAATCTGATTTCAACCATCAATTCAAGGTTGAAGATAATCATGGAACTTACCTTCAGCTTGGGGAACGTTTTCCTCCTGCTCCTAAGATCCTTGGTCGTTGTCCAAAGCAAGAGAAGAAAGTGGTTTGCAAAATGGCCTTTCAAGTAAGGAGAAAATCAAATATATGTAATTGATTTTCTAGGAGAGAGAAAGTAGAAGAAAATCCATCCACTTTCTTTGCCACATGCCCCCTCCCTTACTGGCCTCCGAAGCCAACTCCCTTCATCCTCAATATCCTCTCGTTTATCCTTGGATTAAAAGCAACCACTTTAAGCACCTTAATTAATATAATACTATTTTCCATTTTTAGTGGACATTACTTTTTAATTAACAAATGTGGGTGGGTTTCTTCACCTACTTAGGATATTTCGGTGCAACTTAAGGCATTTGGACGTCCTTTCATTATAGGATTTCAACCACAACCTTTTTAGTTGATGGGAACTTCAATTGATATATTTATTTTTGCTACAAAATAAATTAGGGTTTCAATTATGCTTAAATCTTGATTATTTTATTATCAAGATTATATCTCCTCAAAAGTAGTTCAAACAAGACGCCCCTTTATTTTTTATTTTCTCTAAATGATACTAAGAAACAATAGGGACATAATATAGGTGGTATTTTACATGTTCAACCCTAGGTTTTTGGGTAAATTGCAAATTACACCAAAACTAACATTCAATGCACAAACATTACTCAAACAAGCTCATTTTTGGAACTTAGGCTTGTGGAAGCCATACCTCAGCATCATTCTCATTCTTATGATGCTATAACACTTGAGGAACATTTATCATGTAACATTTGCAAAGTAACCCCGTAAATTTGGGTAAATTTCACTTTAGTCCAAAATAGGTAAAATATTGTTTCAACATTATTCAAATAGGACCAAAATTGAAACATAATCTCTCCTTTAGTTTTAATTACTTTTAAAAAGATAAAGACAAGAATCTAAATAACTTACTTAGGCAAAACTTCTAGGGTTAAGCCTTAACCTAGGTCAGGGATGTTACAAATATAATCAATGGATATATGATGAAGTAATGAGATGGATACACTTTGATAAATGAAGGCCAATATACCCTAAAGAGGGTTATGTCAATACAACAAGATAAAGTTGAATCTAGTATCCTAATAAGGATGAGAGAGAAACTTATATCGCTCATGTTGATAATCAATTAATGATAACTGGCGAGAGTAATCAAGTATGATTGAATACTTATGGCAATGAAATAAGATCCTAGATGTGAGGAGTTATGAATTAGGGTCCGGCTGTTGAATAAAACCCTAAAAACCCTACTTGGTTACAATAGAAATCTTAACCCTAAATATGAGAAGGTTGTAACTTGATTGAGTGATTATCTGTGATACAATTGAATATAAAGATAATAATATAAGCTCATAGAGATGAGTAGTTATGGTCTAGGGTTGGTGATTGAATATAACCCTGGAAACCCTAACCAGTTGAAAAGAGAAACCCTAACCCTAATCACAAGAGGGAATGTAACTTGAAATGGCATGATGATGATAATCTATGGTTACAATAATAAAATCTTAACCATGAATGATTTATGGATATAACCAAATGAGGGTTATAGTGGTTATAATCTATTATATCCTAATTATGACTTATGAGGCCTATGGGATAAATTATTCACAGAAAGAATGTATATAGGTCTGATGACCTGGAAAAATCCATAATTGCCTAGAAGGTGATGTGGTACTCAATGGTGAGTCTAAGAGATTGATATTACATGATAAAAATGATAGGGTAACACAGAGGTGTTCCAACTATTAAAGAATCTTAGGCAATACGATAAACCTTTCATTTATCATACATGTAGCTTGATTAAGGAATTTTTCTTTTATGGCATGGTTATGATATTTAAATTGATATCTATTTTATCATGAGACCCTAATCATTGAAGTGTTTTGAGATAATGAGCATGGACAACTATGGGCTATGGTGATGTGACATTATATAGACTAAATGGGCCTTGTGAGCCATGTGAAATACTTATACAACATGTATGATGTTTTTATGAGTCTTATGATCTAGAGTGAGTTGTTGCCTAATGAGAGGTGACATTGTTCAATAATGAACCAAGAAGATTGAAATCCTGTAGTATTTGATAATCAAGTATATGGGTCTGATGACCTAGAGATGATTGTTGCCTGGTAAGAGGTGACATTGTTCAAAGATGAATTGAGGGCTTGATATCCAAAATATGTGATCATGATGATGAAAATATTAGAGGGATGAGATTCCCAACAATATGTTTAAGGGATTGAGATCCCAGGAAGGGTAATACAAGATATATTCCGATTGATACAAGATTTCTTGAAACATGTATTATGTTGTCCTTGGTAGTATTTATCGATAGTTCATGCTTGTATCTTGATTGATGCTAGAAGATGCAGTAATGCACTTAACCTATCAAGTGAACTAAAAATGTAGTTGCCCTAGCCATAGATCCATTTGGTGTCAGAAACTATTGAATGGTGAAATGAGTTTAACTTGGAGTGCATATTGTTGAATATGTGGGGGTACAAGTTGTATCATGAATTCACAGGATTGGCTAAGGGCCATACTCTGAAAAGAGTGTGGTCAAGGCCGTAGATCCAATACAAAAGAAGAGAATGGATATGAGCCATGACTCAATACATATAAGCAGGATTAACGGAAGGTCATGCCCTAAACAGAGAACATGCTACACCCTGTATCTCTATAGTGAAGAGACTCTACACGTGTAACAACTTGGTTTTTCTCTCTCCTCCAACTATGCTCACATTAAATCGTAATGCACTCCATTCGATCAATGAACCTCCTAATCATCAACTGCATGTTTTGAAGCCACTTGTTGCTCAATTGATAAGTTATGATGACTATTTGCAATCTTGAACTCGATTATATAAGGTTGAGTGCTTAATGGACTTTGATTATGGATTTGAATTTTTGAGACAACTAAACGTGATGATATTGATTTCAATATTTGACTATTGAATAGATGACAAAATTTTTGATCCAACGGTGAAGATTTCACCCAATTTAGAGTTTTCTAGAGAAAGTTATGATTAAAATGAGTTGCTTTGGTTTCTAGTCTTTTTTTTCACTTCTTTTCCCGTTCTTGGGCCTCAGCCCTTCTCTCCCTTGGTCCCTCCCAAGAGAGGCGCGCCCATATGGCCTCGTTCGACAGTGTGCCCGACCCATTGATCTAAGGGCTGTGGGTCACCAACGCGAGATCGGACGACTGGTGGTCGTCTTCTACCTTGCTCTGGTGCCACAGTGTCCTAGCGGCCTCGTCCAAGCAAGTGGCATGACGCCACAGTGGATCTCGACGACTTTCAAGGCTACGAAAGTCTTCCTCGCATCATCCATACCTCAACCCTACCTTTTTTTAGTGGTGTGAGCTATGGGACAGGGGCATGGGAGGCATCTCCACCTTGCCGCCCTTGGTAGTTGTGGCAAGGGAAATCGGTGCACCTCCACCCCTCCTCGTATCATTTACTCGTATTCGCGGAAGCCTTATCTGTCTTTCCCCCATGCTTTCTTGCCCTCTCCTCGTTCCTTTCGCTCTGCCCACAAGCTCATCGAGCTCCAAGCTCCAGCAGCTGCGGTAGGTGCCGAGGATCATTCTATGGCCACGAATGGCGCCAGATCTGGCCACCATCCTCTTTGGAAAGCTTCCCCGAGCCTGACCGGCCTTCTTCCCTGGTCTATCATGCGTCCAATGTACCTCCTTGCCACCCCTTTTCTCCGAGCTTGACCTGCTCACCGGCCCCTCACCGACGGAGGTCCTGCGAGGGAGCTGAACCTCGATTTCCAGCCGTAGTCACAGTAGACGGCGGTGCTCTGCTTTAGCGCAGAGACATCGCGCCTGCCTGTGCGCATCGCGAGCGGGATCGGGAGGGGGAATCCCAGTTCGGGTCCACGGATCTCAGGCTCGCGGATCCCTACACGCATCCGGCCAAGCTCACTTCTTGAAGGCATGGGCCGCAGATCTACTGCTGAGCCGCATCAAGGTTGGGTGCGCCCCATCAACAGCCCATTATGGTATAATATCTCTCCCTCTCACATATATATGTCTTGATCTTGAAAAAGCCATAGAAAATGATCCCTTGGTCTAAATGGGCCATATTATATCATCTACTCAACAAGAGATATCCAATGAACTAAGTTTCAGATTCGTAGATCCTAATATGTAAAAAATGGCATCAAATGCATATCTTTTACATGATTAATGATGTTTAATGCTCAACCTTGATCATATATTAACTCCACTTGCTCTTGATGATCCTAATCAGTAACTTATGCTATATTGTGACATGTAAATCGAACCCTATCATGCTTTGTCCTATTAATGACTCTTATTCATGAAATAGACCATGAAATATGTGACATGTAAACTTTAATGCTATGATCATTAATTTGATGCCCAAATTGATTATATACACTCAAAATCATCATGTTTGATCTAGATCAGTAACTCTACATGATTTTATCACCTAAATTTTATATGGATCAATCTTGCTCACTATTATGACTAAGTGACCTAAAGATGACATTGAAATGTGACCTAATGTGCATGTTGCTATATTTGAGATCTAATCTTGTACAAATCTCTACCTAATTGTTACCCATTCTATTTGATCTGATCAAAATAGTAACTTGTATATCTTTATGTCACTAAATCAATCTTTATCACTCATGTACTCTAATGATGACCATCTTGCCTGATCATGACTCAAAATGACTAGTTTGACAATGTTGATACTCATGATGATTTATCTTGCTCGAAACTCATATTTACTCTACTAAGATCATGAAAACCTAAGTTGGAGATCCCTGATCTTATAAGGATGTTTCACCCTAAGTAAAATGATATATGATTTATGTAACAACCCTGACCTGGGTTATGAGGTAACCCTATTTATTTTGGCTAATAAAGTTGCTTAGAACTTTAATATAATCCTCTAAGCTGTTTTGTTATCATGTGACACACTCATGTTTCAAGTTTGGTCCCGATTGAATGTTGTTTGAGTAATTTTCCTTTGTTTTGGACCAAAGTGCAATTTACCCAAATTGAGGGGCTATAATGCAAAATGTCACATGTTGAACATGCCTAATGTGTTTTAGCATCATTATTGAGAGAATGATGCAAGGTTGTGGCTTGTGGAAAGCCTAAATTCTAAGTTTGAACTTGTTTGAACAATGTCGGTACCTTGTGCACCAATTTTGGTACAAATTGTAATTTACCCAAAATGTGGGGTTGATATGAAAATTACCACCTCTAGAGTGTTCCTATTTCCTCTATGTATCATTTAGAGGAGATAGAATTAATGATACACCATGTTTGATTCCATTATGAATGATGGTAATCTTGGTGATGAAATGACCAAGAAAAAGGGTTGAATTTGGAAGCTTAACTTGAGTTGTATCAAGTTAAAAAGCTTATATATGAGTGTCTATCGGCCATGGAGCCCAAGGAGGTGTTCCATATCATTTTTTGAACTCTTGGCAAAGTCCATTTCATGCAAAGAACCTCAACGAGGCGAGGTGTGACTGCCAACAAGTTTGATTAGAAAAAGTTTATCGGCTTGACTTAAAATAGTGATAAACCTAGATGACTTATCCAAATGGATAAGTAATGGACGAATTTGCATCTCTATATGATCCTCAACTGTTTTTCAAGACAATATAAATGATGATGCATGCATGGTCATGTGTCACCCATGCATGACACGTGGAACCTACTAGCTCAAAATGTTGACACCTCATTTTTTTGCCTTTCTTCATGATCATCAAGTATATATACCCCTAGTTTCACCCCTTGGTGCAATTTTGCGACCCTTACCACCCTCCTACCCTATAGTATCGTGCATAGAGCTCCCATATCGTTAAGTGATGTTGTGTTATCGTGCATGGGCCTTGGGGTATCGCCCATGGCAAGACCATATCGCCCAAGTAGGTGATATCGACTATATAGGGTGATATCGGCCATAGAGTGAAGTGTTTTGACTCCAAGTGAGTGCCATATCGTGCAAGTGAGTATCATATCGTGCAAGAGGGGTGTAATTTCGTGCAATAGCACAAGGGTATCGTGCATAGGCCTTGTATATTGTCCATAGCAAGTATATCGGCCATACCATGTTGATATTGCCCATAGCAAGTCGATATCAGCCAATTGAAGTGATTTTGGCCACAAGTGAGGGGGTATCGGCCACAAGAAAAGTTTTGTCGGCCAAGAGGAAGTCCATATCACCCAAGAGTGGTAGGGTGTCGGCCAAGGAGCTAAGGAACTCAAAACTTAACCCTAAGGTAAGATATAGTTGTCTTCAAGCTTGAATTGAAGCATGGAATTAGGGTTATGATCTACCTTTCTTTTCTTCTTCACCAATTGCTTATCCATGGTGATTCCATGTATATGAAGGAGTTGTGAACGAGCCTTGGACCTTTGATAAAGTCATCTTCAACCTTAGGAACATGGAGCTTTGGACCTTGAAGCTTTGAAGTGGTTCTTAAGGCGGGTTATATAACTTGAACTCAATCATATTATTATTCATCGCCTAAATTGTTGTATTTAATGATCTACTTTTAATTCCAAAATTTCCTGAAATAGTTGATGAAATTATGAGTTCTAGTAGTTTCTTAGACCTGTTGAATTGAACTATAATAGTTAGAATAAAGGTCTAGAGCTTGAAGATTGTGATATCACCTTATAAAAGTGATATCGGGTGCATGCACATAAGCACGCACCTCTAACCCGATATGATGATGAACCTATTTCACTAAAATGATATGAATAGGTTTGTAAACCTTATTGAACGATATGGGGGTGTAGTATACACCTCTTTCATGATAGGAAGTCTATTATTGGCTCCATGCATGATACAAGGTCAATTGTATAATTGTAAGTTGACAAGAAACCCTAAATTGGGTAACCCGATATAAGTGAAGAGTAACAAGTGTTATTTCATGATACGATCATATGATACATCATTGATACTTAGTATCATGAGGCCTACATGATCTTGTATGACATGGTTGCACGATAGGGTTGTACGATACACAACCCTAAACAATATGGAAACCCTAACCCATCATGGCTAACCCTAGATGATGACTAGCCCGATAGGGTGATTGAATGTACTTCTAGCCTGACATGGTGATGGGTTGATACCTCATAAGTATCATGGGCGACACATACATATATCTTGTTCCCGATATGAGGTCAAGAAGGTACCTCATGCCCGATATGGATACAAGTGCAAATCCTAGCCCGATATGGTGAGTGTTTATACACCTACAACCCGATATGGTGAACATATGTAAAGACCAAGTCTCTACTATAAACATGATAAACAAAACACCAATTGTGTAGCAGCGGAAATTTAAAATCTTGACTTTATTCAAAACGTATAAAGAGTACATTATAAAATTTCCATAAAGGAAGTACAACTTTATACAAAAACAAGGATCTAGGTAGAGGAAGACTTAGACTAAGCCAAGATTGTCTCCAAACAAAACAACTTAAAACATAAAAGCAACTATGATCATGCAATCTATATGCTCTTCTTCTTGTCCTATCCTTAGCCTTAGGTTCACCAAGCTTCCATGCGCACTCTGATCCTAACCTGGATGGTTGGGGTCATCCAATAAGAGAGAGATAAAAGGTATGTGTTAATAAAAGGATAAAGGCAATCATAAAGTTAAGCATAGTAATCCATTAAGGGATTTCAAGAAGTGAGAGCAAATGAGTAAATAAGATTCTAGAAAACAGCCACATTCCAATATCAACAAATATCACAATTGCATCAATATAAATTATGACTCAACATTCTCTCAATGTAGGGTGAAGCACCTACCGGACCTCACCAATGGCAGGGGGACTAAAACCCCAGTTCCTAAAAAGTGGAAGGGGGACTAAAACCCCAGTGCCTAATATATAAAATGGCAGGGGGACTAAAACCCCAGTGCCCAGCAGGGGGACTAAAACCCCAGTGCCCGACAGGGGGACTAAAACCCCAGTGCCCTGTGGGTGGTTTCTACTCATGTACACTACATTGTCAATTGACCAATAACTATATCATGCATAAACATTCACTTGGCAGTAGAGTGAAAAGTATATCAAGATAACAACATAGCATTGGGAATAAAACCCAAATAAATAAATAAATAGGCCATCACAGGCCACAACAACATCCAAGAACTCCAAGAAGTAAATGAGTCAACAAGCAACAACATTATACAATGCTTCCAAATATTTCAAAAGGATGAGCCACATAGGCAATAACAAGATTAAGCATTTCCAAGTAAAGGAGGCAACATATAGCAAGTTTCACATTATTCAAATGAATGAGCCACAATGGCATTGGAAGCATAAAATAAGTAAAGAGCCAATAAATGCAATTAGAGGGATAATCAGGCTAGCACAATAATGATTGTGGGGTTGGAAAAGACCCAACTGAAGGATAGGTAGTTTGCACAATAAACTTTCACATTCACCATGGATGTCACATACTAAAGTTGGCTTCACATACAAAATAGGGTGCACATACTGAAATAGGTTCCACATACCTGTTTTTAATTATTTACCATAACATTCACCAAGTTGATTGTATCACCATTCCTTTTTCCCTAGTTACATAATTACACATGTATTAATATATATAAAGACATAAAACATATGGAAAACCCTAATTTTCTACCTTGAAAACCAAAGGTCGGTCTGTGACTCAAAACCTAGACCAAATGATTATTCATATTCTCTTGATTAATAAAACATATTTTATTTTACAAATTGGAGTTAAAATGAATTAATTAGGTATTTTAGAACATTTTAAACACTTTCAAGGTATTCAAAGCAAACTTCGAAAAAGGAATCGAAATCATGACTCAAAAACCATAAAATCGAATTCTACGTTAAAAATACTTTCCATCGATTATTTATTTGTATTTTTCTGACCAACGGTTGATTTACTATGAATTAAATGATCTCAGCCAATCAGAAATTAGGAAAAAGCCACATAGGCAAAAATAAAATCAATTGAGCACCACAGTGGCCGGACCCACGCTGACGCGGACCAATCAGAATTGGCCGCATCAGCAGGTCCACTCTCGCTGACCTAGGTCAAAGGCGAGGGAGCAAAGACGGAAAAGATTGAAATACCCTTGCTTGCAAAATAAATCAATTAAAACGACGAGGGCATTGTGGTCATCTGAACCTCGCAGTATCCTTCGGTGAGAAAACAAATCAAATGTGAAAGGTCTGTATTGCCCCTGGGGATCAAATCCTCTGTTAGCAAGGGAGTGGGCACGCTGGTCATATCTTGACCCAGCTTCTTCTACTCGCAACAATGGCGAGGGAGCAGCGACCTAGAGCTCGTGCTGCATTGCTCCAGCTCGTGTATGGGAACAAAACCATCAATCGAGACTGGGAGTAGACTCCCCATACTCCCACGAACCTAGAGGACACGCGCTCGAGTTCTCTCATGCTTAGGATAGCAGGGATAGAGTTCTAGGTAGCCGGGAAATAGGGGAAGGCGATGGATTGCGGAGACACCTGACAAATCGACGAAACTCAAAACGAACGACACCCACGGGTTCGTGGGGTGGCGAAGAGTAGAAACCGAACGTTAGCGACAGCTGAGAAGGGCCTGAACGCCTGAAAGCAAGGCGCTAGCAGAGGCTCGCCGGCGGCCCTATAGGACCGGGCAACTCAGGTGAAAGCGGGGAATTCTATTAGTGTGGAAATGAAGAGGAGGGGTTCTAGTTGGTTACCTCTCAAGGAATCAACCCGAGAAGGCCATAGGTGAGAGCAGCCACAGAAATCGCCGGAGATGCCAAAGGGAGTAGGGCGGCAATCTCCGAAGTCGCGTAGGAGGAATTGGACAAGGAGGAGAGGGTATCACGTTCCTAGGGTTATATGAGGCACCTTATATAGCCGGGATGACGGTCGAGGGTGCTACTGTGAAAGGGGGTGGAGAAGAGCATTTTAGGCATTTCGCCAACAGACCACAGAGGACAATGAGCTAGGGCTCATTCGAATCGTCGACGAGAGACAGATTTGACGGGACACAAATCACGTGAATCGGTGGAGGAGGGAGAGAGAGACACGGAGGAGATCAGGGGCCGGGTGCAGCTCGACGGCCGGAGGTGGAAGACAAAGCTCCCACCATCAGATCATAGATCGACGGTCCAAAGATCGTGCAAGAACCTGTAACGCGTGACTTAGAAAAATCGGCCGAACCATAGCGTTACACATGAAATCAATGAGATCGATTAATGCATTATAGTTATACTATATTGAAAGCTAATAAAATCCATTTCAGGGGTCAAATCAACTCCAAAAGCCACCAAATTTGGATCATAGGTTCATAATGATGCATATTACAATGCTATATAATTAGATTTCGTAATTATATCCAATAAGGCCCTTAATAAATACATTACTCATTAAAGTGTATTTTAACACATTAAAAGGTGTGAATTATTATGCAATTAGTGAGTCAAATTCGAGGTGATAGTTATATATGAGTATTAAGAGCAAAATATCAACCTTTAAATATATTTTCACACATTTATCTTCAAATTGGAGGAGAGAGAAAGTAAAGAGGTTAATATACTCATAATTAATTCAAATGCTTATTATTATCAATATATTTATCCAAAAAGCTCCAAATTAATATTATCTACTTATATCCACCCTTAATGACCAAATTACATTATTAACCCTCACTTTTCTCCTTAATTGGGTTATTTGTGCAAACACCCCTTCATTATCATAAATGAGGGGAAAAGGTGATTTTAAACATTGAATTGTGCTCAAATTGCACAAGGGGTCCAAAAAGAATATAAAACAAGGGAAATTTATGAAAAAGGTCCAAATGGACTAGAAAGCAAAGAAAAGCTCAAAAATGGGTAAATTGCAGGGAAAACCCTGAATTTCAGTATGTTACAGCACACCACCCCTTAAAGAGGATTTCGTCCCCGAAATCACAACAAGAGGAAAGAGAGGGTGAGTGTGCAACAACCCATCCTTAAACACTAGGTTATAACCCTTAATATAAGGTACCACACAAAATCTACATAAGCCAGGTGTTACTAAGGTTTCCACAAAACCTATAGCCTTTTATCAAACTTAAGTTAATTAACATTTTTGGCTTATTAATATAATCTACATCCTGAAGAGGTATCTTATATATTATACCACTACGTGTGCCACATTTTATTCAAAACAATTATATCTCAATATTATATCATGTGTATTTCCCTCATCAAGGGTTTTAAGCACAATTAGGGTTTACTAAACCATTTCAACATTAATTAATGTATTAGGTCAAAAACCTTAATTACATGAATTCATTTTCCATTATCCTCTTAAAACTATCATGTAGAGTTATCACCAATTATTTTGTAGAAAAGGGTTAATATTATCCAACAAGTTATTAAGCCTATAATAATTCCAAATAATGTTCCGATTGCACATTTTCATATCATCTTTCATACTCATATTAATGACATCATTAATCATTTTCGTCCATTACACTTTGTATTATAAATTATATATATTTTACATGACATTAGGCATTTTATGAATATTTATGTGAAACCAATTATTCATTATCATATTTGAGTTATTATATGCATTTTAGTGAATATGATGTAACGCATCAAATATTAATGAATTAATCAACTTATGATGAGGTGTTCATTAGAGAACAAGGTGATATACCTTACATATATTGATAACTTAGTGACTATAATCCATTTATATGTATTAAGGTATATTATGTGATGATGACACCTAATGTCACTAATGTATCATGAAAGGCATTAAGGGTATATATACATATGTTGTCAAAGCTAGATGATTACATATTAGGGTTTAGGTCAACTTGATCATTACATGTTAAAGCATCCTTAGGGTGTATTTTACCATACACATTTTACCATTAGGGTGACTTAATCAAAACTATGTATATTCACATATGAATAATTAATGATTATGTGCATCAAGAGTATATTAAGGTTCAAGCATGAGAATTATATGACTTATCCATTTGTTCATAAGCAAACAAGATGAATCAAAATCATATTAGGTTTGTTCAACTCTCACTAAACCCATGTCTAAGGAGTTAGAGTTTCTTGATTTCAAGGCATTGAGGGACTCCAACCCCCTAAAGAGGATTTTGTCCTCGAAATCAACAACCCCAAAATCTATCAAGGTACTAACACTACCTTTCCACTCAAAGGGTTGACCAAGTCAAACTATTTTAAGGGTATAAAGCCCAACATTAAAAGTCTTACTAAAATCTATCTTCCAACTCAAGGTATAGCATAGGGTTCACTAAACCTTAAACATGGAAATCTAAGGCTCATATAAGATACTTAGGGATTACAAGATGATTTTTGTTTGAGAAAATAAATCAAATAATCATATAAGAGTTATAAAGGTTACTCAACAATAAGGTAATGTCTAAAGGTAGACTATTTCGATCTATCCGTTTCAGATCAGGCCAGGCCAGGTCATATGAGCTCAGGAGTCCTCGTGACCAAGCGAGTGGGGCGGAGGAAAATATTGCCAGCCCCCAAGCTCTGACCCTTTCTAGACACCATCACTTTCAACTTCTTGCTCTAATAGCTACTCAATAGACATTTCACCAAAAAGTTGACAAATTTTATTTTTAGTTAATTATTATTATGATACTAAATCTAACTTTCATGCTAGGTCAACTCTAAGGTGAAAAAAACTAGCTAAAGGGAAACTTTATAGGCTAGGGAGACAATTTGAATTAGTTAAGAATCTGACTACCTTGATGCTCTGATACCATGTTGTAAAGACCAAGTCTCTACTATAAACATGATAAACAAAAAAACAATTGTGTAGCAGCGGAAATTTAAAACCTTGACTTTATTCAAAATGTATAAAGAGTACATTACAAAATTTCCATAAAGGAAGTACAACTTTATACAAAAACAAGGATCTAGGTAGAGGAAGACTTAGACTAAGCCAAGATTGTCTCCAAACAAAACAACTTAAAACATAAAAGAAACTATGATCATGCAATCTATATGCTCTTCTTCTTGTCATATCCTTAGCCTTAGGTTCACCAAGCTTCCATGCGAACTCTGATCCTAACTTGGATGGTTGGGGTCATCCAGCAAGAGAGAGATAAAAGGTATGTGTTAATAAAAGGATAAAGTCAATCATAAAGTTAAGCATAGTAATCCATTAAGGGATTTCAAGAAGTGAGAGCAAATGAGTGAATAAGATTCTAGAAAACTACCACATTCCAATATCAACAAATATCACAATTGCATGAATATAAATTATGACTCAACATCCTCTCAATGTAGGGTGAGGCACCTAGCGGACCTCACCAATGGCAGGGGGACTAAAACCCCAGTGCCTAAAAAGTGGCAGGGGGACTAAAACCCTAGTGTCTAATATATAAAATGGCAGGGGGACTAAAACCCCAGTGCCCGACAGGGGGACTAAAACCCCAGTGCCATGTGGGTGGTTTGTACTCATGTACACTACATTGTCAATTGGCCAATAACTATATCATGCATAAACATTCACTTGGCAGTAGAGTGAAAAGTATATCAAGATAACAACATAGCATTGGGAATAAAACCCAAATAAATAAATAAATAGGCCATCACAGGCCACAACAACATCCAAGAACTCTAAGAAGTAAATGAGTCAACAAGAAACAACATTATACAATGCTTCCAAATATTTCAAAAGGATGAGCCAAATAGGCAATAAAAAGATTAAGCATTTCCAAATAAAGGAGGCAACATATAGCAAGTATTCACAATATTCAAATGAATGAGCCATAATGGCATTGGAAGCATAAAATAAGTAAAGAGCCAATAAATGCAGTTAGAGGGATAATCAAGCTAGCACAATAATGATTGTGGGGTTGGAAAAGACCCAACTGAAGGATAGGTAGTTTGCACAATAAACATTCACATCGATTTCACATTCACCATGGATGTCACATACTAAAGTTGGCTTCACATACAAAATAGGGTGCACATACTGAAATAGGTTCCACATACCTGTTTTTAATTATTTACCATAACATTCACCAAGTTGATTGTATCACCATTCCTTTTTCCCTAGTTACATAATTACACATGTATTAATATATATAAAGACATAAAGCATATGGAAAACCCTAATTTTCTACCTTGAAAACCAAAGGTTGGTCTATGACTCAAAACCTAGACCAAACGATTATTCATATTCTCCTGATTAATAAAACATATTTTATTTTACAAATTGGAGTTAAAATGAATTAATTAGGTATTTTAGAACATTTTATACACTTAAAAGGTATTCAAAACAAACTTCGAAAAAGGAATCAAAATCATGACTCAAAAACCATAAAATCGAATTCTACGTTAAAAATCCTTTCCATCGACTATTTATTTGTATTTTTCTGACCAACGGTTGATTTACTATGAATTAAATGATCTCAGCCAATCAGAAATTAGGAAAAAGCCACATAGGCAAAAATAAAATCAATTGAGCACCACAGTGGCCGGACCCACGCTGACGCGGACCAATCAGAATTGGCCGCATCAGTAGGTCCACTCTCGCTGACCTAGGTCAAAGGCGAGGGAGCAAAGATGGAAAAGACTGAAATACCCTTGCTTGCAAAATAAATCAATTAAAACGATGAGGGCATTGTGGTCATCTGAACCTCGCAGTATCCTTCGGCGAGAAAACAACTCAAATGTGAAAGGTTTGTATTGCCCCTGGGGATCAAATCCTCCGTTAGCAAGGGAGTGGGCACCTTGGTCATATCCTGACCCGACTTCTTCTACTCGCAACAATGGCGAGGGAACAGCGACCTGGAGCTCGTGCTGCATTGCTCCAGCTCGTGTCTGGGAACAAAACCATCAATCGAGACTGGGAGTAGACTCCTCATACTCCCACGAACCTAGAGGACACGCGCCCGAGTTCTCTCATGCTCAAGATAGCAGCGATAGAGTTCTAGGTGGCCGGGAAACAGGGGAAGGCGATGGATTGAGGAGACACCTGACAAATCAACGAAACTCAAAACGAACGACACCCACGGGTTCGTGGGGTGGCGAAGAGTAGAAACCGAACGTTAGCAACGGCGGAGAAGGGCCTGAACACCTGAAAGCAAGGCGCTAACAGAGGCTCACCGGCGGCCCTATAGGACCGGGCAATTCAGGCGAAAGCGGGGAATTCTATTAGTGCGGAAATGAAGAGGAGGGGTTCTAGTTGGTTACCTCTCAAGGAATCGACCCGAGAAGGCCATATATAGGTGAGAGAAGCCACAGAAATCGCCGGAGATGCCAAAGGGAGTAGGGCGGCGAGCTCCGAAGTCGCGGAGGAGGAATTGGACAAGGAGGAGGGGGTATCGCGTTCCAAGGGTTCTATGAGGCACCTTATACAGTCGGGATGACGGCCGAGGGTGCTACTGTGAAAGGGGGTGGAGAAGAGCGTTTTAGGCATTTCGCCAACAGACCACAGAGGACAATGAGCTAGGGCTCATTCGAATCGTCGGCGAGAGACGGATTTGACGGGACACGAATCACGTGAATCGGTGGAGGAGGGAGAGAGAGCGACGTGGAGGAGATAAGGGGTCGGGTGCAGCTCGACGGCCGGAGGTGGAAGACAAAGCTCCCACCGTCAGATCACAGATCGACGGTCCAAAGATCGCACAAGAACCTGTAACGCGTGACTTAGAAAAATCGGCCGAACCATAGCGTTACACATGAAATCAATGAGATCGATTAATGCATTATAGTTATACTATATTGAAAGCTAATAAAATCCATTTCAGGGGTCAAATCAACTCCAAAAGCCACCAAATTTGGACCATAGGTTCATAATGACGCATATTACAATGCTATATAATTAGATTTCATAATTATATCCAATAAGGCCCTTAATAAATACATTACTCATTAAAGTGTATTTTAACACATTAAAAGGTGTGAATTATTAATGCAATTAGTGAGTCAAATTCGAGGTGATAGTTATATATGAGTATTCAGAGAAAAATATCAACCTTTAAATATATTTTCACACATTTATCTTCAAATTGGAGGAGAGAGAAAGTAAAGAGGTTAATATACTCATAATTAATTCAAATGCTTATTATTATTAATATATTTATCCAAAAAGCTCCAAATTAATATTATCTACTTATATCCACCCTTAATGACCAAGTTACATTATTAACCCTCACTTTTCTCCTTAATTGGGTTATTTGTGCAAACACCCCTTCATTATCATAAATGAGGGGAAAAGGTGATTTTAAACATTGAATTGTGCTCAAATTGCACAAGGGGTCCAAAAAGAATATAAAACAAGGGAAATTTATGAAAAAGGTCCAAATGGACTAGAAAGCAAAGAAAAGCTCAAAAATGGGTAAATTGCAGGGAAAACCCTGAATTTCAGTATGTTACAACATATGCACATGATTTAACCCTATACACCTTGTAAAGGTAAGGGCAAGACACTCTTAGGAGTGATGAGTGTAACACCAAGTAATGGTGTGGATAATACCTTGATAGGTGAAACACCTAGAGTGGTTGATAATGGTTAATCCTATATCAATAATGCCTTAACCCGAGATGAGTTCATATCATTAATGATGGTTGAATAATTCAATTGTGTGACTTATGACCAATACATTACATGATAAATGTGATGAGCTAGTGCATAAAGTATTAGGATGGGACATACCCTAATACAAGATAAGTTGATGAACTTAAGTATGCTAAAAGTGATGAGGGAAGTGATACATCAAGACATGATAGATATCACATCCAGCACTTCAAGGTTGATGTACCTTGATGCACCTTAAATCCAATATACTTGGATGAGTAATACATGAAGTGTGTTATGTCAATTGTTACATTGAGATGTAATAAGTTTAATGCACTTTGATAAGTGTGGGCTAACATACTTTGAGAAAGGGTTAAGCCAAGTTAATAAAGTCTGATGTAATCATACCCTGGTAAAGATGAGAGAGGAACTCATACCTTGTGTTGATGATTCATTTAATGATAAATGATGAGAATAAATAAGTATGATTGAATACTTATGATATCAATGTTTGCTCCTAGATGTGTGGAGCAATGAATTAGGGTTTGATCATTGATAATATGACCTTGAAAACCTAAATGGTTAATTATGGAAAACCCTGATGAAGGGTAATGATATGTAAGAGAAACCCTAATCGATAAGAAAGGAAAACCCTAACCCTAATGATGGGAAGGTTGTATCTCTTTTATTTCATAATCCTAGTAAGGCATGTTAAATACTTGTATAACAAGTATAATGATTAATGGCCTTGTGAGCCATGTGAATAAGTTGTTGCCTAGTGAGAGGTGACAAGATGTGCAATGGCCTTGTGAGCCATGTGAATAAGTTGTTGCCTAGTGAGAGGTGACAAGATGTGCAATGGCCTTGTGAGCCATGTGAATAAGTTGTTGCCTAGTGAGAGGTGACAAGATGTGCAATGGCCTTGTGAGCCATGTGAATAAGTTGTTTCCTAGTGAGAGGTGACAAGATGTGAAATGGCCTTGTGAGCCATGTGAATAAGTTGTTGCCTAGTGACAGGTGACAAGATGTGCAATGGCCTTGTGAGCCATGTGAATAAGTTGTTGCCTAGTGAGAGGTGACAAGATGTGTGATGGCTTTGTGAGCCATGTGAATACTTGCACAACAAGTGAAATGAATACCTTGGTCTGAGGACCTAGAGGTAATGGTTACCTGTTATAGAAGTAACAATGTATGTGATGATCGAAGGGTTTGAATACCCATATCCAGCAATCATGATAATGATTATGTGAAGGGATGAGAATTCCCAGTAATGTGATAAGGGACTGAGATCCCAAGTATCATGCGTTTAAAAGATTTGAAAAGTACGTGATAGATGTATTATACCTTTCTTTGTAGCATTTGTCATAATAATTCAAGTGTGAAAACTTGACTGATGCTAAAAGAATATGGTAATGCACTTAATTAATCAAGTGGAATTTTATCATGTAGTGCCCTGGCCATAGATCCATCATCGTCAGCAGCTGGTGATGGTGAAACGGGTTCTCATACGGGTTAATCCGGAGCGCATATTGTTGAATATGCGGGGTTGCTCCTAGCCACAAATAGGAAGGTTAGAGTACAACTTCGGTTGTAGACTCCAGAGCACAGTTTCAGGCCCGTGGCTCAGTGTGATAAGAGCATGGTGAATATGCCCATGGCTCAGTATGATAGAGCATGAATGTGTTCATGGCTCAGGGAGCACGGTGAACTGGCATGTGGCTCGATTCACTAGCGCCGACACATGTACCAAGGTAGGATAGGCAGAGGGTAGCCTGACCCTGTGTGATTAAGGTCACTTAAGCAAGAGACTGCGGTCCTGCTTGTGGTTTCACACTGACCGAGACATGGGAGGTCATGGAGTCCGACTCTTCCATGGACCTTGTATGGTACCGATTTCGACTTCGCAATGGTCGGTTGGATTTGAGCAGTACGGCTCACTTCCTCAGGGCATAAGTGTGATTGTAAAATGTAATTAGACATGTAGCATATCTGCTTAAGGATCGAAGATGGAAAACATTGCTTGATGCGCAATACAGTTATACATTCTAGTTGATAGATGTTATTTATGTTTCTTTACATTCCTTGCAAAGCAGATAGATGAATTATAATCTACCATGGGTAGATGCAATGTTCTCCTTATGAAAGGAGATTACTTCATTCTTTTCATATAGTGAATTATCCTGCTTGTTAATATAAAAAGAACCTCTTCTCAATTTATAAATGCTTAATCTGTGATAATAATATGGTCGGCGGAGAGTTATATCTCTCACTGGGACAATTACAATTGTCTCACCCCCATGGGACCCAAATTTTTAGGTGGACGTGCGTAAGGAGGTGAAGACCTTTTTGCAAAGGAAGAACAACATCTGAGGCAGCAGTGACAGCTCGGGTTGAGTGTACTGTCTGTCATGTCTTGTAGATATGAGTCCTATGTGTCGTCTTTGTACTCTTAGGTCCTTAGAGTTGGTTCTTACTGGTTTTATGATCAATAAGAGATTTTGTCTTACGTGCCTCGAGGTTTTATGTTGCTCATGTATAGTTTGGTAAAGCAACTGTTATATGTTATTCTCGAGATGAGATGTACCAGATATGTACAATGTGAATAATGATGTATATAAGGTTTTGGACCTTTCAGTAAGAGTTTTCCTTGGAATGGATCTCTTTGAAAAATGGTTTTAATTTTTAGTGATTTTTGTTAATCTGTTGTTTATGTTTAATTCAGCTTAATTAGTAACGATTTGATTGTTGGTCGTTACAGGTTTGGTATCAGAGCTTAAGGTTCGCTGAGTCTACAGAGACATAGGACTAAGGTGTTGAGTCTGTGTTAGTGTCCTCCAGTATACCCTATAGTGACTTCTGCTTGTGCAGAAGAAAGGGTGAAGTTTATAAATGACTGGGGAACACGAGGAATACATTGTTGAGGGCAATGTTGTTGCACCAGGAAAGGGTGCAAGGGATCAGGCAAGAGAAGAATGAATGCCTGAGAGTTCCCATCATGACCCGATCAGGATAGAGAATCCTATGTTTATGCTCTTGTTGGGTAGGTTAGGACAACAATGATGCATATAGTAGACTGGATACTAGCATTACAACCTAGGTTACCAGTCCTCAATACAGAAACTTTGGCCTTTGAAAGGGTTCCTGAATGACATAGTCATGTTGGAACCGTGGAAAATGTGGGAAAGATTTACATATGGCGAGAAAGTAGACTCTGCCATAAGTTTAGACAGATAGTATATCTATGATGGTAGTGCCCAAGAAGGGGCAATAAGCCGAGAATTTAGAAAATGTCATTACAATTCCATAGACTTTTGCCTAGTGGTTCTAAAAAGCCAAAAGTAACAACATGAAACAGCTAGACTCTATGGGTTGAGTCAACCTAAAGTGGTGGATGACCGCGAGGGGTAACAATCAGATAGAGCTTTTTCATTTTGATATGCCTTCTTTTGATGTTACTTGATAATCCTAAAAAGGATTGCTATTATGGACTTCCCTATTGATTGTCCTATGGGGACATAGGGAAGAAATGATGAGAACTAGAATTTATATTCTATTCAGTATTCTTTTAAATGTTCTATAATTGCTCTTATCTGTGTGAAAAAGGATGAGGTATAGAAGAGATGCCTGGAGAAAATCCAGGAATGTTAAATCATGTGTTGGTTATTATACAAAAAGTAAGGAATATGATAGTAAACAAAGTGCATACTACTTAATCTCAGTACTTGTATACCCTGGCCAGGTATATAATTATTGGAGATAAGGTGAGTATGGAACCCTTAGATTGTTATCTTTATGATTACTCTGATCAAGTAGTCATTCTGAGACAATCTAGTGAGTATAATGAAACTGGAAATATGGTATGGACATGTATATCACATCCTAAGTGCAATAAAGTGGAATCTGAGATGATCTCAAATCAATCTGTATGTATGAGGAAATGAAAAGTATAATCCTCATGATAAGAGAATGAGAACAAGGGAGATGATCCCTGTTAGATAAAGCATGTGTGAATAGTAAAGATCTTTTCCCATGATGTGGAAATGGGAAATGTGATAAAATAACAAAATGCTCATGAACATGTTAGACAATAACAAAGAAAGGAATAATGACATGTAATCATCCTTATAATTCCTATGCTGATGGAAAGGAACCTAGGATGAAACACGAGTAAATGACTCATGAATAGTTGAAAGGTCATGCAATAATCAGAGGAGATGATAATCTCTTCTCTTTGATAAACAACCCTGGATGATGATGGGGTGATAACAGGAATTTGTTCCTTCGTGTTCTTTCCCTTCTGGGACATGGCAATCATGTGGGTCTTATGACACTTGGTGTGCATAAGTTAAAAATGTTCAATTGATGGATACTTAGAAAAGTATTAGTTTGTCTTATACTTTGGTTCCAAGATAAAGATATGTGTAACAAGTAATGTCCCAAGATGAAAGAAAGATGAAGATGTGACGTGTTTTGGACACATGTGATGGATACCAAGATAAGAAATTCTGGTATCTAAGAAGTATCAAGTGATATGGAAAAGTAAAAGCATAACTCCTAATCAACTGATTTATGTGGGTTACATGGGATGGCCAACTGTGAAATCAGTCTAGTTACATAAAATAGTATGGACATCACATGTTAGGGGTTTATGCTCCGCATAAACATAACATTGATAAGGATGTACTATTTGAAGGAACAATTGTAAAATCATTGTGGGAAAAGCTTATCAAGCTAAAAATAATTTCTTAGAATACCCCTATCTAGATCTGTTAAGGCAACTTATATATAACATCTAAAGATACCTCTAAGATAAGTTTTTAATTGATAAGTAACCTCCCCTTATTATAAGAGAATGTACAACTAATGAGATAGTTGGTACAAGTAGTAAGAAAGTTTAATGTTGTGTCAGTAGATTAGATGACACAACAGATATATGACAAGACTTGTAGTCACAAGTGGGTGACAGAACATGACTCTGGTCTTTCCTTTAAAAGTAAAATGCTAAATGAGGAGTATGGGAGACTTCCCAGAATCTTGTCACATAAAGTTGTAAGTTGAGAAAGGTGACAAATCAGTAAGGTATGACACCTGAGTTAAATAAGGTATGAATGATGTTTCCCTGACTAAGAAAAGTATTACCTGACATAGAGTTGACTCTACAGTGAATAATGAAAAAGACAGTGGAATATGTGCCCTGTGTGAAAGATTCAATGATAACCCTGTGTGGAAGAACTTTGTGTTGATCAAAGTTCTATGTCATCTCCATGACATTAAGATGTTATGTGGAGACTTGATGGTATGATGAATGAATAATATATGTCTTCCTTTACCTGGGATTTCGGGGACGAAATCCTTGTTAGGGGTTTATAACTTGTAACAACCCTGACCTGGGTTATGAGGTAACCCTATTTATTTTGGCTAATAAAGTTGCTTAGAACTTTAATATAATCCTCTAATGTGTTTTGTTATCATGTGACACACTCATGTTTCAAGTTTGGTCCTGATTGAATGTTGTTTGAGCAATTTTCCTTTGTTTTGGACCAAATGCAATTTACCCAAATTGAGGGGCTATAATGCAAAATGTCACATGTTGAAAATGCCTAATGTTTTGTAGCATCATTATTGAGAGAATGATGCAAGGTGGTGGCTTTTGCAAAGCCTAAATTCCAAGTTTGAACTTGTTTGAACAATGCTGGTACCTTGTGCACCAATTTTGGTACAAATTGTAATTTACCCAAAATGTGGGGTTGATATGAAAATTACCACCTCTAGAGTGCTCCTATTTCCTCTATGTATCATTTATAGGAGAGAGAATTAATGATACACCATGTTTGATTCCATTATGAATAATGGTAATCTTGGTGATGAAATGACCAAGAAAAAGGGTTGAATTTGGAAGCTTAACTTGAGTTGTATCAAGTTGAAAAGATTATATATGAGTGCCTATCAGCCATGGAGCCCAAGGAGGTGTTCCATATCATTTTCTTAACTCTTGGAAAAATCCATATCGTGCAAATAAACTCAAGGAGGTGAGGTGTGACTGCCAACAAGTTTCCTTAGAAAAAGTGTATCGGCTTGACTTAAAACAGTGATAAACCTAAATGACTTATCCAAATGGATAAGTAATGGACGAATTTGCATCTCTAGATGATCCTCAACTGTTTTGAAATACAATATAAATGATGATGCATGTATGGACACGTGTCACCCATGCATGACACGTGGCACCTACTAGCTCAAAATGTTGACACCTCATTTTTTTGCCTTTCTTCATGATCAGCAAGTATATATACCCCTAGTTTCACCCCTTGGTGTAATTTTGCGACCCTTACCACCCTCCTACCCTAAGTTATCGTGCATAGAGATCCCATATCATGAAGGGATGCTGTGGTATCTTGCATGGGCCTTGGGGTATCGCCCATGGCAAGACCATATCGCCCAAGTAGGTGATATCGACTATATAGGGTGATATCAGCCATAGAGTGAAGTGTTTTGACTCCAAGTGAGTGCCATATCGTGAAAGTGAGTATCATATCGTGCAAGAGGGGTGGCATGTCGCGCAAGAGAACAAGGGTATCGTGCATAGGCCTTGTATATCGTCCATAGCAAGTATATCGGCCATACCATGTTGATATTGCCCATAGCAAGTCGATATCAGCCAATTGCAGTGATTTTAGCCACAAGTGAGGGGGTATCGACCACAAGCAAAGTTGTGTCAGCCAAGAGGAAGTCCATATTGCCCAAGAGTGGTAGGGTGTCGGCCAAGGAGCTAAGGAACTCAAAACTTAACCCTAAGGTAAGATATAGTTGTCTTCAAGCTTGAATTGAAGCATGGAATTAGGGTTATGATCTACCTTTCTTTTCTTCTTCACCAATTGCTTATCCATGGTGATTCCTTGTTTATGAAGGAGTTGTGAACGAGCCTTGGACCTTTGATAAATTCATCTTCAACCTTAGGAACATGGATCTTTGGACCTTGAAGCTTTGAAGTGGTTCTTAAGGTGGGTTATATAACTTGAACTCAATCATGTTATTATTCATCACCTAAATTGTTGTATTTAATGATCTGCTTTTAATTCCAAAATTTACTGAAATAGTTGATGAAATTATGAGTTATAGTAGTTTCTTAGACCTGTTGACTTGAACTATAATAGTTAGAATAAAGGTCTAGAGCTTGAATATTGTGATATCACCTTATAAAAGTGATATCGGGTGCATGCACATAAGCAAGCACCTCTAACCCGATATGATGATGCACCTATTTCACTAAAATGATATGAATAGGTTTGTAAACCTTATTGAACGATATGGGGTTTAGTATACACCTCTTTCACGATAGGAAGTCTATTATAGACTCCATGCACGATACAAGGTCAATTGTATACTTGTAAGTTGACAAGAAACCCTAAATTGGGTAACCCGATATAAGTGAAGAGTAACAAGTGTTATTGCATGATACAATCATATGATACATCATTGATACTTAGTATCATGAGGCCTACATGACCTTGTATGACATAGTTGCACGATAGGGTTGCATGATACACAACCCTAAACAATATGGTAACCCTAACCCATCATGGCTAACCCTAGATGGTGACTAGCCTGATAGGGTGATTGAATGTACTTCTAGCCCAACATGGTGATGGGTTGATACCTCATAAGTATCATGGGAGACACATACATATATCTTGTGCCCGATATGAGGTCAAGAAGGTACCTCATGCCCGATATGGAGACAAGTGCAAATCCTAGCCCGATATGGTGAGTGTTTATACACCTACAACCCGATATGGTGAACATATGCACATGATTTAACCCTATACACCTTGTAAAGGTAAGGGCAAGACACTCTTAGGAGTGATGAGTGTAACACCAAGTAATGGTGTGGATAATACCTTGATAGGTGAAACACCTAGAGTGGTTGATAATGGTTAATCCTATATCAATAATGCCTTAACATGAGATGAGTTCATATCATTAATGATGGTTGAATAATTCAATTGTGTGACTTATGACCAATACATTACATGATAAATGTGATGAGCTAGTGCATAAATTATTAGGATGGGACATACCCTAATACACGATAAGTTGATGAACTTAAGTATGCTAAAAGTGATGAGGGAAGTGATACATCAAGACATGATAGATATCACATCCAGCACTTCAAGGTTGATGTACCTTGATGCACCTTAAATCCAATATACTTGGATGAGTAACACATGAAGTGTGTTATGTCAATTGTTACATTGAGATGTAATAAGTTTAATGCAATTTGATAAGTGTGGGCTAACATACTTTGAGAAAGGGTTAAGCCAAGTTAATAAAGTCTGATGTAATCATACCCTGGTAAAGATGAGAGAGGAACTCATACCTTATGTTGATGATTCATTTAATGATAAATGATGAGAATAAATAAGTATGATTGAATACTTATGATATCAATGTTTTCTCCTAGATGTGTGGAGCAATGAATTAGGGTTTGATCATTGATAATACGACCTTGAAAACCTAAATGGTTAATTATGGAAAACCCTAATGAAGGGTAATGATATGTAAGAGAAACCCTAATCGATAAGAAAGGAAAACCCTAACCCTAATGATGGGAAGGTTGTATCTCTTTTATTTCATAAGCCTAGTAAGGCATGTTAAATACTTGTATAACAAGTATAATGATTAATGGCCTTGTGAGCCATGTGAATAAGTTGTTGCCTAGTGAGAGGTGACAAGATGTGCAATGGCCTTGTGAGCCATGTGAATAAGTTGTTGCCTAGTGAGAGGTGACAAGATGTGCAATGGCCTTGTGAGCCATGTGAATAAGTTGTTGCCTAGTGAGAGGTGACAAGATGTGCAATGGCCTTGTGAGCCATGTGAATAAGTTGTTGCCTAGTGAGAGGTGACAAGATGTGTGATGGCCTTGTAAGCCATGTGAATACTTGCACAACAAGTGAAATGAATACCTTGGTTTGAGGACCTAGAGGTAATGGTTACATGTTATAGAAGTAAAAATGTTATGTGATGATCTAAGGGTTTGAATACCCATATCTAGCAATCATGATAATGATTATGTGAAGGGATGAGAATTCCCAATAATTTGTTAAGGGACTGGGATCCCAAGTATCATGCGTTTTAAAGATTTGAAAAGTACGTGATAGATGTATTATACCTTTCTTTGTAGCATTTGTCATAATAATTCATGTGTGAAAACTTGACTGATGCTAAAAGAATATGGTAATGCACTTAATTAATCAAGTGGAATTTTATCATGTAGTGCCCTGGCCATAGATCCATCATCGTCAGCAGCTGGTGATGGTGAAACGGGTTCTCCTACGGGTTAATCCGGAGCACATATTGTTGAATATGTGGGGTTGCTCCTAGCCACAAATAGGAAGGTTAGAGTACAACTTCGGTTGTAGACTCCAGAGCACGGTTTCAGGCCCGTGGCTCAGTGTGATAAGAGCATGGTGAATAGGCCCATGGCTCAGTGTGATAGAGCATGAATGCGTTCATGGCTCAGGGAGCATGGTGAACTGGCCCGTGGCTCGATTCACTAGCACCGACACTTGTACCAAGGTGGGCTAGGCAGAGGGTAGCCTGACCCTGTGTGACTAAGGTCACTTAAGCAAGAGACTGCGGTCCTGCTTGTGGTCTCGCACTGACCGAGATGTGGGAGGTCATGGAGTCCGACTCTTCCATGGACCTTGTATGGTACCGATTTTGACTTCGCAATGGTCGGTTGGATTTGAGCAGTACGGCTCACTTCCTTAGGGCATAAGTGTGATTGTAAAATGTAATCAGACGTGTAGCATATCTGCTTAAGGATCGAATATGGAAAACATTGCTTGATGCGCAATACAGTTATACATTCTAGTTGATAGATGTTATTTTTGTTTCTTTACATTCCTTGCAAAGCAGATAGATGAATTATAATCTACCATGGGTAGATGAAATGTTCTCCTTATGAAAGGAGATTACTTCATTCTATTCATATAGTGAATTATTCTGCTTGTTAATATAAAAAGAACCTCTGCTCAGTTTATAAATGCTTAATCTGTGATAATAATATGGTCGGCGGAGAGTTATATCTCTCGCTGGGACAATTACAATTGTCTCACCCCCATGGGACCCAAATTTTTAGGTGGATGTGCACGAGGAGGTGAAGACCTTTTTGCAGAGGAAGAACAACAATTGAGGCAACAGTGACAACTCAGGTTGAGTGTACTATCTGTCATGTCTTGTAGATATGAATCATATGTGTCGTCTCTATACTCTCAGGTCCTTGGAGTTGGTTCTTACTGGTTTTATGATCAATAAGAGATTTTGTCTTACGCGCCTCGAGGTTTTATGTTGCTCATGTATAGTTTGGTAAAGCAACTATTATATGTTATTCTCGATATGAGATGTACCAGATATGTACAATGTGAATAATGATGTATATAAGGTTTTAGACCTTTCAGTAAGAGTTTTCCTTGGAATGGATCTCTTTGAAAAATGGCTTTAATTTTTAGTGATTTTTGTTAATCTGTTGTTTATGTTTAATTCTGCTTAATTAGTAACGATTTGATTGTCGGTTGTTACAATTTAGTATGTATCTTGATGATGGTATTGCATGAATGTTGGAAATGTCGAAATCAATCATTGAAAATTATGGAACTTAGATTTAGGGAAACATCCACGCTTGATGAATATGTTTAGATGACCTAAGTCTTGTGATGTTAATCTAGTCACACTTGCTTGTACTATCTGGATCTCCTTGATGGACTCTTTACAAAGATCATATCATGTTGTATAATGCTAGTTTGCTTGTATCAAGGTACACTTTATCCTCCTATTGGCCAAACTAACAGTATTGAAATTGCTCATATGTATGAAATATAAGATGCTTGTCTTATAATACTTGTTTGAGCTATGGTTCCCTATGACTACTATGTTTTTGTCTTGATTACATATGTTGAACAAACTTGAAAACATAATGATAGATGTCCATTATACAACATTGTGTACCTGTCTGTATTCTCGGGGTAAGGACACAAGGCTGGGTGTCCTACTTGATTTGTCATGTTAGGGCAGACCATGTTGATACAAGGGTTAGCTCTTGGCAATGGTCTTGAGGTCCCTTACGGATAGGGTTAACTCTCGATGTTTAGTCTTATAGTCCCTAGTGTTGAAATAGGGTAGCTAATCTTGAGCACCCTCATGGACCCCTTCCTTTAAGAAGCTGGTCAAATGCCTTATGATATTGTTGGTATAATGAAAATGAACATAAAACACACTTGCATATTAATAAGAAAGCCTTTAATAATGTCGTTGCTTCATTCTTGTTATATACTTTATGCTTTTGCCAAGAAATATATGTTCTTAAACCTGTGATTTTATATGTTTGTCAGCATACTCAACACAGTTGTGCTGATGTGAATCCTTTTTATGATTTTAGGTAACATGTACCCTATGAATCTCTAATGATGATCAATGCTTCCGCACTTATGATAATCAGCTTGTACTCTGATGATATATAATCACATGCAAATGGAATACACGTGGTTGATATATGGGACCTAAGATCTTATCATGTATTAGTTTAGCATTCTTTTATGCTTTCTTGTCTCATACTTTAGTTGTTGTTTGTGGTTTTATTCATGCATATGTTATATGATCTATCCTACAGACGGACGCTCGGGTCCTCTCACCTTTGTCTTTCTAGCCATTAGGAGTGAGGATTTGGGTAAGAAACGGTTCCGTGACAATACGCCAGGCTAGCTAATTGTAGTTTGACTCATAATGTCTTTGCCACTCTCGTACTGACTGAGGGAGATGAGGTCATAGATTCCAGCTCTTCCATAGACCTTTATGGCATTGATGCTTTACTTCACAATGGTCAGTTGGAGATTAAAGGTATATCATCATCTCCTCATGGCTTAAGATTGATTGTTAAAAGATATAATCAGTCGTACAATGTATCTGTTTAAGGATCAAATACATAAACATTAGTTGAAGCTTTGCCTTGCTTCCATACTATTTAATTTATAACAGTTATACATGTTTTTCATATTACTTTTAAATTTGATTAAATGATCTATTGCTCAATTGTAGATATTTGAACTAACGAGAGGTTGAGACTGCTTTATCATGCATATAATCAATAGTTATACATATTTAATTCGATAAAGGTTTCTTCTGCTCTCATTCATAAAAGTTTAACTGCAATAATAATAATGTTGGTGGAGAGTTATATCTCTCACTGGGACTTGTTATCTCACTCTGTGGGTTCCACAACTTTTTAGGTGGACATGCACAAGAAGGTAGTGACCATGTAGCCGAGAACGGGCAACAACAACAATGATGGCAGTAACCACTCAGGCCGAGTCTAGTGTTATGTGTCTAGTAGAAATGAAGTCCTATGTGTCATTCATGTACTCTCAAGTCCTTGGTAGATAGTTTTCATATATGGTTTCACGATCGATCTGAGATTCTGGTTAAGATCTCTTCGATGTTTAATGTTGCTTTTGTATATGTTTTGGTAAAGCAACTGATGTCTCATATCTTTGTAATATGAGGGAACGATGTATGTATAAAGTAAACCAAAATTTATATATGGCCTTGGAACTTTTGGCAAAAAGTTTCTGACGGTGGATCATGATGGAAAGTGGTTTTGATTTTTAGTGATTTTTGGTAATTCATTTTTAATGGATGTTTTTGTGTGGTTTGGTGCGATATCGTTGTCAGTTGGATAGTGGTTTTCATAAGAAAATGTACTAGATCTGAAATAAAACTACTTGCATAAGGTAAAAGTACATAAACATGTTCAAAAATGGGTTACATAGTCAAGAAGGAGCTCAACTAGCCACAGACAAGCGTAGTTGGCACCAAACAAAGATGGAAGAAAATTATTTGTACAGAAATAAAGGAGAAAAGTAGATGAAAGGGGTCTAGGAAGAGATTTAGCCTGTAGAGGCTCTCGTTCCTTAGCCACTGAAAGGGCTGGATCTCATCTTTTAGATCGTCCTCCTTGGTCTTATAGAATCCTTGGCCTCCTTTCTCCTTGATTCCGTCCCAAACAACAACCTTGGTGGATGTATGGAGGAGGAAGGCGGTTGGAAAGTGGGTGAATGATGGTGGAAATGGCTGGGCGAAGGTAGAGGATGATGGTGGATGGAGGCAAACCATAGGGATTGACGTAGGGTGTTCTCTTTGGCCCTCTCGGACCTTAGGACTCTCCCACAAAGCTCTAGGAATCGATGGTCGCCGAAGGGAACCCCCCAAAAGTCAGAATCACAGAACCTCTTCCAAGGTATCAGGGGGTGGGTATTCATAAGGGTGGCGATCGCAATAGTTGTGGCCTTAGCAGTCGCAAGGACGGGGATCTTTGATGGTTACTTCATTCGCTACAGTTGTAGTGGTCACAACAACTGTAACGTCCACAACATTTGTAATGGTCGCTAAGGATGGAGACCGTAGCGATCTACATGGTTGTGGGTTGTAACGATCGCTATTGTTGTGGTTGTAGCGGTCGATACTGTTGGAGGTCGTAGTGGTCACTAATGATGGAGACCCCTTCAGTCGCTACTCTTATTCCTTAGGAACAAACCCACCCGGGGGGTGTTACAAGTGGTGGATGGGCCTGCGTCAATGAGCCTTCAAATTGATGAGGATGCTTTCTGATATCAAAAGTTTCTTGGGGCCGCTAGTCAATTAGCGGGAGCACCATCTCCTAAGCCGGTGGACATACTGCAAACTTGATGAGGGTGAAAATCTAGAGAATTGATGTCTTCTTGAGTTCGGTGCCTGCAAGTCCCAAAATTGGCTAGTTGAGCAATTCTATCTATGAAAAGATATAAATTACTAAAAGATAAGAATACAAAGTTATTTTGGGTATATAAAGACTATAACGAAAAAACTATAAATAAATGATTAGCATAAATGCTTGAAACATGTTACATGTGAAGCTAGGTGCATTGCAAACAAAATAGGTTCATGGACATTACATGGAATAATAAAAACAACAACAACAACTATAATAATAATAATAATAATAATAATAATGATGATGATGATGATTATTATGATGATGATGATGATTATGATAATAATAATAATAACAATAACAAGATGGAAGAAGAATAAGATGATGACGACGACGATGATGACGATGATTGTAATTATTATAATTATGATGATGGTGGTGGTGGTGGATACTAATTGGGTGCATTTAATTCCAAATTGGGCGTATTACATGTGAAACTTGGCGCATTGCATAAAAAAATTGAGTGCATTGATATTACATTGAAGAAGAAGGAGAAGAAGAAGGGGAAGAAGAAGAAGAAAAAGAAAAGAAGAAGAAGATGATGCTGACGACGATGATGGTGATGATGATGATGACGACAACAACGATGATGATGATGAGGATGATGACAATGATGATGATGATGATGATGATTATGACGATGATGAAAAATAGGCATTACACCAACAAGTAGGCACATAACATTATTGAATGGGCACAAGTAGATCTAAATTGGGCGTGTTGCACTTGTAACTAGACGATTGCATAAAAAATAGTGTCAACACGTTTAATTACGAGTAGGCGCACTCCAGTACAAATTGGGTGCATTGGTTTAACAATAGGCGCATGATGATGGAGACAAAGATGAAGAGGCTCATTACATTGTCAAGTACGGGCGTTGCATTTCTAATTGGGCATGTTTCATTCCAAAGTGGGCGCATTACTTGTGAATCTAGGCGCATTGTATAAAAAAGTGCGTGCATAAGTATTACATGGAAGAAGAATGAGAAGGAGAAGAAGATGAAGACGATTGATGATGATGGCGATGGTGAAAAATAGGCACTACATTAACATGTAGGTAAATAAAATAAGTGATTGGGCACCCGCTTATACTAGAAATGAGCCAACATTTGAGTGGAACACGCCCACTTCTACTAGCAATGTGCCCACATTTGAGTAGAATGCGTCCACTTCTACTAGCAGTGAACCTACATTTGAACAGATACATGCTATAAGAAGTGAGTACATTCTACTCAAATGTGAGTGCATTGCTAGTAGAGGTGGGCGCATTGCCAATAAAAATGGAATGTACAAACTTCTAGTAACAATGCATCAATTAAAATGTGGGTACATTGCTAATAGAAGTGGGTGCATTCGACTCAAATATGGGCACATTACCAGTAGAAGTGAGCACATTCCAACCGGTATTGAGTGGAATAAGCCCACATCTACTAGCAATACATTCACATTTGAGTGGAATGTGCCCACTTCTACTAGCAATACATCCACATTTTAGTGGAATGTACCCACTTCTACTAGAAATACATCCATATTTTAATAGATGCATTTCTAGTAGAAATGACACATTCCACTCAAATGGGGATGCATTGCTAGTAGAAGTGCGCACATTCCACTCAAATGTGGGCACATTACTAGCGGAAGTGGACAAATTTCATTATGAGCGTATAACTCATTTTTATGTTTAATATTTTTTTCTTAAAAGTATATAGATAGTAGTTTGCATTTTTTAAGAATTTTAATGATTTTTATTTCACCAAAAGATTCATAAAGTTATAAACAAAATAATATATTAACGTCTTTAGCCTCTTGAGCAAAAAAATAAAAATCCAAAAGTAGAAGAGAGCGGTGAGGTAGATGGGGATATTTAGGCACTAAGCCCCTGTTTGGCAACCGATCGATCAGATTTCAGCTTGTCTTATTATGCCACGTTTGCGCCGTATCAGCAGATTCAATCGTGATTCTATAACATTGCGCACATGCGCGTTTGGCTACAAACCCTCGTTTCGGGATTCTGTAATCCCAAAAGTTGGATTATCTCAGTGATGCTAGCAGCAGGATTAGGAATCCCAGTCCGGATTTCACTCTGTCTTTTGTTTTATATAGCATACTGAAAAACACAAGTTACGAGATTAGTAAGATTGGTTTGCCAAATAGAGTCTATTAGAATGTGAATGAGTGGCGCTGAGTTGAAGTGGATTAGCAAAGTGGCTGTGATATCATATTAGAATGTGTTGTATTCAACTCAAAACCAATTGGCAATGGGACCACATACCTTATAAGTTCAAGAACCTCTTTAAAATTCAACAGTATGAGACTATTCTAACATGGTAAACATGAAACCCCAATCTGGACTAATCCATTCTAATTTAGGCCGAATTTCATAATCCCAATCCGTCGCCAATCACGGGTTTAGGCCGTGCGCAAAATGTAATTATGCGAGTATGGCCGTCCGCACGTGAATAAATTTTAATTCATATAATTAATTAAGGCTGCGTTTGTTACATGGTGAATCATGGTGATAGGGAATGATGGTGAAACAAAAATGTTGTTTGTTTGCCATGGTGATAGGGAATCATGGTGAATCCATGGTGAATCCGTGGTGAATTTTGATCTATTTTTGTCCCCATGAAAAAACATGGTGAATCGTGGTGAATCAGGTGAAAGAAGTTTTTTGTCAAGACTCCACTACTTATTTAGACAAATGTGCAAAAAAACATTCTAATAACCGTCCCTATGACCATCACCGTCACCGTCACCATTAATTTTATCACCACGTACATGCGCGTTTAAAAAAATATGTGTTTCCCAAAGGGGTTTTGAGCCAACTTTACTACAATGAATAATATCTAGAGAATCTTGTTGACTCATGGACTTCATTCCATTGCCGATCTTAGAATTAGCCAAGTGTTTAGGCGAATGGTGGTGTGTCTGGGTGCAGACGTAGTGCCACTTGAAGATCAAGTCCGTTATTTAGAATTTTCTATTAACCATATGGTATAATTAACAAAAAAAATTATTGACTATGAATTTTCTATTTTGGTTGCTCACTTGTTCATAAGGTTTTCATACTCGACTTGGAGGTCAACCAGGCATAGATCCGGGTTCATGGGTCTTTGGTTCAACTTCTGGGTTGACGCGACATAGATCTCGAGTCACGGATCTTTGGTTCATCCCAGTTGACCACAATCATGACATCAAACCATACTTGTCTAGGCAGCTAGGCGGTCCTTCCTACCCAAGGGGAGCCTAGGGGCCTAGGCAGAAGCATAGGCATTTCTAGGCATTATTTTTTACGTCTATATAAATAATTTTGCATTTATATAGCTATATCTAATTATATATATGTATGTATGTTTGTGTGTGTATATATATATATACTATGTATATTTATACCGTTTATCCTTAGCTTAATCAATCATAACTTCACCTACACCCTTAGTTATAAAGACGCCCTCCTAGACGGCGCCTAGGCTTAAGATAACCCGCCTCAAACTGGGCGCCCAACCCCCTATCTGACCTAAGTGACCGCCTAAGGCCTTTTAAGGCCAAATTAAGCCACTTCAAGGCTAATTTAGTATAAATTAGGTCTGTAATTGATCAAGTTGAGCCAATTTATGGTTGAAATGGTATGCTTTATCCCAAATGAGGTCAAATTAGGGTAAATTCGGTCTAATTTGGGGAAAACATGTCTGATTTGGGGGAAATAGGTCAAATTTGGGGGAATTATGCCTAATTTGGCCATGCAAGGCCTCATTTAGATCAATATAGGAAAAATTAGGGCTAGTTAGGTTTGATTAGGTCATGTTATGCAAGATTAGGTTTGATTTTAGACCAAATTATGTCAAATTAAACAAATTAGGTCTGATTTGGGGAAACAAGTTTGATTTGGGGGAGATGAAGTCTGATTTGGCCAAAATAGATCTTGTTTAGGTCAATAAAGAAAAAATTGGGAACATTAGGTTTGATTTGTTAATAATATGCAAAATTAGGTTTGATTAAGGCCAAATCAAGTCAAATTTGGGCACATTAAGTCTAATTTGGGGGAAAACACGTATGATTTGGGGGAAATAGTTATAAGTTGGGAAGATTAGGTCTGATTTGGCTAAATTTAGTGTCATTTAGGTCAATATATGAAAATTTTAAGGAAATTGGGTCTGATTAGGCCATGTTATAGAATATTAGGTATGGTTTAGGCCAAATTAGCGTAAACTAGATCAAATTTGGATCAATCGAGCTTAAATTAGGGCTAATCAATTTTAGTTTAGATCTTGTTAGCTGTGGTATAGCCTAAATTCTATGTTATACTATGTAATAATGTCATTATTTAATATTATATATATGAAAATATGAATGTAAATATAAAAAATCAACATTATTTAAAAAAAAAAAAACCCAGAAACGCCTGGGTACACGCCTACCTAGGCGCCCCCTCAGGAACGCCTAGCGCCTGGCCGCCTTAATTAGCAACCATGCCTACACCACATCTATCATGACCTACGCTAGACCTATTCAGTCCTAATTTGTGCTAAATGATCCAATTGAACATAATATAACTTAGACTGCCCTAAATCAACCTATTTTGGCGTGACATGACCTAGTCAGTGCTAGGTTCCTCGAATTTGTCCTACACTTAAACGAGTCATACTTTGGTGAAATTAGACCTAATTTGCCCAAAAAAGACATTTCCCCAGTCAAACATATTCCCCTCAAATCAAACCTAATTTGTCGAAATTAGATCTGATTTGACTAGAGCAGACCTAATTCTTCCCTAAAATAACTAAACTTGATCTAATTTGGACCAAATTTAGACCCAATGCATGCTAATTTGGTCTTCAACCGTCTTAATTTGGGCATAAAAGGCTTTACGAAAACCTAGAGCCTAGGCATAAAACTCTAGTCATATGAAAACCTAGGCGCCCAATTTAAGACAAGCCCACCTAGAGCCTAGGGGGCTAGGAGGGGGGCTTGATAACTATGCAACACACTGATATATATATATATATGTGTGTGTGTGTATATGTATATTATTAACATATAATAATACACATATTGGTAACACCCATGTGTGAGTATAAAAGATTGGTTGGCCTTAGAAACTTTTCTCTCCATTATAGATGGGAATTAAAATATTATTTTCGTTTCCTATACAAGAATGGATGGACACAATATATGGACCTATAACAAATTTTAGTGTTTGTCAAGCTAGGCCAAGTATACAAATAAGAGTCCAAGAAATATAAAAGAAAACATATACTTAATGATTTACATAACATACATCGACATAGTGATGCCTAGATTTGTATTCAGATTTTGAAATATATATTTTTGAAACCAAAAGTGTTTATTTTTATTTATAGAACTTATAAAACTACTAGAAAGACGACCAATAAGGACGGAAGAATGGAAATAGAAATTAATCCAGATCCAGATCGAACAAGCAGACGAGTTGTCATAGCCCTCGAACACGTCACCAGTTGAAAGGCATACCCACTTAGTTACCCACCCATTTACTCTGTCGTGCCTGTCCATCCCTCGCACGCCTGTCCCTCTTTCTCTTCCTCTGCGAGCCCTAGATTTTTGTTTCATTTGTGTCGTCCACCGCTCTTGCCCCTCCCTGTTTCTCTGGGCACATTTGGTTAGTTGGATTTTCATAAATCCTGTATTCTGTCCTTCCAACATTATTGAAATGCTGCATTCTCAAAATCCCACAGAGTAAAATTTTATGTTTGGTTTGCTGGATTTTGTAAGTGTGGGATTTTTTGTGTGTTTACTGACTTGCCCATGTTGGATTTTGGCGTCCGGGAGAATTTTGATGGAGACCAAAATCCGTGATTCCTATTATGTCTGGAAATCCCGAGATGAGCCCCATTTCTCCAATCTTACAAACCAAACATAAAATTTGCAGAACCAGAGTCCAAAATACAATCCAATACAGTGAAATCCAGGTAACCAAACATGCCCTCTACTGACGCTAGCACCCACTCGTTTATAGTCTGCATTCATAGGTACGAACTAGCTCCAACTTCGTATGGATAGTGCTTCACCGCTTCCCCTGTGCCCCTAGACGGGCCCCATGTGCTGCTGCTTCATCACTCAACTGATGTGGTTTTAATTCGTGACCATTGCTCTGCCTCCTGAAAGCGCCTGCATATTAGCGGCCTCAAATCTTATTGTACTAGAGATATGCATATCGTATTGGGAAACTTTTGCCGCCACACTATACAACATGGTAGCAGATCTGTTCTCCTTTTCTCGTTTATTCTTTCTCCTAACGAAATAAAGCCAATGATTCATTTTACCATTTGGCTTTAACAAAGAAAATTTGATTATTTCCCTAATTAAATTAATCTAGTGAGTCCTTTCCATATCTTCTTTAATAGAGCACATTCCGTTGGCATGGTATTCCATCCTATCTTGTTTGATAATCCATGAACATTTCTTTTCTAGTGCGTATTAAATGATGGGTGCAAGTTATATATAGTAGTACACTTGATCATCATTTTGATTTTATTAGACTTCTTCCATATTGAAATGGAAGGGAAAAATGGATAATGAAAATATTACAAAGTATCACTACGAATGATCATGTTTATATATATGAAGCATATGCATCTCTAGGATGCTTAGTATTTAATGTTAATTATCCTTTAATTATGTATCTTGCTTGTAAATGAAACGAAAAATAGAAAAACTAGTCTAGTTTCTAGCAAGTCTAAGTTAGATTGCCCTTTGATTCTTGACCAATGTAAGACATGTGTCAGTTTTTGGTGTAATCACCTTTACAGATTGTGTACCAAGCACCATGATATTATATCATTGCACTGAAAATTTGGTAGTCTCAAGAAAAATAGAATTCTTAGGAAAAAGTTTTGTCCACTGTGGTTACCATGAAAATCATATATTTTTTGAGAAACATTTTCAACAATAATTATCTTGATGACATGATTTACGTCTAGTTGCATGTTTTTCTTCCACTACTAATTAGTTTCTATGAATGTGATATTCATAAATGAGATTCACCCTTTTAAAGTTTGTTTAGTACATAATTTTTGTTCCCAATTTTTTTACTCACCGACAAAGACTTCACATCCTCCTCACATTACATATATGACCCTTGACATCTGCTTTCTCATTTAAGTTCCCCAACTGACTCCCCCTAACTCCTTAACATATGGACCCTCTAGCACGACATCATTCTACATAACCTATCTCCCCCGCAACTCTTTTGGAGTTCATTGGTCGATCTGACTGAATCGATGTTTGTCTTGTAGAAACTTGTGCTTTAAATATAAAAGGAAGTGTTTAATCCCATATTGGTTACTTCAGGGACTTCCTCCTTATATATGGATTCTTATCCATAGGATATTTTAGGAGAAAAAGCAAATGTGCTACATACGTGCACGGTGGGGCATCCCAAGGGGATTTGTGTTGGCCCGGCCCAGAAATCCTTTAACTAGGCGTGTCGGTGCATGTCGCGTGTCGCGCGCAGGGGGGTGCAAATCTGGCCTCCCAATGCTCCTTGCGTGGGTGCAACCCCGGTTTGGTTTTGCCCTTCGGTTCAGGGAACCATTTCTAACATGTGCCACATTGCATCTTTTCCCAGTTGCACCTGTTCATTTGGGCGGTTCCAAACTGCAACCAGTTTTCAACCGCAACACATCCCTTTGTTGTTTAACCACATGCATTGCTTTGTTATTTAACAGTGTTTCTACCATCGTTTCTAAACATCAAAAAGAACATTTTTTCCTCGCTTCCCCTCCCGTCATTATTGATCGTTGGAAGAACGATTGAAAGCCTTTGCTGCATGTCATGACCTGCGAGTGCACGCTTCACACCGCCATCATTGCTGTATCCTGGGAGGGTAACCGGACTAGCTGCTGGTTACTACTGCACCAACTCTCAGTCTTGAGTAAGGCTGAATTACTCTTAAGAACAATGCAGTTTGCACGCCTCAACGATTTTGGTAACAATTCCTTTTCTTAAACTATCTCACGGTTTGTATCCAGAGTGAACAACAGTTTGTGCTGCGTGGTCTATATTGCATAAGTAAATTTTCTCTTTAGTTGGGTAGTCCTTGATCAACAACTGACTGGACCTCAATTTGATATTGTCCATATTAGTTACTACTACAAGCCCATAATGTGTCCTATATAAGTTTCAAATTATGAATGCACCAAAAATGATCACTCAAACTCATTTTAGGCCAAGCACTCATACATGCTACTTTTGTATCTCTAAGGGATATCCCATTTTGTCTCTCATTTTCTAATACATGCAAGTAAATTTTGGGTATTTTCAGTGAATTAAAAAAGGTCCAAGCGGCCGCTTAATCAGCCATGACCCTCATCCGCCTAATTTAGCCCCTAAGCACCCGGTTAATCATTTTGAACATCATCGCCCGCTTTTTGCCCGCCTCACCCCCTTTTTCCCGCTTTTTCCCGTTTTTTTCCCGCTTTTGTTTAAAAATCCTAATGTAAGCATCTAACATTAATTAATTACCTAGTCCAAGTAGTGTTGACTATAATATATGAAACTTGTATACATTAAATGTTCTATGATATAGCTAGTCCTAATTTAGAATGCATACTTTGTGTGTGAGCTGTAATAATTGGGTACTGCTGTAATGCATCTAAGTAAATATCATATTGCTCTATTATACTTCTAATGCATGATTAGTTTTACTGATTTTCTTGCTGCTTTCAGCGATTAATGATTGGTACTACTAGTTAGTATTACTTTAGTGATTACTTAAATTCAATAATTCATAGTTTGTTATTTACAATTACTGATCTGCTTGCTGATTTTAGTGATTAGAGATACTGATTAATAGTAAAGTATTGATGAATACTTAGTTAATTACTGATTTGCTGATTAGATATGTATAGAAGTTCCTTATAAATATATTTTTTATATACACATACATGTAATTTTGTATAAAAATATATAAAATTTAGACACCCGCTTTTTCAAAAATTGCCCGCTTAATCGCCCACCTACCGCTTAATCGGTTACAGGGTGCTGTCTGCACGCCTCCCGCTTCCCGCTTTCTAATACCTTAGGTATTTTATTATTCACCCCATTTCCTTGACTGGCTATTTGCTATTACATGTAATTACATAAGAATCAAAAGTAGCCTTCCTACAATCAACTAACACAAAAATAAGAAGTCTTTCTATTCAACTCCATGTCTCATTGTGCTTACATTGAAAACCTTGTTTGGAAGAGCTTAAAATTTTAGTGAGACCCAACAACCAATGGAAATACAATAAAGGGTAACTATTGTTGATTATATTATTTTCTTATCACGTATCTCCTCATGTTACTCATGTGAGATAGAAGATCTTAGTGCAAGTGCACGATTCCTCCTTGTTTGATCATTTGACCTTTTGGGATACATTACTTTAAATAAGGTGGTGCGAGTACAACTACACAATCATAAACTATTGTTAGTTGGTTCTTTGTTCATTAGACTCATAATGATTTCATGGTTTTATTGTCTTTTGGAATGAGGTACTATATTAACTCCCATAGTGTGTGGATCAAGGAACTCCTTATTGTGTACTCTTTTTTTCAAAGTTGAGGGGGAGAGAGGGGATGTGGCCTGATTTGGAGAGCGCCTGCCTAACTTGGAGATGTGCCTCGAACGTTTCGCACTAGTATGGACATTTAACCTATGTATGACCCCCATACAAAGTGGGTCTTGTTATTGTTGATTCGGGTTGTGTTGCATGTATGCGGGTTGAAGGCACTCACCTCCCCATCCTCTAGTGTCCCTTGGTATGCCTCTAAGATGGTGAACGGGTTGTTAATGCTCAAGGGTTCAATTGTTCTATCATCGTATGTCCTAGGGGATCGCTAGGCGTTCGCTGGTCTTTCCCATTTCTTTGCTGATGAACATGAGTCTCTCAGGCTGGGGCTAGACCATTCACCTCAATCACTCTAACCCCCTAGTTGGGTACCTGTCTGGAGAACATCACAGGGGAGGGGGTTCTTGAGGAAAAATGGGAGAGATTCAGGGCCACTGGGGCCAAGGTAAGGAACCATTGAGGTGCACATATGGTAGTCAGTCTCCTGGAAACCACATGGGGAAGAGAGGATGGTATCAATGTAGTCATCAAGCGTAGAGTTTTGAAACCCAACCCGGACCGGCCGGTTCAACCGGTTGAATCGTGACCCGAAAGGCTTGGCGGTCCGGGTGAGGCCAAAACCCGTTTTCAGGCCTTTTTAGAGGTTAACTCAGCGACCCTCCCAGTTGAACCGGTGACCCATCGACCTGGCTTCGGGTTTCTAGAACTGGAACGGTTCTGATTCTCCCCAGAAAAGAAGACAAAAAGAGGGGGAAATAAAAAAAACCCACAACCCCTAACTTAACCCCCGACACACTGACCCCGACGCCCCACTCTCAACTCCTGTGTGTCGCTCCCCCTTGCAATAGGGCTAGAAGCCTTCGACCACTTTCCTCTCCGGCGGCCAAGCTTTGGGAGCGATCACCGTCCAAGCTCGGGAGCCGTCGCCGACCAAGCTTTCCCCAACTCGCTGTGGCTACTGCTAGGTGATCATGCGGCTATTACTGGACCTGCAATGCCACCTCACTGTAAGGTTGACCCTCCTCCTCGCCGGGTACCTTCCTTTCTCTTCGTGTTCTCCTTTCTCTCATTTTCATGTCTATCTTCATTCCCCTTTCTCTCTTCATTTCTCTTTACGCAAGTTCCACTTTGGCTTCGAATTCTTTTCCTTCTCAAGGTTTCCTTTCTCCTGTGTAATGCTAAGGGGCAAAGTAATTCCCTTCTCAAGTTTTCATTTCTCCTGTGTCATGCTAAGGACAAAGTGATTAACAATAGGAAAAGAGTTGTAGGTTGTGTTGTGCATTGTTAAATAAATTCATTCACATGCTAATGTTATCTTGTTAAATAAATCAATTTACTTGTTGTGATTGAGTAATTTTTTTATCCTGTAAAATAAATCCGCTCACATAATAATATAGTAATATTATCTTATTAAATCAATTCGTTCACATGCTAATGCTATCTTGTTAACTCTATTGTACTACATTGATCGACATGATTGTATTACTTGGTATGATCAATAATTTTGCAATTCAATTGCTTAAAGCAAAAGTTCTATTTTGCGTTATATGTCTACACATGATGAACCCAATACTATTGCTTCAAATTTATATATATATATATATATATATATATATATATATATATATATATGTTGACGTCACCGGGTCAACCAGGTTGACCGACGGTTGAACCAGAGACTCGGGAGCTTTTCCGGGTTGACCTCCGGGTCTGGTATGAACACTTTAATCAGGCGGGCTACCACGAAAGTCTATGTCTCCTAAGGGCCTGTTTGGTAGGGTATAGCCGGACGTCAAAGTGTGCGTTTGATGTATATTTTTACATTGCAAACTCACAAAACTACACCCTAGTATACCCAACCAAACTAGCCCTGAGGTGGATACACAACATCCTACGTGTTACCCCTACTTTCAAGGGTCTTTCTCCTCCTTGGTCTCCTACTGCGTGAGCGGGTGGTCCTCAAATGTGGCGAGGCCACCAGAATGGTGGACCTATCACAGGGCACTAGTTATCTTTATGGCTGAAGACAAGGCAACGGCTATATCAGTCCGACATGGCATCATACCTCAGCTTGATCTCTTGGCCCCCCTCAATGGGGAGTTCCTTGTATCTAATGCAAATTATGATGTGGCATTCACATAAATGCAACTGATACTATGTAGTTCATCATCATCATCATCATCTAAGCCTCAGTCCCAACTATGTTGGGGTCGGCTACATGGATCCTTTGTTTTCATTTAGCTCTATCATGGGCCATATTCTGGTTGAGATGTAGAGATTCAAAATCTCTCTTTATAAGTTCATCCCATGTTAATTGAGGTCTTCCTCTTCTTCTATTTATTGTGCTTGACTCAATATCATTGCCTCGTATAGGGGCATTAGTTGGTCTACGTTGCACATGTCCATACATCTGAGTCGGTCCTTGCGCAACTTGTCCTCAATGTTCGCCACCCCCACTTTATTCCTAATATAATCATTTCTCAAGCGATCTTTTCTTATCTTCCCGCACATCCATCTCAACATACGCATTTCAACCATGTTCAAGTTATCAAGACCTTGTTTCTTTACTGCCCAACATTCACTCTCGTAGAGCATGGCTGGCCATATAGCTGTTCTATAAAACTTACTTTTTAACCTGAGAGGGATCTTCCAATCACATAATACTCCAGTTGCACTTCTCCATTTCAACCATCCTACAGTGATCCTGTGACAAACATCATTTTGGACATCCCCATCTATTTGAATAATAGAACCCAAGTAACAAAATTTATCCCATTTTGGGATATCTACTCCGTCCAACTTGGCTCCATCATTCGCACTGCGGGATTGACTGAAATTGCAATGCATATACTTAGTTTTGCTCCTGCTAATCATCAATCCATTTGATTCCAATGCCTCTCTTCACCGTTCAACTTTATCATTTAATCCATCTTTAGGTTCGTCAATCATCAACAAATAACATACACCAAGGAATATCATCTTGAACATTCTTTGTCAGCTCATCCATAACAAGAACGAAAATATATGGGTTGAGTGTGGATCCTTGGTGTACCCCAACAGTGATAGGAAAAGTTAGTGTCTCTCCTCCAGGAGTCTTTACACTTGCAGTAGAGCTATCATACATGTCTTTGATCAAGTCAATGTATTGGATTGACACACTTTTTTTCTTCAAAACCATCCACAACACTTCTCTGGGTACTCAATCATATACCTTTTCCAAATCAATAAACACCATATGAAGATCTCCTTTGCATTCTCTATACTTCTCCATAAGCTTCCTTACCAGAAAAATAACATCTGTTGTTGATCTTTCATGCATGAAACCAACATTGGTTGTTTGATATCTGCGTTATAGATCTTAGCCTCTGCTCAATAATCCTCTCCCAAAGCTTCATTGTGTGACATCAACTTGATACCTCAGTAGTTTTTGCAACTCTGAATATCACTATGTTCTTGTAGATGGGAACTATAATACTATTTCTCCACTCATCTAGCATCTTCTTGGTCTTCGTGATATTGTAAAAGAACTTTGTTTACCACATAACTCCTTCACCCCCCATACTCTTCCATACATCAATGTGAATACCGTTTGGTCCGCATGCCTTTCCCATTTTCATATTCTTCAAAGCATTCTTGACCTCAAATGGTGAAACTCGTCGTGTGTAAATGATATCTCTTGTATTCATGTCAAACGAGTCTCTAACATTATTTGCAGTATCTCCATTCAAAAGCTTATGGAAGTAAATTCTCCATTGGTTCTTGATATCATCGTTCTTTACCAACTCCCTGCCATCTTCATTCTTGATGCATTTCACTTGACTCAAGTCTATTCCTTTCCTTTCTCTTATACGAACCATTTTATATATATCTCTTTTTCCGCTTCTCTTGTGTCCAACTTCTTATAAATATCATCAAAGTATCTAGACCTTGCCTCCTGAACAACCTTTTTAGCTTCTTTCTTTACTTGCTTGTATCTTTGGAACGTTGTATAATCTCGAGATTTGGGCAAGCTCCTATAGATCTCCCTTTTCAGTTTAATAGCCTTTTGTACTTCATCATTCCACCACCAAGTCTCTTTCTGTGGAGGCTCACAAGCTTTGGACTCCAAAACCTATTTGGAAATTTTTGTTACGCAGAAGCTCATGTTATGCCTCATAGTATTAACATCAGACTCCAAGTTCCAAGTTCCCTCCTTGCTGAATTTATCATGTAGTTAATTAGATAAACTAGACACTTCAAAGCATGTAGAGGCAATACTTTTTAGTAATTAAATTACTACTACTGTACTATCCTCGACAACTAATGATGTGTACAGTACACTTTTTGCTTGAATGTTGTGATAGGTAAGATACTTCCATTGGCGTGTGGGCATCTGAATCTATTTTCACTTCGGGTAGAGAACATCTTAAGTTTGATTATGGACTAAATTTTCATGAAAACTATGGCTTACTAGCATGGAAAGTTTCCCGACTTGTTTTCACAATGCTTAGCTGTCTTTTTGACTGAGTCAACGTTGATCTTCTACAAGAACTAGCACAGTAGGCTGAGTACAATTTTTTTTGTGAACAGGCCGAGTACAACTGATTACCTTGATAGCCCAACTCCAGTTGTATTTGCGAGTTGCTGATCATATGGATACATGTACAGGTGCATATATTTTTATGCGTAAAGCTTTGTTTAAGTAATTTTTTGCCTGTGGCCACTGATTAAAACTAGCGACGATTGCAAGCAACTAGCAAAAGCCCAACTTAAAATATCAGGTTAACCACCACAATTTTTTGAATGCCATGTTTATTCCACAATAGGCAACCTGCAATTCCCCACAACAAAAATTGATGCAGTGAAGAATCTGGCGAATGTCCACCATATGGTTAGACAAGTCATACAGATGAACACTGCATATTATGGGTGTAGGCTAGTAGTTAAACTAAACGTAAACTATCTATTCAATATAATAAGTTTAGATCAAGTCGACCATTTGGAAGCTGAATTAAGTATACCTACTGCTTGCAAGAGTCATGGTTGAGGTTTCATATGCATGCTTATAATGCAAGCATCTTTGAATGTTTGTGAATCACATAATCTAGATGGTGCCTTTATTCTATCAAATATATACTTTTAAGTATCTATTTAATATCGATGAATCATTTGTGCTACCTATATTTCTTTTCCTCAGCCCGGCCCAGCTCGTTCAGGAAATTAAGAATTTAAAATCGCACTCGCACGCCACAATGATTCATGTGTCCGGATCTACTGTCTTTCTGTAGAGTGGATAAGACATTTATTTGGGTTTGTCATTTAGTTGAGATGGCTTTTATTCTCTTTTTAAGCTCTTGAAATAGTATATCTGCATTCATTCTTTGTGTACAGCTGTATGTTGTATCCAAAATGCATGCAGTTGAACAAGGAGCATGACCATCGGACCTTTTTGTATTAAATATTCCGTTTTATTTTTATGTGACACGTTGTTAGAATGAGTGTTGAGAACATAGGCCATGTTTGGACCAAATGGCTGCATATGAATGTCTAAATGTATATGAATCTCGATTTATATTACAGCGATAGTGAAGTTTTAACTTGTGTGATATCTTATTGTGTGAAAACAAGTTATGCTGATGATGTGTGGATGTTGAATACCATATATATAAAGAATGTATGCACTTCCGTTCTGCAGAAGTTGACCAACACATGAGAAAATATTCTTCGCATTTGGTAGCACATAGTACCGAACAAAATGATGTTTATTTATATTCCTTTCATTCACCCACTCTGATATTGGTTCGCAATTTTCACTCGTGTGGCCAACTAAACGGTCTGAACTTATTAAAGATATAGAATCCGTGTACTTTTACAACAACTGTATGTCTGCAGGTTATTTCGTTTTTGTGGGATTGATAATGTAATTATGTTCTTTTGATGTGTAAGAAGCCAGTGCTCAGAATGTTGCAAATTCTTGATCAGAATGGACGTTTAGTTTTATCAAGCTTGAGTTTGAATGGTATATTATGAATTGACATTTGGTACATTCAGATTTGACTGTTTCATTCGTTCAGTCCAATGGACCCGTCCAACCTATTATTAGCTTTAACAGAGCCAGGGAGGACGGCTCAAAATGGATCGCTCAAATGAAATCAACAAATCCTGCCGTCCACTCTGCTTCCGAATCAAGGGTTACAACCATCGAAGCTGGCCTTATTTCCAGCAGTGGAAACAAACTATATTGAGATAGTCATTGAGATATGAACTCTTGTCACTAAATGTTATACCAGATGTTGTCGATTTCTCTTTGACCACCTCCGTTGTTTTCCCTTTGTTGTCCTCAGTCTTCTTCTGTCTCCTTTTGGCATCTATCATCACAGGTTGCTTATCAATGCTTTCTACTCCTTCCTTCTTTTCATATGTATCCTTGTTGGATTCTTGGTTGGTGTCATATTTATCTTTGATTTATGCATCTGCAAGGGCAATGACATTTTGTGTCACTGCTATGAGACTTGGGCCTTCCAGTTTCATGTTTTCATTAGATAATGCAAAAAATGAGTTATTAAGAATCTTAGCAATGAAAATTAAACTTATTAGGTTTAATTCTACAAGTTGATATGGATTTCAAAATGTATATAAGGCTACTCCCTTGTTAGAGAGATTGGTCGCTGTCATGATGTCGAAACTGTGGTGTTGGACTGCCATATCATCAAGAAAAAGAGTTGGGGAAGGCTAAGGCATTACCCTGCAACATTGTAAAATAGTCATCACCATCTTGTTTGTATCCATAGGAGTGAGTGGAACATGTTTTTCTCCTTCATGCTATGGTCCGCCATTAACTTGTTCCATTTCCAGAGAGGTGCATAGAATAAGGAGACGGAAAAGGAAACAAATGCGTAACTGATCAGAATAAATGAAGCAAACGAACTTTACATATTCCCATCCAGGTTGGCGCTGCAAACTTTAATGTGTTGGTTAGGTCAACAACTTGTCGGCAGCTAAGACATAGAAGGCCAGACAGTCAGGGAGATTGAAGGTGGTGGAAACTAGAGGGAAGTCAGAGCTCAGCCCGTTGTGCCAAGATGACTTGTCAGTGAACTATAAGTTTTGGGGGTCTTCATTTGTTAGTATCACACCATAAAATTCATCAAACATTAGTAGCAAAGCATGCTAAAGTACCACGTTGGGTAATTGTGTGGGATGATCTTGCCGCATGTAGTACTAAGGTTCCCATACATGTGATTGCATATAAAATGAAACAGCCAGGGTATATGTCATATGCATGTGGAGCAACGTGGTGTGAATTAACAATATTATAATTATTAGCCTTAAAAATAACTATGATGATTGGACCTAGTGCATGCCTGACATATGGAGCCTTCATAGTCTAGGTATAAAAAAAAAATCTACTGCAAAGCAATTAGTTGGAATGAAGACCCTACCAAACCTTACAATATTCAACACTAGCCTTGTGTGTTGGAGGGAGCTTGCATGCTGTTATCAGTGTCATTTTTTGAAATGAGGAGGCCTTTTATCTGGGCATTGTCTACTCCTATGAGGATCAAACAGCCTAAGCGGAGGTGGTGGAATCTTAGAAGTATTCTTTCAATTAATGGTGGGTACATAGGAGTTGCTCCTCTCCTGTAGAGACATATTCCCTTTCCATTCTATATATGGTGAGCAAACATGATACATGCCACCTTAGTGATGGAGGAAGTGCAGTTCTGAGGAGAAGAATATAATTTGTGTAGATGCCATTATAATTGTTAATGGGATGGCCGATAGTATTGGGTTGTACTGCTTGGTTGTTTCTTCTTGGTAAGACAAACTGCCATGCCGTCTTCAATTTACAGGGAGTTATAAGTCGGACAATACTGGATACAAATACTTGGTAAATACATTTCCTCGCATATGGTTAAGTTTTTTGGGGTTCTTGTACAGTTTTCTTTTTTCGTTTTGGCTTCTTGGTAAAGGGATATTTCTTTTTATTGGATAATCTTAGGGCTCATCTGGTAAACTGTAGTTGGGGACAAGCTATTTTAGGAAAGCATATGGATTAAAAGTTCAGAAAAGATTTGCAAGAGTATTATTTGATGGGTACACACACTTCAAATTATTTGGATTTTATCTCAACGGTTTGGTATAAACACAGTCCATTTATGTTAGTCGGCGTATGGCAACAGAACACTGCTTAGTACTGCGGATTGGGTACATGAAGCATACCCTTTTAGGATGCAAAAGAACATTCAGTTGTGAGCACGAGCGAAATGTCACAATTGGCTGGAGAAAATCGGGTGAGCATTTGCATCCTACAAACTGTGGTTTTCTAGAGCCCGTGGGCTAGTACTCTAGTAGATAGCACCCGCAATTTCATGGTGCTGAAGATCCTTTATACAAGCTGATGCCCTAAGAAGCTTGAGGCCCTTAAATCCCGTTCCTTGCCAGTTTCCTTCTGGTTCTGGACTTGTCCGTTGTCAATAGAAACTGCAATTGCTTCGGGGGTAGCTCTCCGGCCAGATCAGTTGACGACCGTCTTTGTACGGACATGGCTTTGATGTCCCTGTCCCGGACTTTGTGGATCTGTACATGAGGTTTCTGATTGGTCAAGAAAAGGTTTCTTATTAGGATAAATATTAGTTCACACAACTGTTGTCAAAAGGGCATTTGGTCTAGTGGTATGATTCTCGCTTAGGGTGCGAGAGGTCCCGAGTTCAATTCTCGGAATGCCCCTGTAATATTTTTCCTCTAGCACCAGTGTTTTAGCACCCTGTACCTGCACGGGCTTGTTAGTCTATACCTCCGTGGGTGTAGAATGGCCCAACTAACGATAAAGGGCCTGCTGTGGTTTACGAACATTATGACGGGTGTAGTTTGAGTCGCCAAATTTCAATCTTGCAGCTAACATTAAAAGTTCTTTCTATTTGAAAAAAATGCCTATACACAATCTGGGAATGATAATAGATATCTATAACACTTAAAGAAATCTGAAATACGTGTACAACATACTCCGAATTTCATATACTACTATTTCCGAAATTTTGAAGCCATTTCCTTCCAAGTATTGGTACAAGTCGATGTTGGAGGTTGTATGTTTATTTATAATACAAATTAACATGAGGGACTATTTTGATGGTAAAATTAAGTTCATAGAATCTTATTTGAATTATTATATGCCGATAATGTTTGACAAATCGATTAAACACTATAAATTTTACATATAGGAATACTAACAAGGCCATAAACCTAATTGAGGTGAAAATTTAAGTGATTGGGGGTTTAAAGGATAGTCATTAAGGCGAATGAATCCTAACCACTTTAGGAATTCCTAGTATAGACAAAATTCTCTCAATCTAATACGTGTGGCAAGCATTACTCTTCATGCATATAGATCCTATTTACTAGAATAAAGTTAATAAATTATGCCTATTTTTTATAATTTGTCATTTCAAGGAGAGGTTTAGCCCTATCACAACTATGAAAGAGAGACTTTAGTTATTGCTTTAAGCCCGCCCTCTGAGTGCTCCTATTAGACATCCAACCCGCAACATGCAGCTAACAATCCGACCATACTTTCCAGTTGAACCAATCAGAAAGTGCAAAATATACCTATTCTTAGCTTACCTTGTTCAAATAGAATGTTTCTATAATAGTTTGCATTGAGAATTGTATACTCCCATCCACTTCGTCTATGTTATTCTCACACCGGCCATTGGATAATAGTATTGTAATGATGAGTAATTGTTTAGTTGGTGAACAATACTTTTGGAACCCTTTTGACCAAGCTATACATGCGGTCCACAATTATGTGTTGTCTACCTAATTTGCATAGTGACTAAACAAGGTTAATGTTGACACCTCATTTTTGCTCACCTAATTATCGATCACAATCAAATAAGCTCCCTGACAGATGAAATAATATAATTGGATCATTTCACATTATCCCACACACTCTCACCTATCTAATCCACTCACTAATCCATATGCCATATACTAAGGGTTCATAAATAGAAAGCATCCTTTCTCTATACTCCAGAGAAATTTAACCTTTGATCGAGTTTTGCAAGATTTTTTCTATAAATTTCTCAATTGAATATCATGTGAATAAAATATTCAATTCAAAATCTAGTCTAAAGTCTAATTGATTATTTTTTGTCTTTCTTAAGAAACCAACACTATTATTTTAATGAAGGAGACATTCAGTTCAATTTAATATCATTTTTATATAGAAAAAGAAACGGAAAGACTTATCCATAAAGTTTTTTTATCTCTTCTTCTACTATTTTTTCATAAATATTTTATTTCCTAAAGGAACAATATTGAAAACAAAAAGGATTTTTGTATCTGAGATACATTTAAAACCATCCATAAATTTAGAGTCTCATACAAAGAATACCCAAATTTCTATAGGAAAATATGATGACAGATATGTCAGCAAAAACACAAATTTTACTGCCATATTCTCCTTAGACAATAGATCACATCAATAACTATGAATTGGGAAGGAAGGTTTGCGAGATATACCTGGTCCCGGAGCAAGTACAACGACAATCCTAGCTGCTTGATGCTTCTAAGTCTAACAACATATGGACAATGATCTAGGCATATTCCTAGTTTCGCACCACGAACAACGACTGTTGTTGTCCTCCTAGTAGGTGGCAAAAACCTCCTCACCTCTAGAGTAGTCTACATAGACCACCTAAAACTCCTCATTGCGCTACTAGAGCCAACATGAAGGAGTTGTCCCTCTCAATTTGTCAACGTGCTAACGCCAACTTTTTCTCCCTCACTATCCCACCTTTGTAGGCAGGACCGCTCATACTCTCTTGTTACTAGAATAAGAGAGGACAATGCTACCAGAGCTTATTGTTAGATCTCTAAGATGTCTCTAAAAGACTCTTTGGGATTTCTCCTCTGAGATGATATAAAAGGCTTGGGTATCCCCTCCTTTGTATGGGAGAGTTAGGGCGAGAATCTTCCGATCTGATAGAGAGTCAAGAGGACGGAATTTCATGAATTTTTCAGAACCTACGAATCATAAAATAGTCATTTCACTACTAAAATGGTCATTTCACATTTGAAGCGGTCATTTCATGTGTGAAATGGTCATTTTACAAAGTTTCCTATTCACAATTGTATTGATTTTTATTATGCGACTAATGCACAACATGACGTCAAAATCAATCCTTGATCCATTCATATTGATCATTGAACCGAGCGGTTCACAAATTGAACTGGTCATTTTAGACCCTGAATGAACCGACCAATTCATATTCCAGTTCAGACAACATTCAACCAATGTAGTTCAAATTGACCTGACACTTGAATCGATTGGTTCAACACTTGTACCTGTCAATTCACAATCAAGTCAGTCAATTTCCATCCATTGTTGTTTAAATTGAATACCTGAACACTTTATTAATCAAGTTAAACATCTTTTTTTTTGGTGATAGAGAGAACCCACCTCAGACGATCCTGGCTTGGTAAACTCTCAAGACATGAGAGGGTGTTGTCTGGGCACCCCCCTCCCGCACCAAATCAACATGGGTTGCCGTTCACAAAGTTCCTTCACTGTAGTTTGATCCCATGTCCTTCATTGGGACTTATTGAGCTCCTACCACATGGGCTATTCTATCCGGAACAAGTTCAACATCATTCATGAATAAACTCCTATTCCAAGTGCATCCTATGCGTATGACCGTAACGGTCCCTAATTACGTTGGAAGTGAATTTCTATAACTAATCTAATGATATCACAAGCAATAAGTGGTATCTAGCAAGACATTATTGCTACCCAAGTAATTGAAGAGTTGAAGAGCAACTTCAACCTACAATCTGTGATTGGTGTTACAATGATCGTATAGTTCTTTTGTCACTGATATCCAAAATGAACTCGAGGCATGAAATCATCATCCTCTTCAACGTTCAATCCATGTTCCTTGAATTTGAATAGACTGTATGAGATACATATGAAGTCAATATCACATATTGATTCACACAAGCATGACCATGTATTTCTCAATCTTGGTTATCAAGTGGCCATGATATCAAACTCCTTCTAGGAGGGACAAATCCAATCTACATCACTCACAATCATTTCCCACATGTCTCAATGTATTTGAGCATCACCTTTGTGATAACCCTTATTCAATGTTACGTTGGATGATGCCGAAATATATCGAACGACACGTGATGAATGTAGTGATTTCATGTTTAAGAAACACAATCACCACTATCACTTTGAGAGATGATATTGACTACCATTCAATGGTTTCCATGTATCATTCTCAAGGTGGGTCTATTTGGTACACTATTCTCTAACAAGTACCTATGTGTTTGGTTTGATATCACATATCACGACTGATAAAATTCTATCATCAACCATCACACACTCTAACCTTATGTATTACTATTGTTTATTAAGATTCCACAATAATATCCAACTAGGAACATAACAAGAATATATATATATATATATATATATATATATTCTTAACATGCATATGATCTCATTATTTAGGTCCTCAACCCAAAGACATATGTCATTAAGTAATATCATTCTTTAGACATCTATCATATTAAATTACAATCTCATAATGAATAAACATAAGTAATTACCTTTATTATTATTATTATCAAATCAATTATGTCATGCCCCAATCCAATCATCATATATTTGGATCTTTGGGCATATCATACCAATAGACTCCCACTTACATTTAGAGCCAATCACCCACTAATATTATTCCAAGTGATCCACCATGCTTCTGTTGTGAAAGAAAGCTTTAGCAACATTTTTCTTTTAGTATGTATATTGCAAATATTCTCTTCTCCCCATTATATAAACTTTTGTATGAGATGAAACTACCATAGTATGCTATCTATGTTCCCAACTATCCAATAGATCCATTGCTGTCACAATATTTCTATTGACTCATCAATGATGGGAACTACCTTAAGTTCATCCTATGTACTTTTAGGTTAATACAATATCCTCTGCTGTATTCATAATCAACAAGGTACTCAACTCTTATTGTAGAATCAACAATTATTTACCTTTTTATCAGAACTCTGTTGGCTTAAAGTTTTTTTGTTTTATGGAAAAATTCTATTGCGATCATTAATTATCTTATGTCGGTCTGGAATCTTGCATCGGTGTAACTCTATACACCAAACTCTTCCTTATTACCATAACTAAGGAACCAATCCTCAGTTCTTCTCAATAACTTAAGGATGTTCTTTTATGGTAGCTACGTGACCTTCACCAGGATCTGACTGATCTTTTTTCTTCATGTCCAAAACATAGGAGTCAACGGGGTAAGTGCATAACATTACATACATGATAGATATAATGACATTTGACATTTCATTCATATGTTTCCATACTTCACAAGAATTGGGACATTGGGCTCTTAGAGAACCTTATTCAATGAATATGGACAAATTACTTCTCTTGAGTCCTGCATGCTTAACTTTTTCATCATCTTCCCAATGTATGTACTTAGGACAAGAAGCCTTTAAGGTCTATCTCCATAGATCTTGATTCCTATCCTACAGGATGCTTCACTTAAATCCTTCATAGGGAACGTCCTTATCAGCCAATTCTTATCATTTATTATAGGGTAATCATTCCCTCATCAATATGAGGAATACAATTATGAGTACATTAAACTCCTTGTAAACACCTATATCATTTTGAATGAAGTCAAACTCTTTGATTGCATCACCAAATTTGAATATATTCCTGCTCCAAGATGCATGCTTCAATCCATAGATTGACCTATGTAGCTTATAGACTTTATGGGCATCCTTTATATTTATAAAACCTTCAATTCATGTCAAGCACACATCCTATACAATATTCCTATTAAGGAATGCAATTTTAACATCCATTTGCAAAATCTTATAGTCATATTAAGCTGCAATGGCAAGCATGTTCCCAATGGTATACCATGGCAACTGGTGAAAAAGGTTTGGTCATGTTCAACACCTTGAACTTATCTGAAACTTTTTTCAACCAATCTTCTCTTATAGATTTGTAAATTACAATCCATGTTGGTCCTTTTATACAAGACCTATTTGCACCTTATGGGCTTTACCCCTTTAGGTGGATCTACCAAGGTCATACCTTATTGGTTACATGGATTCCATCTTAAGATCCTATGGCCTCAAGCCATTTCTTAGATTCTGGTTCCTTAGTAGCTTTTAGGTAGGTTGTTGACTCATCATCTATGATCAACCTATCGCCTTGTTGAGTTACAAGATATCCAAATCTTTCAGGCTCAAGGCTTGTCCTACTAGAACAATGGGGTACATGTGTCAAAAGAGGAACTTGAGATTTCACAAGGGTTTGTGAGTCTCTGTTGTTCATCTTATACCCCTTAAGAGTTCCATGTTTCCTTGTTGATCTCAAACTTTTTGAGTTCTACTCTTCCACCACTATTTCCTTTGGAATCACATTCCTTTTAAGGAATTCATAAGTCCGGTTAACACACATTTTATTATTAGATGGAGTAAAAATCAACAAATTAACATTCATCTGATATGAGATTAAGTTTTCGAAGAAACTATTTTCTTTCATAAACTTGACATTCCTAAATCTTCTTAAAGACACATGGGGACACTCCCATGTCATATCTCATATGGTGTCTTTTGAACCGATTTAGATGGAACATGGTTTAGTGTAAAATTTACAGTTCTAAAGCATATTTCCTATTAGGAACTTGGAAGCTTAATTAGACTCGTCATTAATCACACCATGCTTAACTAGGTACTATGCCTTTCTTTCTTGAGTCTATTTAGGCTCATTACCGCAATCATTCAGAAGGTCCTCAAACTTTGGGCCAAGTAATCTCCATATTGATCATATCAAAGTGCTTTAATACTTTATCAAGTTGTCTTTATACTTCATTCATGAAATCCTCGAACCTTTCAAGGGTTTCTGACTTGTGTTTCACCAAGTACACACATCCTTACATACTAATCTTATAAGTAAAGGTGATGAAGTATGGGTTACACACTTTAATATGTTAAAAGCATATTTTGTTTGAGTTATTAACTTATAGTCCTTTTTATATTTTCACCATTATACTTGTATCTAGATCTTATCAATATAAATTATGAGACATTAGGGCACTTCCATAAAAGATCTTATCTTTAAATGAAACATCCTTCGTTCATTATATGAGATATTCATTCTTGTCTAAAAAAATACATAAGTAATGCTCATATTAATGACAATTACATAATAGAAGTTCTCTAACTCTATTGCAGGCCCATTAGGCAAAGATAAATGATAGGTACTGGTTGTACTGGAAAAATCTCTTGCTCCATTTGCAATGTGCAACTCACTTCTTCTTAGATCCTGCATATCCAAATGCGTGTGAGATCTACATCCGGTATCATATACCTGGGATGATGAAGTAGTAACATTTATTTCATTGGTATGTATGCCTGAAGTAGAGATCTCTATCCCTTTGTGTCATCTTCTAGAATCTCTTCAAGTCAAAGGACAGATTCTTGTTGCACTTACCTTTATCCTTATCTTGGGTGCAAAAGACTTGAACTTCAACTTAGCCTCAGAACTCTTCTTGGACTTGCCTTTTTCCTTGGACTCCATTCTGTTGATCACCATCACAGGTTTGTCCTTCTTCATTTGTGCTTTGACATTTTTTAACATGCCAAACAATTCTGATAACGATTTGGCCAAGTTACTCAAGTAGTAACACTCGATAAACTGGCTATAATATTCATGCAACAATTTTAAAATCATATATGTGTCCAACTCTGGACTCAAAGGGAATCCCAGTCTCTATAGATGTTCCACATGCCCAATCATATTGAGTACATGGGGTTCTAATGGACCTCCTTTTGTCATCTTGCACTCAAACAAAACCTTTGATACATTGTACCTTTCTTGATTTGCATTTTTATGGTTCATATTCTTAAGATGTGTTGCCATCTCAAGTATCCCCATGTTTTCATACTCCTGATGCAACTCATAGTTCAGATAACATGGCATAAAGTGCTTAATGTCCAAATCATTGTTGGCATGCTTCCAATGAGCATCCACCTCATAATTGGGTGCATCAAGAGTAGATTCCTCTAGCAATGATGCATCTAGGATATAGAGATTATGCTCTTCATTGAGAACCCTTCTCAAAGTCCGTAACCAGTCATGGAAGTTTGTCCTATTTAGTTTGTACTTCTCAAGGACTGATCACGATAATGATTTGTTTGCCATTTGTTTCTACTAAAGAAAAACTACATTTTCAAAATATTTTTTATTCTATTTGTTTTGAAAAGTTTGATGATATTAATTAGGCCTTTTAATTAACTATCACTCCCGCAATTTTATTTGAATTGATATCCCTCACCAACAATTTGGTAGATTGTAGCATACAACCTTCTAGTGAGCCAAGACCCAAAACAATTGAATTATTACCCACACAACACCAACGTCCATAATTAATTATTAAGGTAGACAACCTTTTCTAATTGCATCTCATACAATCCTTGGATAGATGGTATGCACAACTCTTTGTCATAGTCATATGTATGCGTAACATCCCAAATTTTCAACATTAATCTAAAACTTAGAATGTGGTTTTACATAAATAAAAATAGTTGAGGGTCTTAATGCAAAAAGACCATGAAATGAAATTACATGATGGATAATAAAGTGAGAAGAATAAAATAAGACCCAAAATACATGGTTCTCTTGCATATTTGCATTATGTGTTGCAATTAACTCAAAGGTATACATGTTGGTTTCCCTTCTCTCTCTCCTATTCTTGAAAAAGTTTAAAAGAGATGAACGAGAAAGAGCAAGAGGCATGGAATTCGAAATTAAGAACTAGATGACTTGAAGAAGATGTATTCTTTTCTTTTGATAGATTTTAGGATAGGAAAATCATTAATATATTTCTTTCTCTGTCCTCCTCATTGAGTTTTCAAAAAGAATAATAAATTACCCCTATGCATTGATTTTGAAAACATGGAATGAGTTACTCACTTGGACCATAGTAAATGACTTTCTTTTTGTAAAAAGTGCGACCTGATAGGTGATCCACTCAAATGGTACAAAATGAAAACCTTGTATAATAAAGCAGTGGAAATAAAACTATTATAAAATTACATCTTTGAAAATTTGTTTCTCACGATAAAAGGTGGCATGGCAAAATAAAAAGGTATACAACTACTAACATGTAAGGACAATTGTATAGGGAAACCTAGCCATTCCAAGATATGCTTAGGTTCAAATTCCTAAATATGGTCTTCTCAAGTCCCTGTCCAGTAATGTACCTACACCTGGGTGGAAGGGGAATATCACTTAGAAAATAGAAATCAAAGGCATGTATCATTAAATATTGAGTATGTGCATATAAACAACATTTGGGCATTATATTGGGTTACAAGTATAATAAGGGTGTTCCTAAGGGAAGGGGGCATATAAAAGTAGGAAAGTTCAACAAGAAGCAATTCAAGAGATTGAGGCGTAATATTTATGTAGAGCAATAACTGAGCTAAAAGAAACATCTTGCCATAATCAATATTCACAATTTTTAAATAAAGAACATATTTGCATGCATAAATAATTTAGACTAAATATACCTAAAATAGGGCCATAAGACCATAGGTTCATGGCCTAAAAAATAAGGGTGGAAATGCACACCCCGGACAAAATGCACTCATCCTATATAAATGTATGGTTGTATAAAAGTACCACTATTCTTGATATTCTAGTCAAACATTTAGTATGCATAAACAAAGTGGCAAGACTAGCATTCTAGTCATCATTCACATCATGTATTTAAAGCATAGAAAGAGGGTCAAAAGACCCATAACAAAAGAATAGCTCAATATTCAAAGTACTTCAGATGATATCTATTCCGGAAGGTAGAGCTTAAATTTTATAATAAAAAGGAGCATTAACATTCAACAATGTGGCTCAATGTAGGAAATTAGGAATTATAGTCAATTAAATGTCCAAACATAAGTAGTGGATTTGCACATACCCGATCACCATAAATAATGGTTAACTCAACATATAAACTTGGTCTCTAACATTGAGTATTCATCCTAGGAGCACATTAGGTATGTTAGTCAAATCAAGTGGATGTGTGTATATCCTAATATGCTTCATATATATTATTCTTATACCTATTCTTCTTACCTAGAGGCATATTAGAGTTCTCATTCTTATTATGTGAAGATAGGATCCAACATGTGTCACTACATGAATAGGGATTATAACATCGGTGGATTCTATTACATGTCTATTTGGTTTCAAATGACTCATTTATTTTCCTCGACATCCTCTCTGTCAGGTTCTAGGGTTTTAATTTTCCAACAAAGTATTAGAGTCATTATCATTAAAAGTCCTAGGTTTTCATTTATGCAAAGTTACTATTATATCATTCATGCATTAAGGCCTAAAATTGTGTCTTTGGTGGTTATTATATCGCATTAGACTCACCATATTGATAATTGCATTAACCGACTAATATTCACACTACTTACAATGATTCATGGGACCCACATTCTTCATGTCAAATTCCATGTCAATTGCATATATGTTCTTATGCACATATGCATACTTACTTTAATGAGACAAGAGTACATAACAACATGTTATCAATATTAGTGTAGAACCCCTTCTTATGATCATATCTGAATTTTTCTTTACATATCTTTCTCTCTCATATACCATCTTATACAAGATAGTTCGATGTAGATACCTATACAACCTAGATCATTTTTCCTTCTAAAATGACATTAAGTTTATCTATATGTATCAACATTATGGTATTATGATAACACATCCTACCAGTCAAGATACTACCTACTATTATGCATTATCTTAAGGACACCATTATTGTATAATATGCCCTTATGTATATTGTCATTTATTAGTTTCTAAAATATAGTATGCTAAAGATTGCTGGTTGACATGTTGGATCTGATGGATTGTATCGAGGTACAAAGAACTACCCGAGATCATGCCACTTGGTTCTTGTTCACCTAGTCAAAGTGGGTAGCCTTTCTCCAGTAAGAACCCTCAAATGGATCCAAGCAATCCCATGCCATCCCCAAATCTATAGATCTTTAGGTTCACACAATCTTTAGTCTAGAACACTGTAGGGAAACAAGACGATATAATAGGCAGAGGAAACAAACATTTTATAGCCATATTACCCATAATCCAGTAGATCACATCAACAACTATATAATTGAAATGATAGTTTTGAGGATATACCTAGTCTTGTAGCAAGTCTAGCAACATACTCCTCATCATTGTAGATGCACAACTATCATCTAGTTGCTCTTGGATGGTATTAGTGCATCTCCTCATCTTCACCACAGATAGCAGACTGAAACAATGTCAGTAACAACTCCTGTGGTCTTGCCACAGAGTGTAGGCTGACGTTGTCCTCCAAGCAGCAAATAACAACCTCCTGCCTCTAGAATAGTCCACATAGATCACTGGGAACTCCACATTACTCTACTAGAGCCAACTGGAAGGAGTTGTCCCCTTCTGTGAACATACTAGTCCCCAACATGCTCTCCCACAACTGATCCTTAGTTGTTCTCTCCCTCTCTATCCCTCCCTTTATCAGGTAGGAATTTCTTGGGCTCTCTATTGGTTACCACAACCAGAGAGGACCAAAATTATCAGAGCAACTGATTCTCTATTATATGTCTTAGGAAACCCCCAATACCCCTCTATTTATAGTAGAGGCCAGGGTCAAGGTTACCGATCAGTGTGGGAGTAGAAGGGTCTAGAATAATGAATTTTCTAGAACCTATGAACTGCGGGACAGTCATCACACATAGAAAAATGCTCGTCTCTCTTAGTGAGACGACCGTTTTGTGTAGTTTCTTGTTCTGCAATTGAAGTTGCAATTCGTTTCCAATTAATGTCCAACATTAATCCTTGTACAAATAGAATTGAAGAAGTGAAATGATTCAACTTTGCTCATGATTTGGGAAAGTCACCAGAACCTTAGGACGATATTAGAGCCAATCGGTTCACTAAGTGAACCGGTCATCTCACTAGCATGAGCAGATCGATTTCACTTGAGGAACCGATCGTCTCACCAGTTTGAGTGTTAGGTTGATTGAAAATTTAATTGACTGATTTCTACATGACTCAGGACACCAACTGATCACTTTACTCGATGAACTAATCATCTCACTAGCTTGAGCTGATAGGTTCACCCTGTGAGCCGATCGGTTGGTGTCCCGAGTCATGCAGAAATCAACCAATTCAATTTTCAATCAACCCGACACTCAAATCAATCAGTCCAAAACTTGAACTTGATGGTTTTTAGTCCAGTCAATGGATCTATTATTTAATTGAATGATCTAATTAAACATAATTCGTGAATATACTCCTTCAATCCAAGTGATACTATGCGTGTGACCCTATAGGTCCAGTATTACGTTGGCAGTGAATGTCCATAACAACTTATGACATCACAAGCAAAGAGCGGTGCCTAGTCACACATCGTTTCTACCCAAGTAATTAGGAAAGTTGGAGAACAACTTCAACCTACAACCCATGATTAGTTTTACTGTGATCATATAGCTCCTTTATCTCTGATATCTAGATTGATCTCGAGGCATGAAATTGTCATTCTCTCAACATACAATCCATGTTCCATGAACTAGAGTTGACTGTCTGAGATGCATGTGAGTTCACATATCATATATTGAATCACATGAATAAGACTGTATATTTCTCAGTATCTCTTATCAAGAGGCCTAGATATTAAACTCCTATAGGAGGGACAAATCCCATCTACATCACTCACACTCATCCACCATGTGTCAAAGCTACCCAATCATCACCTTTATGGTAACCCGTATTTCAGGATTACATTTGATGATGTCAAAGTTTACCCAACGACATTTAATGAATATAATGACTTCATGTCTAAGAACCACAATCACCACTATCACTATGAGAGATGATTCTGACTACCATTCCATGGTCTCCATATATCACTCTCATGGTGGGTCTGTCTGATACATTATTCTCTAACATGTATCTGTGTGAGTGACTTGATATCATATATCATGACTAATGAGACTCTATCATCAGTCAACACACACTTTAGTCTTATGTATTTTTGTTGTCTATTTTACTTCCACAGTAATATCTGACTAGGACATAATAAGAATGTATGTACTCTTAGCATTTGTATGATCTCATTGTTCAAGTCACATACTTGAAGACATACGTCATCAAGTAACATCATTTTTTAGACATCTACTTACATATGTGTCATCATCTCATGACTAAGAAAAACATAATAAATGGAATTACCTTTATTATTATCAAATTAGGTGTCTATTGCCACACTCTAATCATCATATGATTGGATCTATGAGCATACATACCAATAGACTCCCACTTGAACTTCAAGCCAATCACCCGCGATTCTTATATCAAGTGATCTTAACATGTCCATCATGTTCTACTGTGCAAGCGCTTTTATAGCGAGTTTAACAATGTTTTCTTAAAGTTTTTATATTGCAATTTTCACATCTCTTCACTATAAGACATCTCATATGAGATGGAAGTGTCGTAGTATGCTATCTAAGATTCCCGACCTATCTAGTAGCTCTATTGTTGTCACAATATTTATACTGTACCATTAATGGTTGTAACCTCACACATGTTCACCCATATGAACTTCTTGATCCATACAATATCCTTTGTTGTTCTCATAACACAAAGATACTCGACTTCATTTGTAGATTTGAGAAACTGTCATTAGCTCAGAACTCTTTCTAGATTATAGTTCTTATTTTATGTCAAACATAAATTTAGATTGCGATCATTAATTTGTTAGTTTGTAAGCTTGCATCGGTGAAAAAGGTCGGAAGCTTGCATTGATGTAACCTTTTACACCCGACTCTTCCTTATTACCATAACCAAAGAGCCAATATGTAATGACCTCGCTTCCCGGTAACCCCCAATTAAGGAAGACCAAGAAGTCAGATGCGTTATCCGAAAAATAGGATTAATGGTTTTGCAAATAATAAAAAATAATTAATAAATTCTACGAAAGACTAACTTAAAATTGGAATAAAAATTTCTTTTCACATACCTTGAAAAAGATAGGATTTGAGAAATTTTACCCATATAAGAAACTATCTATCTACAATCCTCCAATTCTTTATTGAGCTTTATTTGTTCAATGTCACTTTAAACGAATATCCACTTTTTGATAAACCTAAAACATCGACAAACAAAATGTCGGTCAGTATAATGAATTATACTGGTATGCGGGGAAAACAAAATATTGCACATAAGTTCTAACAACCTAATCATGTCAAGTAGTTGTTAACAATGCACAATTACATTTTCAATGTGACTCCCCAACCGATTTTACTCATACTCTGGGATACCCTCTCTTAGAGCTTAGTCCTTGCAAGGGACATTAAGGCTACCTTCTCCATCCTGATCTTGGTACCTGGGGTCACCTCTCTGGGTGCCCAGTGGTCCTTCCCTCCAGGGCTTGACCACTTCAGACCTTCCCTCCAGAGCTGGGTCTTGCATCACACATCCAGAGATGGTATTTAGGTTCGATACATCACATATGTACTTGAAATGTGATATCCATAGTCACTTTAAAGATTGCAGTAATGAAACATTCAAACAGTTTAATTTCATTACAATCGATAAATCATCGAGAAATGTCGAGAAACATAAAGCGTGTACTCATAATTAACCACATACCTAATTTGGATATTTCATAGGAAATAAGCATAATCCAATCCAATCAAGATGTCCAATCAAGCAAGACAATCAACCAATAAAGCAATCTCGATCCTAAAAATATGTGTAACACCTAATTGTTACCATCACATCCCCAAACAACTCCTTATTGACTCGGGACACCATTCTAAGGTTGCTAATCCAAATTAGGGTTTCATTAGGGTTCCTTTAGATCTATTTACAACTTTCCTCTTTTATGTCCACAAAACCCTAAAATAGCAGTACTAGGTTCAAATTCCTAATTATCCACTTGTTCGTATTAAAGCCTTCTTTTCATCAAAATGACTTAGGATTAACTTAATACCATCTTATACAAAGGATTTCGAAATATATATCTCATTAAAACCATTATCACATATATTAGGATTTCTAATCCCATTAATGCACATTAAACATATAAAACCCAAAATTAGGCAATTGATCACAAGGGTTATCTTTTTAGATCTAAAACATCCTTTTGTTAACAACATGTTAATATTCAACTCAAATTATTAAGGGATCTTCATTAAAGCTAATTATCATCAAACTGTGGATTTTTCATTAATGAAACCATTAAAGATGGCATCTTTACATACTTTTCAAATAATAAGAAAAATTAGACCTTGATTGTATTTTTACTGTATTCCTTATATTTTTATAATAAAAAAGCATATATATTTTGTCTTAATCTGATCATCCCAGTAATTTCTATGATTTTTGCAAGCTAAGTATAATTTCAAGAGTTTTCTGAATAATTATACCTTTCTAGGGTGACGTGGTGCGTTATGATTGGTTTGCGGCTTCCAGCTCTCCACCATACTGGACACGCAGGTCCAACACTATTCTCTAGCCTAACCAGACTCGAAACCAATGACCAGGCTGGGTTGGACCAATTTTTCCTTGACTCACTCCTCATTCCTCACTGCTTCATCCCTGTCCGTAGACACGAGCCTCTGTTTCTTCAGTGAAATAGAGCGTCGCCTACCACCCACTCCAGTGGCTTCATGAAGGGCCCTCCTCAGCCTTGACTCTTCAAACCCCGCCTTTTTGGGTTCCCATATATGAAGGAATCTCGGTCGGCTAAGAGCCAAGGCTGGGGTTCCCTTGGTCAAGCTTCCTCCAAAGCACCCTCACTGGAGGCAAACTGGATGGGTGCAAGAGGTAGAAGGCTAGATCCAGAGTGACCGATTGTAGAACAGTTAAGATGTGGACCATCCCTTTGTTATACTCACCTCAGGCATCCTTAGGGTCCCTTTTATAGGAATCTTATAGCAAGGGTTTATGTTCCCGGGTTCCAATGGTGTCCAACTCTGAGAGAGATTTGGGGAAAGCCTGAATACAAATGCAAATAGCAGAAGAAAGGGATGGGAAGGTGTGAATTCATCTCCCAAATCCAATGGGAGTATTTGTAGGCTATTCATAGACCAAGGAGAGAGAAATCTAGAGAGGGGAATCATCTATAATGTAGCTGACATTCCTTTTCGAATAGGAGGAAGAAGACAAGCCAATGATCGTTAGATCTAAATCTAAGGGCTTCCAGGCTGCATGACATTATTAAAGGCTCCCCCTTGATTCCTATTCTGATTTAAATATGACAAATACATTCATTTAAGTTATTCCTTCCACTTTAAGGATTTTTGTAAAATCCATATCTCCCAAACCATCCATCCTTTTAATCCCAAATTTTAGGGGAAAGTCCACGATGACTTAATCTACTTGTGTGCCAAGTTTGGGACTCAAACTAGAAAGTATCAGAGAATTTTATTCATAGGAAAGTTATTACTTAAAAGGCATATTTTATACATATTTTCTCTCTCCTATTCTTTTATTTTCTTTTATTTGGATTTCTTTTACCATTAGAAACCATGTGGACTCAAAATATCATCCATGATGATTCAATCATACATATGTCCACATATTTGTCATATTTTCATTATTATCTCAAATTTCCTTCTTAATAATGCATTAATTATTTTCTTCTTTTTCTTTTAATCATATTAGACTCATTAACATCTTATGATCCACAAAATCATATGCACACATGAAATATTGCAAAGGAAACCCATTCAATACATATAATTCATACAATTTCCATAATCCCACATTTATTGGGGAAATTGCATTTCCAACCATATGAACCCAAAAATTGGGGTTGTAACATCCTTCCCTCTTATAGGAATTTTTCCCTCAAAATTCCACTAAACATCCAAACAATTTAGGATAAGACTTTTCCATGTCCATCATTGGCTCCCATGTGGCTTCATCCTCTCCATGGTGCTTCCAAAGAACCTTTATTATCTTATATTCTTACATCTGAGTTCATTCACCTTGGTATCTAGAATCCTCACAGGTGACTCAGGATATTTCAGCCTCCCTTGAAGCTCAATAGGTTCATGGCTCAACACATGGCTCGGGTACATCACATAGTGCTCTAGGTCGGACTCATGGAATACATCATACATCATGTTATCCTGAGGGGTAAGGCTAATCATAAGCAACTCCACCAATCCATCTCAAATGGACCCATGCATCGGGGACTCAACTTCCTTAGCTATATCTCAGAGGGGTCGGATTTTCAAAAAAACATGCTCACCCATAGTGAACTACAAGTCAGTATGCTTCACATCAACATGTCACTCATGTCTATCCTGGGCTTTCTCAGCCTTTTCTCGATCCTGCATACACTGTGGTTTCTCTGACCTTCATAAGGTCCTCTCATCGACATCATCCCAGTGAAGCGGTGTCTGACACAACCTCCATTACAGAGCTTCTTACATCCCAATACTGGCTATGGTGGCTATCATAACAAGAAAACTCTACTAGGGGTAGGAACTTCTCCCATGAATCACCCTGAATGAGCACACATGCTCTCATCAGACCCTATAAAGTCTGGATCATACTCTCTTGACTGTCCATCACTCATGGGTGATATGTTGTATTAAAATTTAATCTAGCATAAAGTTCTTCTTACACCTACTTTCACAACATGGAAGTGAACTTAAGGCCATACTCGAGACCATTTGAACTCGAATCACTATGTAGTTCAACTATCTTTCTCTCATATATATAGTTCAACCAAATTTGTCACACTGATAGAGCTCTCTCTTAGGCAAGGGATTAGGTCAACTTGGTAAGGCGATCTACCATAACCCATATTGCATCATGACCTCTCTCGATCTAGGGGAGATCCACCACATTGTCCATGGTGATCTACTCATATCCCCTCTCAGGGACTCCTCACTATCTGTAGGCTATTAGTGTTCAACCTTCACCCTCTGGCATGTATGTCAACTAGCCATATGCAAATCTATATACTTCTTCCAATTACCATTGCAAACCTTAACCTTCTTGGTAGTACTGCGGTGTATGGTGTACTTAAAATCATGAGCTTCTTACATGACATGATTCCTCAAGGTTGACTATTCAGATACCCTAAAACACTCTAGTAGTGGGGTTTTCCACCTTCTTCTCCTGAGAGGTATATCTGAGGTTCTTAAAACAACCCTTTTTTCTCACCAAGCTCTGGGTTGGCTAACTGAGTAACCACCAACTTGACCAACGAGTCTAGTTATATCTGGATGTTAGACATATAGGTCTAGTATTCTAATGGTCATAGGGTCCACCTAGCAACCTCTTTCAACTCTCTCCAATGGCTAGACAAGACAACTATACACCTGAGATGTGTCTCGATTAAGAGTATCCGTTGCCACATTAATTCCTTTATGTTCTAGGTGATGGTGAAAACATAAACCTTCATATACTCCACTGATCATCCTTGTCTTGGGTTTAGGTCTATCTGTGTCAAGAAAACTTTGAGTTTTTACTCCCATCATTTTGGTTATCAAAACCAAATTGGTAACTAAAAGATTCCAAACTAATCTAGATAGATACGTTCTCATATTACCCTTGTTCTTCTTATGCTCTCAAATCACCTATCCAATATATTCTCCAAAGGGTGTGGTACTTCCTCTATCCTCATCATCATAGAAGGGTTTCAACTCATATCACCTTCATCCTTAGTATATGGCATGCATTTTGTCCTATCTTTCACACCCATAACAAGATGAAATAAGCATTTGGTTGTAGTCCAAATACAGAGTTCATCCCATTCCAAGAGTAGAGATGGTGCACCACACATCGCCATTACACTTTTAGTCTAAGTTGAAATGTACTTCACATGACTCCTCATCATGAACATATCCATTATGGGTATACACCTATGGGAAGACTTTTCCCATCACCTCTGGATCTTAACATATCTCTTTTATGTACAATCCTTAATCGTTACCTCAAGGTCTCTAGGGTGTCGACACTTTTGGGGTAATTTGACCCTTATGCATCTTGGGAGTACCTCTCACATTTTCCCCTTATACCCCATCAACTCATAAAGGTGGCCAACCTCATAACCCATGGTCCTTGGGTAAAGGTAGCAATTACCTCCCGACCCTATGGTCTCGTGCATCTAGAGAACAGATAACTCCTACTTCCATCGGTCTTATCCCTTCCTGACCTTAGTATTGACTTAGGATTCCATCATAGCACATTTCATCCTTAAATCCTCACCTAAAACTCCATCATCTCTCTAGGCACTCTTGGTCAAACTTACATCCCTTAATGGGAGTCATGGCGACCTAGCTATCTCAGTCTGGCTCCCTACGGGTTACCTCCATGGCAACATATCTTCATGCCCCTATGGAGATGGTCACACATGAGTCTATAGATTCTTGCTCACACTATGTGCTCTTACACTTGGCTCATCAAGCTCTTATAAGTGACCTCTTAAGGTTACCTCAAACCTAAATAAGAGTTGGTGCACACCCCAACAAGAAGGGTCCCTTCCCAGGATGGGAGAAAACTATCTCTTGATAGTAACAAAGGTCACAAAACGTCCTCATCTCCAAGGTTTACATCATCATGTATATGTTTAGCCTTCTCATGCTACTTATGATCAGGGCTAGAAAGAAAATAACCTATTAAACCATTCTAAGCTCCTTTGTATGTCATACTTGTTCATCATTCCTCAAAGTTGGACTAATATCACATATACATATGTCACTAACTTGTGTGAGTGGTTCATATATCTCAGTTCGAGTGGGGTTTCCTTTTGCACTAAAACATGGGAAGGAGTGTCATGCCCAAATCCTATGAACTCAATCAGCCTCGTGATCATCATGTGCACCATGTACTACTACTTTCCCACTTTGGTCTAGGAACCCCAGGTTCACCTTTTATGCATCAGCTGTCTAAACTACATACTCGACTATTCAACCATGAACCAAATATATACAAGATAGGGCATAAACATCCTAACACTCTTCCGCATGAACAACCCTTAGATTCCTACACAAGGACAACCAACATGGTGTGAGACCTCACAACTTGTTATCATACCATACCTCTTTAGGGTCTTATGGAACTCTACTTCCTACACCTAAAAGGTAGGCACTTACAACATTAGTTCAAGAAGCCTCTTTCTCTGTCTAGGGTTTGGTTCCTCTAAAGAAAACTAGGGTACGTCATGCCTCTAAGGATCGTGCATGAGGAAACCACATGCATCCACTTAGGTCATCCATTCTAGGCCATATCATACCCAACTTATCATGATTCTTCATGTCTTAGAGTCAAGGCATCCAACCTTCCTCAATGGGTCACACACACTCTCTCTCTAGAGATAACCCTACAACTAGTCCTACAACTTGAGGTTCTCTCTTAGAAGATAGTTCAAGCTCTTAAGGATACATGTCTACCCCTACTTGGGTGAAACATACCATCAAGACCTATGTCCAAACAAGATCATCCAAGGCTCTACATGCTCATCTCATGAACATCAATCATAACCCTTCTGGCCTAGGTCTAAAACTTACTGCCAGCCTTACTGTCATTCTCTTCTATGCAGGTACGTGCCTCTTTCCTACTGATAGATATCCGTTAGGGTTCCTATATGGTCACCACTAACCTTTTCAACGAGCGAGCTATCCCTCACCCTAACAGGTACGACCCACACAAGGTCGGGTCACCCAAAAGGCACAAGGGTCAAATAACCACCCATAGATCATGCTTCTCATGGGTACTCAAAACCTCTACGTCAAGCATGCATGTCTAACCCAAGTGCTTGATGGTATAGAAGACTAAGGTATCCAACTCATCTTGTCATCTCTTTCTCTTACTTCTACTTAGGGTTTGGGTGGAGCATCATCCTTAGAGGATGCATCAGGTCTCTACCTCTTCCTCCAAGGCTAACTCTCCTCATCCTCCTACAAGAATGTCTAACCTCTAAGCTCTCCTGAGGGCATGGTGACACACGTCATGCAACCTAAGCATGTAACTAAACTCCATCTGAGTTTCAAATTATCAAAACTTATGTCCATGACATCTTTCTTACATGCTTTTTATTATTTGGTGGAGGATTCCTTAATCCTTATCACACTTACCCTGAACTCATGAGGGTGGTGGAGAGAGATAAAACCCTAATCTCTTAGACTTATTCAGTGAAATAGGGTAGAGAACATATGAAGACAGATGAGAGAAGACCTAGAGGTATCTTATTTCAAGTCAAATCCTCCAATTTTGGCCAGGCAGTCACATAGAATCTGGGAGTCCTAGTAGACCGACTAGTGGGGTAGAGGAAAATCTTGCCAGTCCCCAGATTGTGATCCTTTTCCAGACACCTCCATCATTGGAAAATCCTCTAACAACTCCCTTGGGTTCTAAAGAGTTTGTAAAATTTAATAATTATTAGAGATTAAATGGAAATCCATCGCTCTGATACCAATTCTAATGACCCTGCTTCCCGGTAACCCCCAATTAAGGAAGACCAAGAATTCAGAGGCGTTATCCCAAAAACAGGATCAATGGTTTTGCAAATAAAAAAAAAAAATAATAAATTCTATGAAAGACTAAATTAAAATTGGAATAAAAATTTCTTTTCACATACCTTGAAAAATATAGGATTTGAGAGACTTTACCCATATAAGAAACTATCTATCTACACTCCTACAATTCTTTATTGAGATTTATTTGTTCAATGTCACTTTAAAGGAATATACACTTTTTGATAAACCTAAAACATAGACAAACAAAACGTCGGTCAGTATAATGAATTATACTGGTATGTGGGAGAAACAAAATATTACACATAAGTTCTAACAACCTAATCATGTCAAGTAGTTGTTAACAATGCACAATTACATTTTCAATGTGACTTCCCAACCACTTTTACTAGTACTCTGGGATACCCTCTCTTAGGGATTAGTCCTTGCAAGGGACATGAAGGTTACCTTCTCCATCCCAAGCTTGGTACCTGGGGTCACCTCTCTGGGTGCCCAATGGTCTTCCCTCTAGGGCTTGACCACTTTAGACCTTCCCTCTAGGGTTGGGTCTTGCATCATACATCTAGAGATGTTATGTAGGTTCGAGATAGTCACATATTTACTTAAATTGTGGTATCCATAGTCATTTTAAAGATTGTAGTAATGAAACATCCAAACAATTTAATTTCATTACAATCGATAAATCATCGAGAAATGTCGGGAAACATAAAGCGTGTACTCATAATTAACCACATACCTGATTTGGATATTTCATAGGAAATAAGCATAATCCAATCCAATCCAATCCAATCCAATCCAATCCAATCCAATCCAATCCAATCCAATCCAATCCAATCCAATCCAATCCAATCCAATCCAATCCAATCCAATCCAATCCAATCCAATCAAGATGTCCAGTCAAGCAAGACAATCAACCAATCAAGCAATCTTGATCCTGAAAATATGTGTAACACCTAATTGTTACCATCACATCCCCAAACAACTCCTTATTGACTCGAGACACCATTTTAAGATTGCTAATCCAAATTAGGGTTTCATTAGGGTTCCTTTAGTTCTATTTACAACTTTCCTCTTTTATGTCCACAAAACCCTAAAACAACAGTTCTAGGTTCAAATCCCTAATTATCCACTTATTCATAATTAAAGCCTTCTTTTCATCAAAATGACTTAGGATTAACTTAATATCATCTTATATAAAGGATTTCGAAATATATATCTCATTAAAACCATTATCACCTATATTAGGGTTTCTAAGCCCATTAATGCACATTAAACATAGAAAACCCTAAATTAGGCAATTGAGCACAAGGATTATCTTTTTAGATCTAAAACTTCCTTTTGTTAACAACATGTTAATATTCAACTCAAATGATTAAGGGATCTTCATTAAATCTAATTATCATCAAATTGAGGCTTTTTCATTAATAAAACCATTAAAGATGGCATCTTTACATACTTTTTGAATTATAAGCAAAATTAGACCCTGATTGTATTTTTACTGTATTCCTTGTAATTTTTGATAAATATATATATATATATATATATATATATTTTGTCTTAAATCGATCATCCTAGTAATTTCTATGATTTTGTTAAGCTAAGTATAATTTCAAGAGTTTTCTGAATAATTATACCTTTCTAGGGTGACATGGTGCATTATGATTGGTTTGTGGCTTCCAAATCTCCTCCATGCTAGACACGTGGGTCCATCATTACTCTCTAGCCTGGCTAGACTTGGAACCGGTGACCAGACTGGGTTGGACCAGTTTTTCCTTAACTCAGTCCTCGTTCCTCACTGCTTCATCCCCGTCCACAGACACGGTCCTCTATTTCTTCGGAGAAACAAAGTGTCGCCTACCACCCACTCCAGTGGCTTCACGAAGGGCCCTTCTCAGCCTTGGCTCTTCAAACTTCGCCTCCTTTGGGTTCCCATATCTGGAGGAATCTCGGTCGGCCAAGAGCCAGGGCTGGGATTCCCTTGGTCAAGCTTCCTCCAAAGCACCCTCATTGGAGGCAAATTGGATGGCTGCAAGAGGTAGAAGGCTAGATTTAGAGTGACAGATTGTAGAACAGTTAAGATGCAAACCCTCCCTTTGTTATACTCACCCCAGGCATCCTTAGGGCCCCTTTTATAGGAATCTTATAGCAAGGGTCTATGTTCCCAGATTCCAATGGTGTCCAACTCTGAGAGAGATTTGGGGAAAGCCTGAATATAAACACAAATAGCAGAAGAAAGGGATGGGAAGGTGCATATTTATCTCCGAAATCCAATGGGAGTGTTTCCAGGCTATTTTGTAGACCAAGGAGAGAGAAAATTGGAGAGGGGAATCATCTATAATGTAGCCGATATTCCTTTTTGAATAGGAGGAAGAAGACAAGCCAATAACCATCAGATCTAAATCTAAGGGCTGCCAGACTGTGTGACATTATTAAAGGCTGCCCCCTTACATTCCTATTCTGATTTAAATGCGACAAATACATTCATTTAAGTTATTCCTTCCACTTTAAGGATCTTTGTAAAATCCATATCTCCCAAACCATCCATCCTTTTAATCCCAAATTTTAGGGGAAAGTCCATGATGACTTAATGTACTTGTGTACCAAGTTTGGGACTCAAAATCGAAAGTATGAGAGACTCTTCTTCATATGCAAGTTATTACTTAAAAGGCATATTTTATACATATTTTCTCTCTCCTATTCTTTTATTTTATTTTATTTGGATTCCTTTTACCATTAGAAACCATGTGGACTCGAAATTTCATCCATGATGATTCAATCATACATATTTCCACATATTTTCATTATTATCTCAAATTTCCTTCTTAATAATGCATTAATTGATTTCTTCTTTTTATTTTAATCACATTGGACTCATTAACATCTTATGATCCTCAAAATCATATGCACATAGGAAATATTGCAAAGGAAACCCATTCAATACATATAATTCATACAATTTTCATAATTCCACATTTTTTGGGGAAATTGCATTTCCAACCATATGAACCCAAAAATTGGGGTTGTAACACAATCCTTTTAGCGTTTCACAAGCACCTAAGGATGTTCTTTATTTTAGTTCAATGACACTCACTGGCATCTAACATATACCCTCTCGTCATGTCCAATTCATACGAGTTTGCTAGGTAGGCATATATACATCCTCTCATTATGTCCAATACATATGAGATGACTTGATATCCTCTCATCATGTTCAATACATACGAGATTACTAGATACATATGAGATAACAAGATAAGTACATAACATTGCATTGATGATAAATCCAATTACAAATGCATATGACATCTATTCCACATGTTCCCATTCTCCATAAGACTAAGACACTAGGCTCCTGAGAGACTAACTCCATGGAACATGGACTCATTCTCTCTCACTGATTCTTGCATGCTGAACCCTTTAACATCTTGCCAATGTATGTTCTCTTTAATAAGGTCAAGAAAATTTCCAGATCTATGTCTATAGATCTCAATCCCTATCACATAGGATGCTTTTCCTAAGCCCTTCATATATAAGGTACTATATTTTCTAGGTTTTAACATATGCAAGATTAAGGACATTATTCCCCATCATCATGCGGAAAATATATATGCTCCTACTAAATATTTTATAATCACATACTTCATCTACATTTTGACTCAAGTCAAACTCTTTGACTGTCTTGTCAAATAGAAGATTCCAACTCTGAGATGCTTTCTTCAATCCATAGATTGACCTTTGTAGCTTATAGACTTTACTTGCATTATTGGATTTATAAAACCTTTAGGCTGTGTCACGTACACATCCTTATAATTATTCTAGTTAAGGAATACAATTTTAACATATGTATGCCAAATCTTATAGTCATACTAAGATGCAACAACAAGCATGATCCTGATGGATTTAACCATGATAACTATTGAAATACTTCATCATGTTTAACACCTTGAACTTGCTTGAAACTCTTTGCAACCGATATACCTTTTCCATGTTGGTCTTCTTATAAAGACCCAAATGCACCCTATGGGTTTTACCCCTTTAGGTGGATTCAACAAGATCTACCTTGTTGGTGTACACAGAGTCCATCCTGGGTCTCATGGCCTCAAGCCATTTCTCACATTTTGGTCCCTCGATAGCTTCTAGGTAGGTAGTTGACTCATCATATATGATCAACTCATCACCATTCTGAATTATCAAACTCAAGGCATGTTCTACTAGAACTATAAGGTTTGTGTGTTACATAAGGAACTTGAGATTCCACAGCAACTTGTAATTCTCCTTGTTCATATGGTACCTCTTTTAGGTTCAACTTTTTCTTGTTTGTCTTGAACATTTTGAGTTCTACTTTTACTCCCACTGATTCCTTTGGAACTAAGTTCCTCTTCAAGAATACAACCATCTAGATCAACAAACACTTTGTTGTTTGGATTGGGATAAGATTAGTATTAAAAAAAATAACATTTATGTGATTTGTGGATGAAGCCTTTTAAGAAACAATTTTCTCATATATAGGTATTCATACCTAATTACTATAAAAGACACATCAGGACACCTCCCATGCTATATCTCATATGGTGTCTTTTGAACCAATTTTCGACGGTACATTGTTTAGTGTTAAACATGTGCCCAAAATAAATTGGAAGATCAACTAGATTTTAATTGATAATCACACCATGACTAACATGGTGCGATTCCATCTTTCTGATACACTCTCATGGTACACTATCATTATGTTTCAGGTGGAGTTCATCATGAAACACTATCATGATCTCCCAAAAGGCCCTCAAACTCTTGGTTTAAGTATTTCAACATCGATGGTATCAAGGTATCTTAATACTTTTACTGAGTTAATTACATACTCTATGCATAACCTCCTTGAACACTTCATGAGATTCATACTTGTATTTCATCAAATACAAACTTCCACATCTGCTAATAACATCAATAAATATATAATGAAGTACTTGCAACTACCTTTAGCATTTATTCTAAAAGGTATTATGTACATTAGTATGTACTAGCCCTAATAGAATGTTCATTCTCCCACTACATCTAGTGAAGATACTTTCATCATATTACAGAACAAATAAGATATGCATGTCTCTATTAGTTCAATAACCAAAAGAGTCTTGATAACCATCATATGGATTCTAGAAATGCATTTCTCATTTATATGATCTAAATGAAATTGCTATAGGTATTCAATGTTTGAGTCATCAGATCATTCAATATATGTGCCATACAAATTTGTCTTTACAACTATCAAGTATAATTTGTGAGGCATAAGACATTGCCATAAAAGATCATATCTTTTAAAATGAAACATAATGTTCTCGTCATACAAGACATATGATGTTTTCATCAATGGAAAGTACATAATAGAAATTCACTAATTCTATTATGTGCCCATGAATGACAACTTCCAAATATAGAGGCAGCAACCCTTGCTCCATACCGTTCTAGCTTACTTCTTCTTGAGTCATGAAGTAGAGATCTTTATCTCCAACTTTTTCTTGAGATCCTCTATAAAGAGGATAGTTCTTTCCAATGTCCAATCAAGTGGCAATGGTGTCACTTTCTTTCCTTAATCCATTAAGTGAAAAGGACATATTCCTTTTACACCTACCCTTCTCCATAAGCTGAGTGCAAAAGACTTGAACTTCAGCTTAGCCTCAAAACTTTTCTTGACCTCGCCTTTTCCCTAGGACTCACTTCCGCTGATCACCATCATGGATTTGTCCTTTCTTCTTTCATTCTTTGGCATGCCAAACATATGATAAAATGACTATAGGATTCATATAACAATTTGTAGAATAATACCCATGGTCAACTCTTGACCTGATAGAAATCTCAATCTTTCCACATGCCCAATCATATTGAGCATATGGGGTTATACAGGATCTCCCTCTGTCAGTTTTCACTCTTACAACACTTTGGATACATTATACCTTGATTGCTTTACATGATTCTTAAGATGCGTTACCATCTAGAGAATGTATATGCTATCATGTTGTTCATGCAACTCATAGTTCATACAACATAGCATAAGATGCTCAATGTCTATGACATCTTTGGCATGCTTCAAGTAATCATCCATTTTAGCCTTAGGCGTATTTGGAGTGGGTTCCTCTATCTTTGGTCTTTCAAGGACAGAGATTTCTTTCATTGAGAACACTTCTTAAAGTCCTAAACTAGTTGTGGAAGATTATCCCGTTTGTCCTTCTTAAGGACTGATCATAACAAATTGTGTTTGTGTTTGACATTATGTTCCACAAAGAAATATTGCAACATTTTCAAAACGTTTTGGATTTGGTTTGATTTGATAAGTTAATGATATTAATTATGTTTTTAATTAACTATTGCTCCCACTATTTTGTTCATATTGATATATCTCATGTATCAATTTGGAAGATTGCAGTTTACAGTCTTCTAGTGGCCAAGATCCAAAATAATTAAGTCAATACCCAACCAACACTGGCGCTCATGACCAGTTATTAAGGTAGACAACATGTTCCAATTGCATCTCATGTAACTCTTGGATAGATGATTTGCACAAATTTTTACCATAATCATCTTCATGCCTCTGTCTTAGATGCTCTAAGAATCACTAGTTAAGTCTAACCCAATAGCCAACCCGATAATAATGCACCCCACTTGGTGGGTCCACATTACTACCATCACACTTCCACAAGATAGGCGACACACCTCCCTTGGGGAGCCCTCACTTGGTCGATCAAGCTTTTCATGTGTGTTGCTAATGGAAAGCATCTTAGACTTAATATTTTATTTGAGGGATTTTGTATTTAAAAATACATATACTTTATCCAATCAATACATATATAGTACATATCATATACATGCTATATTCCACAATGAAAACATGCAATAAATAAAAGCTATGGTTATGGCCAGTATAATGTAATTCCTTGGAGACTCAAGAAATTATCACAACCTAGGTCTACATCACAACATTGTTGATGAAGATCCATGCCTACCAATTTGGGTTGATCAATTCAACCTTTGAACTGATCGACTCGCCTCCTGCTTGGTCATTTGGTCGTCTAGTTTTTCTATCTACCATCTGTTGGATCCTCCAGCCAATCAGTTGGGTCCACCAGGAGATTGGTTCGACTCATCCTTCTGGTCCTCCAGCTGGTCAACCCATCTCTGAGACGGTTGGTTGACATTGTCAGAATGTCTTTCTTCTTTGTCATAACATGAAAGTAAACTATGATACTATTACATGATTAGAGAGAAACCTCGAGTTACATTTGAGGGGAGCAAGGGTAGGAAAGAATTAACTTTACATTGGGAAGATAAGATAGAGGCTCAGTATGCAGACTAAGATAAAATAGGATTAACCAACCACATAACCATGCACATATAATAGGGGTTATTAACCATAACCATTCTACACAACCACCATCAAAACTCACTTTTAGGGTGACACATGTAAATTGCATATATATATCATATGTAAATTATTTTGGGATTATCGTGGTATTTTATTGGATAAGAAATTATTCACATCGTATGCAATAATTAAACAATAAAATAAAAATCCGATCATATCAATTATCCCAAAATAGTAGGTTTACGTGACTCTGATACCACTACAGGGAAATAGGGTGACATAATAGGCAGCAAAAATAAATTTTTTATAGCCATATTCCCCATAACCAGGAGATCGCTTCAAAAACTATATAACGGAAATGATGGTTTTGAGGATATACCTAATCCTGGAGCAAGTCCAGCGACATACTCCTCATCATTGTACATGAGCAACTATCGTCTAGTTGCTCTTGGATGGTGTCTGTGTAGCTCTTGGTCTTCACCACACACATCAAACTGAAACAACATCTGCAACAACTCCTGTAGTTTCGCCATAGATTACAGGCTGACGTTGTCCTCCAAGTGGCAAACAACAACCTCCTGCCTCTAGTCCACGCGAAAAACCAAAACTCCATATTGCACTACCAGAACCAACATGAAGGAGTAGTACCCTTATGTCAACATACTAGTCGCTGACATGCTCTCCCACAATTGATCCTCAGTTGTTCTCTGCCTCGGTATTCCTCCCTTTGTTGGGTAGGACTTGCTTGGTCTCTCTATTGGTTACCACAACTAGAGAGGACAACAATTGTCGAAGCAACTGATTCTCAATTGTGTGTCTTGGGAAGCCACCAATAACCCTTTATTTATAGTAGAGGCCAGGGTCAGGGTTCCCGATCGGTGTGGAGTAGATCAGTGTGGAGTAGAACCTGCACATTGTGAGACAATCGTGTCGCATAGAGAAACAGTCATCTTGTACACAAGACAGTCATTTCGTACAGTTTCCTATTCTACAATTGAATTTGCAATTTGTTTCCAATTAATGTCCAACATTAATCCCTATACCAATCGAATTGAGCAAGTGAAATGATTCAACTTTTCTCATGATTCAAGAAAGTCACCAGAACCTTCAATTGGCCTATCCAAGCGAATCAGGTCAGCTCACTAGCCTGAGCTAATTGATTTACTGGGTGAACCAGTCCTCTCACCAGCTTGAGCCGATTAGTTCACATTGTAAGACGATTGGTTGGTGTCCTTAGTCATGTAGAAATCAACCAATTCAATTTTCAATCAACCTAACATTCTAATCATCCGGTCCAACACTTGGACTTGATGATTATGAGTCCAGCCAATTGATCTATTATTTAATTGAATAATCAAATTAAACATCATTCATGAATATAATCCTTTAATCCAAGTGTATCCTATGCATGCGACCCTATAGGTACATAATTACATTGGCAGTGAATGTCCATAACAACTTATGACATCACAAGGAAAGAGCAGCAACTAGTCACACATCATCGCTACCCAAGTAATTCAGAAAGTTGGAGAACAACTTCAAACTAGAATCCGTGATTAGTGTTACTGTGATCGTATAGTTCCTTTGTCTTTGATATCTGAATTGAACTCGAGGCATGGAATCGTCATCCTCTAAACATTCAATCCATGTTCTTTGAACTAGAGCAGCCTGTCTAAGATGCATGTGAGTTCACATATCATATATTGAGTCACATGAATACGGCCATATATTTCTCAATCTCTCTTATCAAGAGTCTTGGATATCAAACTCCTGTAGGAGGTACAAATCCCATATACATCACTTACACTCAGTCCCCATGTGTTAAAGCTACCCAATCATCACCTTTATGGCAACCCATATTTCAGGATTACGTTTGATGATGTCAAAGTATACCCAACAACATGTGATGAATGTAGTGACTTTAGGTCTAAGAACCACAACCAATTCTATCACTATGAGATATGATTCTGACTACCATTCCATGGCTCCATGTATCACTCTCATGGTGGGTCTATGAAACACACTATTCTCTAACATGTATCTATGTGAGTGACTTGATATCATATATCATGACTAATGAGATCCTGTCATTAGTCAACACACACTCTAGTCTTATGTATTACTATTGTCTATTTTGCTTCCACAGTAATATCTAACTAGGGACATAACAAGAATGTATGTACTCTTAGCATCCGTACGATCTCATTGTTTAAGTCATGTACTTGAATACATACATCATCGAGTAACATCAGTCTTTAGACATCAACTTATGTGTGTCTCATCATCTCATGACTGATTAAAAAATAATAGACCGAATTACCTTTATTATTATCAAATTAGGTATCCATTTCCACACTCCAATCATCATATGATTGGCTCTCTGGGCATACATACCAACAAACACTAGGTCAAGGTCACGGTGGAGACAAAATTGACACTGGTTGTGATGAGATTCGATGAAGTATGTAGGTTGAACATGACCTTAGTGGTTGGTCTGGTTCATCACAGGAATACAAACTCTTACACTCAGCATTGGGGTGCTAAGAGCGCGTGGATGTGAGGGGTTTGTGGACGGTTCAAGTTAGGGTGTTTGGTCGAGGAGGGCTCCTCCATTACAGAAGGCACATGTCACTTTATTGTAGAATATGGATGGTGCACAGGTTGGCAACATTGCACTGACAAAGTTGGGGGAGTTTGAGCAGTGTTGGCGGGGCTGCACTGGTGAGAAAGAAGATGTACTTGCTATACATCGATCAACAACTGTGGTGGTGGCGTATTCATGTGGCTACAACAATCGTTGTATGGAAGGAGAGGCAAGCAGTGAGTTTTGGGAGAAGTAAGGGAGCGGTAATAGTGCAAGTAGTGGTTTGGCATTCATTGACGTGCCTTCTATAACAAGCAGTGGTGGCACACTCTACAACATGTCACCATGACACCCCTTGCTGCTAGAATAGTTGGCGCAAGAAAAAAAGGAGGCAAATGGGAAGTGGATAATGAAGCAATGGCAAGCTAGATGTAAGGAGATGGGGTGATGCACCATCCTAAATTCCAGAGTCCATGATGACAAATACAAAGATGTTGAACTCTTATGGACCTCTATTTTGAAAGATTATGATGGCTTGCTATGATGAACTCTTCTTTTCTTGAAGTATTCTGTTGTTCTCTTCCCTGGATGAAATCAATATTTGGTTCCTGGTTTGAGTCACTCCCCTCTCTCACTTCTCTGTACCTAGAAGCAAGTTCTTCTATGACTTCTGAGGTAGCTGGTTTTTTATGAAGAGTTAGCTAATGAGCTTTGTCTACTGGGAGATGATATGGATTTCAAAAAGTGATGGACTCTTGAATTATGCTTTCCTTTCTTTCTACTTTTTTTCTTTCTAATAGGGGGTTTTTGTACAAAGTTATTCTTCTATAGCCCCCCTTTTCATTTCCTCATTTCTTGTTTTGAGAAATGACTGCATTGTACATCTTACTCAAAAAAATAGAAGAAGAAAAAAAAGCAGCACGAGTTTTGCTTGACCAAAAAAAAAAGTATACCCTAATGTAACATGTACTCTAATATGTAAACTAAGAGTCATCAAAGTCTAGGTCACTAAGTTGGTTACAATACACTAAAATGCTTGAACATGTTTGCTAAAAAAACATTTACCCTAATGTGTATAACTGTACATGAAAGGGGTTGGACATGAGACATAATATAATATAAGGTTCAGATGTAATATGAGCTAAAAATGTTATAAGAGAAAACTAATGGAGACTTGATACATGAAGTAATATATGTTTTGTTGTGAGATTTTGGCTGTAAGTATGATATGAAGTGGTGTACCATAATCCACTGCATTTAGTGAACTAAAAACCTATTAACTGATTAGAAGGTATATATTAGTATACAATGCTATATCGATGTGGATTTTGTGGATAAAATTCTCTTTAAGGGTGGAGTGTTGTAACATACCCCATCCTAGGCATAGGCCTTAGCCCACTCTTTTTTTTCATGACTACTCTAATCATTAATTGTAGCTCCCCCTTTCCCAATAATTTGAACTTAAGAAGTAATGGAGATATTGTTAATATTAAAATTTGATCAATAACCTTTAATATAAAGAATTATGACAAATGACTATTTAACTTGAATAATGAGGTTAACCACATTATAACATTTATTATTGAGTCTAATCTAGTTTGAATCTCTAGAAGTTATCTAGTTTGGTTAGTTGAGAATTTAGGGAAGTTTCAAATTGTAGTATCATAGTTGAGTAAAGAGACTAATATATATATACAATGTACACTTAATATACAAAGTAGTTATGACTTACCTATAGGACCCCAAAAGACAAAATTGAGTGCATAATCATGTTTTTCACACCTTAATTAGCTACCACGCTAAATTTCAATCTATTTGAGCATTATTTTCACCCCTATTTGAATGGAGAAATAAATCATTAAATAACATAAAGTACTTTATTATACACATTAAGATATGGCATTATCTCCCCTTTATTGGTCGGTTCGGTCATGCCTTTTGGTTATTCCTCCCTTGGTCACGTGGCTTATGCCCTACTTTTTCTTCCTCTACACAAAGGATGTCGCGGCTGACGTATCCTTCTTCTCCTCTCTTCCCATCTTCTCTTACTCTTTGCCTTTTCTTACTCGCATCCTTCCCACCTCCTTGTCAATGTTAGATATTCTTAAACCATAACTTCCACCCTCCTAGACCTACAGAAGGAATACAACTGATAAGGCCCACAAAGTTAGCTTGATTCCACAAATTTTTTAAGAAGGAGCATTCAAATGAAACATGGTTTGAGTCTTCATATGCATTCATGCCTAAGAAATATATAGAACCAACCGCGATCCCCCTTCTTCTAGTGTAGTCAGAAGTTGGCAATTTATTATGTCTGAATTTCCATAGATGAATGATAACATTGAGCTGGGATCTACATTTCTAGATCCAATCTTAGCTAGGATCTTCCACACCTTTAACTCGAATATTTTCCCAAACAATTTTAAGATTGATATTTTTATCACCTTTGGATCCGAAGCTCAGATGGTCATTATCAAACTAACCAATAGAAAATTGTTCCAGAAAAGAAGAAAGCATGGATGAGCCTCTGTTTGAAGGAACCTTCCATTTTTTATCAACTATAATAGTACTTAGGAAGCAATAAGAAGGATGACCCAAACAAATGATCATATACTTGCCAATAATATCTCCTAAAAAAGCCCAATACAAAAACATAGATGACAAAGTAGATTTAATGAGTTCAACTCTACCAGCGAGAGAGAGCAACTTGGATTTCCAACTTTCCAACCGTTTCTTTATTCTGTCAATCAGAGGTGAACAATGCTTTCTTGAAATTTTACCAATGAAGAGAGGTATACCCAAGTATTTAGCCTTTTCAATAGATTCCACTTTCATATTGAGAATCTTTGACATACTAGCATCATCAGCTTTCTTACTAACAATAATAGAACTCTTAGAGGGGTTGATCTTCAAACCAAATTCTTTACCAAACTTATCAAGGAGAACTTTCAAGTAATTTGCACTAGTAGCATTAGCTTTGGTGAAGATCATTAGATCATCTACAAAAATTAGATGAAAGCAACGACATTCCTTTGAGACTATAATAGGAGAAATGAGATTCAAGTTGATCTTCTTCTTCATCATTTCATAAAAACCCTGCATGACCAGAACAAAAAGGTAGGGGGAAATAAGATCCCCCTTCCTAACACCATTCATTGGCCAAATAGCTTCATTAGGTTCACCATTAACTAAAACCTAGTATGAAGTGGAACAAAATATGTTCTCAATCCATCAAATCCAAACAGTGGGAAAATTCATGTTGTACATAACATAGAAAAGATAGGACCAATGAAATGAATCATAAGCGTTCGAGATATCAGCTTGAATGCACATGTGAGAACCAGAGGGTTTCTTGAAGTCACTCAAAATTTTGTTGGCTAGGAGAATAGCATCCCTGATGCTTCTACCTTTAACAAAAGCAAGTTGGTTTACATCAATCAAGGTAGGAAGAACAACTTGCAGTCTATTATAAAGAATCTTAGAAATAATTTTGTAAAACACATTGCATAAAGAGATAGGCCTCCAATTTGTTAAAAGATATTTATCCCGTCCTTTGGGAATTAAAGTGATAAAAGTTTTTTTTGCTTCCTTAAGAAAGCTACCATTAGAGAAGAATTCCAGAACTGCATTGACTACATCATCACCTATCACTCTCCACACCCTTTTATAAAAGTGCCCATTAAAACCATCGGGTCCAGGAGCTTTATCATCATCTAAATTATTAATAATGCCCTCAATTTCTTTCCTTGTAATCATAGATGTCAGAATTTCACGTTAGGCTGAGGAAAGAGTAGGACCAGTCCACGTATCAGACCAAACACCACAAGTGGAATCCTTTTTATAGAAAAGATAAGAATATAAATCATGCACATATTGACTAAGCTCATTTTGGTCTTGAATAATACTATCATTAATATTTAGACTACTAATACAGTTCCTGTTACATCTAGTTTTTAAGGAAGCATAAATTTTTTTTGTATTGGAATTGCCATTCTTAAGCCAATACACCCTTGATTTTTGTCTAAGGAATGTCTCTTCAATATTACTATCTTCTCTTTCTTTTTCCTTAATAATTTTAGCATTAGTTCTGACTTCAACATCTAGGGGTTTTAGGTCAGCCAATCTTTGACCCTCAAGGGCTTCGTCATGAATAATCATAGCTTTTTCAAGAATGTCACCAACATATTTCTTATTCCAAGCTTTCAGTTTCAACTTAAGGTTCTTTAGTTTGGTATAAAGCTTGAACATAGCATAACTATCCACCCTGATGTTCCATGCCTCTTCAAGAACAGAATATAAACCATCAATAGAAGACCACACATTCACATATCTAAAGGGAGAACAAATCTTTCTAGGGTTTCCAATAGATAGAATAATTCTTTTGTGATCACTGACAATGTTTGATATGCATTCACCTTGATAGACATTAAAGTTAGATAAAAAGAGATTATTATATAAGATTTTGTCAATTTTAGATGTGACAAAATCATCTCCTCCTTGATGGTTATCCCATGTAAAGTAAGATCCTCCCAAATCCATTAGGGTATACTTAAATCCTTTTTACTTATTTTTTTTACTATTATGCATGCAATATGCACGTTCATTAACTTTTACATCCTTAGTGTATTCAAACTAGTTTCTAGGGTAGGGTCATCTATACCATTCATTATAATCAATCTGGGAGTATAGGGGTAATAAGTTCAGACATTTAATAATCAATCATCTCTTTCTTTCTTTTTCTTACTTAGTGACTTACCTTGCTAGGTCATTTAAATCTTATTTTAATTATCCAAGTAACATTCTTGGTACCTCAATTCACAAGGTTTACCCACAACTTTGTTTAGGTAGTAGCTAAATACGTTACCCAAGTATTACTAAGTCAACATCTTTAATTTAGTTCGTACTTAAGTTAAGTTACAATCTTAATGATTCAGGCATACAAGACTCAAACCATTAAGGAATTATTTTATTACCTAACTAACCATCTAGACATGTAAAATGGGTAAATCAACCACTTCATATATATCTAAAACTTCATCCTCATACACTCTACTTTGTACTTAGGCTTAGGGTCTCAGGTTGATCATGCTAGTAAAAGGGTTATTCACTATAGAATTACTCTAACACTCTAACTTCTTTTTGGCAGTGATTTGGTTCCAAAAACCTTTATAAAATCTATAAGATTTTCTTTTGTACATATATTTAATAACGAAAATAAGTTTAGCAATAGAAACTTTGCCATGAAAATCCAAAATTGGCACCAAAATTGATTCGAGAACCAAATCAACTACTTTCCACTATACTACACACCTACAATTATTCTATCATCACTTCATTCTACAAAAAGAGTCTAATCATTAGTACAACTAAAAGGGCATGCTAGCACATCCCTAACCTATAACATAGAATGAGGGACAAGGCTTTCTATTACACAATGTCAACTTCCATCAGACCTAGTAGAAAACAACATACATTATTATCCTTCACACTTATAATGATTTTTTCACATCTTCATTTTAAGACATTAGGGAGTCATGTGATCGTCCAACTAATATACATATAACTAGGGTTTTCCATCACCTTTTGGTTTACAACCATGTTATCATCACAAGACAAGGGTACTATATAGTCAGATTACCCATCACCTCATTCACTAGGTAATATAATTGCACCATGGAGGTAAGAGAGGTGAACTCCTAAGAACATTCTATTGAACTAATAGTTTCATTCTACCAATCCTCATGCACGAGGAATAACAAGCTCAATGAGGATGAAATCCCACCCCTAGATAGATGGCCTCAGGGCATAACTATGCTAAGATATTCCATGTTGAAGGCAAGGCATGGCTAACTGTAGCTAAGACAATTCAAATTATCACCTAACAATAAGTGAATCATCTCAACTCTAAAAGTTACTCATGAATATGCATTTGTGGTCCATGCATGCTCAATACCCAAAGTGGATGTATGGGAGGCATGCTAGATGAAGAACAAAGGAAACATGTCTAAGATGAGAACTAGGATTAAGCCTATCTGAGTGTTCAAATCAACCTACACTTCACATGGCTCAAGCTAGAATTCTACAAATTGCAAGACATGAATCCAACACTACAAGAGTCAATTCCTATGTAGTAACATTTCCATTTCCATAAGGAGGGTAGGAGTGATCAAGGTTACTAAATCTAAGTCTCAACCACATATATATAGTTTTGGGAATGGAAGCAACCAAACTAATTAGGGAATGAAACCCTAGTTGGTATTCCATGACCTAGGGATATACATAACATCATCATATATATGATTACTTATCTACTTAACATGGGATAACCTAAAATAGTCAAGTTCATGAATGCTTAGCTCTGATATCATTTTGTAAAGAGTGGGACCTAATAGGGGATCCACTCAAATGGTACAAAATGAGGACCTTGTATAATAAAGTAGTGAAAATTGAATTATTACAAAGTTACATGATGGTTCTTCTAAAAATTGTTTCTCATGATAAAAGGTGGCATACCAAAATAAAAAGGTAATTGCAGAGGGCACCCTGGCCATTCCAAGCTATCCTCAAGGTTCAAATTCCTGAATATGGTCTTCTTGAGTCCTTGTCCACTAATGTACCTACACTTGGGTGGAAGGGGAACATCACCCAGAAAATAGGAAACAAAGAAATGTATCAGTAAATATTGAGTATGTGCATATAGACAACATTGGGGCATTATATTGGGTTACAAGTATAAAAGGGGTGCTCCCAAGGAAAGGGGGAATTGAAAAGTAGGTAAGTTCATCAAAAGCCAATTCAAGATATTGATGCATAATATTTATGAAAAGCAATAATTGAGCTAGAACAAACATCTTGCCATAGTAAACATTCACAATTTCTAAATAAAGAACATCTTTGCATGAATAAACAATGTAGACTATATATACCTAAAATAGGGACATAACACCATAGGAGCATGGCCTAAAAAATAAGTGTGGAAACACACACCCCGGGAAGAATATACACACCATATATAAATGTATGGTTGTACATAAGTACACTATTCTAGATTCTATCAAAACATGTATCATGCATAAATAGAGTAGCAAGACTAGCATTCTAGTCATCATTCACATCATGAATTGAAACATATCAAGAGGGTAAAAAGACCCATAACAAAATAATAGCTCAATATTTAAAGTACTTCAGATGATATCTATTCAGGAAGGTAGAACTTTAGTTTCAAAATAAAAAGGAGCAACATTAAAAAAATGTGGCTCAATGTAGGAAATTAGGAATTATTGTCAATTAAATACCCAAACATAAATAGTGGATTTGCACATACCTAATCACCATAGAAAATGGTTAACTAAACATATAAACTTGGTCCCCAAATTCGAGTATTCATCCTAGGAACACATTACGTATGTTAGTCAAATGAAGCGAACGTGTGTATATCCTAATAAGCTACATATATATTGTCCTTATACTAGTTCTTCTTGCCCAAAGGCATATTAGAGTTCTTAATCTTATTATGTGAAGATAGGACCCAACATGTGTTCGTACATCAATAGGGATTATAACATCCGTGGATTATATTACATGTCTATTTGGTTTCAAATAACTCATTTATTTTTGTAAAGTTTTCCTAGACATTCTCTATCAAATTCTAGGGTTTTAATTTCCCAACAGTGTATTAGAGTCATTATCATTAAAAATCCTAGGTTCTCATTTAAGAAAAGTTACTATAATATCATTCATGCATTAAGGCCTTAATATGTGTCTTTGCTAGTTATTATATACCATTAGACTCACAATATTCATAATTGTGTTAATCAAATGATACTCACACTACTTACAATGATTCATGGGATCCACATTCTTCATGTCAAAGTTCATGTCAATTACATATATGTTCTTATCTACATATGCATACTTACTTAAATGAGATGAGAGTCCAGAACAACATGTTATCTATATTAGTGTAGAACCCCTTCTTATGATCATATAAGAATTTTTCTTTACATATCTCTCTCTTATATACCATCTTACACAAAATAGTTCAATGTAGATAAATATACAACATGGATCATTTTTCCTTCTAAAATGACATTAAGTTTATCTATATGTATTAATATTATTGTATTAGGATAATACATCCTACAAATCAAGATACTACCTACTATTATGTAGTATATTAGGGATACTCTAATCACCATTATTGTCTAATATGATATTAAGTATATTCTAATTTAATAGTTTCTAAAATCCAGTGTGCTAAAGATCATTTCCTGACTTGTTGGATCTGATGTATTGTATCAAGGTATAATGAACTACCCCGAGATCGTGTCACTTGGTTCTTGTTCACCTAGTCAAAGTGGGTAGCCTTCCTCTAGAAGGAACCCTCGAATGGATCCAGGCAAACACCATGCTATCCCTGAATCTATAGATATTCCGGTTGACAAAATCTTCAGGCTAGAACACTAGGTCAAGGTCACAGTGGAGACAAAATCAACACTGGTTGTGATTAGATTCAGTGAGGTATGTAGACTGACCATGACTTTGGTTGTTGGTCTAGTTCATCACAGGAATACAAACTCCTACACTCAATATTGGGGTGCCAAGAGAGCATGGATGTGAGGAATTTTGGGATGGTTCAAGTTAAGGTGTTTGATCGAGGAGGGCTCCTACATTACAGAAGGCACATGTGGCTTTATTGTAGAATATGGATGGTGCACAGGTTGGCGGCGCTACACTAGCAAATTTGTGGGAGTTTGAGAAGTGTTGGTGGTGCATCACTAGCAAGGAAGAAGAGGTCCTTGTTGGACAACAATCAACAACTACTGTGGTGGCCATCACCTCAGGTGGTGACGTCTTAAGTGTTGCCACAATAGCCAGTGTATGGAGGGAGAAGCAAGTAGTGAGTTCAATGAGAAGTAAGGTAGCAACGATAGTGTAAGTAGTGTTGTGGCAGTTGTTGACGTGCCTTCTGCAATAGGCAGTGGTGTCACCCTCTGCAATAGTTCACCGCAACACCCCTTGCATCCATAATAGATGGCGCAAGGAAGAAAACAGAGGTAAAGGGGAAGCAGAGAAGGAAGCAATGGCAAACTGGATGTAAGGAGATGGAATGACACACCATCCTATCTCAACAGTGGTGGCAACAATTCTTTCTACCAAGGTGACTGGACATAGATCTAGGAGGGTGGAAGTTACAATTGATGAATGTCTGACCTTGACAAGGAGGTGGGGAGATGCGAGGAAGAAAAGGCAAATAGGAAGATAATAAGGGAAGAGAGGAGGAGAAGGATCCATCAACTGCGTCATCTTCACATAAAGGAAGAAAAAGTTGGGAATAAGCCGCGTGACCAGGTGAGGAATAACCAAAAGGCATGGCCAAACCAACCAATAAGGGGGAGATGATGCCATATCTTAATGTGTATAATCAATTAGCCATATCTTAATGTGTATAATAAAGTACTTTATGTTATTTAATGATTTCTCTCTCCATTCAATTAGGGGTGCAAATAATGCTCAAATAGATTGAAATTTTGCATGGTATCTAATTAAGGTGTGAAAAACATGATTATGCACTCAATTTTTTCTTTTGGGGTCCTTTAGGTAAGTCATAATTATTTTGTATATTAAGTGTGAATTTTGTATATATATTACTCTCTTTACTCAATTATGATACTATGACTTGAAACTTTCCTAAATCTTCAACCAACCCAACTAGATAGCTTCTAGAGTTTCAAACTGGGCTAGACTCAATAATAAATGTATTTATGCTGTTAACCTCATTATTCAAGTTGAATAGTCATTTGTCATAATTCTCTATATTAAAGGTTATTGATCAAATTTCAATTCTATTAGTCTCCCCATTACTTCTTAAGTTCAAATTATCAGGAAAAGGGGACCTAGAGTTAATGATCTGAGTGCTCATGATGAAAAGAGTGGGCTAAGGCATATGCCTAGGATGGGATGTGTTACAACACTCCATCCTCAAAGAGGATTTTGACCCCAAAATATACCTTGGTATATACTGGTATACTAATCTATACCTTCTAATCAGGTAATATGTTTCTAGTCCACTAAATTTAGTGGATTATAGTACACCACTTCATATCATACTTATAGACAAAATCTCATGACAAGACCTATATTACTTCATGCATCAAGTCTCCACTAGTTTTCTCATGTAATATTTTGAGCTAAGATTACATCGAAACCTTGTATTATCTTTTGTCTCATGTCCAAGACCTTTCATGTACAATTATACATATTAGGTAAAGGTGTAAGATTAGGTTTTTTTAGCAAACATGCTCAAGAATTTAGTGTACTATAACCAACATGGTGATCTAGACTTTGATGACTCTTAGTTTACTTATTAGAGTACATGTTTCATTAGGGTGTACTTAAATCCTTTTTACTTAAGTATAGGGGCATTAAGTTCAAACCTTTAATAATCAATCACCCCCTTTCTATCTTATTCTTACTTAGTGACTTACCTCACTAGGGCATTTAAATATTATTATAATTAAATAAATAACATTCTTGGTATTTAAATTGGCAAGGTTTACCCACAACCCTATTTAGGTAGTACCTAAGTACATTACCCAAGTATTACTATTTCAACCTCTTTAATTTAGTTAGTACTTAAGTTAAGTTACAATCCTAATAATTAAGGTGTACAAGACTTCACCCCTTAAAGGATTATTCCACAACATAACTAATCATCTAGACAGGTAACATGGGTAGATCAACCACTTCATATATATCTTAAAATTCATCTTCATATGCACTACTTTTTACTTAGGCTTAGGGTCTTAGGTTTATTAGCCAGTAAAAGGGTTATTCATTAAAGAAAACTATAATTCTTTGTGCTGGTGACTTGATTCCAAACACCTTCGATAAAATCTGTAAGTTTTTCTTTTGTACATATATTTAATAATGAAAATAAGTTTAGCGATAGACACTTTGTAATGAAAATCCAAAATTGGCACCAAAATTGATTTGAGAACCAAGTCAACTACTTTCCACTATACTACACACCTACGACTATTCTATCATCACTTCATTCTACTAAGGAGTCTAATTGTTAGCACAACTAAAAGGGCATACCAACACATCCCTAACCTATAGCATATAAGGAGGGACAAGGCTTTCTATTACACACTATCAACTTCCATCAAACCTAGTAGAAAACAACATACATTATTCTCACTTCACACTTAACATGATTTAAAATGATCTTCATTTTAAGACATTAGGGAGTCATGTGATCGTCCAACCAATATACATATAAGTTGGGTTTTCCATCACTTTTTGGTTTACAACCTTGTTATTATCATCACAAGACAAGGGAACTATATAGTCAGATTTCCCATCACCTCATTCACTAGGTAATATAATTACACCATAGAAGTAAGAGAGGTAACTCCTAATAACATTCTACTAAACTAATATTTTCCATCTGCCAATCCTCATGCATGAGGAATAACAAGGTCAATGAGGATGGCATCCAACCCCTAGATAGATGGCCTCGAGGCATAACTATGCTGAGATATTCCATGTTGAAGGCAAGACATGCGTAACTATAGCTGAGCCAGTTTAGATTATCACCTAATATTAAGTAAATCATCTCAACTCTAAAACTTACTCATATATATGCATTTGTTTTCCATGCATGCTCAGTACCCTAAGTGGATGTATGGGAGGCATGCTAGAGGAAAATCAAAGGAAAGGGGTCTAAGGTGAGAACTAGGATTAAGCCTAGCTATGAGTGTTCAAATCAACCTACACTTCATAAGCCTCAAGCTAGCATCCTAGAAAATGCGAGACATAAATCAACATAACAAGAGTCAATTCATATCTAGTAACATTTTCACTTCCATAACAAGGGTAGAGGTGATCAAAATTACTAAATTTGACTCTCTCCCACATATATATAGTTTTGGGAATGAAATCAACCAAACTAATCAGGGAATGAAACCCTAGTTGATATTACACGACCTAGGGTATACATAACATATATGATTACTTATCTACCTAACATGGGATAACCTGAAATAGTCAAGTTACTGACTTCTTAGGATTTGAAGCTATTTTTTAAAGAGTGGGACCTGATAGGGGATCCACTCAAATGGTATAAAATGAGAACCTTGTATAATAAAATAGTGGAAACAAAACTATTACAAAGTTACATGATGGTTCTTCTAAAATTTGTTTCTCACAATAAAAGGTGGCATGGAAAAATAAAAAGGTATAAAACTACTAACATGTAAGGCTAATTGCATTGGGCAACCTGGACATTCCAAGCTATACTCAAGGATCAAATTACAGAATATGGTCTTCTTGAGTCATTGCACTAATTTTCCTACACCTGGGTGGAAGGGGAACATCATCCAGAAAATAGGAAACAAAGGCATGTATCAGTAATTATTGAGTATGTATAGATAAACAACATTTGGGCATTATACTGGGTTACAAGTATAAAAAGGGTATTCCCAAGGAAAGGGGGCATACAAAAGTAGGTAAACTCAACATAAGGAAATTCAAGAGATTGAGGCATACTATTTATGTAGAGAATAGTTGAGCTAAAAGAAACATCTTGCCATAATAAACATCCACAATTTCTAAATAAAGAACACCTTCATGCATAAACAATGTAGACTAAATATACCTAAAATAGGGACATAACACCATAGGATCATGTCCTAAAAAATAAGGATGGAAACGCACACCCCATGCGGAATATGCACTCCCTATATAAATGTATGGTTGTACATAAGTACCACTATTCAGATAATCTAGTCAAACATGTAGCATGAATAAAAAGAGTGGCAAGACTAGCATTGTACTCATCATTCAAATCATGAATTAAAATCATAGAAAGAGGGTCAAAAGACCCATAGTTAAATAATATCTCAATATTCAATGTACTTCAAATGATATATATTCAGGAAGGTAGAACTTCATTTAAAAATAAAAAGGAGCAATGCTCAACAATGTGGCTCAATGTTGGAAATTATGAATTATAGTCAATTAAATACCCAAACATAAATAGTGGATTTACACATACCTAATCACCTGGATGATGGTTAACTGAACATATTAACTTGGTCCCCAATTTTGAGTATTCATCCTAGAAACACATAAGGTATGTTAGTCAAATCAAGCAGACGAGTATATATCCTAATACGCTACATATATATTGTTCTTATGCTAGTTCTTCTTACCCAAAGACATATTAGAGTTCTTAATCTTATTATGTGAAGATAGGACCCAAAATTTGTCTCTAGATCGATAGGGATTATAACATTGGTGGATTATATTACATGTCTATTTGGTTTCAAATGACTCATTTATTTTCCTAAAGTTTTCCTAGACATCCTCTCTATCAAGTTCTAGGGGTTTAATTTTCCAAAACTGTATTAGAATCATTATCATTAAAAATCATAGGTTCTCATTAATGCAAAGTTACTATTATATCATTCACGCATTAAGGCCTTAATATGTGACTTTAGTGGTTATTATATCCCGTCTGCCTTAATATGTATCTTTGGAGGTTATTATATCCCATTAGACTCACCATATTCATAGTTTCATTAATCAATTGATACTCACACTACTTGCAATGATTCATGGGACCCACATTCTTCATGTCATAGTTCATGTAATTTGCATATATGTTCTTATGTACATACACATACTTACTTTAATGAGATGAGAGTCCAGAACAACATGTTATCTATATTAGTGTAGAACCCCTTCTTATGATCATATAAGAATTTTTCTATACATCTCTCTCTTATATACCATCTTATACAAAATAGTTCAATTTAGATAACTATACAACCTAGATCATTTTTCCTTCTAAAATGACATTAATTTTATCTATATGTATTAGTATTATGGTAATAGGATAACATATCCTTCCGATCAAGATACTACCTACTATAATGCATTATCTTAAGGATACTCTAATTTTCATTATTGTCTAATATGCCATTATGTATATTCTCATTTATTAGTTTCTAAAATCCAGTGTGCTAAATATCATTTGATGACATGTTGGATCTGATGGATTATATTGAGGTACAAAGAAATACCCTAAGATTGTGCTGCTTGGTTCTTATTCACCTAGTCAAAGTGGGTAGACTTCCTCCAATAGGAACCCTCGAATGGATCCAGGCAAAAACCATGACATCCATGAGTATGTAGATCTCCAAGTTCACAAAATCTTTAGGCTAGAACACTAGGTCGAGGTCACCATGTTAGACAAAATTGACATGGGTTGTAATGAGATTCAGTGAGTTATGAAGATCGACCATGATCTTGGTTGTTAGTCTAGTTCATCATAGGAATACTGTTATAACCTCAATTTCTTCAAAATATAAAGTGTATTTCTCTTTTAATGGATAAATGAAATCCTTTTCTTTATTTTGGATTTCATGTGAAATGGCCTTGTTTGATTGATTGTGGGCTTTGCTGGCTATTAAGCCCAATTGAAAAGAAGAGAGAATTAAAAAAGGAAAAGAAATAGATTAATAAAAGAGAAATATGAGAAATTGACAATTAAAAGAAGATAAAGGAAAACCCATATTCCCCAATATGGGAATCCGTGCCTTTGGGTTTTCTTGAGGTCCAAGGGACCCAAAATGACAAGATAATTACAGAGGAAAGAGGAAAATAAATTATTTTTGAATAATTTGATGAGTAACTTGGGAGAGAAGGAAACCTTCTCATCCATTGCAAGTTGTTTCCCAAATTTCGTACAAAGCTAGGAAATATTAAAAGAAACTTTCCCTTAAAATTTGAGCAATAAAGGAGTTATGGTTTGGGAGAAATCGATTTTGCAAGTTATCATCAATTTGGGAATTAATTCTGAACTAAAAAGAAATAGATATTTCTTTGTTTGAACGTGAGGGATGAATTCCGTTGGATTCTAATCCAACGATGGATTCTCATCATCTAAGTTCCACGTCATTTGGGACTCTGCTAGTTGCAGGCGGATTTTCCATCTCGGATTTCTTGCGATCCAGTGGATGTGCAAGGTTATTTCCAGTCCCTTTGGACTTGGGAGACAAAACCGCAGGGGAAGGTCCCTGATTCGACTAGGTTTGATCGAGATTTTTGGAAATGCCCAAATCACACAAGCTTGCCTCGACCCTATATATAGGGGAGGGTGCACAAGGACACCCACACCTAGTTTGCCTATCCCAATCGCTGCGGGTTGCTGCGAGGAACGACCTAGTGCCCTCAATTGCTCCAAATACCTCGAATTTCACCCCTGATTCAGTAGCATACGTCGCCGGAGTCTGGCGAGTGGGGGACAACCTTGGTGTGTCATCTACGAGCGATTGAAGGTGTCTCCGAGTCCGAAGAAGGGAGGTGGAGCTCCCTAGACCATCGACACGAGCAAAGGGTGACCGAAGCCCGAAGTCAACCCCAAGGTTGACCGTCGTGGGTTGCTGTACAGAGGCACGAGGAAGAAGTAGACTCTACAGCGTTTTACCAAATTGCCCCGCAATGCCTTCAGACCAGGTGAGGGAAAGTCAATCTTTTACTTCTTTTGTTTGCAAGGATGGTGTGCGATCCCTGAGCCGTGGGATGCCGCTGATTCACCGGACTATAGATCAAACGACTCTCGGTTTTCTGAATTAGCTAATAATTCGATGAAAAGGAATTATTTTGGTAAAATCGTATCTGGTGATAGAAAACTCAGATGCAAAAAGTCAATACATGAAAAATGATCACAAAAATATGAGGAATTTATTAAAAATGGGTTGAAAGTCTAAATCTATCTCTTTTTGCAAAAATGTATATTTTGAATAGAAAAGGGATTAATTTGTGATTAGAAACCCTAATTATTGATAAAAGATATATTTAGTCTTGCTATTAGGCTAATTCGAACATGTTTAACCTGATTAATGATTAAGATAGTTTCTAACCTATTTTTGATGATAGAATTACAAAGTTTAGGGTTTTAAATCCATATGTGGATTAATATGTTAAGAAACCCTAAATTAGAGAAAAAGAAAAGAAAAGATAGAGAAATCTGAATATTAGGGTTTTTGTGGAAAATAAGACAAGGAATTAGGGTTTGATGTATATTTTGATAAAAGTGAAATAAAATTTGTAAAAAGGTACAAAAACCCTAATTCTCAAGAAACCCTAAAATTGGAATAATAATCCTAAGGAACAAAATGAAATTGGATAAATATTGATACAAGGAAATTGGAATGTTTATTTCAGGTCTTCTGTGCACCTTGCTTGCTTATTTGGATTTTCTCTCTCTACATAAATTCTGTCTCCAAACCTGTGATTCAGGTATGTGGTTACGCTTATGACTACCCAAATTAGTTTTCGGGATTCTGTCGATGTTTTCATCGCGACTTGAACTAAACTGTTGAATGTTTTAATTCATGCAAATTCTAAAGTGAATATGACTATCACATAAGAGATATGCCTACTAGCTCAGATCCTATCCCCCTCTGTAACCTAATGGGTTGACCTAGTACATGGCTACCAATGGAGTAGGCCATCAGGTCATTGGATGACTTAGTATATGGCTACCAATGAGGTAGGTCCATCAAGTCACTTTGAGTCAGGAATTGGACTACCTAGGGTAGGGCCATACGACTCAACCCTAGATAATGGTCTACGTACTAGGTAGGATCATGTGGGGTTTAATAAGGATATACCATGTGAGAGAGGTAGTATCAATGTCCACGGTAGGGACAATACAGAGGAAGGGGATAGGAAAGGATTGAGTAGTATTGCTTAAAACATAATTTGAATGATAAATGATGATTGGTTGTTTATATTGTTAATATAGTTGCACAACTTTTGTAATCCCCCACATACCAGCTTTATGGTGACCGCATATTTGTTTGTCGGCGTTTTAGGTACAAACCCTAAAAGAACAAACAGTAAATTGTCACATTGTGAAAATGAGAAGTAAAATGCAAGGAGGATTAGATAGAGTAAATTCAAGCTCTGGATAGATAGATGTCCAACATTTCTTTCAAAGGTAATTAAAGTTTTAATTTTGTACCTAAATCCAATTAGTTAGTAGAATTTCATAATTATTGTTGATTATTTGTTGAACCTTTGATCTTGAAATTTTTTAACGATTCCGACCTTTGGGTCTCCCTTAATTAGGGGTTATCGGGAGGTGGGTTCATTACAATTGGTATCAAAGCATAGGTTCTCCATCTAATCATTAATAATTATTGAATTTTACAAATTCCATAGAACTGAGGGAGTTATTAGAGGATTTTCCGAAAGACTGAGGTGACTAGAAAAGGATCACATCCGGGGGCTGGCAAAATTTTCCTCCGCACCGCTAGTCGGAATATGAGGACTCCCGGATCGTGTGACTGCCTGGCCGATGTCTTAGGATAAGACTCGAAGTAAGATACCTTTAGGACTCTCTCATCTTGTTCATCCCTTCTCAACTCAAATTCTTTTAAGGATTTTAAGGATTAGGGTTTTCTCTCTCTTCCTCACCCTCATGAGGTATGGGTTAAGGTTGATAAGGTCTAAGGGATCCTCCACCAAATTAATAAAAGATACGTAATGAGACATCACCGACATAAGTATAATTAGTTTAATGATAAACTAAAAGTTTGTTTGTGTGCTTATGTAGATGGCTCGTACTAAGACTGTAGCTATCCCGTTTGCTACCAGTGATGGTGGGATTCCCCGCCAAGAGAATGGATCCTCTGAGAAGAGGAAGCAGAACCATGGTGAGACCTCGAAGAAGAGAAAGAGACCTGAGGAAGTCGTGGCACCCAACCCTGAACCCATACCCTTCAAAAACCTTGAGCAAGAAGGTGGACCAGAATATGAAGAGCAACATGAGTACGAGGAAGTAGCTCAGATGGAAGAAGACCAGTTTGGTGGTCCGGAACCAACCATGGTAGTTCACACTATAGAATGGATGGAACAGCAGAAACGACTGACTGACGCTATTCATGCCCTGGCTCTGAGAGACATAGCTCGAGATGAGAATGGTGAGCCACTTCCAGTACGTCCTCGATTGGGAGACACCATCCTGGACTTCGTCAAGCTGAATGTCGAGAAGTTCTGGGGAGAAGACAAGACCGAAGTGGTTGACAAGGCCGAAGCTTGGCTGCTCGCAGTCGAGAACGGGTTCCGCATGCTTGAGGTGCAGCCCAATAAGAAGGTTTTGTTTGCTACTCACCTTTTGGAAGGTGCAGCCAAGATATGGTGGGAGAACCATATCACAGGAAGAGACCTAAGTGAGGAACCGATGGCGTGGACTGACTTCCAGACCATCTTCACCACCAGATTCATCCCCGTCTTAGACAAGAAGGAGAAGGAGTGAGAGTTCACCAACATGACACAAGGAAGCTCATCAGTTGTGGACTTTGGTCGCAAGTTCCGCATCCTGGAACGTTTCAGGAACATGATGGATGAAGCGAGGAGAGTGGACCACTTCATAGAAAGTCTACACCCCACCATCAAGCCCCATGTGATGGCTAGCAAGCCAAAGACCTTCGCTAAAGCTTACAACACTGCCTTGGACATGGAAAGGATGGTGATGCCTGTACATAATCAATCCAAGGGATACCTGGGCTTCACTGAAGGAGCTCAAGGTCAGAAGAACAACCAAAAGAAAGGTCACGGGCATCACCAGGCCAAAGGAAGGCATGGAGGGAAAGGGAAAACCCATCAAGAGAACAACCACCCTCGATGCCTCACCTGCGGGAGATGGCATACCAGTGAGTGCCGCTACAAGAAGAGGGTCTGCTACCGGTGTCAGCAAGAAGGACACCTCATCGCCAATTGCCCTCAGCCTGACCCAAGGGGACCTTTGGGGTCTCAGCCGGTGGCAGCACAACCAGTAGCTGCATCACCCCCAGCTGGAGCACCTCTAGCTGGAGAAAGGAGACAAGCTAGAGTATTCGCCATCGACAATGAAGAAGCTCAGGAGAATGCTAACAAGTTGATTGAGGGTAATAACCCGTAGAGTTTTTCCTTTTAGTTCAGTAGACCATGTAATAGCTTTATGATATAGTATAACTATGTAGACTTACTGGAAGTCATGGGACAAAATGTAAAAGCACTCTTTGATTCTGGTTCAACTAATACTTTTATTTCAAGAAATCTGGCAACTATGCTTGGTTTGGATATCAAGGATTTGGGTTATGTTTTGGATGTCACAACCCCGAGTGGTCGTATTTATACCTCTCTTTTAAAAACCCCAGTCTTGCCAGTAAAGTATCTGAACCATGAGCTTCCCACTGAATTTATCCTCCTCGATATGAATGATTTTGATGTGATCATCGGTATGGATTGACTTTCCACCTACAGAGCCTAGATTGACTGTAGAGAGAAGAAGATTCTCATTAGGAAAACTAGCTATCCACACTTCACCATTCGAGGAAGGAAAGATGCGACAACTAGCCTTTATGTGTCTGCTATGAAAGCTGAACGGATACTATCCAAGGGTTGTCGAGCCTACCTAGCCATAGTTACCACACCCGAGGTTAAGGGGCAATCCATAGAGGATATAGAGGTGGTTCGGGAGTATGCAGATGTGTTTCCGGATGATCTACCAAGAATTCCCCCTAAGAGGGAGGTAGACTTCTCGATTGAGTTAGCTCATGGCACTAACCCTATATCTAAGGTACCCTATAGAATGGCCCCAATAGAGTTGCTTGAGTTGAAAACCCATTTACAGGAATTGTTGGATAAAGGTTTTATCTGACCCAGTACATTACCTTGGGGAGCACCAGTCCTCTTTGTGAAAAAGAAGGATGGGTCACTTCAGATGTGTATTGACTATCGGATAATCAACCAAGTAACCATTAAAAACAAGTATCCTTTGCCTAGAATAGATGACCTGTTTGACCAACTCAAATCAGCTCGAGTCTTTTCCAAGATTGATTTGAGGTTCATATACCACCAGGTGAGAGTGAGGAGTGAGGATATACCCAAAACAACTTTTAGAACCCGTTATGGCCACTATGAGTTTGTGGTCATGCCGTTTGGATTATCCAATGCACCTAGTGTCTTTATGAACGTCATGAATAGTGTGTTCCAACCTTTCCTTGACTCTTTTGTGATAGTGTTCATAGATGACATTTTGGTGTACTCTGATGACCTAGCCCAACACCGTGACCACCTGGGTAGAGTCCTTGATATCTTGAGAAAGCATAAGTTTTTCGGAAAGTTCTCAAAATGTGAGTTTTGGTTAGACCGAGTCATGTTTTTTGGACACATCTTCTCAGGAGGAACGATTTCCGTAGATCCAGCCAAAGTATCAGCAGTTCAAGACTGGCCGACACCAAAGAACCCCTCCGAGATTCGCAGCTTCTTGGGATTGGCCGGATACTACCGTCGCTATATCAAGGATTTCTCCAAGACTGCTCTACCGCTAACCATGTTGACTCGGAAAGATGTGAAGTTCGTGTGGTCTGAAGTATGTGAAGCTCGATTCTAGGAATTGAAGGAGAAGTTGACTACCACACCTGTGCTGACTCTGCCTTCTGGCAATGAGGGTTTCATGATATTCACCGATGCTTCCAAGATGGGACTTGGCTGTGTGTTGGAACAAGATCGTCATGTGGTTGCATATGCTTCCCGATAGCTCAAGCCGAATGAGGTGAATTACCTGACACATGACCTAGAGTTAGCTGCTATAATCCATGCCATGAAGATATGGCGGCACTACCTGTACGGTGCTACCTTCGAGATCTTCACCGACCATAAGAGCTTGAAGTACCTGCTGACACAGAGAGACCTGAACCTACGACAATGCCGATGGATGGAGTACATGAAGGATTACGACTTCACCATCGCCTACCATCCTGGTAAGGTGAATGTCATAGCTGATGCTTTGAGTCAGAAGTAGCTTAAGTGTGCGGCTGTTCTGTCTGGTCAGTGGAAAAGTTTGGAGGAACTTGTGGAATGGACTCCACAGCTATTAGAGGACCGAGTTCGGTTGGCTAATATCCAGATACAGTCTGGGTTGTTGAGTGAGATCATAGCAGCACAGTTGACCACTGAAGAGCTTGATAAGATGAAAGGTTTGATGATGAAGCCACAGACTCGTCTATCTGTGGGAGTGGACGGGGGAATTAGGTTTGAGAATTGCATTTGGGTTCCTGCGGATTCACCAATAAAGGAGCGTATTCTGCAAGAGGCCCATGGATCCAAATACATAGTACACCCCAGAACTACTAAGATGTACAAGGACCTACAACGGTTTTTCTGGTGGCCAGGAATGAAGAAAGACACTGCGTCATGGGTGGCCAATTGTCATACATGCCAAATGGTGAAGGCTGAACACTAGTGACCTGGCAGACTTTTACAGTCAATAGAGATTCCTGAGTGGAAATGGGAGCAGATCACCATGGATTTTGTGGTGGGTCTACTCCGGACCAAGAGAGGTCATGATGCGATATGGGTCATGGTAGATCGTCTCACCAAGTCAGCACACTTCCTTGCCTTGAAGACCACATCTAAGGTGTCAGACCTAGCTGAGCTATACATTAGAGAGATAGTGCGTTTGCATGGCATACCAGGATCAATCATTTCTGATAGAGATCCCAAGTTTACTTCCAAGTTGTGGAAGAAAGTTCAAGAGGAACTTGGTACAAGGTTAAAGTTTAGTATAACTTATCACCCCCAAATAGATGGTCAGTCAGAAAGGACGATCCAGACTTTAGAAGATCTGTTGAGAGCTTGTGTGCTCGATTGGGGTGGCTCATGGGAGAAATACTTACCATTAGTAGAGTTCACCTACAACAACAACTACCAAGCCAGTATCGGGATGCCTCCGTATGAAGCTTTGTACGGAAGACCGTGTCGGTCCCCACTTCACTGGGATGATGTGGGTGAAAGAACACTGTTGAGGTCAGATGAGCTCCAAGTGTATGCTGATAAAGTGGCTTTGATCAAGCAAAGGCTGAAGAGAGCCCATGATCGACAGAAGTCGTATGCTGATGCAAAGCGGACTGACGTGCATTTCACTATGGGAGATCATGTGTTTTTGAAAATCCGACCGCTCTGAGCTATAGCCAAGAATAGAGGAAAGTTGAGTCCCCGATACGTGGGTCCGTTTGAGGTGTTAGAACGGATTGGTGAAGCTGCATACCGTTTGGCATTACCCCCTCAGTATAGCATGATGCATGATGTGTTTCACGTGTCTAACCTGAAGCGATATGTGCAAGATCCAAGCCATGTGCTGAGCATTGAACCTATTGAGCTTCAAGGGAACCTGACTTATCCTGAGTCACCTTTGCGGATTCTAGATACGAAGGTGAAAGAGCTCATATGCAATAATATAGAGATGGTAAAGGTTCTTTGGAAGCACCATGGAGAGGATGAGGCCACATGGGAGCTAAAGGCAGACATGGAGAAAACATACCCTGAATTGTTTGTTTGATTGTTTGAATTTTGAGGGCAAAATTCCTATAAGGAGGGGAGGATGTTATAACCTCAATTTCTTCAAAATATAAAGTGTATTTATCTTTTAATGGATAAATGAAATCCTTTTCTTTATTTTGGATTTCATGTGAAATGGCCTTGTTTGATTGATTGTGGGCTTTGCTGGCCATTAAGCCCAATTGAAAAGAAGAGAGAATTAAAAAAGGAAAAGAAATAGATTAATAAAAGAGAAATATGAGAAATTGACAATTAAAAGAAGATAAAGGCAAACCCATATTCCCCAATATGGGAATCCGTGCCTTTGGGTTTTCTTGAGGTCCAAGGGACCCAAAATGACAAGATAATTACAATGGAAAGAGGAAAATAAATTAATTTTGAATAATTTGATGAGTAACTTGGGAGAGAAGGAAACCTTCTCATCCATTGCAAGTTGTTTCCCAAATTTCGTAAAAGCTAGGAAATATTAAAAGAAACTTTCCCTTAAAATTTGAGCTATAAAGGAGTTATGGCTTGGGAGAAATCGATTTTGCAAGTTATCATCAATTTGGGAATTAATTTTGAATTAAAAAGAAATAAATATTTCTTTGTTTGAACGTGAGGGATGAGGTCCGTTGGATTCTAATCCAACAATGGACGCTCATCATCTAAGTTCCACGCGATTTGGGACTCTGCTGGTTGCAGGAGGATTTTCCATCCCGGATTTCTTACGATCCAGTGGATGTGCAAGGTTATTTCCAGTCCCTTTGGACTTGGGAGATGAAACCGTAGGGGAAGGTCCCTGATTCGACTAGGTTTGATCGAGATTTTTGGAAATGCCCAAATCACACAAGCTTGCCTCGACCCTATATATAGGGGAGGGCACACAAGGACACCAACACCTAGTTTTCCTATCCCAATCGCTGCGGGTTGCTGTGAGGAATGACCTAGTGCCCTCAATTGCTCCAAATACCTCGACTTTCACCCTTGATTCAGTAGCATACGTTGCCAGAGTCCGGCGAGTGAGGGACGACCTTGGTGTGCCATGGGTGAGCGATTGAAGGTGTCTCCGAGTCCGAAGAAGGGAGGCGGAGCTCCCTGGACCATCGACGCGAGCAAAGGGTGACCGGAGCCTGAAGTCAACCCCAAGGTTGACCGTCGTGGGTTGCTGTACAGAGGTGTGAGGAAGAAGAAGACTTCGCGGCATTTTACCAAACTGCCCCACAGTTCCTTCAGACCAGGTGAGGGCAAGTCAGTCTTTTACTTCTTTTGTTTACAAGGATGGCACGCGATCCCTGAGCCGTGGGATGCCGCTGGTTCACCGGACTATAGATCGAACGACTCTCAGTTTTCTGAATTAGCTAATAATTCGATAAAAAAGAATTATTTTGGTAAAATCGTATCTGGTGATAGAAAACTCAGATGCTAAAAGTCAATACATGAAAAATGATCACAAAAATATGAGGAATTTATTAAAAATGGTTTGAAAGCCTAAATATATATCTTTTTGCAAAAATGTATATTTTGAATAGAAAAGGGAATAATTTGTGATTAGAAACCCTAATTATTGATAAAAGATATATTTAGTCTTGCTATAAGGCTAATTCGAAAATGTTTAACCTGATTAATGATTAAGATAGTTTTTAACCTGTTTTTGATGATAGAATTACAAAGTTTAGGGTTTTAACTCCATATGTGGATTAATATGTTAAGAAACCCTAAATTAGAGAAAAAGAAAAGAAAAGATAGAGAAATCCGAATATTAGGGTTTTTGTGGAAAATAAGACAAGGAATTAGGGTTTGATGTATATTTTGATAAAAGTGAAATAAAATTTGTAAAAAGGTAATGAAACCCTAATTCTCAAGAAACCCTAAAATTGGAATAACAATCCTAAGGAATAAAATGAAATTGGATAAATATTGATATAAGGAAATTGGAATGTTTATTTCAGGTTTTTTGTGCACCTTACTTGCTATTTGGATTGTCTCTCTCTACATAAATTTTGTCTCCAAACCTGTGATTCAGGTATGTGGTTACGCTTATGACTACCCGAATTAGTTTTCCGAGATTTTGTCGATGTTTTCATCACGACTTGAACTAAACTGTTGAATGTTTTAATTCATGCAAATTCTAAAGTGAATATGACTATCACATAAGAGATATTCCTACTAGCTCTGATCCTATTCCCCTCTATAACCTAATGGGTTGACCTAGTACATGGCTACCAATGGGGTAGGCCATCAGGTCATTGGATGACTTAGTATATGGCTACCAATGAGGTAGGTCCATCAAGTCACTTTTGAGTCAGTAATTGGACTACCTAGGGTAGGGCCATACAAATCAACCCTAGATAATGGTCTACCTACTAGGTAGGATCATGCGGGGTTTAATAAGGATCTATCATGTGAGAGAGGTAGTATCAATGTCCACTGCATGGACAATACAGAGGAAGGGGATAGGAAAGGATTGAGTAGTATTGCTTAAAACATAATTTGAATGATAAATGATGATTGGTTGTTTATATTGTTAATATAGTTGCACAACTTTTGTAATCCCCCACATACCAGCTTTATGTTGACTGCGTATTTGTTTGTCAACGTTTTAGGTACAAACCCTAAAAGAACAAACAGTAAATTGTCACATTGTGAAAATGAGAAGTAAAATGCAAGGAGGATTATATAGAGTAAATTCAAGCTCTGGATAGATAGATGTCCAACATTTCTTTCAAAGGTAATTAAAGTTTTAATTTTGTACCTAAATCTAGTTAGTTAGTAGAATTTCATAATTATTGTTGATTATTTGTTGAACCTTTGATCCTGAAATTTTTTAACGATTCTGACCTTCGGGTCTCCCTTAATTGGGGGTTACCGGGAGGCAGAGTCGTTACAAATACAAACTCCTACACTTAGGGTTGGGGTGCCAAAAACACAAGGATGTGAGGGGTTTGTGGATGATTCAAGTCAGGATGTTTGGTTGAGGATGGCTCCTCCATTATAGAAGGCACATGTGGATTTATTGTAGAATATGGATGGTGCACATGTTGGCAGCGATGCACTAGCAAAGTTGTGGGAATTTGAGTAGTGTTGGTGGCATTTCACTGGAAAGGAAGAAAAGGTCCTTGCTAGACAACGATCAACAACTACAGTGGTGGCCATCACCTCAATTGGTGGAGTCTTCGTGTGGCCACATCAGCCGGTGTATGAAGGGAGAGGCAAGCAACAAGTTTAGGGAGAAGTAAGGTAGTGGTGATAGCACAAGCAGTGGTATGGAAGTTTTGGACATGCCTTATACAACAGGAACTGGTGGAACCCTCTGCAATAGGTCACCACTGCACCCCTTACAACCAAAATAGCTGGAGCAAGGAAGAAAAAGGAGGCAGAGGGTAAGTGGAGAATGAAGCAATGTCTAATTGGATGTAAGGAGATGGGCTGACACACCATCCTATCTCAAAACTGAAAATAATAATTCTTTCAACCAAGGTGATTGGGCACAGATACAGGAGGGTGGAAGCTATAGTTTTTGAATATCCAACCTTGACAAGGAGGTGAGGAGGATGTGAGTAAGAAAAGGCAAAGAGTAAGATAACAAGGGAAGAGAGGAGGAGAAGAATCCGTCAGTCACGACATCTGTTGTGTAGAGGAAGAAGAAGTAGGGCATAAGCCGCATGACCAAAGGAGGAATAACCGAAAGGCTTGACCGGACGAACCAATAAAGGGGAGATAACATCATATCTTAATGTGTACAATTAAGTAGTTTAGGTTATTTAATGATTTATTTCTCCATTCAATTAGGGGTGCGAATAATGCTTAAATAAATTGAAATTTTGTGTGGTAGCTATTTAAGGTGTGAAAAATACAATTATGCACTCAATTTTGTCTTTTGGGGTCCTTTAGGTAAGTCATAATTACTTTGTATATTGAGTGTGCATTGTGTATATATATTATCTCTTTACTCAATTATCATACTACAATTTGAAACTTCCCTAAATCCTCAACCAACCCAACTAGATAACTTTTGGAGATTCAAACTGGGTTAGACTCAATAAGAAAAGTGCTAGAGTTGCAACTTGAGAACGAGTCTAGAAATCAAATCATTCTTTATGGGTGTGGTATGGAGTTGAGAGTGCCGGGCAGGACTCATCCTGGAGGATATTTCCTGAAGCACCACCACTGATCTGCCTGGGGTGCCTCGAGGCGGCGCTCAATTTTACAGAGAAAATAGTGGCGCACCCTCCTTTACACGGCCCGCTGGAGAAGAGAAGGTGAGTGTAGTCAGTTGCTTTGGCCTCCATACCTATGTTGTGCATGTAATCCCATTGCCCTATTGATTATCTTTGCTTTTCGTTAATTAGTAAATAATCAGCCACGTCAGCGTGAGTTTGTTCACGACGTGGCCAAAGTGTGTATTGATTCTGTTAGATAGTTAGGCAGCTGTGAACGCATTGTGGGCTAACTCGAAGGCGTGATCATGGCGGCATTATAGGAGTAGGTGGGCGAGTGCCGTAGCTAAAGAATAGGTCTTTTCTGTTATGTAACAAACGGTTCAGACCATATAAGAAGGGAATCAAGATAGAAGAAAAGCTGCATCGTTTTCACACAGCAAAACAACGGTGTCTCTCTGTTTTTGCTTCTTCCGTTTTCACTCGATAGTTAGTGTTGTTTACGAGCTCGGATACAACAAGTGGTATCAGAGCGGCAACCTTCCTGTGCCTATGGCCTCTATTCCACCAGTTTCTCGCTCGCCACCACGACGCCGCGGACGAAGCCCAAGGAGACGGGGTGAGCGAGGCATGGTGGTTCAGGAGCGGGTCGTGAGGGAGTCGAGCAACACTGTCGTCTACCCAATGTTGACGACAACGAATTACATCGAGTGGGCGCTTGTGATGAAGATCAATCTGCAGGCCCAGGGCCTGTGGGACGCGATCGACGACGATGGAGAAGCAACATTCCACGACGACAAGCTGGCACAACCTGCTATTCTTAGGGCGGTGCCGCCTGACATGATCGGCACGCTGGCCATCAAGGAGACTGCTAGGGAAGCTTGGGACGCCATCAAGGTGATGTGGATGGGGGTGGACCGGGTCCGTGAGGCCACTGCCCAGAAGCTGCGATCTGATTTCGATGGGATCTCTTTCCACGAAGGCGAGACAATCAATTCCTTTGCAATGCGCATCACCACCCTCGCCAACAACTTGCGCTCGCTCGGCGACACGATGGAGGAGGAGAAGGTGGTGAAGAAGTTTCTCCAGGTGGTACCACCAGGGTACACACAAATCACTATTGCAATTGAGATCCTGCTCGACTTAAAAACCATGTCGGTTGATGAGCTGGCTGGAAGGCTCCGCTCGGTTGAAGAGCGCTATGGCCTCAAGGACGCCGGTGGCTCAAGCGGTCGCCTACTTCTTACGGAGGAGGAGTGGCAGGCCCGCGCACGATCACACCAACAAGGGAAGGGCTCAAACGACAACAATAACTCAGGCGGTGGAGGCAACGACAAGCGTGGCAGTGGCAAGCCACACACGAGCAACTGACTGAACAATGATCGTGGCAGCTCTGGAGAGCGCGACATGTCCAAGGTGAAGTGTTACAACTGTAACCTCACTGGACACTTCTCCAAGCACTGCAGGAAGCCGTGACGCCAGCACCGTGAGCAGGCTCACTTGGCAAAAGTGGAGGATGAGCAACCGGCACTACTGTTGGCCCGTGCATGTGAGGATCTGCATGGCCCTGCTCTCCTTTTGGCTGAGACGTGTCAGGACCAAGGAGACGCAATAGAGTACGTGTACCTCAATGAAGAGCGTGTGATCCCGGTTCACGCCGGTGCGGGGGTGTGGTACCTGGACACCGGTGCAAGTAACCACATGACGGGTGATAAATTGATGTTCACCTCGCTCGACAAGAAGGTAAAGGGGATGGTGAAATTCGGAGATGGCTCAGTGGTCGAAATTTGTGGCCGTGGCTCTATGATGTTTGAGTGTAAGGAAAAATGGCACAGGGTGCTCTCGGAGGTCTACTACATACCTCAGTTGCAAAGCAACATTGTGAGCCTTGGCCAGATGGATGAAATCGGCTGTAAGATCGTGATTGAAAATGGAGAGTTGATTCTATTCGATCGGCAACGTGTGCTACTAGCACGGGTGACGCGGTCAAAAAATAGACTGTATACTTTACGTCTACAGCTGGCTAAACCTGTGTGCTTGCTATCCAAGGCCGACGATAAGGCGTGGCTGTGGCATGGTCGCTATGGCCACTTGAACTTCCGTTCATTGAGGAGTTTTGCACAACAGAACATGGCTGAAGGCATTCCCCTCATAGATCGTGTTGAGCAATTCTGTGATGGTTGTGCTCTCGGCAAGCAGCACCACCTACCATTTCCGCAAGCATCAATGTACCGTGCCAAACGTGGTCTGGAGCTAGTCCACATTGATCTTTGTGGCCCGATCACACCAGCAATGGCGGGAGGTAATCAATATTTTTTGTTAATAGTTGATGATTATAGTAGATTCATGTGGCTAGAGGTGATCAAGGCCAAGAGTGAGGCATTTATACGCTTCAAGAAGATCAAAGCCTTAGCTGAAGTTGAGCTTGGACGCAAACTACAAGCGTTTCGCTCGGACCGTGGCGGCGAGTTCAGCTCCACTGCATTCCGTGAATACTGCGATGACAACGGCATCAAGCATTGCACTACCACACCTTATTCACCACAACAGAATGGTGTTGTTGAACGCCGAAATCAAATGGTGGTCGAGATGGCACGCTGCTTGCTGAAGAGCATGGCAGTGCCAGCTACATTTTGGGGTGAGGCGGTGACAACTGCGGTCTACCTCCTCAACCGGGCACCGACACGCAGCCTTGACGGCAAGACGCTGTATGAGGCATGGCACAACTGCAAGCCGGTAGTGCACCACCTCCGCATTTTTGGCTGTGTAGCACACGTCAAGAAGCTCGGGCCCGGCATCGACAAGCTTACAGATCGCTCGACGACGATGATCTTTGTTGGCTATGAAGGCGGAGCAAAAGCATATCGGGTATTTGACCCGGTGTCCAACAGGCTCCATGTGACGCGTGATGTCATTTTTGAGGAGAAAAGGAAGTGGGATTGGGAATCAGCTGCACACAGTAACGTGCGAATCCAAGCCACTATGTTTGAGGTGGAGTACCACAATGTGCAAGACACAGGCACATCAACGTCAGTAGTCGTGCCAACGACACAAAGTGCATGCCCAACGACACCACAAGTGGCAACACCACCGAGCAGCGACCATGAGCGCCACGACCTTGACGACCAGCCATTGCACTACCGTAAGTTGTCAAGCATATTCAGGGAGCTCGACGGTAACAACACTGAGCACAATGACCTCTGTCTTCTTGCTGCCGAGGAACCTACAAGCATCGACGAGGCCCTCAACGAGGTGTGTTGGAGACGCGCCATGGATGATGAGCTGGCCTCCATTCGCAGCAATGGCACGTGGGAGCTCGCCACACTCCCGGCCGGCCACCGAGCCATAGGGCTCAAGTGCGTATTCAAGCTGAAAAAGGATCCCGATGGAAGTGTCGTGAAGCATATAGCTCGACTCGTAGCGAAGGGCTATGCTCAGCGACAAGGGGTGGATTTTGACAAAGTTTTTGCACCAGTGGCTCGCATGGAGACGGTGCGGCTATTGTTGGCTCTCGCTGCACATAACGGGTGGCAAGTGCACCACATGGATGTCAAATCAGCATTCTTGAATGGCGACCTCACTGAGGAGGTTTACGTGCACCAACCGCCCGGCTTCGTTGACGTCAAAAATGAGCACAAGGTGCTCAAGCTGCATAAGGAGTTATACAGGTTACGACAGGCACCACATGCTTGGAACGCCAAGTTGGATGCATCGCTCGCATCTCTCGGCTTTGAGCGCAACCCCCTTGAGTATGTAGTGTACAGGAGGACCAGCGGCACGTCGACGCTGCTGGTTGGTGTCTATGTGGATGATTTGATCATTACTGGCACCAACGTTGAAGACATCAACACTTTCAAGAACCAGATGTGTGATCTGTTTGACATGAGCGACCTCGGTCTCTTGTGTTACTACCTTGGGATAGAGGTCAAGCAAGAAGGTGGGGCAATTAACCTCTGCCAAAGTGCATACGCTGGCAAGATCCTTTAAGTGGCTGGCATGAAGGGGTGCAACGCATGCCACACACCGATGGAAAATCGGCTAAAGCTAACCAAAACAAACGTTGGCATCGCCGTGGATGCAACACAATACCGGAGCATTGTGGGTAGCCTCCGCTACTTATGCAACACCAGACCCGACATCACATATGCTGTTGGAATAGTAAGTAGATACATGGAGGCGCCGGCGGCATCACATTGGGCAGCGGTGAAGCAGATCCTACGCTACATCAGCGGCACCACCAGCTATGGGTGCTGCTACAAGAGGGCGGGCATGACAGAGCCTGCACTGGTGGGGTTTAGTGACAGTGACCTTGCCGGGGACGTCGACGACCGCAAGAGCACGACTGGAGTGGCGTTCTTCCTCGGCTCGAGCATCATTACTTGGACGTCCCAGAAACAGAAAGTCGTAGCGCGCTCGTCTTGTGAGGCAGAGTACATTGCGGCGGCAACGGCAGCGTGCCAGGGCATTTGGCTGAGTCGGCTTCTTGGTGAGCTGGTCGGACGAGTGCCGATGAAAGTAAAGCTGCAAGTGGATAACAAATCGGCAATTGCTTTGAGAAAGAATCCGGTGCATCACGAACGGAGTAAGCATATTGACACTCAATTTCATTTTATCCGCGAATGCATCGACGACGGCAAGGTAGAAGTCGACCACATCGGCACTGACGGGCAGCTTGCCGATATCCTGACCAAGGCGCTCGGGCGTGTCAAATTCGTTGAGATGAGACAGAAGTTGGGCGTCGTTGAGATTATGTCCATGCAACGGGATTAGGGGGTGAAATGTTGTGCATGTAATCCCATTGCCCTGTTGATTATCTTTGCTTTTCGTTAATTAGCAAATAATCAGCCACGTCAGCGTGAGTTTGTTCACGACGTGGCCAAAGTGTGTATTGATTCTGTTAGATAGTTAGGCAGCTGTGAACGCATCGTGGGCTAACTCGAAGGCGTTATCATGGCGGCATTATAGGAGTAGGTGGGCGAGTGCCGTAGCTGAAGAATAGGTCTTTTCTGTTATGTAACAAACGGTTCAGACCGAATAAGAAGGGAATCAAGATAGAAGAAAAGCTGCATCGTTTTCACGCAGCAAAACAACGGTGTCTCTCTGTTTTTGCTTCTTCCAGTTTTCACTCGATAGTTAGTGTTGTTTACGAGATCGGCTACAACAACCTAGTGTACACTATAGGATAGACATTATCCTTCCAAGAGGCAGTGAGGACATGCAGGAACCTTAATCAGCAGACTGCTTGCGGCGGCGCCGGTTTGAGGTGCAGGCGGGGTTCGCGTGCGGCAGGACGTGAGGAAGGAGAAGAGGGAGCGACCGGATTCGGGTTTTCGGTGAGACGGGTCCAAGAAGGGATCTACGAGCCCAAAGAAGAAATGCGATAAAAGGAAAAGGGAGGTATACTCAATGACGTGGCTACTTCTTATTGGCTGTAAGGTAATTATCTTGTACACTATTTAAAAATTAATTATTAAATCAATATATAGAAAAATTATATATCAAATTTATCAGGAGAAGATATACAATCCAAATAAAATACTTTCAACACCTAATTCTGATCCTATTTTTGAAAATATGATATAGCATGAATATAAAGTGATGGATACAAGTAAACCTTAGAAATCAAATTTAGATTAATATTTAATTAGTTATAATTTTTGAACAAGGTAATTAGGGTTTTCTCAACATCAAGAGATCAATTAGGAGTTACTCCAGTCTCTATAAATGGTCCATACACTTTGAACATTATTATTGGATGTTTATGTGCTATTATGTACAATGTACATGTTATAATGTGAATGTATTATTCATGCTATAGTTTTGCGGATTAAAATTAGAAATTAATGAATGAATGAAATGCTTTTTACTATTTATATTCAAGAATCATCATATCATATTCGTTTTTAAGAGCAAGAGAAAAGAGTATGCAAGAGTAAAGTATAAAGATAATTAATAAACCTTATATAAGATCCTCATCCTGGCTTTCCTAGCATACAATGTACTTCAGTACAAATCATGGGCTTTCCTAGCATACATTGTACTTCAGTACAAATCATGGGCTTTCCTAGCATATAATGTACTTCAGTACAAATGATAGGCTTTTCTAGCATATATAGCACTTCAGTACAAATCATAGGCTTTCCTAGCATACAAAGAACTTCAGTACAAAGAGAAGAGACACTTCAGTGCAAAACTTGAGCATTCTTATATAAGTCAGATAAAAGACAATGATAAAATATAAAGTTTATTTTCATGATGATGAATGTTTTCTTTTCAAAGTATATGTTATTTCAGTTTTATAGTATGTTCAATTCCACTTACAAAATATTTTATGCATGACTGAGGGTGCGATGCCCGTAGGTAAGGTGCAATGTAATGGATAAAGCTATCTAAGGACCAGTTGAAGAAGAAGCTCAAGGACATCTGAGACTAGACTTGGTTGGGTGCAAACTATCAATATATTAGATTTTTGCTTCATGTTTGCAAGACACATGTTATAGTGTAGAGTGTGAGTTTTATGTTATGAGTTTGAGATATGAGAAACTACATAATGTATCCTGTGTTAGTTTATTTAAGCTTTATTTTTATGCAATGATTACTGTTTGTGACATTCCCAATAAGATTATGCTTCTGCTAAATGAATTATATGTTTAAGAAAATTAGGATGTTACAATATGGTATCAGAGCTAAAAATATAGTTGACTACCAGGCTTTTCTCATGATCCTCTAGGTAGCTCCTGCAACCCTCCTCTTATGATAGAAAACATATGTATAAGAGTATATGAATTCAAGGAGTCAGAATATGTTTCTCTTTAACCTAAAAGGTAGAAACCCTATAATATATCTATGGACATATGTGTTAGGAATATGAGACTATCTAATTTGGATATTTTATATTATCTCCATCATAGCTAGTGACATGTCCTCTCTTATTCTCAATGGGTATGACCAACTAATTGAGAGTTTTAGAGGAAATGTCAAGAGAAAAAAGATTTATTATGCATATGTTCTTCTTCTTGTGAGAATAAGTGGTATGGGACATGTATTCTTCTAAGATCTTGAATATTGGTATAATGAGTTATTGGCACCTTTAGGTTTGTGTCTGGCCAACACAGATCCAGAGGTGTGACTAAAAAAAGTCAATATAAAGGACCTAAATTGAATAGCCCCTAAATGTAATGCAAGTAGATAGTGGAGATTCATTCAGATCACACTACCCTGAGACTTTAAGAAAGACATGAGGATGGTTACAAAAAAAAGACATGGTTGAGGAATGTTGATCTGATTTTTTTGAGGTAAACAATTTAAGGATGAATTGAGGAAATTTCTATAGGGTAAACTGAGGAAATTGATTCTGAGGGATAAATTTGGGTCATGAATAATTAAGACATGTACGGGTCTTATACTTTTATTGTTGGGTTGGTAAATACCTAAGTATAAGATTGACCTAAAACTCTCGGTGACCTTTTTTCATAAAATTAGAACCTTTTTGAAAACTATGATGTTAAAATTCCATTTTAAGGATAAGGAAAATCCAATGGTGGGTAGTCTAATAAAATTTTGATGACACAATTTATATAAGGTGGGTAGAATTGTAACACCCCAAAATTTCATAACAAATTTAAATCTGTAATGTGATTATCTAAATGAGAGTTAACAAATGACCTAACAAGGGTTGAATATGTAAATTTATCAATTTATATTGCTAGCTTGAATCCAATTAAAATCTTCATTTGATGGGTACGTTGAGCATATTGTGCTATCCAGTTTCGATGATATTCATATGAAAGAAGAAAACAATATATTGAAGAGAAACTTATATGCAATTTGACCAATTTTGATGTTCAAATCTTAATTTTTTCAATTTCAACTTTCTGATGCTGTTTAAGATATGATGTGATCATGATTAAAGTCTGACAAAGTTCTTAGTTGATATGGTAATCCAGTTCAATGACTTAGGTTTTTAAACCAATATGAATACAATAATCACTTTTACGGTATATTGCGATTTTTATTAGAAAAACATGAGAGTAAATGAGGTCCTATAGATTTTCATTATAATATGTAAAAATAAAATAAGGTAGACATATGTTTTAAAATTTAATGTCAATTAGATGTTCTGCATGGACTTTGGAGATTTAAAAACAAGGTAAGTTTGTAGAGATAAATTGGTTCGTAATACTTTTATACTGGTTAAAACATTATTAATAATAAAGAGGTCGTTGTTTTAGGATTAGTTAAGTCAAATACAAATAATATGCAAAACCATTATCTCCCCAATAACAAAGAATGAATAGAAAAGGAGAAAATTCTCCTCCAATTAAACACCAACAACTTTTACGCTTACAATCCATAGTTATAATATTCACTACTACATAACCGGCCTTTAGTGTCAGTTATTTAAGGCCTTTAGTGTCGGTTATAATGCGACACCTATGTGGGCACCGCTAAAAGGCCAACCTTTAGGCATCGGTTCACAAATCGACGCCACAACCCTTCGCGCACCACCGAAAATGCACCAGCAGGGGGTATAGGCGTCGGTTATTAGCTTTAAACCGATGCCATAAACCTTCGCGCCATAGAAAGGGTGCCATCTGGGGCACTATTGGCGTCAGTTTAATAATGATAACCGACGCTATATCACCGCTGCCACGGGCGTGCTGGCCAGCACGATCGTGTTGTCTGGCCCGCTGACACAGCTGTGCTGGCCAGCACGGCAGTGTTGTCTGGCCTCATTAGGGAAATCGACGTCGGTTATTGATAACCGATGCCACATCACATGCATTAGGCGTCATTTTTAATTATTTATCCGACGCTGTAACTATTTGTCATCGGTTTTAAACAAATAATCGACGCCTATTGGGAGTTTTTTTTAATCAGTCTGCCGACCTGCTGTGGCTAGTCACAGGATGAGAAACCTACAGTTCAATTATGAACTGTAGGTTTTACAACATCCATTGATATCAGCCAACAACAGGCCACAAACCTGCAAAATTAACAACATTAATTTTCACACATTTAGCAACATGCAGTTCCATTCATTTTTGACATTCACACATGTAGAAACATTCATGTATTCATCTTCACATTCACACATTCAGACACATGTAGAAAATTCATTCATTTCATGACAGATAAGGATATAAAAGAAATGTTGTAGCATTAAAAACCCTTATAAAATAGAATGTCAGTTGATGAATTAAGTAGTATTATACCCATCATATGCAACTTCCATAAGCAACTAGGAAGCAAATTCAGAAAAATGAACAACATGCATATATTAATACAGACAAGTCTAGATAGATAAACAACTAAATACTACACCAACATAGTCCCGCATCAGTAACTTCGAGGCCTTTTCATTGTGGTGATCTTCTCCTGAAGTTCAGAAAAGTTCAGAAAAGAAAGTAGCTATGAGGATTGATTACTTTAAGAGAACAAGTGTAAACACAAAATAAGACATGAAAATTATACTTGTTAATTGGACCTACCATGGTCTTATGAACTAACATGGGCCTCATCATCAGATTCGTCCAAGCTGATATCGTCAATCGTGCACTCATACCATCGTAGATGTTCAGGGGTCTCATTGTTGATGTTGGTTATCCAAACTTTGATGGTATTATGGCCAACTGGACGGAGACAAAGCCTGTCGCTACGGCCCACTAGCATCTTTCTAATCTAATCATGCCAACATGATTTTAATACAAGATTTCCCGTCAAATCATACTCAACCTTGATAACATGTGAAGAATTGCCAAAATTTAGGGTCACTTCACCAGGCCTGTAGTGTCTTCCATTTAGAAAATGCCAATGTTTGGGTATTGTTATTTGGTTTAAGGAACGATCATATAGGATGATGCTCAATTGTTCTTCATCAAGGAACAATAACATTGGCATAGAGCCCCAGTTCATAGTGACTGTTGTGGGTGGACAGAGACTGAAAAATATAAGTACTAACAATTGTAAGTATATATAATGATGTTATATATTTTCAAAAAAAGTAGTAGACAGAGAGTGAAAAATATAAGTATTAATAGTTTATCTTGAAAAGAAAATGATAATCATCATAATTAAATTCATTCATGCATAATTAACCCCGATTAATCAATATTAATCAACTATACAATCTTAGAGAAACTAAGTACAAATATAATTAATTAAGTTCATTAATGCATCATTAACCCTAATTATTCAATAGTAATCAACTATATGGTGGCATCATTAATCCTATGTACAAATCAAGTACTGATTAATTAATCCATGTACTCACCACACTGGTGGATCGAGCAGGTTGTGGTGGCGGCGACCGGAGGTGAAGGTGGCCGGGATGGAGGTGAAGGTGGCCGACGCTGGAGGTGTAGGTGGTGGACAGTGGCGGTGACTAGAGCATCATCATCATCGTCGTCGTCATCGTCGTTTTCATCATCATCATTGTCGTCATCATCATCATCATCATCATCATCACCGGAAAGAAAGAAAGAAATAAATACTAAACAGTAAATAAACCATGATTCCATATATCAAAGATTTGAATCAAAATGAAGCCTAATGCCACATTGGGAGAGTGAGAATATTGTACCTCACTTGAAGTTTGAAGAAGAAATATATGCAAATCCACAGCAAGTCAACAACACCTGCAACAACACAAATGCAAAGTATGTCACATGGGTGCATTAGAATTAATCATTAAGCAAGATCTAGATCTATATTTGATAGTTAGGGAGGGTAGAGATACCCTAAGATCTAGATCTACTACATCATTATCTAATTAGGTTTAGGGTTTATTACCTGATTTACTTCTGTAGCACTAGAGGTCTGGGTGTGATTTGACTAGGGGACAAACTGATATCTTTCTCGTCCTCTTTGTCTCTTTCTACAACCTTGCATTGCATTCCCCACCATATCCATAACCTATCACCCATTAGCTTTCGATTAACCATGGCTTGGGTTTTGAATCGCCATTCCTAGGGTTTACTTTTTTACCGTAACAATATTCATTAGAGTTATAGACAACCATATTAGGGCATAAGGGTACCAAACCCTAATTCCTAGAGTTTAAACAATATTCATTAGAGTTATAGGCAACAATATTCATTAGAGTTATAGAAAACCATATTAGTTATATCCTAACTAGGGTTTAAGGTGGTCTCGGGTTTGGATAGAAATAAGGGTACCAAACCCTAATTCCATTGTAACATTATTCGATATGGTATAAACCTGAATTATTAGAAACGTTAGATTATATTAAAATAGACATATTTAATGATATACACAATATATTAAACAAATCTAGGGTTTATATGTATTAACCACTCGACATTCATGTATTAACTACACTTTTAGAACTACAAGCATAATTAGACTCTAGAATATATAGGATCAGATGATTGGATATACTGGTGGCAGTGGCAGAGACGACGGTAGTGGCAACACGAGCAGGAGTAGGAGCAGGTGGGAGCATGAGTAGTACCGGTGGAGCAGGATGGGCAGAAGTAGGATCAGGATCGGCGCACGGTGGGTAGAGATGATGGCAGTGCAACAGCGGCAGTAGGCGGCAGTACAGCAGCGGCGGGCAGGCTGCGGCAGCAGGCGACGACGGGTAGAATCGGCGGCAGCAGACGGCGGCGGTGCGGCAGCAGATGGCGGCGGGCAGAGACAACGGACAGAGGTGGGCAGTAGGTGGTGGCGGTGCAACAGGAGGTGGCGGCAGGAGCAGTTGCGGCAGGCAGAGGTGGGCAGTAGTTGTAGCGGGCAGAGGTGGGTAGGAGCAGTTGTGGCGGGCAGAGACGGTGGGCAGATGTGGGCAGCAGGTGGCTGTAGGAGCAGTTGTGGCAGGAGTAGAAATCGCAAATCGCCAGATCTAAACCTAAGCTCTTGACAATGAGAAAGGAGAAGAGTCTGCTTCGGGCGGCTGCTATTAAGTTAACCATAGGTGTCGGTTATTAAAAACAACCGACACTTCTTACTATAGGCGTCAGTTTCCATAGACAACTAACACCAAATGGGGTGAAAATTTTCACGAGGACAGTGTGTGAAAACACATCGACGTCAGTTATTTTCAAGAAAAATGACGCTAACAATGGGCCCAATTTCTATCATGTGAAAAAACATTAGACGTCGGTTGATTATCTAAAAACTGACGCCGTGTGTTAAATTTTGGAGTTAATTTTTTCACTAGGAAATTTGGATTTGGCGGTCAATTTTAGGCGTCAATTTCTTATTTAGGAACCGACACTAAATAAAAAGCGATACCCGTGTCTGGTTGCTCTTCACAGATAGATGTCGATTTGTGTATTAAACCAACACTTTATGGTTTCATCATCAGTTTCTTGTACACAACCGACGCCTATGAATGTGACGTTATAAGCCATTTCTATAGTAGTGATTAACAATTTCCTTTTTCCTTGCGATTTTGAGGAAGCAACATCCTATTCCTTCATAAATCTAGAAACATGATAACAATGAAATAGGATTGAGACTGCGATTTAGGGAGGAGAAAAGATGGAATCTTGGCCTATAAAAAGGGTAGACAATCACAAGGAGTTGATGTTGTTAAAGCCATGAGGGGATGAGAAAGATAGATCAGGAGTGAGAATAGGAAAAAAGAAGAGAGGGATTAGTATGCCTCATTAGAGAGGTCGAGATGCACAATGGATTTGTCGTCCACATGAAGAGGATGGTGAAAGATCAAGCCTCACCCTCCCGCTCCTTACCATTACAATCAAAGAGAGAGAGAGAGAGCACATCAGGGAGTCTGCTTTGCTAGAACAAGCAATGAATATGGTGATCGAAACAACAGTCGGTCAAGGGGAAGGTCAGTGATGCAACACTTGCCTATGTATCATGATAGAAAAAGGAAGCTGGCAAGGAGGCATGGCGCCCAAAAAAGACACCTCAATTTGCCACAACTCTAGGTCCAACACTAATGGTGATGCTGGAGTTGTAGCTTGAGAATGAGTCTAGCAATCAAATCATTCTTTATGGGTGTGGTATGGAGTTGAGAGTGCCAGGTAGGACTCATCCTGATGGATGTTTCCTGAAGCACCACCGCTGACCCACCGGGGTTCCCCGAAGCAGTGTTCTATTTTAGAAAGAAAATAGTGGTGCACCTTCTTGTACTCAACCCGCTGGAGAAGAGAAGGTGATTGTGGTCAGTTGCTTTGGCCTCCATGCCTAGTGTTTGCTACATGATAGATGCTATCCTTCCAAGAGGAAGCAAGGACACACATGCATGTTCAATTAGCAGTCTGCTTGTGGTGACGTAGGTTTTAGGTGCAGGCGGGATTCGCGTGCGGCAGGACACGAGGAAGGAGGAGAGGGAGCCACCATATTCACTTTTTCATTGAGACGGGTCCAAGAAGGGATCTGTGAGACCAAAGAAGAAATGTGAGAAAAGGAAAAGGGAGCCAGACTCACTGGCGTGGCCACATCTTATTGGCTGTAAGGTAATTATCTTGTAAATTATTTATAAATTAATTAGTAAATCAAAATATAGCAAAATTATATATCAAATTTATCAAGAGAAGATGTACAATAAAAAAAATACATTCAATGCCTAATTCTGATCCTATTTTAGAAACTAGGATAAAGCATGAATATAAAGTGATGGATATAAGTAAACCCTTGAAATCAAATTGAGATTAATATTTAATTGGTTATAATTGTTGCGACAAGGTAATTAGGGTTTTATCAACATCAAGAGACCAATTAGGAGTTGCTCCAGTCTATATAAATGGTCCATGCAATTTGAACATTATTATTGGATGTTTATATGCTATTATGAACAATGTACATGTTGTTATGTGAATGTATTATTCACGCTATAGTTTTGTTGATGAAAATTAGAAATTAATAGATGATTGAAATGCTTTTTACTATTCATATTCAAGAATCATCATATCATATTCGTGTTTAAGAGAAGGGGAAAAGAATATGCAAGAGTAAAGTGTAAAGATAATGAATGAATCTTATATAAGATCCTCGTCATGGGCTTTCCTAGCATACAATGTACTTCAGTATAAATTATGGGCTTTCCTAGCATACAATGTACTTCAGTACAAATCATGGGCTTTCCAAGCATACATAGCACTTCAGGGCAAAGTGAAGAGACACTTCGGTGCAAAAATTGAGGATTCTTATATAAGTCATATAAAAGACAATGATAAATTGTAAAGTTTATTTTCATGATGCTAAATGTTTTATTTTCAAAGTATATGCTATTTCAATTTTATAGTATGTTCAGTTCCACTTACAAACCTTTTTATGCATGCCTAGGGGTGGAATGCCCGTGGAAAGGAGAAACGTCAAGTATAAATCTATCTAAGGACCAGTTTAAGAAGGAGCTCAAGGACATCTGGGTCCGGACCTAGTGGGGTGCCGACTATCAATAGATTAGATTTTTTCTTCATGTTTGTGAGACATGTATTTTTGTGTAGAGTGTGAGTTTTATGTTATAAGTTTGAGATATGAGAAACTATGCAATGTATCCTGTGCTGGTTTATGTATACTTTATTTTTATGCAATGATTATCGTTTGTGACATTCCCAATAATATTATGCTTCTGTTCAATGAATTATATGTTTTAGAAAATTGGGATGTTAGAAAACTCCTCCTCACAACGGGTCATAGGGCATGTTTTGACAAGGCGACACCCAAGTGAGGGGAAGTTTCTTCTCTCTTTTCACCCTTCTTTCTTTTGGTTTGGCCATGAGCTTCTTGCTCTCTTTCCTTGGGAAAACTTTGACCATGGTGTCTTCTTTTTGTTGAGGTGTTCTTGTAGCCTAGGGTGGAGCTTTTGTTGGAGCTTCATCATTCTTGGGATTGTGTGTTTGGAGCTTGCAACCCTTCGAATGACCTTCTTTCAGGTGGGTTATATAACTCTTAACCTTCTCTATTAATGCACTTTTTCTACATGTATGCTACTATTTTCTATATCTAAAATGTTCTCTTAACATTCTAGTAGATGATGATAGACTCTAGAACTTGGCTAATGTTGAGACCATGCTTGGTTTGGACGGATTCTGAAACCCTAGTTTTGTACCCAATTTTGGTGATTGTGGTGCAATGATATTTTCCCCCTATCTCTTGACCTTGGTTTTGGTTGCATGCATGATGATAAATGTTTTGACATTCGATGAGGTTTTGGTAATGTTTTTTTGCGGTTTAACTTGGTTTTATCTCTTGTTTGAGACCCCTTTTCATGGTGGTTTTATGATACAAGTCTTAGGGTTTTGATGACCATTTTGGGAGATGCTTTTCCTTCTTGAGGATGATGGTGTTCCATTGTTCTCTTCTACTTTAGCTGTGGATTACTCTATTTTGAACTTGATTACCCTTGGTTTGCTGGGGATCCTTTATTTTGGTGGTGGCTTGACCATTGGTGGTCATTATACCTTGTTTTCACTTTGGGTCACAACACCTTGGTGTGGTGGCCTTGGGTCGAGACAGCTAACCTAGTTGGAGGTTGTGACATCCTATTACTTGATGGTCATGACACTTACCCCCTAGAGGGTTGAGACACCCCTAGTTTTAGTCGAGATGTTTTCTTCTTTCTTGGGGTCGCGACATGGCTTGTTTGTGAGGTCACAACATGCCCTACTTTGGGTGGTTGAAACCCTAACCCTAGTTGGTCGAGACATCATTGTATTGTTGGGGTCGTGACCTGGTTGATGGTTGAGTCAAGACATGTTACTCCCTGGTGTGTCGCGGTCACGACATCTTGGTGTTGGTCACGGTCGAGACAGAGGTGGTGGTGGTCACGACACACATGGATGATGGTGGTCAAGACACCCATGTTGGTGGGTGGTCATGGCACATGGTTGCTGGATGGTTGAGACACATGCTTGAGTACTCAATCAATACACATATATGAGTAATGTATAATCCACATGTAGTGCTATGTGGATAGTTGTTTTCTTAACCCTAAAGTGTTCCAAGAAAATGGGAGATTCCATATCTAGGGTTTAGTTATTTGATGTATCTACAAAACCTTAATCGACTGAGCATGGATCCCTAACGATAATGATGAGCTATGCGATGCGTTTTCTTTCTCTCCCTTAAGATAGCCATCTTACTATAATGATTTCTCTTTCTTGTTTATGAGCCCCTAACCTTGCAGGTGATATGTATGCCATGGCTTGTATATGCTGGTGGTGATTATATGATACATCTTGGTGCTTATACATGCTGAGGAGGCATAATGTGATGAAGCACATGCATGTTTTAATGTGATAGGTCCTATGACCTGGTGATGGTTTGATGCCTTGAGAGGTGATATCCTCAAGTGATGTGATTTAGGGATTGACATCCCATGGTGACATATGACATTGGTGTTGGCCTTGTGAATGATAGAGATTTGAGTACCATGTGGTGATTGTGTGACAAGTTCACACCTTATACGTTTTATATCTTTTGGAGTTGCAATGTGCCCTTATTTCTTGTAGAGTATGTTTTGGATTTATACGTTGTAACTTAATTGATGCTAAAAGTCACCAATGCGACTTAACTAATAAGGTGGAACCTAATCATGTAGTTTTCCCAGTGCCATAGATCCAATTCTAGTATCTGCTTTATTTGTCGGATGGGTAAAATGAGTTTAACTCAGAGCACATATTTTTGAATATGTGGGGGTGCAAGTCGAGTATCTCCTTGTGTCCACAATTATAGGTTGTGTGATATGTCCATGTGTGAGCCGATCTCCTTGGGATATGGATGGCCATGTGTGAGCCACTCCTTTTAAGAATAGCCATACATGAGTCGGTTCTTATAGCACCGTTATCTGTACCAAGGCAGACTAGGTGTTTTATATGGATGGCCATGCATGAGTGAATCCTTCTATTGACTAATGTCACTTTCTTTGCAGTTGATTGATATGTCTCTACAGTGTTTTCTCTTGTGTTGACCAAGAGGTGTGGTGAGATCGTGGATTCTGGCTCTTCAAAGGACCTTTTATGGCACTGTCGATTGCCCTTCGTAGGGGGCAATTGCATTTGGGTGGTACGACTCAAATCCTTAGGGCATAGTAAAAGATGTAACACAACCGTGTAGTATATGTGCTTAGGGTGGCATGCATCTCACATTTGTTGGGCCTTTGACTTATCTTTTTATTGATTTCTTGAATTATAAGATGGTAAGAGAAGTGAACTGTTATACATGTTCTTCATATTCCTTTTTAGAAGATAACTTGATCTACTATTATGTGGTAACTGCCTAGTTTTCTTAACCTACTTTATTCACTAAATACATATCATTTAATTAAGTATGTTCTATCTTCTTAGTATGTTGTTTTACCTGCTTAGCTTATTAGTCCTTCAATACTGTTGGTAGAGAGTTATATCTCTCACTGGGATGCCTGGTCTCACCCCGTGGGTTTCCACATCTTTTAGGTCACCGTACACGAAGAGGTAGAGGTCGTACAACTTAGGAAGAGCAGTAACAAGAGTAGTAGTTCACAAGGTTGAATGTGCTTCTAGTATTTTGGTGTAAAGTCCTAGAGTCGTCCCTATACACTCAGGTCCTTGGGGTGTTTTTGAGGTGTTTTATGGTGATGTTATTGATACATGATTTTTGTCTTGTGTGCCATGGTTGTATATATATGGCATGTATTCATGTATATATGTGTAATTTGTATCTCATACAACAGGTTGATGACACAAATGTTGGGCTACAATGATGTAAGAATCATATGACATCCTATGTAATATATGTGGCACATTTATGGACTTATATGTTATCAATTTTTGGCTTGTGGTACCTTTATGAATTTGGTTTTAGTTTCATGTGTTTTCTGGTAATCAACTTGCTTAGTGTTAATTCCACTTTTTGGTTTGAGTTATCTCATTTGTGGCGTGTCAGGGCATCACAGTATAGGTTGGTATCAGATCTTTAGGTTCACCGAGTCTACATGGACCTAGGACTAGGGTTCGTGTCTATTCTCGTGTCCCTCAATTTGTCTTATAGTGACTTTTGCTTATGTAGTAGAAGAAGACGGGTAGAGAAAAATGTTGGAGACCACGAATAACACAATATAGAGAGTAGTGTTGTTGCCCCTGGTAGTGGTGCAAGGGTTTAGGTGATAGAAGATCGGGCCCCTGGTGATCCTCGGTTTGACCTGGACATGATAGACAACTCTACCTTTCTGTAACGACTGGAAATCAAATCATTACTAATTAAGCAGAATTAAACATAAACAACAGATTAACAAAAATCACTAAAATTAAAACCATTTTTCAAAGAGATCCATTCTAAGGAAAACTCTTACTGAAAGGTCCAAAACCTTATATACATCATTATTCACATTGTACATATCTAGTACATCTCATCTCAAGAATAATATATAACAATTGCTTTACCAAACTATACATGAGCAACATAAAACCTCAAGGCGCGTAAGACAACATCTCTTATTGATCATAAAACCAGTACGAACCAACTCCAAGGACCTAAGAGTACAAAGATGACACATAGGACTCATATCTACAAGACATGACAGACAATACACTCAACCTGAGCTGTCACTGCTACCTCAGCTGTTGCTCTTCCTCTGCAGAAAGGTCTTCACCTCCTCGTACACGTCCACCTAAAAATTTGGGTCCCACGGGGGTGAGACAATTGTAATTGTCCCAACGAGAGATATAACTCTCCGCCAACCATATTATTATCACAAATTAAGCATTTATAAACTGAGCAGAGGTTCTTTTCATATTAACAAGTAGGATAATTCACTATATGAACATAATGAAGTAATCTCCTTTCATAAGGAGAACATTGCGTCTACTCATGATAGATTATAATTCATCTATCTGCTTTACAAGGAATGTAAAGAAACATAAATAACATCTATCAACTAGAATGTATAACTGTACTGCGCATCAAGCAATGTTTCTTGTATTCAATGCTTAAGCAGATATACTACACGGCTGAGCATATTTTACAATCACATTTATGCCCTGAGGAGATGGAGCATACCCCGACCATCTCCAACTGACCACAAACTTCTCACAAGTCGGTACCATACAAGGTCAATGGTAGAGCCAATTTCCATGACCTCAGACCGTCTCGGTCAGTACGAGACCACATGCAGGACATCTCGTGTCACTGCTAACAAGCTGTGCCATGGTACATAGGCATCCTTGCTTAGAGATACAACATCAACTGCACTCTCTTAGGGGAAACATCTACACACAACCGTCCCCAGTCTGAGTCATGGTGACACAAGCACCATACTCCGAGCCACGAGTCAGTTCACCGTGCTCAATACAAAGTCTACGACCGAAGTCGCACTCGATCTAGGATAGGGCATATAGCCAAATCCCCATTCATTTCGGGATCGTAAGGGGATCGGCTCACACAGTACCATCCCTACTTACACCCTCACATACTCAAAAGTATGCACTCTGGGTTATGTCGCGGAGCAACCCGTTTCACCATCAGCAAGTTTTGACACTGATGGATCTATGGTCAGGGCAATGTTTTATAGTTTCTAATGATACATTACATGCATTACATCATTCTTTTACCATCAAACAAGTTATCTTTATCAAACACAACAAATGCTACAAAGAAAGGAGTAATACATCTATCACATACTTGTCCAATTCTGTTAAATACATGATACTTGGGATCTCAGTCCCTAATCACATTACTGGGGATTCTCATCCCTTCACATTATCATTATCATGATTAATGGATCTAGGTATTCAAACCCTTAGATCATCACTGAACACTGTTACCACTTATCAGGTAACTATTACCTCTAGGTCCTTAGACCAAGGTATACATGATACTTGTTATACAAGCATCTCACATGGCTCACAAGGCCCATTAAATATCTTGTCACCTCTCACTAGGCAACAAACTATCACATGGCTCACAAGGCCATTACATATCTTGTCACCTCTCACTAGGCAACAACTTATTCACATGCCTTATAAGGCCATTACACATCTTGTCACCTCTTACTAGGCAACAACTTTATTCACATGGCTCACAAGGACATTACACATCTTGTCACCTCTCACTAGGCAACAACTTTATTCACATGACTCACAAGGCCATTACACATTATACTTGTTATACAAGTAATTAACATGCCTTACAAGGCTTATGCAATAAGAGAAATACAACCTTCCCATCATTAGGGTTAGGGTTTTCCCTTTCTTATCGATTAGGGTTTCTCTTACATATCATTACCCTTCATTAGGGTTAGGGTTTTCCATTATTAACCATTTAGGTTTTCAAGATCATATTATCAATGATCAAACCCTAATTCATTGCTCCACACATCTAGGAGCAAACATTGATATCATAAGTATTCAATCATACTTATTCATTCTCATCATTTATCATTAAATGAATCATCAACACAAGGTATGAGAGTCTCTCTCATCCTTACCAGGGTATGATTACATCAAACTTTATTAACTTGGCTTAACCCTTTCTCAAAGTATGTTAGCCCACACTTATAAAAGTGCATTAAACTTATTACATCTCAATGTAACAATTGACATAACACACTTCATGTGTTACTCATCCAAGTATATTGGATTTAAGGTGCATCAAGGTACATCAACCTTGAAGTGCTGGATGTGATATCTATCATGTCTTGATGTATCACTTCCCTCATCACTTTTAACATACTTAAGTTCATCAACTTATCTTGTATTAGGGTATGTCCCATCCTAATACTTTATGCACTAGCTCATCACATTTATCATGCAATGTATTGGTCATAAGTCACACAATTGAATTATTTAACCATCATTAATGATATGAACTCATCTCAGGTTAAGGCATTATTGATATAGGATTAACCATTATCAACCACTCTAGGTGTTTCACCTATCAAGGTATTATCCACACCATTACTTGGTGTTACACTCATCACTCCTAAGAGTTTCTTTCCCTTACCTTAACAAGGTGTATAGGGTTAAATCATGTGCATATGTTCACCATATCGGGTTGTAGGTGTATAGACACTCACCATATCGGGCTAGGATTTGCACTTGTATCCATATCGGGCATGAGGTACCTTCTTGACCTCATATCGGGAAAAAGATATATGTATGTGTTGCCCATGATACTTATGAGGTATCAACCCATCACCATGTTGAGCTAGAAGTACATTCAATCACCCTATCAGGCTAGTCACCATCTAGGGTTAGCCATGATGGGTTAGGGTTACCATATTGTTTAGGGTTGTGTATCGTGCAACCTAGTCGTGCAACCATGTCATACAAGGTCATGTAGGCCTCATTATACTAAGTATCAATGATGTATCATATGATCATATCATGTAATATCACTTGTTACTCTTCACTTATATCGGGTTACCCAATTTAGGGTTTCTTGTCAACTTACAAGTATACAATTGACCTTGTATCGTGCATGGAGTCTATAATAGACTTCCTATCATGAAAGAGGTGTATACTACACCCCCATATAGTTCAATAAGGTTTACAAACCTATTCATACCATTTTAGTGAAATAGGTGCATCATCATATCGGGTTAGAGGTGCTTGCTTATGTGCATGCACCCGATATCACTTTTATAAGGTGATATCACAATCTTCAAGCTCTAGACCTTTATTCTAACTATTGTAGTTCAAGTAAACAGGTCTAAGAAACTACTAGAACTCATAATTTCATCAACTATTTCAGGAAATTTTGGAATTAAAAGTAGATCATTAAATACAACAATTTAGGTGATGAATAATAACATGATTGAGTTCAAGTTATATAACCCGCCTTAAGAACCACTTCAAAGCTTCAAGGTCCAAAGATCCATGTTCCTAAGGTTGAAGATGACTTTATCAAAGGTCCAAGGATCATTCAAAACTCCTTCATATACAAGGAATCACCATGGATAAGTAATTGGTGAAGAAGAAAAGAAAGGTAGATCATAACCCTAATTCCATGCTTCAATTCAAGCTTGAAGAGAACTATATCTTACCTTAGGGTTAAGTTTTGAGTTCCTTAGTTCCTTGGACGACACCCTACCACTCTTGGGCGATATGGACTTCCTCGTGGCTGACACAACTTTGCCTGTGGCTGATACCCCCTCACTTGTGGCCAAAATCAGTTCAATTGGCCGATATCAACTTGCTATGAGCAATATCAACATGGTATGGCCAATATACTTGCTATGGCCGATACCCAAGGCCTATGCACAATAACCTTGTGCTCTTGCATGAAATTCCACCACTCTTGCACGATATGATACTCACTTGAACGATATGGCACTCACTTGGAGTCAAAACACTTCACTCTATGGCCGATATCACCCTATATGGCCGATATCTCCTACTTGGGCGATATGGTCTTGCCATGGGCGATACCCCAAGGTCCATGCACGATACCACAGCATCCCTTCACGATATGGGAACTATATGCACGATACCTTAGGGTAGGAGGGTGGTAAGGGTCGCAAAATTGCACCAAGAGGTGAAACTAGGGGTATATATACTTGTTGATCATGAAGAAAGGCAAAAATGAGGTGTCAACATTTTGAGCTAGTAGGTTCCACGTGTAATGCATGGGTGACACGTGTCCATGCATGCATAAACATTTATCTTGACATGAAAAAAGGTTGAGGATCATCTAGATATGCAAATTCGTCCATTGCTTTTCCATTTGGATAAGTCATCTAGGTTTAATTACTATTTTATGTCAAGCCGATACACTTTTTCTAAGGAAACTTGTTGGCCGTCACACCTCACCTCCTTGAGGTGCTTTGAACGATATGGACTTTTCCAAGAGTTCAAAAAATGATATGGAACACCTCCTTGGGATCCATGGCCGATAGGCACTCATACATAAGCTTTTCAACTTGATACAACTCAAGTTAAGCTTCCAAATTCAACCCTTTTTCTTGGTCATTTCATCACCAAGATTACCATAATTCATAATGGAATCAAACATGGTGTATCATTCATTATATCTCCTCTAAATTATACATAGAGTAAATAGGAACACTCTAGATATGGTAATTTGCATATCAACCCCAAATTTGGGTAAATTACAATTTGTACCAAAATTGGTGCACAAGGTACCAACATTGTTCAAACAAGTTCAAACTTGGAATTTAGGCTTTCCGCATGCCACCACCTTGCATAATTATCTCAATAATGATTCTAAAACACATGAGGCATGTTAAAAATGTGACATTTTGCATTATAGCCCCTCAATTTGGGTAAATTGCACTTTTGCCCAAAACAAAGGAAAATTGCTCAAAAAACATTCAATCGGGACCAAACTTGAAACATGAGTGTGTCACATGATAACAAAGCATCTTAGAAGATTATATTGAAGTTATAATCATCTTAATTAACCAAAACAAATAGGGTTACCTCATTACCCAGGTCAGGGTCGTTACAAGTTATAAACCCCTAATAAGGATTTCGTCCCCAAAATCCCAGGTAAAGGAAGACATATATTATTCATTCGTCATACCATCAAGTCTCCACATAACATCTTAATGTCATGGAGATGACATAGAACTTTGATCAACACAAAGTTCTTCCACACAGGGTTATCATTGAATCTTTCACACAGGGCACATATTCCACTGTCTTTTTCATTATTGACTGTAGAGTCAACTCTATGTCAGGTAATACTTTTCTTAGTCAGGGAAACATCATTCATACCTTATTTAACTCAGGTGTCATAACTTACTGATTTGTCACCTTTCTCAACTTACAACTTTATGTGACAAGATTCTGGGAAGTCTCCCATACTCCTCATTTCGCATTTTACTTTTAAAGGAAAGACCAGAGTCATGTTCTGTCACCCACTTGTGACTACAAGTCTTGTCATATATCTACTGTGTCATCTACTCTACTGACACAACATTAAAATTTCTTACTACTTGTACAAACTATCTCATTAGTTGTATATTTTCTTATAATAAGGGGAGGTTACTTATCAATTAAGAACTTATCTTAGAGGTATCTTTAGATGTTATATATAAGTTGCCTTAACAGATCTAGACAAGAGTATTCTAAGAAATTATTTTTAGCTTGATAAGCTTTTCCCACAATGATTTTACAATTGTTCCTTCAAATAATACATCCTTATCGATGTTATGTTTATGCGGAGCATAAACCCCTAACATGTGATGTCCATACTATTTTATGTAACTAGACTGATTTCACAGTTGGCCATCCCAGGTAACCCACATAAATCAGTTGATTAGGAGTTATGCTTTTACTTTGCCATATCGCTTGATACTTCTTAGATACCCGAATTTCTTATCTTGGTATCCATCACATGTGTCGAAAACACATCACATCCTCATCTTTCTTTCATCTTGGGACATTACTTGTTACACATATCTTTATCTTGGAACCAAAGTCCAAGACAAACTGATACTTTTCTAAGTATCTGTCACGACACCCGCCATCATTTAATATAACAAGTGTCATTAAAAATAATAAAACATGCGGAAGCAAATCAGTTGCAGCGGATTAGCAAAAATCAGTGAAAATTAAAACCATTTGCAAAGAGATCCATTCACAGGAAAACTCTTTCATTTAGAACCAAAGTAAAACCTTACATCCTGGTTCATATATACATCTCATGTACTATTACTTCTCGAGGAATACAAACATCAACTACTCTGTCTTAACTGTACACAGGTAGTATAAAACCCTCGAGGCTTAAAGCCAAAATCTCAGATCGATCCATCAAAACATTACTCCTAGGACCCGAGAGTACAGAGACGACTCATAGGACTTTCTATATACAACTTGACAGCTCATATCCCCACCTGGGATTTACTGCTGTCCCTGCTACTGCTACTGCTACTCTTCCTCTGTAATAGGTTCCTTGCCTTTTCGTCGGCGGTTACCTAAAAATTTAATCCCACGGGGGTAAGACAATTATAAAAATTGTCCCAGCGAGAGATATAACTCTCCGCCAGAAACATTGTTATTGCCGATAATAGAATAACACTGAGCATTAGAATTATATTTACTCAACAGCAGGTAAATCATTGAATAAGATATGCAGAGCAGTATTCTCTATGCAATCATTTCAATTATAACTTGATTAAGAAGCAAGTCATTCATTTAAGAAGGAATATGAAGAACATGTATATTATTTATCCAACTATGATATAATAGACCATGTATCATCAACCATTGATTCTCGCAATTCAACCCTAAGCAAATATGCTACACGGCTGATTACGTTTTGCAATCATACTTATGCCCTGAGGAGATGAGGTATACCACTCATACTCCAACTGACCACGGTTACGTAAAGCATCGGTACCACACATAGGTCAATGGAAGAGCCGGATTCCCATGACCTCAACTATCTCGGTCAGTACGAGATAACATGCAGGACATCTTGTGTCTCTGCTAGATAGCTTTCTAGGGTATACTGGCAACATCGCTATTAGAGTTATAGCCCATAGCATATACTCTCTTCAGGATATGGCCCGTAGCCAATGCCCGGTATTATTTTGTGGAGTCATGGCCCATAGCCATGCTCTTATTGGGGTATAGTTCGTAACCAATCCCGTTCATAGGACATAGCCCGTAGCAATGCCTATGGGGCATAAGGATATAATTGCCCAATTACCCCCACATATTCAAAAATATGCGTTCCGAGTAAACTCGTTTCACCATTCAGCTAATTCTGACGCTGATGGATCTATGATCAGGGCAACTATATTATATGGTATCACTTGATTAATTAAGTCCATTATCATATTCTTTTAGCATCAGCCAAGTTTCCAAACATAACTTAATAAGACAAATGCTATAAAGAAAACATGTACTATTTCCATTAATCGCTTCTCAGTCTTTATAAGACATGGGGATCTCAGTCCCTCATTTCAATACTAGGAATTTTCATTCCTTTGCAACTCAATGCCATAATCATATGGTTCTGGGTATTCAAACCCTTAGCTCATCATTGAGAATTATTACCACTTTTTCAGGTAATTATCACCTTCAGGTCACCTGACCAAGGTAAATATGATGCTTATTACATAAACATCTTCTCATGGCACTTAAGGCCCATTACTTCTCTTATTACCTCATACTAGGCAATAAGGTATAGCATGGCACATAAGGCCCAATAAACAATGTCAATACATAAAATGTCATAGCTCATACTTGGCTATGTTCATCATCACATCATACCTGCATGGTTGTACAGATGATAATACATCAATTTCATATCAACACCATGCAAAACAATATATAACATCATTATTCAAGGGTAACACCACTATTCCCTTACCAGGGTTAGGGTTTCCCATTTCTCATTAATTCAGACCCTCTTGAGTTAACCAACTTTATCTTGTATTAAGGTATTTCCCCTCTTAATATATTCCATCACAGAATACTCACCCTTAGCATATAATGCATAGGCCACACATTAGAATTGTCCAGCTATCTCACATGATATGGACTTATCTAAGTTTAAGGCATAACTTTATTATAAAGTTGCCTATAAACAATCACAATGATACACCCTCAACTAGGGTTTCACAAGGATACACCCTCAACCAGGGTTCACAATGATACACCCTCCACTAGGGTTTCACAAGGTTACACCCTCAACCAGGGTTCACAATGATACACCCTCCACTAGGGTTTCACAAGGATACACCCTCAACTAGGGTTTACTAACATCCTAATTAGTGATTTCACATGTAGACAACCTCTTATTAAGGTTATACATTGAATCAGCCTCAATTAGGGTTTACATCATGTATTGGGTCCATGCATTTGTTATGCATTAATGACTAGTACCATTAAAGGTATCTCCCACCTAATCACATTAGGTTTTCAAAAAGGTTTGATCAATTAGACCTTCAATAACATGAGGTATCCAATTGAATTAACCAAATTGAACCACACTCAATTATAATCAATGGAACTTCAACCAATTGGATCATCAACTCAATCATCATTTGAATCATGGCTCACCCCTCAATTGGGACTTCAATTATGGTCTGATCTCAATGGGATTAGGGTTTATAAACACCAATTAGAGCTTTGAAGTTGATCATCAATCATGCTACTAATTGTGTTTCAATTGATTGCATTGGACCTTCAACCATTGAATTCATGGAACCAATCATCAATTGGACCTATGCTCATACTTCAATTGAGTTTAATAGGTCAACCTTCAACTAATTTGACCCTCAATTGACCCTCAATTGGTCATCAATTAGGGCTTTATTCAATTGAATTAGGGTTTGGAATTGAAGATCCAACAACACTCATCAATGCAAGATTGGTTACTTTGAAACTATTGAACCATTATCCAAATTGGGTATGACCTGACCCCAAACGGTCTTGAGGTCGTTTGTATGACCTCCAAACGGTCTTTAGACCGTTTGCCCATCATATCACTCAAATCCAAGCCATCCAATTAAGGTTTGGATCATTGGATTGATCACCAAATCAGCATTGCATTGTTTAACAGCTTGGTACCTTTAGACCTTCAAACACCTAACCATACTCAACCCTAGACCTACAAACGGTCTTGGGTGACCACCAAACGGTCTTGAGACCGTTTGTCCCATCCAACCTTTGGATTCTAGTGAAAGATCATCATGGATTGGTCTATCGAGTTGATCAACAGATCAACACTACATTGCAATATGATTAGTACCTTTGGACCTTCAATTGGTCAACTATACTTGACCCCAGACCTCCAAACGGTCTTGGGGTGATCCCCAAACGGTTTGGAGACCGTTTGGGTGATCCCCAAACGGTCTTGAAACCGTTTGGGCTAATCAACCCAAAATCTCAACTTAACTCATTGGAATTTCAGCACTGTTTTCAATTAGGGTTTGGCAAATGGAATAGCCTTCAACTCATGATTCCTTGGGAGTTAATCCCTCAAATTCGGTGAGTCATTAGACCACATCATTAGGAACAGTAATACCAAACGGTCAACGCTTGGTCAACGCACTCAAATGGTCTTGAGACCGTTTGCCCAAAAAGTTCAATTAAATCAGATTGAAATCAGCACTTAATCCAATTAGGTTTCCCTAATTGATTAGGCTTCAACTCACGATTCCTTTGGAGTTAATCCCTAAAATTAGGAGGGTTATTAATAAACATAATTATTAACAGGAATACCAAACGGTCAATGCTTGGTCAACCATCTCAAACGGTCTTGAAACCGTTTGCTCAACCAGGTCAAATTAATCAGGTTGAAAAGCAGCACATAATTCAATCCGATTGCCTAATTGATTGGCCTTCAACTCTCGATTCCTTTGGAGTTAATCCCTCAAATTTGGAGGGTTATCAGACTACATAATTAGGAACAAAATTCCCAAACGGTCAACGCTTGGTCAACCATCTCAAACGGTCTTGAAACCTTTGTCTCCCAAACGGTTTCAAACCGTTTGCCCTTAAACGGTTTGCTGAAACCGCATAGCCAATCAAATTAAAACGATTTGGAGTAGCTATCAAAACGATTTTGCTTGGTAATTTTCTTTGGATAGGCATCTAGGATGATGTAATCATCCCCTTCCTTCGAAAAACCAAGAACAGCAACCGTTCTTGATGGAAATTGCAGCAAGAAACAAGAGTGCATCAAATTGAAGAAATCAATCAACAAAGCATAGAGAATTGATGCAATAGCAATGTTTAAGGGTTTAAGTTATAAAACCCGCCTCCATTTGAGCTCCAAAGCTCCAAGATCACGCCATTAATGGTGGATGAAGCTCTTGCAACTCCCCCTAGGCTCGTCCTCAAGATTTTGATTGCAAAAGTTGGCTAGGGTTGAAGAGGAGATCGAAATAAGAAGGAATCCATAATTTATTTTCGATTTCCACCATGAAATCAAGGAGAACGAAGGTCAAGAGCTTACCCACAGGTTGGGGTTCGTCCTCATGGTCCTCCCTAGCTTCCGTGGTCGGTTTCCAAGCTAAGAGAAGAAGTGGGGTCGAAATAGCCTTTCATTTGGCTAGGAAAAGGCCTTTTTATAAAAATTCAATGAAAGAGAAAATGCATTATTAAAATGCATTTAATTCCAAAATTGGTCCCGCCTCTTCCCCCTCAAATTCTCCTAAAAATCCTTAAGGACGAGGCTATCTTCATTGCCTCTTATTCCTCTCCATTATCCATGATTTAAAGAAAATCAAATTAAGCACCTTAATGCTTATTATATTAATATCGATATGTGAGTGGGTTTTCTTTTCCTTATAATAATGGTGAGTGGAATTTCACCTACTTAGGATATTTTCGTTCCTTATCTTGGCAAAGGAACGTCCATCCTTATTCAAAATCAACCCAAAACATTTTGGTTAAAAGCCCTTCAATTATTTTTATTCATTTTTGCCCTAAATCGAATTAGGGTTTCAATTAGGCATTAATCTTGATTATTTTAATATCAAGATTCTATCTCCTCCAACTTAATTCAAATGAAGCACCCCTCTCATTTTATTTTCTCTACATGATGCCAAGAAACATTAGGGACCTTGGTGAAGTGTTAATTTGCATATTGAACCCTAGATTTTGGGTAAATTGCACTTTACTCCAAAACTAGGTTTTAATGCACAACATTGTCCAACAAGCTCTATCTTGGTGTCCAGGCTTGTGGAAACCATACTACTACATCATATTCATCCTAATGATGTCTCAACATTAGAGGAACATCTTATCATATGCAATTTGCAAGTTAACCCCTCAACTTGGGTAATTTGCACTTTAGTCCAAAACAAGCAATCATTGCTTTAACATTGTTCAAACATGACCAAAATTGAAACATAAGTTCCTCATGAGCACTAATTACTTTTCACAGGATAAGTACAAGCATATAATCAACTTTGTTAAGCAAAACTCCTGGGGTTAGAACATAACCCAGGTCAGGGATGTTACAAATTATCCACCCCTTATAAGGATTTCGTCCCCGAAATCATCAACAAAACATTAAGAGAAAAGAGTAGGATATTTCCTCCTCAACTCCTGGATCTATTAACACAAATACGAAGCAGGATAAATGTGGGCTCTGATCTCCAAACCACAATATAATCACGATTTAAACTTAGCGGAAGCGATTCGATAAACAACGGAAGACAAAAATCACGGGAAATTAAAACTTTTCGAGACAAGAGCTTGAATCCTTAAAAGCTTCTTTCATAGCATGAGATAAACTGTTTACATCTCATGATAATTACTTCTTGAGTAATTATATACATCAAGATACAAAATCTCAAGAACTCATAACAAAAGACTCCAAGACCTGAGAGTACAGAGGACACATAGGACTGACTCTAACTACACCACATGGCAGGCTAAATCTCCACCTGAGATTTACTGCTGCTCCTGGTGCTACTGCTGCTGGGACTGGTCACCTGTAGACCTGTTCCTCCGTCCTCGACGTCTACCTAAAAAGTTGAAGTCTACGGGGTGAGACAATTGTACATAATTGTCCCAGCGAGAGTTATAACTCTCCGCCAGAAGCTTTATTATAACATCAAAGAATAACTTAAGCAGTAAAAGCTTACAAAGTATTCAATAGCAGATACAGTTGTATATAAGAGCTCAACATTTATCAAGCATAAAGAACATATGCACTATTCAGTGTAACATCAATCAATTAGCTCATAGTTACCTTTAACAGGTATACTACGCTTGTAGATTATGTTTTTCAAACAGTCTTATTATTATGCCATGTGGAGATGAGGTTTACCACTCATACCCCAACCAATCACTGTTAAGTGCCTTAGTATCATACTAGGTCATTGAAAGAGCCAGATTCTCATGACCTTCACCTTCCTCAGTCAGTAAGAGGATCACTTGTAGGACATATTGTGTCTCTACTATTATAGCTCACCAGGGTAATCTGGTCCTTTGCTATTTTAGAGTTACAGTGGTGTTCTGTACTCTCTTCGTCATCAGGAGATTTCATGTTTATCTCCACTGATACAAATATCTATGTTTTCTTCGTCATCAGGAGGTTTCATGTTTACCTACTACTGATACGGTATGGAAAAGTAGTGAAGGATTGGCGAATTACATATCTACATCAAATCCTTACACTAGGATGTAAGGTTCTACACATCCATGTACCCCACATACTCAATAGTATGTGATCCAGGAGTTCCCTTAGGAAAACCTGTTTCACCATCATTTGATCTCTGACAATGATGGGTCTATGATCAGGGCTCTACATTATACTTGATTAGTTAGGTACATTCAGTATTCATTTAACATCACACATTGTTCTTCTAACAATAACAGTAGCATAACAGCTATAAAAGGAGAATACTAAATGTAACAAGCCTAACTCACATCAATCATCATTTCTCATTATACTCATCACAAGTCATCTCTAAAGCATGACCTTGATGGTATTCATGGCTCTCACAGCCCATTATTATCATAGAATGCCACTGACAAGGCATCAAGATAATTTACTTATTCATAAAGCTATCAATATGCCTTTAATGAATATAGTATCATCATCCATACCTGGATATGATCACCTCCATATCAGAACCTGCATGGTTAATTCAACTAATAAAGGTAATTCAAAACAATGATTATACTTTCCACTCTTGTTATAAGAGCTAAGTTCTTTGATTCTTATCAAATAGAGTTTAATACTCATATAACATGTCATCACCTTTGAATTAGGGTTTACTATTCATATCACATGTCATTACCCTTGAATTAGGGTTTACTATTCACATCACATGGTGAATTGAACTCATAACATCATCATGTATGAGGAACATCATCATTGATGCTCTCAGACTAGCTTAAGATTCATCATATATCATAATTAGGGTTTCCATGATCTCACATAGGTGGATCATACCCTAATCATGCACATTCATGTGTATTGAAGGTTCTTTACTTGAGTTTCCACCCTAAAAGGGTACTTTCTCTCTCTTAAGGTACTTTCTCTCTATTAAGATACTTTATCTCTCCTCACACTAGTAGATGGTGATAACACCACTCTAGATCAGGTTGGGTTAAGTCCTCATGGGCTAACATAAGCCAAAACATCACTATCATGTGATTAGGGTTTGATTTGAACAAGGTATTACTCAATTGAACCCATCAAGGTATTTTGGTAATTCACCCCATTGATCACGATCATGGTTCAATTCATTAGTCACTTAATCCCTTAATATCCTAGGTTATCATTAGGGTTTAGATTAGAGCATCATTGAACCATTTACACCTTCAATTGATTAAGTGAAATCAACCTTTGAAAACCTCAAACAGTTTCAACCTTTAACCTCCAAACGGTTTGAGACCGTTTGGATGAGTTGACCATTTTCTAGGGTTGACTCCAAGACCGTGTGACCTTCAAGGTCTTTTTCCCAAACCGTGTGAGGGTTTAGACCATTTAACAAGTTTGACTTCAAGACCGAGAGGGCTTACACGTTTTGAGACCATTTGGTGTCTCTCGATCTTGAGATCGTTTGAGTCCAAACGGTCTTGAGACCGTTTGGCCCCAAACGGTCTTGAGACCGTGAGGCCTCATGTGGTCTTGAGACCGTGTGACCTCAAATGGTCTTGAGACCATGAGGTCTCAAATGGTCTTGAGACCGTGAGGCCTCAAACAGTCTTGAGACCGTTTGGTCCATTTGGTCTCAAACCGTTTGGACCTTCAACATGGTTCAATGATTTCAATCGTTTATGATTATCAATGTTGAAGCCTCCAAATGGTCAAAGTCATGGTAACCATTTATAGATTGAGTCAATTAGGGTTATTCTTAACCAATTGGTCACTCAATTGACCCTCAATTGTTATCCAATTAGGGTTGAAGTTGGTTCAATTAAGGTCCATCAACGTTCAACCATCAACACTCAACAATGTGAATCAACACAAGGTTGAACCCTTCAATTGAGCTCCAATTGGGCCCAAACTTGGCCCAAACGGTCTTGAGATCGTGTGGATGAACTCCACACGGTCTTGAGACCGTTTGCCCAAGATTTCATCAAAATCTAATGTGATTTGATAGGGGTTGAACCTTGATTGAGTCTCAATTCAGTATTTTTGATTAATTCAATAACCCATTGCAATTGGGCCCTCAATTGATCAAATTACCTTAACCCTAGACCTCCAAACGGTCTTGGGTTGTCACCACACGGTCTTGAGAGCGTTTGGTTGATCCCCAAACGGTCTTGAGACCGTTTGGGTCAATCAACCCAAAAACACTAAGTTATTCATTGAGATTTCAGTACTGATTTCAATTAGGGTTTATCCTAGTAATCATCCTTCAACTCCTAGCTCGTTTGGAATTAGTCCATCAAATTTGGTGAGTTGTTAATCAACATTATTATGAACAGTAATTTAATATGGTCAATGCTTAGTCAACGTTCTTACATGGTCTTGAGACCGTTTGCCCAAAAAGGGCGATTTCAACAGATTGCAATTCAGAACTAAAATCAATTGATTTGTTGATTTAAAAAGGCTATATCTCTCGATTTTCTTTGGAGTTAACCTCTCAAATTTTGTGGGTGATTAGCCTACATAATTATGAACAGATTTATTATACGGTCCACGCTCGGTCAATGCGGATAAACGGTCTTGAAGACCGTTTTCCCTTACACGGTCTTGAGACCGTTTGCTCACCAAACGGTTTTGCAAACCGTGTGAACACTTGGTGGAGACCGTTTAGTAAAGTGAAAAGTAGTGGATTAACTTTGGAAATAAAGTCTTCATCTCCTAGCTCAAGAACAGCAAGGATTTCTCACGGATTTTCTTGCAAAGTAGCAAAGGAAGGTAGAGAAGAAGAAGAACTATCATCTAAAAGCATAAACAAGATGTATATAACAAAGCATGGGTTTAGAGTTATAAAACCCGCCTAAAGCTTGCTCCTTGAGCTCCAAGCTTTCGAGCTCCAAGCTTTTAATGGCGTCCTTGAGTTTCCACAGGTCGGCCAAGGTGATCCTTCCAAGGAAAGTCGAGAAGAGATGGCTAGAAAGGTAGAGCTATGTGAGCTAGCCATCAATTTGACCTTGAATTCGAGTTCTAACCATGAACTTAAGCAAAAGGGAGGATTCAAACCTACCTTGCCCTCCTTGGTCGTCCTCCTGGGCTCCAAAGTTCCTCTTTAGTCGGTTTGGGTGAATAGAACAGTGAAAGGAACGAAGGGAGGGTTTCCTTGCTAAGTGAAGTGGAGAGTATATATACTTGGGGTGAGATTTTCAACATAAGCTCATAAGTTCTCCATATTTTCAACTAAGTCCCTCCATCCTTCTATGCTCGTCCCTTCATATTAATTCTAAGGACAAACCTTCTTCTAAGGTCAAGAAATGAGGGCAAAGAAGATCAACCTATTAGTTAAGAATACACATAAAAGGGCTATAGCACATACACCTTGATTATTCAATCACAAAGGTGTTTTTTCATAACTCGATTAATCAATTGAAGTGACCTTTCATAATTTCTTCTCTAAATGATGACAAGAGTCTTAAAAGATATTTTAGATGATGTATTTTACAAGTTTCACCCCTCAAATTGGGTAAATTGCACTTTTCTCCAATTTAGGGTTTTCAAGCACCGGGATTGCTTCCACAGCTGCACCTTGGTGCCCAAGCTTGGGAAATCCCTCAAACCTTACCATCATCATTCTCATGATGTCTCAACATCAGAGGAACATCTCAACATGTGCAATTTGCAAGTTAACCCTTCTAACTGGGTAATTTGCACATATGTCCCTGTATTACAAAACAATGCTACAACTTTATATAAAAAGGAGCAAAAACTGAAATATATGTTTCTGAGAAACTTAATTACATGCCCAAAGTTAATCACAAGGATTTAATTACATATTTAGGCAAAACATATAGGATTAACTCATAACCCAGGTCAGGGATGTTACAAATTATCCACCCCTTACAAGGATTCCGTCCCCGAAATCGATAAAACATACTAAGAGAAAAGGGCAGGATACTTCCTTCTCATCTCATCCTATAATTCCCAAGTGGCTTCTTCAACACCACGGTGGTTCCAGAGGACTTTCACAAGACTTATATCCTTCTTCTTTAACCTTTTAATTCTATTATCAAGGATTGACACTGGTCCCTCCTCATAGGATATATCATCATTGAATTCTACCTCCATAGGTTGTAGAACTGACTCGGTGTCTGGGTGACATTTCTTCAGCATAGAAATGTGGACTCCGATCTCCAAAACCACGATATAAACACGATTTAAACTTAGTGGAAGCATTCGATTAGTTGCGGAATATGAAAAAATTACTGGAAATTAAATTTTTTGAGACAAGATCTGGAAATTATAAAACTCCTTTTATAAGAAACCAAGTAAACAGTTTACATCTCTATTAAACCACTTCTTGAGTAGTTATATACAACATGATTCAAAATCTCAGGAGCCAACACCAAATATTCAAACCACTGATTCCTAGGACCTGAGAGTACAGAGACGACATAGGACTATCTAACTACATAACTCAGCAGCCAGTATCTCCACCTAAGATTCACTGCTGCCCCTGGTACTGTTGTTGTCGTTGTTGCTCATCCTTAAACGGTCTCCTTCGTCTTCGACGACCACCTAAAAAGAATTAAAATCTACGGAGTGAGACAATATACAAATTGTCCCAGAGAGAGTTATAACTCTCAACTTGAAGCTTTATTATAACATAAATCATACAACAGCAGGTTTAATAACAAGTGAAGCAACTTCTACTTAAGCAGCCATGTCTTTAAAGCATATAAAGGACATGTATACAAGATATCTGAATAGATCATTAATGTAAACAATATAACACCAAACATTGTTCCTCGTAGTTAAACCTAAGCAGATATACTACGCGGTTGATTATGTTTTACAAACATTATTATGCCCTGTGGAGATGAGGCATACCACTCATACTCCAACTGATCGCTAAGAAGTCACATCACTATCATACATAGGTCATTAAAAGAGCCGGATTCTTAAGACCTCACCTTCCTCAGTCAGTTAGAGGATTGTTTGTTAGACATCTGGCAGGACGTCTTTTGTTATAGCTTACCAGGGTAAACCGGTCCTTCACTATTTTAGAGTTACAATGGCGTTCTGTACTCTCTTCGTCATCGAAAGATTTCTTGTTTATCTCTCACCGATGCGGTGTTTGTGTTTTCTTTGGGGGACTTGTGATACATCTCACCGTTTGGTTTTGTAGTGAAGGATTGACGGTATCAATTCCTACACTAGGATGTAAGGATTTACGCATCCATTTCCCCCACATACTCAAGAGTATGTGATCCAGGAGTTCCCTTGGGAAAACCTGTTTCACTATCATTTGGTCTCTGACAATGATGGATCTATGATCAGGGCTCTACATTTCACTTGATTAGTTAGGTACATTCAGTATTCTTTCAACATCATACATTGTTCTTCAAACAATAACATTGGCATAACAGCTATAAAATGAGAATACTAAATGTAACAAGCCTAACTCTTATCAATCATCATTTCTCAATACATTCATCACAAGTCATCTCTAAAGCATGACCTTGATGGTATTTATGGCTCTCACAACCCATTTAATTCATAGGTTGCCATTGACAAGGCAACAGGATATATCACTATTCATAAAGCTAAAGCATGCTTTCAATGAATATAGTTTCATAATCCATACCTGGATATGATCATCATCTCATGACATCCTGCATGGTTAATTCAACTGATAACAATAAACAATTCATTCTAGAAGTTACACTTTCAAACTCTTAGAAGAGTCAAGTTCCCCAATATTCATCAATTAGGGTTATTCATTTCCTTTACTTATGATTAGGAATATTGATTCCTCATTTCATACTTCAATCATGAGGATTTATGCTTAAAAGCATAACTGGAAATAGGGTTTCACCCTATATAAATTAAGGTTATTGAAATCTCCTTATCTTATAAGACATCATTTTTGGTAACTTGTTCTCAAGGTTTCATACCTAAAAGCATGACATAGGATTAAGGTTAACATACCCTATCCTTCATTGTTAATATTTCCTTTTTGGATTATTAGTCCAATTCTAGTATGCCACTCTACCATCCTTGGAAGCATACCATGGTATGGTGAGTATTTTCCTTAAATACAACATTTATTGAACATCATAATGATTATCAATTCAAGGTATGAATTCACTTCTCAATCTTATCATGGTGTGAACACATCATACTCATTGATTTGACTATACTTTATTTAAAGGTATTACCTTATAAACATCTCCATAAATTAGGGTTTACTAATCACCTCACATGTCATTACCCTAAAATTAGGGTTTACTATTCACCTCATGGTGAATTGAACTCATAACATCATCATGTATGAGAAACATCATTATTAAAGTTCTTAGATAAGATTAAGATTCACTAGACATCATAATTAGGGTTTCCATGATCTCACATAGGTGGATCATACCCTAATCATGCACATTCATGTGTATTGAAGGTATCTTACTTGAGTTTCCACCATAAAAGGGTACTTTCTCTCTCTTAGGATACTTTCTCTCTCTTAGGATACTTTCTCTCTCTTACTAGTAGATGGTGATAACACCACTCTAGATTAAGTTGGGTTAAGTCCTCATTGACTAACATAAGCCAAAACATCATTATCGTGTGATTAGGGTTTGACTAGAACAAGGTATTACCCAATTAAACCCCTCAAGGGTATTTTGGTAATTTACCTCATGCTCACCATCATGGGTCAATTCATTAGTCACTTAGTCCTTTAATGACTTAGGTTACCATTAGGGTTTAGATTGGATCACCATTGAACCAATTACACCACCAATTGATTAAGTACAAACCACCTTGAAAACCTTCAAACGGTTTCAACCTTCAACCACCAAACGGTCTTGAGACCGTTTGGTGTCAAATGGTCTTGAGACCATTTTCCCTCAAACGGTCTTGAGACCGTTTGGGTGTGTTGACCGTTTTGACTTTCAAACCGTTTGAAGCTCATGCGGTTTGAAACCGTTTGATCAAAGTGCCTTGAGATCGATTGGTCCAAACGACCTTGAGATCGTTTGAGCCCAAACGGTCTTGAGACCGTTTGGATCCAAATGGTCTTGAGACCATTTGGTCCAAATGGGCTCAAACTGTTTGGACCTCCAAAGTGGTTCAAAAGTTACAATTGGTCATGGATATGTATGTTGAACCCCTCAATTAACCAAATCCATGATAACCACTTATAAATTGAGTTAACCAAGATTAGCCTTAATCAATTGGACATCAAATTGACCCTCAATTGAAAGCCAATTAGGTTTGATTCTAATTCAATTAGGGTTTCAAATCGGATGGTCATCAATATTCAACAATGTGAATCAACTCAAGGTTGAACCTATCAACTGACCTCCAATTGGGCCCAAACTTGGCCCAAACGGTCTTGAGATCGTTTGGATGACCTCCAAACGGTCTTGAGACCGTTTGCCCAAAGTTTGAACAAGAACCAAGTCGGTTAGACTAGGATTGAACTCTAATTAGGTCAAAAATCAGTATTTTTATCAATTCATCAACTTAATGCAATTGGACCTTCAAACCATTAGATTATCTCAACCCTAGACCTCCAAACGGTCTTGGGTTGTGCCCAAACGGTCTTTAGACTCTTTGGAGGAAGCCCCAAACGGTCTTGAGACCATTTGGGTCCTTCAACCCAAAACTCAACAAGATCTATACTTAGAAAACAGCAATTTGATTATTTCAATAACCCACTGTAATTGGGCCCTCGATTGATCAAATTACCTTAACCCTAGACCTCCAAACGGTCTTGGGTTGACACCAAACGGTCTTGAGACCGTTTGTATGAGTTCCAAACGGTCTTGAGACCGTTTGCCCATCCATCCTTTGGACTCTAGTGAAAATTCATCAAGGTTTGATCTATTGAGTTGATCATCACATCAATACTTAATTGCAATATGATTTGGTACCTTTTGACCTTCAATTGGTCAACTATACTTGACCCCAGACCTCCAAACGGTCTTGGGGTGACCCCCAAACGGTCTTGAGACCGTTTGGATGATTCCCAAACGGTCTTGAAACCGTTTGGGCTAAACAACCCAAAAATCTCAACTTAACTCATTGGAGATTCAGCACTAATTTCAATTAGGGTTTGCCCTATTAATCATCCTTCAACTCATGACTCGTTTGGAATTAATCCCTCAAATTTGGTGAGTCGTTAATTAACATCATTATGAACAGTAATCCCAAACGGTCAACGTTTGGTCAACCATCTTAAACGGTCTTGAGACCGTTTGCCCAAAAAGGGCAACTTAAACAGATTGAAAATCAGAACTTAATTCAATTGGTTTTGGTAATTGATTTGCTCATATCTCACGATTCCTTTGGAGTTAACCTCTCAAATTTTGTGGGTGATTAACCTACATAATTATGAACAATATTCCCATACGGTCTTCGCTTGGTCAATGGGACCAAACGGTCTTGAAGACCGTTTTCCCTCACACGACCCTGAAACCGTTTGCCCACCAAACGGTTTGAAACCGTTTGCCCACCAAACGGTTTGAAACCGTTTGAGCAATTGGTGGAGGTCGTTTGATAAAGTGGAAATCCGTGGATAAGCATAGGAATTAACGCCCTTATCTTCTACCTTAAGAACAGTATCAGTTCTTCACGATTTTTCTTGCAAGGATGCAAGGGAAGATAGGGAAGAAGAAGAACTAGCAACTATATGCATAGAAAAGGATGTATAATCAAAGCATAAAGTTTAGAGTTATAAAACCCGCCTAAAGCTTGCTCCTTGAGCTCCAAGCTTTCGATCTCCAAGCCTTTAATGGCGTCCTAGAAGCTCCACAGGTCGGCCAAGGTGAATCCTCCAAGGAAAGTTGAGAAGAGATGGCTAGAAAGATAGAGCTAAGTGAGCTAGCCATGAATTTGACCTTGAATTTGAGTTTCATCCAAGAATTTAAGCAAAAGGTAGGATCCAAACCTACCTTGCACTCCCTTGGTCGTCCTCCTGAGATACAAAGCTAGCCTTGGTCGGTTTGAGCAAGGGGAAAAGAAATGAAAGGGAGAGGGTCGTTCCCTTGCTAAGTGGAAAAGTTGTATATATACTTAGGTGAAATTTCAACATAAGGACATATGTTTTCCTCATTTCTCATCTAAGTCCTTACTTTCTTCCTTGCACGTCCCCAAATCTTATTTCTAAGGACAAACTCCTTCTAAGGTCAAGAATTGAAGGCAAAGAGGATCAACCCTTCACTAAAGCATACACATAAAAGGGCTATTATACATACACCTTGATTATTCAATCACAAAGGTGTTCTTTATTATATGATTATTCAAATGGAGTGACCTTTTCATCATTCCTCTTCTAAATGATGCTAAAAGTCATACAAGATATTTTAGATGATATATTTTATAAGTTGCACCCTTCAAATTGGGTAAATTACATTTTACACCAATTTAGGGTTTTCAAGTACATGGGTTGCTTCCACAGCTGCACCTTGGTGCTCAAGCTTGGGAAATCCCTCAAACCTCATCATATTCATTCTTATGTTGTATCATTATCATAAGAACATCTTAACCTATGCATATTGCATGTTAACCCCTCTGATTGGGCAATTTGCACATAGGTCCCTGTTTTGCAAACAATACTTCAACATTGGTTTATAAGGGACATAAATGGAAACATATGCTCCATAAAAGCTTTAATTACATGCCAAAGGATAATTACAAACTTTTAATTTCATATTTAGGCAAAACAACTAGGGTTGGCTTATAACCCAGGTCAGGGGTGTTACAAATCATAAACCCCTAACAAGGATTTCGTCCCCGAAATCTCAGGAAGAAAAGGGGAAAGCAGATATTGTTTCAGCATACACATTGTTATATCCTTAAGTAACATACCATTTTCAGGGAGATGTTATAGAATTTTGATCAACATTCTTTAGGATCAAATTCAAGCCCTGATATTTATTCAAGATCATATAAGGGCCTTTTCACCCTGAGTGTATCATCACATCTGATAATCGGCATACTAATTTCCTTTATTATATGCATTAATCATCTTATCAGTTATACATTCTTATCATAAAGAAAAGTTTTCTTGTCACACAAAGATTTACTTATTAGACATTCTGGAGAAGGATATGTTTATTTTAAGAACATATCTTTATTTAAGAACATAAACCCCTAACAAGGGATGTTCTTAACATTCTTACTTTGGTATTAATTACTTGTGTTATCAAAACTTTATATCTCTTTCTTCCTTTTATCATGGGACATTGCTCATTACATATATTATTTTAACCATTACTAATCATGGTTGACCTTCTTTATTCTCATTTTTTTTCTTATCTTATGATGCCCTTTAAGTTGTTTTAGATTGACTACTTGATCAGAGTAATCAAAAGATAACAACTTCAAAGTTTCCATATTTATTTCATCATCAGTAATTGTATACCTGGCCAGGGTATATGATTACTGAGGTAAGAAAATATGTACTTGTATATTACTATATTCCTTCTCTTTTTCCATCCTTACAATCATAATTATTAACTTTACTGAATTCTACATCCAGATCAATTCTTTAATACATTTTCTTCTTATAGAAGTAAACATGTATTATAAAACGATTATATCTGATGCATCATTGAAATCTTTTATGAGACCAATCAAAGAATAGTTCAATCAACTACTATTTTAACTTGTCCAAAAGATCATAAAGAGATTTATAGGAAATACCATTTATCTTGTCTAATCAATCATGGCTCGAGGATTCTATCAAATCCTTGCATATCAAGGTATTGGATCCACTCGAATGCGATGATTAGAAAAGAAAAGGATGCAGGGAGATCATACCTCCTGCATAACAACAGACTCACTCAACGGAGTCTCCAACAACAACTTCCTACCGTATGACTAAATGTCATATTGCAGTTACGGATCACTCTTCGAGTGATAAAAGAGTGCGTAGCACTCGGGTCAATTAGAACAGATATTATACATGATTTAGACATATCAGAATATAAAAGTTCATCTGTCCTATCACAACCCGTGGATCGACCACTGCATCAGGTGGGTTCATAGCAAAGAACCTCACTATCGCCTGTGGTTGATTTGGTGCAGATGATCCAGCTTGGGACGCTTGTCCACGTCCTCGAGATGCTCCTTGAAATTGCCTTCTCTGTGATCCTTGTTGCCCTTGTTTCGGAGGCTGTGTTATACTGACAGGCTTAAACCAACAGTCCCTCTTCAAATGTCCCACCTTACCACAGTTATAGCAGCTTTTCTCCAATTGTTGTGGTCTAATGGGTTCCTTATCCTTTCTGGATAACCGTTGCCTTGATGTACTAGGTCCTGGTTGTGTTGGGGACATCATAAACTTCTTCCTTTTGGGAATTCCAGGCCTTTGCTTCTGGGTTTGGATAGGCCTTTTCCCAATTCTTCCTCTATATATCCTTTCTAGACAATTAGATCTGATATGTCCAGGCTTCCCACAGTTATAATAGGTCCTGATCTCTGACTGTATTCTAATTCCTACATTACTGTGGACTGATTCATCAGTTTGAGGCTAAGCATAGGCTTGCTTTGAGTTCAAAGCTTCATCATTTACTTCTGCTCCAACCTGCTGCTCAGGGTTATATATCCTATGGATATCCAAAACATCATCATTAGGAGCTGGTAATCTGGGTTGTACTGCTAGTTTTTGATCCACTAGGTACATCATGGTTGCCCTAAATTCTCCAACAGTGATTCCTAAGGAAGGATTCCTTATCATGGTTGGATTAACTAGGGAAACCTCAGGTAAGTGTTCCTCTACTGCTTGCTCCTCTTAACTTCTTCTAGGTGTAGCATTGTTGCTTTCTGCAACAAACTCCTCGTCCTTATATGTCTTCTTCTCCTGAGGAGCATAAGATTCTATTAGATGAGGAAGAAACACTACAGACAGACTCGACATCCTAAGTCCTATGTCTCTGTAGACTCGGCGAACCTAGAACTCTGATACCACTTAATTGTGGACTCTGATCTCCAAAACCACGATATAAACACGATTTAAACTTAGCGGAAGCATTCGATTAGTTGCGGAATATGAAAATTTTACTGGAAATTAAAATTTTTGAGATAAGATCTGGAAATTATAAAACTCCTTTTATAAGAAACCAAGTAAAAAGTTTACATCTCTATTAAAACACTTCTTGAGTAGTTATATACAACATGATTCAAAATCTCAGGAGCCAACACCAAATATTCAAACCACTGATTCCTAGGACCTGAGAGTACAGAGACGACATAGGACTATCTAACTACATAACTCAGCAGCCAGTATCTCCACCTGAGATTCACTGTTGCCCCTGGTACTGTTGTTGTCGTTGTTGCTCATCCTTAAACGGTCTCCTTCGTCTTCGACGACCACCTAAAAATAATTAAAATCTACGGAGTGAGACAATATACAAATTGTCCCAGCGAGAGTTATAACTCTCAACTAGAAGCTTTATTATAACATAAATCATACAACAGCAGGTTTAATAACAAGTGAAGCAACTTCTACTTAAGAAGCCATGTCTTTAAAGAATATAAAGGACATGTATACAAAATATCTGAACAGATCATTAATGTAAACAATATAACACCAAACATTGTTCCTCGTAGTTAAACCTAAGCAGATATACTACGAGGTTGATTATGTTTTACAAACATTATTATGCCCTGTGGAGATGAGGCATACCACTCATACTCCAACTGATCACTAAGAAGTCACATCAGTATCATACATAGGTCATTAAAAGAGCCGGATTCTTAAGACCTCATCTTCCTCAGTCAGTTAGAGGATTGTTTGTTAGACATCTGGCAGGACGTCTTTTGTTATAGCTTACCAGGGTAAACTGGTCCTTCGCTATTTTAGAGTTACAGTGGCGTTCTGTACTCTCTTCGTCATCGGAAGATTTCTTGTTTATCTCTCACCGATGCGGTGTTTGTGTTTTCTTTGGGAGACTTGTGATACATCTCACCGTTTGGTTTTGTAGTGAAGGATTGACGGTATCAATTCCTATACTAGGATGTAAGGATTTACGCATCCATTTCCCCCACATACTCAAGAGTATGTGATCCAGGAGTTCCCTTGGGAAAACCTATTTCACTATCATTTGGTCTCTGACAATGATGGATCTATGATCAGGGCTCTACATTTCACTTGATTAGTTAGGTACATTCAGTATTCTTTCAACATCATACATTGTTCTTCAAACAATAACATTGGCATAACAGCTATAAAATGAGAATACTAAATGTAACAAGCCTAACTCTTATCAATCATCATTTCTCAATACATTCATCACAAGTCATCTCTAAAGCATGACCTTGATGGTATTTATGGCTCTCACAGCCCATTTAATTCATAGGTTGCCATTGACAAGGCAACATGATATATCACTATTCATAAAGCTAAAGCATGCTTTCAATGAATATAGTTTCATAATCCATACCTGGATATGATCATCATCTCATGACATCCTGCATGGTTAATTCAACTGATAACAATAAACAATTCATTCTAGAAGTTACACTTTCAAACTCTTAGAAGAGTCAAGTTCCCCAATATTCATCAATTAGGGTTATTCATTTCCTTTACTTATGATTAGGAATATTGATTCCTCATTTCATACTTCAATCATGAGGATTTATGCTTAAAAGCATAACTGGAAATAGGGTTTCACCCTATATAAATTAAGGTTATTGAAATCTCCTTATCTTATAAGACATCATTTTTGGTAACTTGTTCTCAAGGTTTCATACCTAAAAGCATGACACAGGACTAAGGTTAACATACCCTATCCTTCATTGTTAATATTTCCTTTTTGGATTATTAGTCCAATTCTAGTATGCCACTCTACCATCCTTGGAAGCATACCATGGTATGGTGAGTATTTGCCTTAAATACAACATTTATTGAACATCATAATGATTATCAATTCAAGGTATGAATTCACTTCTCAATCTTATCATGGTGTGAACACATCATACTCATTGATTTGACTATACTTTATTTAAAGGTATTACCTTATAAACATCTCCATAAATTAGGGTTTACTAATCACCTCACATGTCATTACCCTAAAATTAGGGTTTACTATTCACCTCATGGTGAATTGAACTCATAACATCATCATGTATGAGAAACATCATTATTAAAGTTCTTAGATAAGATTAAGATTCACTAAACATCATAATTAGGGTTTCCATGATCTCACATAGGTGGATCATACCCTAATCATGCACATTCATGTGTATTGAAGGTATCTTACTTGAGTTTCCACCATAAAAGGGTACTTTCTCTCTCTTAGGATACTTTCTCTCTCTTACTAGTAGATGGTGATAACACCACTCTATATTAAGTTGGGTTAAGTCCTCATTGACTAGCATAAGCCAAAACATCATTATCATGTGATTAGGGTTTGACTAGAACAAGGTATTACCCAATTAAACCCCTCAAGGGTATTTTGGTAATTTACCTCATGCTCACCATCATGGGTCAATTCATTAGTCACTTAGTCCTTTAATGACTTAGGTTACCATTAGGGTTTAGGTTGGATCACCATTGAACCAATTACACCACCAATTGATTAAGTACAAACCACCTTGAAAACCTTCAAACGGTTTCTACCTTCAACCACCAAACGGTCTTGAGACCGTTTGGGTGTGTTGACCGTTTTGACTTTCAAACCGTTTGAAGCTCATGCGGTTTGAAACCGTTTGATCAAAGTGCCTTGAAATCGATTGGTCCAAACGACCTTGAGATCGTTTGAGCCCAAACGGTCTTGAGACCGTTTGGCCCCAAACGGTCTTGAGACCGTTTGGCCTCAAACGGTCTTGAGACCATTTGGATCCAAACGGTCTTGAGACCGTTTGGTCCAAATGGGCTCAAACCGTTTGGACATCCAAAGTGGTTCAAAAGTTACAATTGGTCATGGATATGTATGTTGAATCCCTCAATTAACCAAATCCATGATAACCACTTATAAATTGAGTTAACCAAGATTAGCCTTAATCAATTGAACATCAAATTGACCCTCAATTGAAAGCTAATTAGGGTTGATTCTAATTCAATTAGGGTTTCAAATCGGATGGTCATCAATATTCAACAATGTGAATCAACTCAAGGTTGAACCTATCAACTGACCTCCAATTGGGCCCAAACGGTCTTGCGATCGTTTGGATGGCCTCCAAATGGTCTTGAGACCGTTTGCCCAAAGTTTGACCAAGAACCAAGTCGGTTAGACTAGGATTGAACTCTAATTAGGTCAAAAATCAGTATTTTTATCAATTCATCAACTTAATGCAATTGGACCTTCAAACCATTAGATTATCTCAACCCTAGACCTCCAAACGGTCTTGGGTTGTGCCCAAACGGTCTTGAGACCGTTTGGAGGAACCCCCAAATGGTCTTGAGACCGTTTGGGTCCTTCAACCCAAAACTCAACAAGATCTATACTTAGAAAACAGCAATTTGATTATTTCAATAACCCACTGTAATTGGGCCCTCGATTGATCAAATTACCTTAACCCTAGACCTCCAAACGGTCTTGAGACCATTTGGATGAGTTCCAAACGGTCTTGAGACCGTTTGCCCATCCATCCTTTGGACTCTAGTGAAAATTCATCAAGGTTTGATCTATTGAGTTGATCATCACATCAATACTTAATTGCAATATGATTTGGTACCTTTGGACCTTCAATTGGTCAACTATACTTGACCCCAGACCTCCAAACGGTCTTGGGGTGACCCACAAACGGTCTTGAGACCGTTTGTATGATTCCCAAACGGTCTTGAAACCGTTTGGGCTAAACAACCCAAAAATCTCAACTTAACTCATTGGAGATTCAGCACTAATTTCAATTAGGGTTTGCACTATTAATCATCCTTCAACTCATGACTCGTTTGGAATTAATCCCTCAAATTTGGTGAGTCGTTAATTAACATCATTATGAACAGTAATCCTAAACGGTCAATGTTTGGTCAACCATCTTAAATGGTCTTGAGACCGTTTGCCCAAAAAGGGCAACTTAAACAGATTGAAAATCAGAACTTAATTCAATTGGTTTTGGTAATTGATTTGCTCATATCTCACGATTCCTTTGGAGTTAACCTCTCAAATTTTGTGGGTGATTAACCTACATAATTATGAACAATATTCCCATACGTACTTTGCTTGGTCAACGGGACCAAACGGTCTTGAAGACCGTTTGCCCTCACACGACCCTGAAACCGTTTGCCCACCAAACGGTTTGAAACCGTTTGAGCAATTGGTGGAGGTCGTTTGATAAAGTGGAAATCCATGGATAAGCATAGGAATTAACGCCCTTATCTTCTACCTTAAGAACAGTAGCAGTTCTTCACGATTTTGCTTGCAAGGATGCAAGGGAAGATAGGGAAGAAGAAGAACTAGCAACTATATGCATAGAAAAGGATGTATAATCAAAGCATAAAGTTTAAGGTTATAAAACCCGCCTAAAGCTTGATACTTGAGCTCCAAGCTTTCGATCTCCAAGCATTTAATGGCGTCCTAGAAGCTCCACAGGTCGGCCAAGGTGAATCCTCCAAGGAAAGTTGAGAAGAGATGGCTAGAAAGATAGAGCTAAGTGAGCTAGCCATGAATTTGACCTTGAATTCGAGTTTCATCCAAGAATTTAAGCAAAAGGTAGGATCCAAACCTACCTTGCACTCCCTTGGTCATCCTCCTGAGCTCCAGAGCTAGCCTTGGTCGGTTTGAGCAAGGGGAAAAGAAATGAAAGGGAGAGGGTCGTTCCCTTGCTAAGTGGAAAAGTTGTATATATACTTAGGTGAAATTTCAACATAAGGACATGTGTTTTCCTCATTTCTCATCTAATTCCTTACTTTCTTCCTTGCACGTCCCCACATCTTATTTCTAAGGACAAACTCCTTCTAAGGTCAAGAATTGAAGGCAAAGAGGATCAACCCTTCACTAAAGCATACACATAAAAGGGCTATTATACATACACCTTGATTATTCAATCACAAAGGTGTTCTTTATTATATGATTATTCAAATGGAGTGACCTTTTCATCATTCCTCTTCTAAATGATGCTAAAAGTCATACAAGATATTTTAGATGATATATTTTATAAGTTGCACCCTTCAAATTGGGTAAATTACATTTTACACCAATTTAGGGTTTTCAAGTACAGGGGTTGCTTCCACAGCTGCACCTTGGTACTCAAGCTTGGGAAATCCCTCAAACCTCATCATATTCATTCTTATGTTGTCTCATTATCATAAGAACATCTTAACCTATGCATATTGCAAGTTAACCCCTCTGATTGGGCAATTTGCACATAGGTCCCTATTTTGCAAACAATACTTCAACATTGGTTTATAAGGGACAGAAATGGAAACATATGCTCCATAAAAGCTTTAATTACATGCCAAAGGATAATTACAAACTTTTAATTTCATATTTAGGCAAAACAACTAGGGTTGGCTTATAACCCAGGTTAGGGGTGTTACAAGAAATGTGAAACACATGATGTAACCTCTGTAACTGTGGTGGCAGCTCTAGTCTATATGCTACCTTTCCAATCCGTTCAATGATTGGATAAGGCCCCATAAATCTAGGAGCTAACTTCCCTTTCCTTCCAAAACGAAGGACCCCTTTCCAAGGCGAGACTTTGAGATATACTCTGTCTCCAACTTGGAACTCTAAGGGTCTACGACGCTTGTCAGCATAAGATTTCTGCCTATCTTGTGCAGTCTTAATATTTTGTTGTATTACTTTAATCTTCTCTGTGGTCTGCTGCACAAGATCAGGACCTAACAACTGACGCTCACCAGTCTCGAACCAACACAGAGGTGATCTACAAGGTCTACCATACAAGGCTTCATAAGGTGCCATATCAATACTATGCTGATAGCTATTGTTATAGGAAAACTCTATCAAGCTTAGGTGTAGATCCCAACTCCTGGTAAATTGGAGAACACATGCTCTCAAAAGGTCTTCTAAAGTCTGTATGGTCCTTTCTGACTGTCCATCAGTCTGTGGATGAAAGGTCGTACTAAACCTTAGCTTGGTGCCTAAGGCTCTATGTAACTGTTCCCAAAAACGACTTGTAAACTGAGGACCTCGGTCAGAAATTATTGTGACAGGAACTCCGTGCAAACACACTATCTCTTGAACATATAATTCTGATAACCTTTCAGCAGAATAGGTTGTTTTGACAGGTAAGAAATGTGTTGTCTTAGTCAACCTATCAACAACTACCCAAATGGAATCATGTCCTTTGCTTGTCCGGGGTAGGCCAACAACAAAATCCATGGTCACATGGTCCCACTTCCACTGTGGTATGGGTAAAGGTTGCATTGTTCCTACAGGTTTCTGGTGTTCAGCTTTAACTTGCTGACACAAAGGACACCTCAGAACAAATTCTGCAACATCCTTCTTCATTCCAGGCCACCAATACAGATATTTCAAATTCCGATACATCTTGGTGCTCCCTGGATGCATAGCATACATGGAAGAATGAGCTTCTTCCAGGACTAACTTCCTCAAGTTATCCACATCTGGCACTATCATCCTTCCATTATAACAGGCTACTTGGTCATCTGAGTCAGGGAAACCATCTCGCTTCTCATTTCCGTACTCAGATCTAATCTGCTGAACTGCATCATCACCTTGCTGTGCTTCCTTAATATGCTCTCTTAAGGTAGGTTTAATATGCATCTCAGCCAACAACCCAGCTAACAATGACACCTTCAACTGTACATTGTCCTGCCTTAAAGAGATAAGCATATCTCTCCTAGAGCATACTAAAGAGTTTAGTTGTGCTCTATTCATGGTTGATGTTGCTGATTTCCTACTCAAGGCATCTGCAACAATGTTGGCCTTGCCTGGATGATAATCAATTGTACAGTCGTAGTCCTTAATTAACTCCATCCAGCGACGTTGCCTCATGTTAAGCTCATGCTGAGAGAAGATATACTTAAGGTTCTTGTGGTATGTGAAAATCTGGAATGTTTCTCCGTAGAGATAATGTCTCCAGATCTTCAAGGCATGAACCACAACAGCTAACTCCAGATCATGTGTTGGATAATTCTCCTCGTGTTTCTTAAGCTGTCGGGAAGTAAAAGAAATCACTTGTTTATCCTGCATCAACACACATCCTAGTCCATTCTTGGAAGCATCACAGAAAACTACATATCCTTTTTCTTGTTCAGGTAGTACAAGCACAGGTGCACTTGTCAACCTCTCCTTCAACAACTGGAAAGACTGTTGACACTTATCACTCCAAGAAAAAGGAACATCTTTCCGGGTCAACTTGGTCAAAGGTTAGGCTATAGAACTAAAGTTCTTAATGAACCTTTGATAATAGCCAGCTAACCCCAAGAAACTTCAAATCTCCGTCGGTGTCTTCGGTTGTTCCCATTGTAGAACAGATTCTACCTTTGTAGGGTCAACACGAATTCCCGAGGCAGATATCACATGTCCAAGAAAAGATACCTCCGGCAGCCAGAACTCACACTTGCTAAACTTAGCATACAGCTTGTGTTCTCTTAGCAAGGTCAAAGCTTGGCGAAGATGATGCTCATGCTACTAAGCATCCTTACTATAGATCAGAATGTCATCTATGAAGACGACAACACACTGATCAAGGAAAGGTCGAAAAACTCTATTCATGAGTTCCATAAATGCAGCTGGTGCATTGGTTAGTCCAAACGACATAACCGTGAACTCATAGTGACCATACCTTGTCCTAAAGGCAGTCTTGGATATGTCACTATCCTTAATACGAAGTTGATGATATCCAGACCTCAAGTCTATCTTGGAAAAGACGGTTGCATCACGCAACTGGTCAAAGAGATCATCAATCCTCGACAGAGGGTACTTATTCTTTATTGTTACTTTATTGAGTTGTCTGTAGTCGATGCACAACCGCATTGACCCATCTTTCTTTTTAACAAACAAGACCGGAGCACCCTAAGGTGAAGTGCTCGGTCGGATAAAACCCTTCTCAAGTAACTCTTGAAGCTGTTTCTTGAGTTCTGCCATCTCGGCAGGCGCCATCCTATACGGAGTCTGGGCTATGGGTTTCATATCTGGGATCAGATTGATTTCAAAATCAATCTCCCGAGGTGGTGGTATACCAGGAAGTTCTTCAGGAAACACATCCTCGAATTCCCTGACTATGGGAACTTCAGTAGGATTGGATGTTTCCTTGGTAACATCTACCACATGGGCTAAGAATGCATAACATCCTTGCCTCAACAACTTATCAGCAACCATAGCTGACACAAGACAGGTGGGCAGAATCTTTCTTTCTCCTTGAAAGATCCATGTGTTGCTTTCATCAGCAAACACAACCAACTTGGACTCACAATCCAAGACAACTCTATACCTTTCTAAGGTATCCATCCCGAGGATTATATCAAATCCTTGCATATCAAGTGGTATAAGATCCACTTGAATGCGATGGTTAGAAAAGAAGAGGATGCAAGGAGAGCATACCTCCTGCAAAACGGCAGACCCACTCAACGGAATCTCCAACAACAAACTATCTTCCCTATGACTAACAGTCACATTGCAGTTACGAATCACTCTATGAGTGATGAAAGAGTGCGTAGCACCCGGGTCAATCAGAACAGATACAACACAGGATGTATACATATCAGGATATAAAAGTTCCATCTGACCTACCACTACCCGTGGATTGACCACTGCATCTGGTGGGTTCATAGCATAGAACCTTGCCGTCGCCTGGTGTTGAGGTGGTGCTGATGATCTAGCTTGAGACGCTTGTCCACGTCCTCGAGCTGCTCCTTGAGATTGCATTCTTTGAGATCCTTGTTGATTTTGTCTCAGAGGTTGTGTCACACTGACAGGCCTAGAACGGCAATCCTTCATCAAGTGTCCCACCTTACCACAGTTGTAGCATCTCCTCTCCTGTTGTTGTGGTCGGGGTGGTCCAGTAACTGACATCGATGCAGAACTGTGAGTCCCTTGAAGCGGTTGACTCCGTCCTCTACCTCTGCTTGGTGACCATTGAGTTTGAGAACTCGATCTGGGTGGTGGAGGGTTAGGTGCAGAGAATCTAGGTTTCTTAAAATCCCTAGATGAAGAACCCTGGAACTGTGGATATCTTTTCTGGGTTTGCCTCTTCTCAACCACAGATCACTCTATCCTTCGGACTGACTCAACGAAGGTAGAGAATCTCTCTCGGTTTTCTAAGGCAGACACAGGGGTTGACATATCAGCATTCAAACCCTTCTCGAATCTCCTGATTCTTTCCTCATTTGTGGCAGCCATGTACGGACAGAACCACATCAATTCCATGAACTTAGCTTCATACTCTCTAATGTTCATCATACCCTACCTTAGTCTCTCAAACTGAGAGATCTTCTCATCTAGGAAGGTCTTTGGAAAATATCTATTGATAAATTCCCGACGAAACTCTTCCCATGAGAACTCTATTCCAGGTCTCTTCTGCTCTTCCATGTTCCACCAGTGACCAGCACTGCCTTTGAGAAGATAGACAACATGTCTAACCTTCTCAACTTCCGGGATAATAAGAATCCTGAAAGCCTTCTCCAACTCTGTCAACCATAGGTCAGCATGTGCGGGGTCGGCAGTCCTAAAGTACTCGGTAGCTCCGACACGATGAAGTCGTTCGAACGTCTTACCGATACCTTGTGCTTCAGGCTGGACAGGTGCCCTAGGTGTAGGCATGGGCATCCTGTCGGTTATGTGTGTCATGGCAGTCATGAACTGCTCGAACATTGTCTGTACAGCTGGGTTACCCATGTCGGCTGGGTCAAACTGGGGTGGCTCTCTTGGTGACTCTGGTGCAGGCTGTTCTATTCTTGGAACCCTTGCACCGCCTTGAGGTGCACTAGCACTACTCTCTGCCACGTACTCATCATGAGGCTCAGCCATCCTTATGTATCTTCTTCTCCTGAGGAGTAGAAGATTCTATTAGATAGGGAAAGAGTACTAAAGATAGACTCGACATCCTAAGTCCTATGCCTCTGTAGACTCAACTGACCTAGAGCTCTGATACCACTAATTGTGGGCTCTGATCTCCAAACCACGATATAATCACGATTTAAACTTAGCGGAAGCGATTCGATAAACAACGGAATACACAAATCACGGGAAATTAAAACTTTTCGAGACAAGAGCTTGAATCCTTAAAAGCTTCTTTCATAACAAGAGATAAACTATTTACATCTCATGATAATTACTTCTTGAGTAATTATATACATCAAGATACAAAATCTCAAGAACTCATAACAAAAGACTCTAAGACCTGAGAGTACAGAGGACACATAGGACTGACTCTAACTACACCACATGGCAGGTTAAATCTCCACCTGAGATTTACTGCTGCTCCTGGTGCTACTGCTGCTGGGACTGGTCACCTGTAGACCTGTTCCTCCGTCCTCGACGTCCACCTAAAAAGTTGAAGTCTACGGGGTGAGACAATTGTACATAATTGTCCCAGCGAGAGTTATAACTCTCCGCCAGAAGCTTTATTATAACATCAAAGAATAACTTAAGCAGTAAAAGCTTACAAAGTATGCAATAGCAGATACAATTGTATACAAGAGCTCAACATTTATCAAGCATAAAGAACATATGCACTATTCAGTGTAACATCAATCAATTAGCTCATAGTTACCTTTAACAGGTATACTACGCTTGTAGATTATGTTTTTCAAACAGTCTTATTATTATGCCCTGTGGAGATGAGGTTTACCACTCATACCCCAATCAATCACTGTTAAGTGCCTTAGTATCATACTAGGTCATTGAAAGAGCCGGATTCTCATGACCTTCACCTTCCTCAGTCAGTAAGAGGATCACTTGTAGGACATCTTGTGTCTCTACTATTATAGCTCACCAGGGTAATCTGATCCTTCGCTATTTTAGAGTTACAATGGCATTCTGTACTCTCTTCGTCATCAGGAGATTTCATGTTTATCTCCACTGATACAGATATCTATGTTTTCTTCGTCATTAGGAGGTTTCATGTTTACCTACTACTGATACGGTATGGAAAAGTAGTGAAGGATTGACAGATTACATATCTACATCAAATCCTTACACTAGGATGTAAGGTTCTACACATCCATGTACCCCACATACTCATTAGTATGTGATCCAGGAGTTCCCTTAGGAAAACCTGTTTCACCATCATTTGATCTCTGACAATGATGGGTCTATGATCAGGGCTCTACATTATACTTGATTAGTTAGGTACATTCAATATTCATTTAACATCACACATTGTTCTTCAAACAATAATAGTAGCATAACAGCTATAAAAGGAGAATACTAAATGTAACAAGCCTAACTCACATCAATCATCATTTCTCATTATACTCATCACAAGTCATCTCTAAAGCATGACCTTGATGGTATTCATGGCTCTCACAGCCCATTATTATCATAGAATGCCACTGACAAGGCATCAAGATACTTTACTTATTCATAAAGCTATCAATACGCCTTTAATGAATATAGTATCATCATCCATACCTAGATATGATCACCTCCATATCAGAACCTGCATGGTTAATTCAACTAATAAAGGTAATTCAAAACAATGATTATACTTTCCACTCTTGTTATAAGAGCTAAGTTCTTTGATTCTTATCAAATAGAGTTTAATACTCATATAACATGTCATCACCTTTGAATTAGGGTTAACTATTCACATCACATGTCATTACCCTTGAATTAGGGTTTACTATTCACATCACATGGTGAATTGAACTCATAACATCATCATGTATGAGGAACATCATCATTGATGCTCTCAGATTAGCTTAAGATTCATCATATATCATAATTAGGGTTTCCATGATCTCACATAGGTGGATCATACCCTAATCATGCACATTCATGTGTATTGA